>OX443564.1:70722709-71449457 GCA_949372485.1 Cheilosia soror
CTCTTACAAAAACCACATAGATAAATAAAATATAAATAAAATGTTAAAGATAGAAGCAAAAAATTTACATATATAGAGATATATTTTGACATTCGAAATCAATTATATATTTGCAGAATAAAAAAACAATCGTGTCATATCTGATTAATGTTAAATATAAATAAATATATAAATAGTTGTTAGAATAAAATATATAAGCTATAAAGTAATATTTTTTTGTATTGTAAATATAGTTACAAAATGAATGCAGTAATGTTTTTATTTTTTCGATTTAAGCATAAACTTAATACAATAGTGCAATTTCAGCAAGGACGTAAATATTTTTCTTATTTTAATTCAAGACTATAGTCATTTAATTTTTAATTTGATTTCAAAAGAAGAGAAGAAATAGGCCCTACTTACTCATTAAATGTTAAGTTAAAAACATAATCACTGTTGAAATTGAAATGTAAATAATGAGAGAAGGACACAATTTCGGTTAGGGAAAACTGCACACAAATACATATTTACACTTAAAAAACAATCTGCATCTACCACGGAGACGAGATTTAAAAGAAAGAAACATATTATCCGCTTTAACTGTAACAATTTAGACCTGTTGATGGAATTTTACTTGAAGAAAAATGCACAAAAGGTTTATATTTAAAACAAAAAATAAATACATATATATAGTATATATATTTTTAAATATGCAAGTGATTTTATACCAGAAGGAGACGTTAGTTAGTGAATTTGTTTTGTTCTTTTATTAATTTTTTGTTTTAAATGTTACTATCGTTCACCACACTGCATACGACTTATTTGTCGTGTCGTTTCAGAGTCGGCATTTGGAGTTATTTTAATGCAAATCCTCGAGAAAAGCTGACAAATTAAAAAAAAATTTTTAGCAAAGCACACTAAAAATGTCGTATGAAAAAATGAGCAAAATAATTTGACGGAAAATGGGATTACGTATATAAAAAAGGCATAGCCTCAATGGAATAAGCATTTTATTTCAGAGACCAAATTTTACTCGACAGTCTCGTAATGGAATATTTAAGACCTAAGTGCTGATTGCCATTTAAGCTATAACATGCTAGAATACATAATATGCAATTTGACTCCTCAACTATTCGCTTTTTGTATTCTCTTAGTCGTATTGTCTGACAGAAATGCATTGCGATAGTTTTATTTATCTTATTTTTCTGATGCAGATGATTTTTAAAAGAGCAAACTAAATTTATATGGCAAATCTCAACCAGAGTGTTAACCGGTATTTGGGCGGTGTCCCTGCTGCAATGGTTACACCTTTGAACTGAACGGTACAAATTCGATGTAATAGGTCGTAATATGCCAACTGAGAGACACGACTACTAATGAACCGACTAGAATTACTTTACCTACCATTAATCAAATTAAAAAAACAAAATTGGTTGTTTTATGGTTCATCTTAGACTTGCACCACCCTAAAGTTGCAGTGATCCAAAGCTAATCACTTATTTAGAATTATTATTGAATGGCTTTCAAACCCCCTCTCATGCAAAGTTACAATAGCTTTACAATTTCATTCTAATCTATTTCTTGACAATGTAAATAAATTGCCAATCCAAAAAAAAAAACGACTTCTTTTCTTGCCCCATGTCAACCCTTGAAGGAGCTGGTCTCCTTCGATAAGTGATTTAAGAAGGTCTTATTTCTTAATCCAAACATCTCAGCAAATATGATATTTTGAGAACTCTCTTATTCGACAATTACTTCGAAATGCCGTCTTAAAACCATTAAACCTAACTGAAACTTAACGTGTGTTTTTGTTTGTTTTGTTTTTGTAATCTGACAAGTTGAGCACCGTTTCGGCATTTCCCTTCCGTCACTGTTATTTAATGAGTGCCGGAATATTTCATTTGATGGTAGGTATGTACTTTAAATTCACTGCACAACTTTAATATAATATATATAAAAAAAAGGTGCATAGGGACACGCAAATAGTACAATAATTTACGCACTCTGGGCGCTACTGACGCAAAACTTCACATAAATAAAATATAATATTTTTAAATCACACATCATAGATGAGCATACAAAAATATACATACAAATGCTTATATTGAACAAAAATATAACAAATAATTCTTGCTGGGAACACAATAAACAAACAAATACTTTTAACTGGGAAGTAACATGAAAAGCCTTAAAACTATCATAGATAGCGGATAGTGTTATAAATAAAATAAAAGAAAAAAAGTCTTGAATTTTTAAGAATGAAAACAAACTACATATATAATTATTGTATATGATACGATATAAGATTTGAATGAGTTAAATTTCGAGTCACTATTTTTATGCTGTAAATAGTACATACATTCTAAAAAAAATATATTATAAAACAAAATTCAAGAATTGTGCAATCGTACTTAGAACCACCTATCGATAGGTAAAATTTACAACATTTTATTTATGACAGGTGAACAAATTTTGGTTTTTCTTTTTTTTTAACATTTAATGCAAACATGCAAAAGAAGTCAAAAATGGTGGACAAAATACGGGTCAAATAAGTTAAATAAAAAAAAGCACACCTCCTTTCTTTGCCATAATTTTTAGAATTTAACATTATGCATGAAAACTTGCTAATTAATTACATTTTCAATTTTATTTTACTTAGATGCAATCGGAAGTAGTTGTGTTCGTTATGATTTATTATTATTTGCTAAGCATATTTTTAGTTTTAGTTTTAAATCATATATCTGGTCGTCATCGAAATGATTATATTTTCCTCTTTTTTTCCTTTATTGATTTGATTACGATTTTCTTTAAAAAATATAATAGTAAAATAAAGCAGAAAAGAATTAAATCTAAATCGTTATTGATACTCAATATGTAATTTAAAATAAATTATGTGGGAGAATGTGAAGAGAAATTATGTTTTAATTATTTTCTGCATATAGTTACTAGTGATTATTATTAATTTTAAACAAAACAAAAAAATGTCATATTTTAAGGAATAATTTTTATTTAAAAAAAAAATAATAATACGGAAAATAAACAAATTATTACGGAATATTTTGTCTGTTTGCCTTTTTTGTTTGTACTTTGATTACTTTAATATTTACTTTCGTTTATTTTCAGTTGTTTGGATGTGTTTTTATTTATATATAATTGCTCGTAGAATGTAAGCGCAGTAATAATATTATTTACACCGTGCTTATATAACTTGACATAGACTGCTACTGTAGGTACATGAGATATATTCGTTGCGCCAGAAAACAAACGAAATATGTATGTGTTTCCTTTATTTCAGTTTTGTTTTTATATTTTGCGAGTAGTCAATAATTTTCCTTATAATTTAGCCCAAAGCGCGATCAGTATTTTTAGCTTTCGCCTAAATTCACATGGTCGTTTACTTGTGCAATTATTCTAGTTTGTGTATTGTTTAGATAGGGGTGGCTAAAACAGTGGATTTAAAGCTTTAGTAACATTTTACTTGTCTAATTAATTGTCAGAAACTACTCAAAGGAATGGAAGGAATGCTAATGAGCGTAAAATTAGATATCGGATTCCGGCATTCTTAAATGATTGCATTCAATTGATAAAGGAAAGGTGATGGCATTTATTTTTTTTCGAGTCCACAAAATAAAGTCAATGAATTCTTTTTTTAAAAGGGGTAAGGGGGGGGGGGGGTCAAAATTTGTATGGGAATATTTTTATTTTTCATCCGATCGATTTCAAACTCTGTTTGTGTACTCTATTATATCGTGGCCCGAGTTATTGGCGATGAGCCCTTTTAAGGGTCCCTTTTCTTAACTAACAAACCATTTGTATATGTTTCACAGTGTAGGAAATTCTGAGAGGTATGGAATATAATAAAGTAAGAGTTCCCCCTTATTCAAAAGACGGTGCTCATCATATCGATGTATTTGCCGGCAAAGAAATCACCCTTATCGCGAATAATATTTCCCCCGAAATGTTTCCCATTCAGCAATTTGATTTACATTGCTGACAAGGGAAACAATTAAATCGGAATTTATTCGCGATACCCCTTAATATGTTTTGTCCCGTGACTCAATCTGCTATAGTATGATCTGTGTTTAGATGCCAGCGCTTCACTAACAAATATTGATCATATAATATTTTAACTGTTTTCTTCAATAGAGCGTTAAACATATTTTTCAGAGGTACTAATTACTCCTTAGGTCCTGCGCGATGTGTAAATATATAAGAGAAAACTAACTTACTGTGAAGCAATCTCTGTATACCAAATCCTGAGGACTGCGCGAGCGAAGCCGCGGACAAAAGTTAGTTTTTATCATAATAATTTTCACATTAGAAAAATCAAAATGTGAATACTGTGAAGTGTCAACATATTATACATAATGCTCCAGAATGCGTTTAGGAAAACTTTAACAAAACTTTCCAAAAATTACAGATCTTTCGCGCTACGCCTACCACGATCGACAGAGACAAAACCGGTCTCCTGAACTTGTTTGAAATGTATTAGTTTTTTTTTTAACCTGCGCTTTTGAGGATATACTCTACTACGTTCTAACCCATCACTCTTACTTACTTACTTATCGGGCTCCCGACCCGTGAAGAGTCTGCCTGAGACACTGCAGCCTTCCATCCTCTACGATCCCGGGCACGCTGCTTCCAATTGTCCAGACCAAGCGCTCTGGCATCCGCGATGGCTTGGTCTTTGAAACGGAGGTTCGGTCTTCCTTGTCTTCTCGAACCTGGGGGCTGGGATTCGAAGATCCTCTTGGCTGGAGCATTATTGTCCATTCGCTCGATGTGGCCGAGCCAATGTAGTCGACGTGTTTTGGCTTTTTGGACTACATCCACATCTTGGTACAGCTCATAGAGTTCGCGGTTGTATCTTCTCCTCCATTCGCCCTCCTCGCACACAGGACCAAAAATCCGCCGAAGTATTTTTCTTTCGAAGGAGCCCAGTATCAGCTCTCCCTTCTTGCTTATCGTCCAGCACTCGGCGCCATAAAGCAGAACTGGCAGGATAAGGGTTTTGTAGAGCACACATTTCGTCCTTCGAGTTAGGAGTTTTGAACCCAGTTGTTTTGCCAAACCGAAGTAGCAACGGTTTCACAGTAGCATCACTCTATTTCACAAAAAATTATTTTTAATTATTTTACAAGATACAAATTCTCAAAAGTCAAAATGCACCCATTTATTTTTTACATGACATTCACTACCATCTCATCGGTCAAAAAGAGTCAGTAATATGTACTCATCGTCTATAGATAGTTACAAAAAGTTAATGGAGGACCATAGCGGGACTACCTGAAAGTAATTGAGGTTTTGCCACCTGGTTTTGGCAGACACGTCAATTTCTCTCCGATAGTCTCCGACATCTGTTCATCGCGGAAAGATTTTAGTGAACAAAATGCGTTGATACATGTTCGGAAAACGGATACTATGAACGTAAATTCAGTATCCGGCTGGATTTGCGTTGCGGACAAAATTACTCTCCAAACGGATACCATGATAGGGCCGAGTAGGTATGTGGCATGGTAATGATGAGAACAAAATTATCTAAAAACTGGCAGCTAATTTGTATACAACAATATATTGACCACATTCCTTTGCCCACCAAGGTTTATGACTGCAACTCCCTAACTATCAATGAGGTTAGTACACCCGCTTATGACCAAAAAAAGCCAACGGAAAAATAATTTTCAAACAAACTCATAAACTCATAACCTCAGCAGAGAATTGGAAAAAATTTAGGTCTTATACCAAATATTCGTATTGCTGGGTTAGTTTTTTAAAATGTTTCCTTGTTTCCTTGTAATATGATATTTCAGCCTTGCAAAGGAATCTCTGACACTCAATCTTAACCACATATTTCTGTTCCTATTATATTATTGGTTACATTGATAAAGTTTGTGCTTTGAGTCATGTTCAAACTCAAGAGGTATCAATATTCTGACTATAAGAAGGGCGTCGCAAAACATCTACTTAAACCCGGTAATAAGAAATAAAAAAACAGTTACATTTCTAATCAAATTCCAAATCCATTAAAGATTTTGACTTCTTTTTCAGATGAACTACATTATAATAAATTAAAGAAATAAAAACGTCGTCATACTTATGAATAGTACACTTTAAAAAATGTAATAAATTTTGTAAATATGTAAATTTGTAAATACCTAACAAATTGTACTGTAAAATTCTAGGCACTATTCACGAAGAACATAAACTGTTATTTTATTCGATGTCAATTCCTATTGTTGTTTAAATGGAATGTGAAAAAAATGTGTATATCAAATATTGCATCCTTCAATAGCTGTGCACAAAATGGTTTCCAGTATTCTAAAAAAAATAAATCATGTTTCTCTTAATGATAAAGTGATAAAAAATAAATAAATTAAACTTAACTAAATGTACATAGTTTACATATAAATGTTGCAATTAAGTGGAAAATGCCTTTTACCTTTTCACCTGATAGATATAAATTTCTTATTTAAATTTGCTTTAAATTAAACATTTTTCGCTTTCCTAATTATTCTGATCTGATTTTTCAATTCGTCATTTTGGTGAAAATTTATTTTATTATTCACCGGATTGATAGGTAATACAAGAATCGCTATACAAAATGTTTGCTTCAGGCACAGATAATAGAGTAACTATGGGTGGAACTATAGTATCTGTGCTTCAGGTGATCTTGTTATCTATTGAAAAATTGGCCCTCAATAAATCTAGAGAACACAATTTACGTTTAAAAAATTTATTTGAGCAACTTCTTTATGTCAAAAAGGCAAAAGAAAAATAAAACAAACACAAAAATATGTGTAAATGTTAATTACCTCCACTTTGTAGATGCCTTAAACACAGTGCCTATTTTATGTGAACAAAATAATTATGTGTACATGGGAAAAAAATCTTAATATAAAAATAAAAATACAAATAAAATAAATAAAACAATTGTTATAAAAGGTATGCAGTGAATCTAATTTGAGCTTAATCTATAATTGTGTATGCTATGCACTATACTTATAGCTTTAAAAAAATCAATTTGACATAAAAAAAAATGTTATGCTGACTGTTATGCTTATTTTGAATGTTTTGAATAACTTAGAAGAGAGCTAGGGAGCTTTGGAACTGCTACAGATAAAAGGTCTACTCGTATGTATGCAAAGCAAATGTAGCATTTAGCTAAAGGGTACTAAGAAAGTTATGTTGTTCGCTGCTTCCTCTGTTTCTAAGGTCAAGGTGTTTATAAAATTACGCTTATCATGGCGCATGCTACGCTGCACTTCCTTAATCTTCATTCTTGTTTGATTTTCTCTGCTGCTGGATTAGCTGCAGTGCGAACTTTAGGAAGCTCACGTTCGCTAATCAGCCTTCAGATATCTTTGAAAATCTAAAACTTTGCTTGATCGTAAAATTATCAATTGTTGATTGCCTTTCAGTGAGTTGACACTCAGCTGACACGTGGAAGGCCTTGTGCTCAAACATATGATTATGCTTAGGCGATTAGTGAACAGTTGGGCGTAGCGTTATGTGCGACACATAACTGGTTGTAGGATTCGTCCTTTTCGTCCTCAGTCAAAATTTTCGTTGGGGCGTAAGTTGAAAATTAGTCTACAAAAAACTCATGTGCGCACCCTTATTGAAATGATGTTTACTTAAATCTGCAGGTAAAATTTGCACTTCTAGTTCGATTTTAATTCTGCGATTGTTTCCTATCGTACCGATAGGATAACCTTTGCTGCCTATTCATGAATAACCCATTTCGTACATAGGTCTCTATTGACTAGGACTAGGTTATTCTAAGCATATTTTGTTGCGAAGTTTAAATTTATCAGATGACTGCTACAACCCTTTACAAATAAAATTTCATTCAATTAGTACACCTACACTCAAAAAAAAACGTATATAAGAACCCCTTTAGGATAAAGAAAATATCGTTGTTGTACATGTTGTTAAAACCAAAATATTGAAAATTCAATTTGAATAATGTGAGATTGATGTTAAGTTGCGTTTTGTACCTGTCACTACTATTATACAATTCTTAAGTGTTATATATATGAAGTACATGAATTAACTAAAAAAACAATTTTGGGAAAGGTCACAAGGGACCATGCAATTTGTAAAAAAATAGGTAAATAAAAAAAATATTAATTTAAGACAACTGTAATATTTACACAATAATAAACAGAACAAATATTTATAGGTAAATTTAATGAAATAAATAGCTATATAAAATATATGTTTACAAACTACATAGTATGCATGGAATGCACAAAGCAAAGTTTAGCAGATAATTTATTTACACACAAGTGAAAAGTAAAACAGGAAATGATGAAAGCAGAAAATTAATGAATATACATACAAATAAAATATTTTAGATGTATAAAATTTGTACAAAAAAAAACCTTTAAACAAAAGAAAAGAAATTGGTGTTCTGGTCAATGGTTCAATTAAAAAAAGAATATTTGTAAGGAAAAGTGCTTATTTAGAAAATTACATCCATTTATACGAGAACAAGAAAACTGTAAGTTACAAAATTTGCACATATAGATTAAACTAAATACCATACCTATATGTATTTATAAATGTAAAAAAAAAATGTTATAAAACAAAGAAATTCCAGTTTACAAAATCGGAATGTTTGTAGATACGAATTTGTAAAAATAAAGAAATTATATGTTATAGGTATATATTAAACTATAAAACAAATATAGAAAATAATGAAAATAGATATCTATATATATCTATATGTATTAAAGAAATATTATTATACACGGATTCATATATAGACAAAATATATTAAATATATCAATGATGAATAGTATATATTATATAAATGTAAAAGTAAAATCAGGAAAAAAATAAAGGTGAAATTATGTACATGAATTGTAGTATTTTATAGATTAGTTAAGAAAGTGGAGCTAAACATTTCTTCCCGATTTTCAAACGAAAAACATCGAATATGCTACAACAAAAGGCAGTTCTTATTGACTTATTTGTGCAGTGAAACGCTGTGTTACGATGCGGTAAACATAACCAGCGGTATTAATAAAAAAAAAGCCCTATTCGCTCTTTAATCCACCTGATAGCTAACAGACGGATAGTGGACTTGTTCGTTTGATAACTTTTATTATTTATAAATACATCTTATATCCATATTAGCTATCCACTCTTTATCACTAAACGCACGGTAGCACTGCGTCCAAACTGTACTAAACATGGTTGTAAATCTGTCATATTCCATCAGCTGACACTATCATGCTCAGAGCATGTTATGTGCTTTCGCTTGCGATTTTTAAATTCTCTTTCAGCTTTTAAATTTCTCGCGTCAAATCGAACTTTTTGTTGGTATACGTGTATTTGAAATTATGTGGATAGAAGTTGGACAAGGTTAGCTCTGTGTGAGTAGGTTAACCACTCTCTATCCGCCGAATTTGGTGAGTTAAGTTATCCGCTCGTTAAACATGTCAGTGAAAGCTAATATATGTTTATTAATAAGAATTACGAGTTATCAGATGTGATAAAGCTAATTCGCCGCTATTCGGTATTTATTAATACGGGGGAACAAGTTTTAAAGTGATTTGAAAATTAGTTTATTTTTTTCTTCTTTCAAAAACATTTTGTACAAACAAATACCTACTCTCTCCTATAGGTAAATCTCCTAATTTAATCTAGATCACTGAAATGGAAAAAAGTTATAACTTTCCTTTGTGAGTGGTGATCAGTTAGTTGTTTAAAAAATATTCTGAAATTGCTGACTTCTTTAAAATACAGTTTTTACGCAAACGGTTGTGCTATGATAAATCATTTCTTTCGTGTACCTATGAGTATAGTCTATGGAAGATAAATGTACTTTTCTTAACTTGACGACAAATTAGTACGAAGGTATGTTAATTCTGTAGTAATTGCGTCATTTGTTCATTTAAGTAGAAAAGTTTAGTAGTGACGTCCAAGGCGTGTTCAAAGTGTTGTTTTTCTGCATGTACAACCTGACCATGTTTTACCTATAGCCTATAGAAATGTTCGTTCGTTCTAAAAGACTTTGCTCTCTTTTTGCGACTATTCTGTCCATCTATCTTTTGAGTGGAATGTTTATCGTACAGAAATAGACACAATTAAAACAACTACAAGTTTTTAGATAAATTTTAAAATAAAATGTTATTATTCAATATAAAAATACAATTTTCGCCTAGTTCTTAAAAAAATTAAAAAATTTTAGACTTAAAATCCGAAGACATAGGGATATAAATTCTGAACAAAGAAATGCAATAACGTTTGACTTTCACTCGTATCTGATTCGGTAGGTATCTTACATTCCATTGTAAGCAGGGCCACCACCACCCTCTGGTACGACCCAGTTGATGTTTTGCGTAGGATCTTTAATATCACAGGTCTTGCAGTGAATGCAATTTTGAGCATTAATCTGAAGTTTCATGTTGCCACCCTCGTCGTTAGGCACAAACTCGTACACACCCGCAGGACAGAATCTCGATTCGGGCCCTTCATACAGTGCCAAATTATGATCAACCGGAATGCGGTCATCCTTTAAAGTCAAGTGAGCTGGTTGATCCCCTTCATGGTTGGTTCCAGTCAACGCCACCGATGAGAGTAAATCGAATGTCAGCTTTCCATCGGGTTTTGGGTAAACAATTTGTTGGCTCTCGCTGGCAGGTTTCAGTCTTGTGTTGTCGGGAGCACCATGTGACAGAGTCCATGGTTCTCGTCCTCCCATAAAGATGGAGAAACCGCTAAGTACGAGACCACCATAAAGACCGAAGGGGTTGTGGAAGCATGGACGAACATTGCGCACTTTGTAGAGATCTTTCCAAATAAAAGAGTCTTTGATTCTGTGGGGATAATTTGGGTAAATAAATTAATGGATGTTAGTCGCCCCAAACTTACTTGTCAGGGTAGGATTTAGGTTCGATTCCTGCAGTGTCTTGGCCAGCTTCACTGAATATGCTCTCAAGCGCACTTTCGGCTGCCAACATTCCTAAAAGAGGTACATTATGATGTCCGGTTTATGGAAAACTATTATGTACTTACCACTCTTAATGGCGTAATGAGTACCCTTGATGCGCGGCACATTTAAAAATCCAGCACTGCAGCCAATCAGACAGCCACCGGGGAAAGAGAGCTTCTTTGGCAAACTCTGTATTCCGCCCTCATTGATTGCACGCGCACCATAAGCAATACGAGTGGCACCTTCAAAGACATCGCGCACTTTGGGATGCGTCTTGAACCTCTGCAGCTCCTGGAATGGGCTGATCCAAGGGTTCGAGTAGTCCAGACCGACCACAAAACCCACAGCCACCATCGGAGTTGGTTCGTTCAAGTGGTAAAGGAACGACCCACCGTAGGTGAATTTGTCCAAAGGCCAACCAATTGTGTGTTCCACCAAACCTGGACTGCGGAAAAGAATCGATTTTGTTACAAGGCTGGCATCACAGCTCCTTCATTTTCAATCTTACACATGTCTCTCTGGTTGAATCTCCCAAATTTCCTTCAGTCCAATACCATAAGTTTGCGGCTCATTGCCGTCGTTCAGACCAAACTTGCTCATTACCTGCTTTGTCAGGTGACCACGACAGCCCTCTGCGAAGAGTGTTGTCTTCGCGTGAAGTTCCATTCCACGAGCAAATGTATCTTTTGGCGAGCCGTTCTTAGCAATACCCACGTCATTTGTGGCGACACCTTTCACACTGCCATCTTCGTGGAACAGAACTTCTGCCGCAGCGCATCCTGGATAAATTTCGACACCCAGAGCTTCGGCTTGTTCCCCCAGCCACTTAACCAAATGTCCCAGGCGAACAATATAATTGCCGTGGTTATCCATCGGCCAACCTTTGAAGATCGGCATTGGAATACGACCCGATTGGGTTAGGTAAGAGAAAGTATCCTTAGTTACCGGTGTATTGAGCGGAGCTCCCAATTCTTTCCAGTCGGGAATAAGCTCATTAAGGCTGACCGGATCAACGACAGCGCCAGAGAGTATGTGCCCACCGACTTCAGCGGACTTTTCTACAACGCAAACTCGAATTTCCTGCAAAAACAGATGAAAATTGATAAAAATGTGGATCCTCCTTAGATTAAGGTTTCTTCACCTTCTCCTGTTCAGCGGCCAGTTGTTTAGCTCTGATAGCTGCACTCATACCAGCTGGTCCACCACCAACGATGACAATATCCACTTCGTCCACATACCGTTCCATTTCAATATCTGTAAGAGGAGCGTTTCTTACTGCAATTTAATTCGAGGTCTATTTGACATACCTTTCCATCGCTCATCCTTGTCCCTTGGGAAAAGGGTGTAGTGCGTAGTGATTTTAGGATATTTCACTGCATCAGAAAATGATCTTATCCCGGTTGAGGCGATAAGCCTGTTTACTATAAATGAAAACAAGAGGTACCTTATCAGTGGTCTAATTGACTATTGACATTAATTCTCAAGATATTCTATAATGTCTGGCAGACGCAGAATGCAACATCCGTCCAGAAAACATGTAAATGTTGACTATGTTAAAAAATGTAAAGATTTGTCGCCCAATTATCAAAGTCGTCAGCGTGTGAGAACAAAATAACCTGATTATATAATAACCATTGACATCCATCCATATTTGTATCCAATAACATTGTATCTTTCAGAAGAAAAAAAAAAACATTCGCGGCTTACACTTTACCACTTTTCAATGTATTTTATTTACACCGATCAGTGACAACATCTTAAAGTTGAATAATAAAAAGGCACACGCCACCATAAATAAATATAGATAGCCCATGCGTGTGGCCAAAATACATAGATAAGAGACTACCACGAATCTGATTTAGTTGGTCGTCATACTTAATCATTGCAAGGCTAATACCGGCAGCAAGAACTTATAATATGATGGTATTAAATGGTTGATGTGTTTACAGACAATAAAATTATTGCTCATTCATTTTGGACCGGTAAGTGCCGGATAAATATGGCAGCAAACTTTTCGTTTGCAAAACTAGCTTCTAAGGTTACGTAAGGTAGGATAACCTTCTCTTGCTTGTCATTTCTGTGCAGATTTCCGAAGAACGCACATAATCTTTAAATGAGTTAAGTTCCTTTAAGTGAAAGCCAGATCTGCTTTCAGCGCGATGAATTCCGCATAAAGATATTACAACACAGGCCACATCAAATTGGGTATCGTATTCATACAAATTAATCAACTAATGAAAACGTCTACGAATTCACTAATCTTATCGACACATCGGGGGACAACTGTTGCTTTAGCTAAACATTAAACGTCATTGCTATGCAGATGCACTATGGCATTTGACCACCCAGTGACACCAACAATAGGCTCTCGATCTAAACTAACCTTTAAGCTATCGCGGGGCGGAGGCAGCATTGTTGATAACAAATTCATTTAGGTATTATGTAATATAAAATAATAATTAAATGAAAACAGAAACATTCACTGATTTTAAAATTAAACTCACCTCTCGCCAATTTAAGCAACGCAGCCATTTAGATAAGTTTGATTTATTACTAATTAATTATCGCGACTAAAAATATATGAAAATCATTTAATTATCCCAGAATGACAATGAAGTTGGACTTTAAACAGGCGCCAAGTGACAAGCTATGCAAGTAATAAAGAGCAACAGATCTAGTTTGTAGACAAACAATGTGGATTGCACCTATAGGAAATACATATATCAATTGAATTTTGTATTAATTAAACTTAAGACTGAGGAGAATTTTACAATTAGCCCAAACAACACACCAAATTGAGAACAAAAAGTATTCTACTGCGTTCAGCCGACCGATGGTGACGGACGTCCGATGAAAAACGACGTAGTCGAAAAAAAAAGTTCTGTCAATTGTTTCAATTTCAACCATTCACAAACAAACAACCTTTTGGACGGTTATCAAAAATATTTTTCGCCTTGTTCCTGTCAGGTTCGTGTACAATATGCTGTTCTCAGTTAAATTTTCAAATGATAGGTGTCGCTGTGTGTTGTGTTTATGTGTTATATTTCTAGAATTTTTGTTGTCACAGTGGAGCCTTTTTTTTAATAAAATTTAAAATAATTTAAAAAATTGAAAAGAATTGAAATTTTAGCACTATTTTAGATTTTCGACAATTTTATTTTAGCTCAATTTCGATAGTGGTTTATTATTATTAATTAAAAAAATTTCAGTGTATCAATTCGCGTATTTTTTTGGGAAGTGAATATAACAAAACCAAAATTGAGTATAACAATTTTACATGTAAAACCAAAAGTGAGTATACAAGTTTTGCATGTAGTAAAAGTGAGCTAGCTATTGATTCTATAAAAATACTCCTAATACCTATTTAAGTTGATTTAGTCGTCTTGTAATAAAAGTGATTTATTAAAGTTAAGTAAACGGCAGTAGGTGCATACTTTTAAAGCTAAAAGTATGATTTGAGGTATTTGAGCCACGCAATTGTGCATGACTTCAGAGTGAACGATCCGTTTTTCACAGTCAAGGCTAATGATGTGTAAGAGTAAGACCACATATCTCCATAAAAAAGTTATGGCAGCCTAAATTCAATTGTTATGCCCACCCCTATGTTATGTTGACCCTTCCAGTGGGGGTAGGCCCAGATAGAGCAACTAGCTGAACCCCCGCCAGTTTCGCCAGGCCTTTTTACGCTTTTTTTTCCAATTTGTTTGGCCTATCAATTGATCACCGTAATTACTGACATTAAAAAGAAATCAACTAAATTGGTTGAAAATTACGGGCGACAATTTTTTAACTTTTTTTTTTGTATTGGAGGTGCCACGTCCGTTTGACCAACTTTGACCAATCTTCACAAGAGCACTCCACGGCCGATACGTAATAATACCTGAAAGTTTGAGCTCAATCGATTTTGTGGTTTTCGAGCTATATAATTTTGGATTTTTTTTTTGTATGGACGGTGCTACACCCGTTTGTCAGATTTTGACCAATCTTTACAGGAGCACTCTAAGGCCAATACCAAAGATTATCTGTAAGTTTGAACTTATGTGGTTTTCGAAATATACGATTTTGAATGTTTTTTTTTACGGGCGGTGCCACGCCCCTTTGTCTGATTTTGAAATTTGTTTAGCCTAGCGCCCGATCATCGTAATTACTGACATTTTAAAAGAAAAAATCAAATTGGTTGAAAGTTATGGATGGGCGACAGAGGGAAACAGTATTTTTCCCACTTTGTTTTATATAGATGTCTATTTTTCGCATCACTGCCAACATCTTCCGATTGTGCAGAATGACGTTGTAGAACACTCGCATTCCTGCAATGTGGTGCAGGAGCATTGTTTTGGTCGTTTTGAACGCAAAATTCTTCGAGTGATTTTCGGTCACGTTTGTGTTGACGGCATTTTGACGAGGAGCGAAATCTACCAGCTATACCTACAGTGCGTACCTGTCGTCTATGATGGCTATGGCATGGGCTAGGAGAATGGACAACAGAGCACCGAACCGAACAATTTTCGACACCAACCCAGAGGGACAACGCAGCGCAGTAGAGGAAGACCTTGCCCAGTAGAAGGAGACCTCAACCAACTTGGAGTTCGCAACTTTAGGCGGTTCGTACTGGTTCGGCCCTGGTCCACTCGAACTATATTGTCACGCAAGTAGATAAGTAAATTTTTATTTAAAAATGTTTGTAAATTTCGAAAAGAAAATCGAATAAAAAACAAATAAAAAAATAGATGGCGCAACAGGCGGAAGACACCCTAGGCCTAGCTTTCTCGCAACCATTCGTTTGTGTGAGTTTCTATTTTTGGGACGAATGGAAGGGACCTACAATTTTATGCCGAGTCCGAGCGGCTGAATTGAGAAGCTTTTTCAGGACAGTCATACCCTCGTCATGTTTGTCAGACGTTCGCGAGAGGTGGCGCAGTAGAAAAAACCTTAAGACGTAATTTGTGTTTTTCCGGTGATCGAAGAAAATCGAATACTTTTGTTTAAAATGTACGATTCGCATTTTCAAGGAAAGAGCAGTTTAGCACCAACTACATAATATCATTGGATTCGGTTTTAGAGCATGAGAAAACAAACGGTGCTCCTATAGATGCTTAAACGGAGGTAGGTAGGTGTTGAATTTATTTATAAACTCTGCTTGAATTTGTTGGATTAGTTTATATCCTTGGAGGAATAGGTAATTGCTTAACAGGTTTATAACCACTGCCTTGTTTGAATCTATTTCAGCACTCATTTTATTCACATAACATTGTTTATGATGTTAGATTGGCGGTATAAAAAATATAGTGGTGGCATAAACTCACAAGAGACATATGTTCGGGCAATGAGAAATGCTGATGTATATCCTCGCACACCAAATAAGACGTAGAGATTTGTTTTAATAACAAGCTTTGAGTTATTATACTACCACAGAGGTGAAGAATGAATATCCCATTTCTTTCAATTATATGGCAATGCAATCTTCCACACTTAATGCATTTCGTTAAGCCATGTGTAATGAATTCCAAATGAAGTTCATACTAAATGTGAAGGTAATTTTTCTGCTTATTAATAATATGGTTGATTTTGATGTCGCCTATACAGAGAAATATAAACTTACAATAGGGACGTATACAATACATTATACCGCGAATGCAAGATCTCTAAGACGGTCTTGTTCTACTTCAGCTTTTTTTTACAGAATTGCAATGGGACTTGAAAAGCTTTTTCAGGATGAATATCCTCTATGTTTTTTGTCAAATATGCAAGGTAGGTGACGAGGGTTGATCCATAGTCCAGCACACTACCTACTGAGGCAGAATCCAGATGGAAACCAGTTTTCTTATGTGGATTGATTTCGAGTTATTTGAAATGCATAATACCCTATTATTACTGGAAACGAATGACTGTAAGAGGTTAGGCCTAGATTGCCATACGGACCTGTTGTACCAACTTTTGTTACCTTACTGTTGTCCTTTTTTTGTTTGCTTAGATATCTAATACGCGATCGTCATCAGCTTTAGATACAAGCCGTTAGGAAAGGCTACAGCAGAGCGGTTCGAAATGAATGGGTGTTTTAATATTTTGCTTAAGTTCTTCTCCTGTACTGCGTTGGTCCATCCATCATATCTGGGTGTCGATTTCTAAAGATGTGATTCACCACTCACCACTGAGTTAAACAAATTTTAAAGTGAATTCTAAGCAAATGGTAAGTGCCTATAGTTACATATTGATGATAATGATAATGTTTTATGAAATTGACTCTAATGCAAAAGTATCGAACTCAATTATTCACTAGTGATAGTAACTCACACTCACAGAATTACCGCATTCGCTTTTATACTACCGATTAAATAATTTGTGAAGTTCGTAAAGAATTCAATATTATTAATTCAAAACCACATTTCTGATTGCCTATCTTTGAATCCTTACCTGTTTGTGTATCTGCTTTTGGTGCGGTTCCACTTATGTGCAACTTAGGATTAAGAGTAGGGAAACAGAAGCTGGATAAAATAATCTAACCTATTCACGATGAAGCTTATTTCTACCTGTGCATTCCAAAGCAGGTGATAGATCCCAAACACATCTTTTATGAGTTAATAAAACCATTATGGTGGCTTAAGCTGATGTCAAATATATGACGAAAATCCACATATCTTTTGGCAAACGCTTGAAACGGGACACTTATTATGGTCACGAAATAGACTAAATAGTGGTCTGAGCTATATTAATCGCATATAATCGTATTAATTTTATCATTCTTCATTTAGTTCGGTGAATATTAGGAGACGGCTGAAAACTATAAGCTCAATGAAAAAGCCGTTCAACTAAAAACCCATTTTTGCATTTATTTTGCATTGAATAGTCGTACATATATACTTTATTTTATTTATAATAATTATATTTTTGTTTGCACATTTTTGCCTTTAGAATAACTGTTCACTTTGATGGTTTATATGATTACATTTCTCCTCGAGTCGTATACAATATAATATTAATAAACTATAAATAATTTATGTCTTTTTTTATTCACAAATAATATACAGGTGTCAGATTATAAATAAAATAAGGTAAATAAATATTTTCCATTACAAATTGAAGTGAACTTTTAATCCAGCCAATTTAAAAGCTCACTTCACTCCTAAGCTATGGACAACTCATTAAGTGTTTTTTTTTAACGTTTCTTATTTACATATTTTGCATTGAATATAATTAGGATCTATAGGAACCTAGAATATTATTTATATGTTGGTATGTGTTGTCTTAGTTCTCGTCATTTGCAGTGGATTCACTCAAGTCGTTAAGAAACATTGCATCAAGTGGATCCAATTCATTGTCCATCTCTTGATATGGAGTAATTGTACTAGATTCCGCTTTTATTCCCTTTTCCGTGTGGTTCTGTTCTGTTGTGATACTGCTGCCAGTATCATTTTGTCTTTTGCCAAGTCTCATGAAGTTAGTATTGGTAGTAGAGTCAGTGTTTGAGGCTCTACCGAATCGCATAAAACTATCAAGACGTCCGAATCGCATAAAATTGTTGCCAATATCTGGTCGTTCGTCATTGCGTCCCAGACGCATCATACCGTTACTCCTGCCAAAGCGCATGAGGTTCTGATTCGATGATGGTGTTCGACCGAATCGCATAAAGTCAGAGGGCGATCTTCCGAAACGCATAAAGTCCGATGGTGAACGTCCGAAACGCATGAAATCACTGGGTGACCGACCGAATCGCATAAAATCTGAAGGAGTTCGTCCAAATCGCATGAAGTCCGATGGCGCCCGTCCAAATCGCATAAAGTCCGATGGCGCCCGCCCAAATCGCATAAAGTCCGATGGCGCTCGCCCAAAACGCATGAAGTCAGATGGTGATCGTCCGAATCGCATGAAATCAGATGGTGATCTTCCAAATCGCATTGGGTTTTTAGATCCCCCTGCGGATCGACCAAATCTCATAAAGTTGTCTCCTCGCGAATCTCGCAACCCTTCGGCTCCATTACTTCTCTCGAAACGTGTACCAGGTTTGAATGTGTCCAGGGCCATTTGTTCAGGTAAATTTTCAATCTGACGTTTACCAAACCGCATGCGACTTTTGTCAGATCTGCCGAATCGCATAAAGTTGTTGTTCAAAGCTTGTTGCCTTTGCTTTTGCCTTTGTTTCTTGAATTGAAGGATGATGGCGTTATTTAGGTAGTCGATGTTTACGGAGGTAATTGGGTCTTCGAAGTCGATTTCTGTTTCATCACCAGCCGTTTTGACAACTGGATAGTGAACGATCTCTGGCGGAAGTTCTGGCTGACTATTGGAATTGTATACATCGTTAGTTAGTGAATTGGCAAAATTTGAAGTATCGACTGATTCACTGAAGGTTAATGTATTGAGTTGGTAAAGCGACAGAAGGAAGACTAAAAATTGGACCATTGTTTGAGTGGTGGTGCTGCAAGGTTGGGACCTAGAATTCAAAAAAAAAAATTGTACAGTTTAATTGGGATATATTATAAGAACATTACAAAGTAGGTTCCATTTCTATAGCCTATAATATGGGAACCATAAATATGATGACTCTTGAAGTCGTAGTCTACTACAATAAGACAAATTTAGGTGAACAACGGTATGTGCAGTAGGGAATGAATGCCTTTACTCCAGAGCTCACACTCAATATTTACTATGATAACAATAAACAATATATCATGAGCCACGTAGTTAAATAAAAACTCAGTTACAGTTTAAATTTATTTAATTCTATTCAACTCATATTTCAAGATCTTGCCATTAATGTTATTCACAGTGTTGAATTGCTTGGAGCTTTGTTCGATTTGTACCATGTGCATTTTGCATTGCCCACCATTATGATGCTTATGTTATAAGTAAGTAGGGGACCACGAAAATTAATCAACGCAATTTTAACACATCTGCTCAAATTATCTATTCATACCAGAAAGAGAAAGTGCTATAAGAATTCATCCGCACCAATCCAATGAAGGTATAGTTTTATTACACCTACCATGACAAAGCTAAAAAGCAAAACTGTCATCTAATTAGCCATTAAAAATGATAGAAGCGGTAATTTCATGAAATACAGTAGTCATTGTTGCGGCGGCTGCAGTCACATCTTGCCACTATTGCACAGCTAAGTAAGCAGTAAAAGTTGCTAATAAGGTGTCAAATGACTGGTGCTCGTAGAGTGTGGTGGTATCGTTGAGCATTTGTGTGTACGCAAATATTGTGCCCTCGGTGAAGTGTTGATGCACTTCTTAAACGTTTCCATGGTAAAACAGTGAATATGAGTAGCCAACTTAACGCGCCTAAGGGCACTTAAATGTGATTCTGTCTTAATTGATTACTCGAGGTATTATAGCTACCGGCTAAAATGGTTCATTTATTTGTTATGTGTTCGAGCGTGTCACGTTAGCGTACAAATATGCGTCGCTCGCTCTATTACAAAAATTTGTTTTTTTTAATCTGCTTATGTCTCTCCACGTAGTGGTTGAGAAAAAGCATTTTAATGTATGTTTTAAGAAAATGTAAAAAAACGCAAAAAAAAAGATTCCACATACGCCCCCGTGACCCAACTCTGCTACTACATACATAATTAACAAAAAGCTACTTTGTTCGTAAAAACCTTATCAGACATCAGTTATTGGAAACGATATCGCATGCAAATGGCTCCCACGAATAAAAATTATCATCGTCATTGATTTCATCGGAGATATACCTATTCACCTGCTCACCTACGAGTACCTCTACTTATATGCATCATCGTAACTCGTAGGTGCCACTGCCACTCAATTACGTACAGTAACTCACTTTTTGTATGCAAATTGCACGCGTAAAATGAGACAATTTCTCGTATCGACATCAAACATCGAAAACTTGAATTAACTGCGAGAATTTTTCACTTTGATTTGCAAGCCGATACGGTTGCTCTTTCATTGTATATCAATTAGTTAAGAGGATGGCTTCCAATGGCAGAAGGAACATTTGTTCGTTCATATTATACTGAGTGACGGGATATGTGTTCAAATGTAATTTCTTTTCGTTTCCGATGTCATAAATGATATTCAATATGACATATTGCAGTTGAGAGATGTAAGATAATCTGTTGAAACTTGAAAGTCTTTTGTTCTTTAATCCAGTTAATGAAGAAGGAATACTGGTAACGTGCGTGAATTTGTATATTTTAAGATAGTGGAGTCTTATTTTCTACCTTATGTATAATTTCAGTCCACCAAAAGGACACCAATTGCACCTTTCCTAATTTTACTTAATGGTCCGCAGAGTAAGCATTACAAAAATACCCGAGCTCAGAATCGTAACCATGCTTGTGTTCAAAATATGACAATCTATAAAAACGATACAAATTTAAATAAAAATACACCACAAACTCTAGGGACGGTGGACGATTTTGTTCCAGCTTTTGAAAATGCTATACTCTTTTCTTTGGTTTAAAATATCATCTACGATACGAGCAATATAGAAGGAGTACCCTGTACCTATGTAATTCCCACCTATGCAATGTTAACGCGCACACATGACAACGAGCTTGCACTTTGCATGGCAATAATATTTAGCAAGAATGTAAATAATAATGAAGAAAAAAATGTATATAACAAAATTACACCGCTTCGCATCGTTCCTTATTTGAATATTATCGGTTAAAAAAATACGTATTTTTCAATATCTTATCCATTTATTTTAATTTAAACGCTTCAACAGTATAAAGGAGTACGCTTGAAGAAAGGACGTGCACAAATTCATACACGATATACTCACGAAAAGAGCTTATTACTCCATAGCAATGATGTTGGTAAACCTAAGGTAGCCATTGGTATTAAGGTGTTAAACATTCATTAATTGCAAATAACGTTTGCCCTTGGTCGTGGCGCGTCGGTGGAATGCTACAGGATCTGCAACTAAGGTAATTAGTCCATTTGCCACAACACCAGTACTTCAAATATCGTTGTGGTGGTTTTGAATATCCAAACTGGTCACTGTTATAGACTGTAGTGTCATGCGAAATAGAAACGTATCTTTTCGACCTTTTCAAGTGATGTAAACAACAATAATGTTTTATTTTCGCTGTTGGCTGTTACACCGATGACTTTCTATGAATGTGTATGAGTATAATCTTTAAATGTGATTGACTGGTACATGGCGAGACAAAACATTTTTAAAATTAGAGATGTGACTTCATGTGGCGAGAATGGACTTCATAGGTTGAGACAAATTATATCTCCCAAATATCAGCAAGGCTGAGTTATATTACTGAACTGATCGCAGGGTGACAAAAGAATTCAACAACTTTAGAAGAAAAACTAGAAAACCTTTCTAGATGTACCATACATTTCTAGAATGGATAGTGACTGCGGAAAGTCTATTAATCAAGTAAAACAAGCCGTTTTAATGTAAATTATGGTTGATTATTACGAACTATACATGCTAATGGTGCTTCTTTTTTCTTTATTTGTATTTATTTACATGTAGGACGAGGAATATATTATGGATCTTATTTATTTACTCCTACATGATTATCAGGTACTATTATTTTATTTTTAATAATAGCTACTGCTTTTATAGGATACGTTTTCTTTTCATTATTATACAGAATTGACTGAATTTCGCAATTAAAGAATTTTGTAAATACAGAATTTTGGCCCATCCAGAATTATGAACGGACTTCGTTTTTCTCTGGATTTTAGTGGTAAACGAGGGACCTCCATTAAAAATGTCTGATTGCGCCATGTATCTTCGAGACAAGAAGTTAAGCTGGGTTCTTATTATGAGTCTCAAGATAATCAATTACCACCCAATGAATAAGCAGTACACATCTACAAAAATGACGCAGGATTTTACTTTGAAATGACCGGACTATTAGGTATGTTTAATATTACAATCTCTGACTGCAATAGGTTTTTTTTAAGCTGATGTTCGAGCAGTGATAATAGCTACTAAAAATGTTGCCATGATGCCACTACCACACGCTGATCCTGTACCTTTTTCTTTCACAACTAAGCGATGATTTAATTAAATCAAAACGTGTTAGTCTCTATAGCAAAGATCTGAAGATTCTTACCGCGCAACACAATGCGAGACTCTGCTTGGTCCCTTACCATCTAGCAGATTGAAAAAAGAGGTTGGCGGAAAGTACTAGTGTACTAGTGTAATTGCATGTACCCTCTAGTCTGGCATCATAATCAGGAAAATTTTACCTCTCCGCAACAACTAAACAACCGTATGAATCTTACAAATGAACATAAAATGGTAAACTATCTCATTGGTGCTATCGCCGAATATAACATGCGATACACATACACAAATAATATCTGCAAAGTGCATGAAAAGTGATAAATCTGAATTAAGGATTGGAATGAGACATATATTTACAGACGTTCCTAAATATGTAATATTTTTAGTTATACCGAAAAAAAATTTTTAAAAAAAATCTATAAAAACAGTTCAATCCCAAAGCATGACGGATTTTTCGTTCTATCTACGTTTCACAACTAAATCCTCTCATACAATTTCTATCACTAGATACGTACGGCTATATTTCTAATTGAAATTTGAAAGGATTTTGCAATAACGCTTTTGAAATTATTTATCTTCTGCAATACTGGTATTCAAACGAAAACCTCCAACATATTCCCAATCAATTGCAGATTTCATTTCTATAGCTAAAGTCTTAAAATAACACTAGATAGGAAAAATAAATTGCCCCACGATTTCAATTCCCACCACCATCAAATTGAATACGCATACCTATCACACAACCATAAAAATTCCCTTTCTAGTTTACCTATGGCAATTTAAATCCACAACCAGTTTCCTACAACAATTTTTTTTTTTTTTTGATTTTGTTGCAAAACATATTCCTGCCGAAAGAAGAAACCGTTAATCAAACGTTGACATAACCACGCTAGGGCTCTTAGGACACGATATTGCAACAAGTTAGCACATAAATGTCAATTCGGTTTAGTCTTGGTATTGCCGGTAATAAGGAAGCGTCTTTTTAAAACAAACAATATGCATCGTTGTTGGCGCAAAGTATATTTGCTTTCTTGTCAATGGCAGGTATAAATTGAAGATGCAGCTGTCACAAGTTTCCAAGTTCCTGTGATGATGATGTACCTCTACCTATTATAATTATGTAGTTACGATATGATAAAGTGGAGTTACAAAACTTTCACTTTTAACTCCAAAGTTAAACACAAATTTTGAAACGCGCATACGAATTGAATAGAGTCGTTATAAGTACTTAGTGGATGTGTCGAACTAGCTTGAGTTGGAGAAACAATTTTACTCGCAACAAGCCAAAGGTCAATATTTACGATATGTAACTTTAGAATGGCAACAGAGAGTTTGTTATTGAAATTTGTGTCACTTTTACTATAAAGCAAATGGAGGCAAATTTTACCAGTTGCAAATGATTTTTATAATGGCGACAGGCTAAGGGGTCATGAATAAAGAAACTTCGGCTGATGGAAGAAAACACGCTTCGCGTATTTTGCTAATACAACACGGCAAACATTTTTATGAAATAATACAAGTTGAACTACTGACATAATATGATGGTGCTTACTTTGTTGCCTATATGGGAATCATAGTAATTAAAACATTAACATATAGGTGGTAGGTAAAAGGAAAACTAGCAAACGGGTATAGGAGCACAATTTCGGATCTGTATACATAACATACAGTGGCAATTGGTTTGGTTGCCAACAAGTCTTATTTACGACATGGCAAAAAGCATTAGAGCGAAAACCTTCGATTGATGGAGTTTTAAGTATGCAGGTATCTTGATGCATGTAAATGAGTTGCACGCAAATATATCAAACGCAACTACATGAATGAATATACTACATCGCTGTTTCTGGTTGGAACAGCTTTTTGTTTTCTACACTATTTTGAGAGGAAAGCAAAACTACAAGGAAGGTGCGACAGTGGGACGTTTTATATAATCGTAAAGAGCTGACAGGTGGCCGCAGCTCCACAAAAGACAGTGATTTGCTTATTAAGGATAAGAACCAACCTACCAAGAAAAACAAATAAAGGAGCACTTAGCAGCCGATTCAAAAACAGTATATTTTCGAGTGAAATACATCCTAAGATTTCTTTCTGTAGTAACCCAAATACGTACCACAACACATAGTAAAGATAAGGTCACTATTACTAAAAAACAACAAGGCAGTAGGATTTGATACCCGAAAAGATTTTGCGAAAGGCTAAACACCGCATATATTAAAAATGAAAGGGGAAGACCTAGCCTTAGTTGGTACCAAAGCTGGATGTAAATCGCACTTCTCCAAAAGTGTTTTTTTTTTGACAGACTGCATATATCAGCACTACTATAGTTGTCAATACCTAGCACTGGTCACAGTATTATAGTAAATCGCGCAACAGGGCTTCGGTATTATATTGAAACTATTATTGCAAAATGTGTGGCGTCGACATTCCCCACTGTATCCTGATCTCTCCAATATAGACATTAGACGACTTTTACTCTTCAGTACTCCACCTTTCTTTATTTCACGTGTCACAAGGAAATTTATAATGGGAACTAAATGTATTAGCTTAAGAAAAACTTATAAGATATTGTATGTATTGCTTTTTTAACCAGTTACAATAAATAACTTGGAATGCAGTTAAATTCAGACTACTTTAACTGAGAAATCGTGTTGATTGAGGCCCAGCTCGACCATTAACATTACTGAATATTGTTCTGCCTCTCTAGAATGCATAAATAATTTTGATATTATACAATTGTATTTCATAATAAAAAGGTTAGTTCAATCTAATCCGGTTTTTGTGACTACCTAATACTACCTAAGCAGTTCCGAACTTTTCTCTAATAAATTTAAAAATAATAACAGTGTCTAAAAGCTCGAAATTTAATTACCAACGACGTCAAAATAACAATTTGTTAGCACCATATTGAATTGATAAATGTATAAAAATAAAATAAAATTAATTAATACAGAATGCATCTATATACTTAAATGTGCTTTGAGGAAACTGAAGGAAAAAATATTCATCCTCATTCTAGATAATTTTAAAGATTAATGACACTGAGGCTAAATTATACAAGAAAGCTTCTCTAGGTATGTCATCATGCATGGTGTCCACGTAAACCAGAATCTATATAGACAAAACTTACATAATCTTTTACATTTGTTTTCGTTATTCTAAGTTTCCATAATGCTATTATCTAACTTTGCTTATACAATCCCAAATCGTATAAATAAAAAACATTAAATTATCAGAAAAACATTCTTTTCTTCTTTACCAGGTGCGGATCTTATGTCACACACACATTCTTGGCTTTCACAACTTTCAAGAATATATATTTGTTACACTTACTTATTTAAAAAAAAAAATGCACTACGGGAGTGCAATGAGACATGCCTTGTCAATACCAATTGTTACCTATATCGACAGTTTTTACTTCTCGAATGTACGCATAGTTTTCTATTCCAATAAATATTTGATTGCATACAAACTGCAAACCACAGATGATTAGATGGATTGCATCACCAGCTCTTATTTTATTTCGACTTAACTAGCAGTAGCGATATAAAATATTAACAAGGCAATCTCTGAAAGAGACTGCTTACGAAATGTGGAGTGTGGAAAAGAAGGAGTACACATTCGGATTAGTTATTTTTTGGAATTGCGGCGGAATAAACTAGAAAATTAAAACATCTGTTCTGACGAATATGGATTTTTTTCAATTCTGTTTGAAACAAGAAAAAGTTTTCGCTTGACGAGAACAAATTAGAATTCAGAACCTTTCCTTATTCGGATGTGTAACCATTTTTTATGTTTTTTTTTATTGAGACCATTCTTAACTAGCTAAAATCTTGGAGTTATAGTTTACACTCTACGGTCTACGATACTAGAGGTGATATCTATGGATTTAGCATCCTAAGATGATAGCGGACATAAACGTCTAAGTTTGACTTAGTCCAAAGAGTCCGCAAAGTCTTCTAGACGAGTAGTAAATATTCATATCCAGTGAGTTCAAGTTGGAGGTTTGTGGCCTTTTGTCCATTTTCACTTTCTTTTCTGGTGTTATTTTATGGAGCGTCTTCAGTTGGGTCAGAAAATATTTCGACAAATTTTCATAAAATAAGCATTTATTTCAATGGGTCTGGTGTATGCGACACAATTGGTATTAAAAATCAATAGCACTAGGTACACTATACGACCGACGGACAGTCTAATCAAAAAATGTCAACTTTTTGACAAATGTCCAAATCGGCCGATAGCAATAAATTCGATTACTGTAGCTTTTCAAACACATTGCACTCCACGAGTATCCCACTTTGTGAATAAGTTCCTCAATTAGTATTTAGCGCAATATCCTCAAATCGACATTTATTGTACAGAAATTTCGGCTCAAGAAGAACGGCTTACTTTGAGTTCCTATTTCAACTATAATTTATATCTTGTCTCCAAATAAAAATGGATAAGAATACAGTCAAATATATTACGTATGTTTCTCAGTTGTAGGTACGTTCTAATTTTTAAAAAATTGTGTACTTCCGCCGTCTTTCCACAAAAGTCTAACTAAATCCCTTTTCAAAAACGATTTATCATCCTTAGCTGTGTTTTTATTCAGCCGTATAAATGTGGATTTGTAGTTCACATTTCAAACATTTAACACCACTAGCTGCATAAAATCCGTATCCTTGCATTTTTTGACGAAAATTAATGAAACTTTTATATATTCTAGGTACTTACACAAGTTTAAAAATATCTCCTAGTATGTTTATTGGAATCGTTGAAACTTTGTTAAAAGGTATTTCAGTACTTTGTCATAAATGGAATATTATCTTAAAAATCACAAGATGCATTACCATAACAAAATGTATATCAACCCGAACGTTGTAAAATTTCCAATAAAATGCGATGCACAGACTTACCAAGATATTATTTTTGAATATAAAATCAAGAGATGATTTCACAAAACACTTGTTTAAACGTAAACAAAGATTCGAACTAAAGGAGAGAACAAAATCACTGTTTCCGTATGTAATTAGTCCTTGAAGTTTTTAATCACTCCATTATCCACACAAATTAACAAGACTATAGTTTTTGTTCGTTTTTAGATTTAAAATTATCCGTTTGGCTTGTTGGTCCTTAACTCGCGGAGTGTCTTAACACTTCTGTGACCACCGGATGCTATGCATCCTATTTTTATACTCCTCACTGGTGAAGAAATTGAAACAAAATCCTTTTACCATACAGTGTTGCTGCAACAGTTTGTTTCCGGTTAGGTATCTACATACTATGGATGTTGGGATATTTTGTTGCGCAGAAAATTGTACAGCGACTATGGATGAATGTAAATCTTGGCGCCTACATTTTAGGGGTTTGTTGTGTTGTCCAAAGAAGAACTGTGGGTGTAAAACAGTGTTTGGGATGAGCCGTTTTTGCTTTCGCTGGGATGGATATGAATAGATTTTACTGTATGGGGTTGCGCACTTTTTTTTTTTTGGAAACGAGCAGATAATGATGCTGCAGTGATAGTTTGGGGGTGTTAAGTGCATAATATGCACTAAGGACACTTTGGTGTAAGTGTTATGGCTTAAAAAAGTCGGTTAAGTTATTATTTAATAACAAAGGCAGATAATTTAGGTTCGTATTTAGAAAATGAAAAATATTCTGAATGGGGATTTCTTTTAGAATTCTTGTTTAAAATTAGATAGAAATATGTAGTTGAACAGTATGTTTTTTAGTTATGTAGTTAGATGTAGTTCTTTCTTAGTTCAAGTTAGGGAAACGGTATGAAATGATTTCTTCGACGGGTAAAAGCCATTCGCCCCAAATGTAGGTTGGGTAATTGTTGTCACCGAATGCATTTAAAAAAATAAATAAATAAATAGTTGGCGCAACAGGCGTGTAGACACCCAAGGCCTAGCTTCTCACAACCATACGTTTGCGTGAGTTTTTATATTTTTCTTTGGGACGAATGGAAGGGTCCTGCAATAATATACCGAGTCAGAGCGGCTGAATTGATAAGCTTTTCAAGACAGTTATACTCTCGGATGTTTGTCAGACGTTCGCGAGAGGTAGCGCAGTCGAAAAAACCTTAAAATGTAATTTGGGAAACGAACCTGGAATCCCTCGTGGTCCAGCACAATAACCACTGAGCCACTGCGCCCACCTCTCTCTCTCTCTCTCTCTCTCATTGTTTAACCTGATAGCCATTGGTATGAAGGTATTTGCTATAATTACATACCAGAGAAGAAGGTCAGTCAAAAATGTAAAATAATATTAATAAACGAATAATAAATTAAATTAAATAAAAATGAAATTTTTGCTAATGCACGCCATATGGAAAAATAAAACCTATACTCTAGGCCTCTAGGGATTAGAAGGGTAACGTTTTTGTGAAGATATCAAAATGTCACAAATGTGTATGGAGGTCTCTTCTTAAACAAAACACCACGAGAAAGCTACGGGTTTGGTTAATTGCTATCAGCAATATATCCGTAAACATCATTGGCCGCAATGATGTACAATCAGGAATTGTAGTGTAAAATTAGTCAATAGCTGTTGGATCTCGAGATCAGGCAGTGTAAATTATGGCGGTAAGAAAACCAAACGACAACATCCCGAAGTATTCGTTTGGGTGAACTTCTTCGGGTGTCTAGAACGTGGAGACAGATTTTCTTAAAATCAACTTAAAGGCAAACGAAGCTGCAGATAATATCTACACTTTCGCACAATTGTCTACTGCTCGTGTTTCGATGTTTCGGACTTGCAACAGACTAAACTTCCTGTTTTCCCACTTTCAGGATAGTTCTACTTTGCAACCGAAATTGGTTTTCGTATATTTTCAATATGATTATTGGAATAGTATTGAAGTGCCATATTTTTCCCATTGAATATTGATCAAACAAACTTGCGAGAGTACAACTGTTAGTTCGATTTAGCCATTTGACCACTCTAAAAACTGTAAACTTTATATGTTACAACAACCAAAATTTAGATTTAGGGTTCTGAATAGACACTTCTTTCTATTCGCAGTCATAAGGATACACATCTATTTGAATAAAATTTATAAATAACATGCATGGTCTCTGTAAGTCATTCCAATCGAAGCTTCACTAAAATAGACTTGTGATGTATTTAAACTAACTAGAAAGAGCATTGGTAGTCTGAAGTATCTACTTTCAATATAAATTGTTTCGTAAACTTTAGTCCCTAAACATCGATGGAATAAACTTCTTATCTTGTCCTGTCCTTAATGATAGTGCAACAGGATAATAATTACCAAGAGCTATGTGTGAAAATAATGGTAAGCAAAATGTGTATTATGTGTGAAGGAAAGGAAACTTTTCATTAGATGGCTTCTTCTCTGGCGACAAACGGGATCATATTTCGGCGGTGACCGTAATGTGCGTGCTCTAGAATATACAAGTCTAAAAGTGAAGGAGTAAAGCTGTGCTCTAATTGGTAGTAGACGGCGCCAGTTGAATTTTTAAGTGCTTACTATTAATCTCTAAGAATAATATTGAATTTGAGAATGCAGTAGTCAAGAAGGAACGTCATTGATTAAAATATAAGACGCAATTAAGTCAGATCGGTACTGGTGGGTGGGAATGGAAATTAGCCATTGGTGAATTGCGACAGCAGAAGTGTTGAAGGAATGTGAACCGAAGCTCAAATTCTTACAACCATTTAGTTTTATTTTTGTGACAAATGGAGCGGACCTACAATTATATGCCGCATTTGAATGGCTGAATTAAGAAGTCAGCAAAGATGTGTGTCGCAGATTCGCGGAGGTGGGTCAGTATCGAAATATAAACACCTTGCTCACTGATCACAAAATCGCAGTGGTTTTCTGTATTCGAATAATTTTATAGAGCTTTCGAAGTCACCTACGTTAAGAGTCACCTGAGTGGTTGGCATCAACCTTGCGGTGGCACCTATCACACCTATCTCATACATTTATACATTTCTGTGGTAAATACTGATCTTGTCCATTCGGAATAGACAATATAGCAACACACTTAATGGATGCCTGTGACTGACAAGTGTAACATGAGTCACTTAGAAAGGGGACGTAGTGCGGATCTATTAACTAGATTGATTAACTGTGCATAGCTAGGTTGAGTTATTCTGACATGTTCTGGTGTCAGTATAATGATTTTTCAGAGCCAGTGAGGGCGACGGTCATCTCTCCCCGAAGTGGGTTACTCGCACCGGAATTTCCGATCTGCTGATGTCCTAGCCTGTGAGGGCCCGATGGTCAATACCATATCTCTCCGAAGTGGGTTACTCACACCGGAATATCTAGTCTGCTGATGTCCTAGTGTCAAAATATAAGAACTTTTCGGAGCAGGTTTGGGGTAACTGCCCGATCATGCCAACAAAATTGTTTATGAATTAAGTGAAATGAAAACAAATCATCAACTTCCTAGTGGACATCTGCCAGGGACCTAGAAAATCGCTGCTGCTTCCGTTTGGAAAAATATCTGGCATCACTCCAATAGTTTATCATAGAAATATAGTAAAGGCATTTGCAATCAACCCTTTAAAATCCAAAACAGCAGCTAATTAAAATAAACGCAACTGAAATGGTTCTTTATTATGTCGTTTTCTGCATCGAAAACGCTTTTAAGTAGGCGCATTCATCATTAAACATGATGGCAATCCAGCTCTTTATTAATCACGCAGTAGTTAAAGCGTGAAACTTTTTCTATGTGTACTACGTGTATAGACACAAACAACATCGGTCCTATATATTCTCACTTGAATACACATTTTGATGCCTAGATACCTACCCATCCAATGTTTGTTTATGCTTAGTTATGCACTGATCTTCTGATTATTTATTTAGAAATAAAATTAAATAGTAATTATTAAATACAAAAAGTATACGTACTTTATGTCTGTATACTATAATAGTGATCGTGTATATTTCAATAAGTTCCGCACCTATTTCGAATAAATCTACTTTTGTATTTTGGGTACCTAACCTATGAAACCTCCAAGTTTCTACTTCAAACAAGTTTTGGCCACCCTACCATAACCAATTCAACTTCTAAGAAAATCAGATTTAGTTACCCTCATATAAATTGTGAATGCAATGCATTTCGGCCTTCAACTAATAATTACTTCACTTCAATGTGGCTTGAAACTCGAAATGTAAAAGCCACTTTAAAAATGTAATACAAAACCACAAAGTATTACTTCATGAGAATACAAACTCCACAAGAAGTTCGTTTTTCCTAATTAAAAACTAAAACAAAAACAAATAAAACGCGTTGCAAAATTAATAAAACATACCATGCAGGTTCAAGGCAACTTCTTCGCCAACATTATGTAAAACGAAGCCAATGCCATCTTTCTGATTAAATTGGTTAACCATTTATTTAAAATGAAGCGCAAAGAAAAACGACGCCAAGCGAATGAAATTAGCTACGTCATGCTGATGAACCAGGCTAGGTCAAAAATCTAAATAGGTTGCACTATCACGGTACAAGATCTATTTCATATTTCAAATGTTTACTTATGTCAAACAATTCAATAGGCAGATTTATCTAAACTGAGGTGATAAACCTTCTTTTTCACTCAATTATAAATATTTAATATTCACACGTTAGGGGCTTTGGACCCACTATCTAAACCAGATAGACGTCGTAGCAGATCTCGCTTTTCTAAGTTTTCCTCAACCAAGCGAAACCGAGTGGGACATCCGATTTAAATCTCAGTTCGGTGATGAGCAAGAGACGTGAAATTTCACTCAAGCCAATATAAAGCCCAGTATAAAACTCGTCTTTCAAATAGCTGCTATTAATTTGCCTATATGGAAAATAAACGAGTATAGCAGAAGGGGTGACCCGATCTCTCGACGGTTTAATCTTCCACATGCATTTGAGCTGAGCGCCTCCAACCACCGCACCGGCAAGAGCATAGCACACTATGTCCGCGACCACACTTGTAGACTTGGCTCGAAGCGTGTAGCTCATTCAGTTGGCGGTAGTCATTCAATTCGAACGCAATTCAGCGGGAACAAAATTACAATAATTATAAACGTATTACGTACACGGGAAAAATTTAAACAGTTTTACACCTAACCTCGACGTGGAATTTTAAGTGAAAGATACAAATTTGAATAAATTGTGTGTTTACAAGTCAAAAACTCTCCAAAGAACTCCTAATTTAAATTTTCGCAAAGAAAAGTAAGTGAAAGCTGTATTATAAACAAATGTAAATAAACCGTAACCCTGTTGAATAAATTAATTAATTCTGAATTAGTCTGGACACAGTGCATCAAAGAGGTTAACGATCTTTTGCATCTTCTGCATTTAAGTAAGTTTACAAAGTATATTTTGGTAACAGCTGCACACCTGAACTACAAGCCAGCAGTCTAACCGAGAATACGTTTTTTTTTTGGTAACAGATAGGGGAAAATTGTCAACACTTAGATGTAAAAAAACTTGTTTCTATTTCGGAGTATCGGTATCGTGTTTCGTGTATCTTGGGTTTTTGCTCTTTCGAGTTTCGGGATACCATTGCGTAATTTTTGTGTTTTCGTTTTTTCGCTCAGTGAAAGCAAGATTTGGAGCCAGATTGAGTTGAGTGTATTTTTTTAATAGTACCTACGCATGTATAAGAATAAACACGACGATAGCAGTACATCTACCATATGTTCTAAGATATTTATTGCAGTTTAAGCTTGTAAGAGCATTTGCATGTCACGGGTGCAATAGCAAAGACTGAATCATCATACCACTTGCGAGTACACACTTACTACAGTCGATTGTTTGCTCTTCTACATTCATTTGATGTAAACAATTAATAAATATTTAATTGCAGTGGAAAAGGTGTTAAAAACTTAAAAGCAAACATTTTCTTGTTAACTACCTATACTTTTACAATTTTGCGATCGAAAGCAAGTAAAACTATATTTTATGTTTGAGAGGTGTTTTATTCTTAACACATTTTTTGTAAAGCCTTCATTACAAATACTAGAGACTTTTACCTATTTAAAATGCGAACAATATTAACTTTTTTTTAACTATCTACTCATAAATGTATATTGGAACACAATTTATCAGGGAAACAAAAACCGTAACTGGCTCTATAAACGCCGTATAAACAATACCAAATTGTCATAGACTAGTTGGTCAAGTGCACAGTTTCTGTTATAAGACATAAGAGTGTCATGTATAGTGTTATTTTTGCAGCACACAATTTTATTATAATTGATTATTGAGTAATTTGAACTTCAAAAAGTTGCAATTGAAATTTGGTAAATATAATAATTACTGCCGAACAAATTGTAGTTTAATATATTTTCATTAATTTAATAAATCTGCGACCTTCTATTACAATTTACAATTTAAAAAAAAACATATGTAATATGCAATAAGACATAAAATAAAAAAATAAATAGTTGGTGCAACAGGCGGATAGACACGCTTCTCACATCCATTCGTTGGTGTGAGATTTTTACTTTTTTGACGAATGGAAGGGACCTACAATTTTATGCCGAGTCCGAACGGCTGAATTGAGAGACAGTTATATTGAGATTGAGAGATGTTTGTCAGACGTTCGCGAGAAGTGGGAACGCTGATTGAGAGATGTTTGTCAGACGTTCGCGAGAGGTGGCGCAGTGAAATAAACCTTAAGATGTACATAATTTGTGTTTTACTGAGGATCGAAGTAGGACCCCTCTCACAGTAGTCCAGCACACTAATCACTGAGCCACTACGCCCATATGCAATAAGACTCTGGACTTTAATATATAAAAAATGCTTAAGGTTATAAAAAGTAATTCAATAAAAAAACGGCGAGGGTTTCTATTATGCTCACTGAGCTAAAACTAAAAATGTTTCTGCAATGAAATGGCCTTAAAGTTATTTTATTTTTTATATAGGTACCTACCTATTTTTTTATTATAAATAAAATATTTTTAATTTAATTTTTTTTTTTTTACAAAACCCCATAAGCAGTGAAATATGAATGGATCGTTATTCCACCCCCAGCAACCACGGTGTTTGTGGTCACTTTAGGATTTGAAGTAGGTAGGTGGAAGGTTGGGTGTATGCAAAGTTTATATTGGTTTTCTGTTCCCTTCACCGCTACAGAAGAACACCATTTTATATTATACAACAAAGTTTTTAAGAAAAAATATTTAACCGAAAAATCTTAGAATAAGTAATTTTAAATAAAAAAAAAATGCTCAGCTCGCATGATGGAAACCTCAGCTCAAAAAAACTATGTAAGGTGATATTTAGATGCTAATGCTTCAGCAGTGACCCACAAAGTTTCATACCACCCAATCTTGCAATTAATTTCTGTTAAAAACACAATCGCATAAGCTATAAGTATATACAAGGCGAATGGTACCTAGTCTTGCAAATGATTGCGTCGCTTACTTCGAAAATATCATCAACGCGCAAGCTCGTTCCAAATTACAGGCCATCTGCAAGATTGATAAAAAAAAAAGTCCATTCACTTGACAAGGATACGACTACTTACCATCAGTACTCCATTAGGCTCGATCTCAGCATCACGAATCTTTCATGAGATTATAAGTTCTTCTTCATAGCCTGTAATTATTATATCATGGTAAACATAAATAATTGAATTATATTTGCGTTAGAAAAAAAAATGTAAAAAGTAATTAAATAAATTTTGGCATCTCGCGGATTGGGATCAGTGAAGTTGTGTATTTAATACTCTTTCGAAATAATTATGGACGTAGTCAGTCACTGTACCATTCCATTTCATTGAATTAATTTACGAACAGTTTACGCATTAATTAGGTTACGGCCGAGAGGTAGAAAAATTGCACCAGTGCCTGCTTTTCATAATGACTGAGTTTGGCTTTGAAGATGAAGTCTAAGTTGAAGTAGCGCCAATCAACACTATAAGTAGTTGTGGATAATTGTGCACATATAGGCGTTTATTTCGAAAGAGTGTAATAAAATTGCGATGAAATATAATCATAGCTCAAATTTAATTGTTTTATTGACACAGACTTTGTAGTTTATAGTAGTGTGTATATTGCAATTTGAATTGTTTATCTGTAAGTGAACCGCGTCACGCAGCTACCAGTTAATACAAAAATCTATAAACCACATGTAGGTTCCTAAATAATCATAGCCCATCTGACCATTGGTACTAATCGGCTTCAACTTTGACTACCTAAATAGTTGTAAATACTAAAATTATCTAAACGATGGTCATTGTCAAGAGGCCAACTTTTATTTGTTTGCTCTCATAATCTTCTTATACTTCGTTAACAAGTTATAGTTTATAAAGAAAATAATGATACAATCCCATAATAATCAGTCATATTACAATTATTCATTGTGATGACAATTCCACTTTATAATTTGGTCTAACGGTTGTGCTTATAGCCCGTAAAATTAATTTAATTAACAAATTAAAATTCCCATCATCATGGAAACTTAATTTGAGTGGAAAATAAACAAATTACAGAGGAATGGTTCCGCGCCAATGTATCATTTCACTAACACTGTTTTTTTTTTTTAATTGTGTTATTAGCATGGTAATTGTCAATGAAACAAACTGTGTCGCTTATATATAAATTATTTATTATTGTCTTAGGACTAATCCAACTGATGTTGAAGTTTTTGCAACTTAATTAATAAAAAAAGGCATAGTGCGGATTTAAAAAGCAATGACCGAAGGTTTCATAATAAAATAATAAGTCTAATTGACTGTACTTTTAATGAATGCTCATATAAAAGTTAAGTTCGGAACAAAGTTTGTACATATGTTAACATTTATTTGTTCATTATCATTATAGCCCAAAACTAGATTTTTAATGACTTGTAAAAAAATTTTTTTTACAGTAGTTTGAAGGTGGTAACAAAGCCCTCCACACACACATGTGTTTCACCCAGGTGCCAAATTTACGAATGGTTTTATTAAATCATGCGCATAATTATTTGAATTAAATTTTTATTTATACATATATCATTCGAACTGAAGTTATGGATATGTGAGATGTGTATTTCGTGCCTTCAATGATATTGAGTCTAGTATAAAGTCTATAATTGAGGCCAATTTCATTCTTAGCCTTGTGCATACTATAGGTATTAGTAAGAGGAATTACTTTATAATTGCCCTTGGTAACTATTCGAATATTGTGAGTCAGGCTCTAAATAGTCTTAACGTATCGATGCACACACTAGGTCCATTCAAGTATCTTTTCAAGCGAACCAAAGCATTGGAATTATTGGAAAAATGTACTTCATTCAAATTATTTACACTTTAAGCTACTTCGAGCAGCTTAAGGCGGCTCTCAGATTGAGGCAACAAGCAATAAGCAACTATAGTTGCTATAGCAACTGCCAATAAGCAATCAGCAACATTTTTCGTTCGAGCGATATTTAGTTGCTTTGATGTGAGACCTCTAATTTAATTCAAAGTAAAATAATTGTGAGCGATAATTTTTCGTGTTTCCTATTGCCAGTTGCTTATTGAATGTTGCTTCAATGTGAGAGCCGACTAAAGGGTAGGGCAACATTACATACGGGTACATATTTCAAACTCAGAAATTTGTTTCACTTCACTTTGTGTTTCTATTCCTTTTCACTGTTTAATTTTTTGTAGTGAAATATTTCAATCTCAAAACACTTGTATTCGATTTAATGCCATCGAAACAATTGTACGAATATAAATCTTGGATGTAATCCAAGGTGGTGAATGCAATTCTAAACAATCCACTAGGGCGAGCAAATTCTTTCATAGTAACATGTTATGAACGCAGTGGCTTAGTGGTTAGTGTACTGGACACTGGACTACTGTCGATCCCCGGAAGAACAAAAATTACATCTTAAGTTTTTTATCCACTGCGCAACACCTCGCGAACGTCTGACAAACATCCGAGAATATAAATGCGATGGAAAAGCTTCTTAATTCAGTAGTTCGGACTCGGCGTAAAATTGTAGGTCCCTTTTATTCGTCCCAAAACTCACACAAACGAATGGTAGGACCGGTTGCGCCAGATTGCAGCTTTCATGGATATAGTTGTGGTCAAGTTTCATGTGCTGTCGATGTGCCCATATAACTATAAGGACATAACCTTGGAGCGGAATAGTCGCAGATTGGTATTTGGTAACATTTACAAAGCAGACTTTTTTTTGACCATTCCACTTCTCGGATCAACAATTTGTTAAATTTTTATCAGCTAAAATAATGCTCGCAAGGATGGTATTGTAAGCTCTCGCTTTTGAGTTAGTTTTGTGTTAGTCGAAGCAAAATGAATTGAGGCGGAAACCAGCTCCTGCATTGACTGTGTCCTTAATTCGCCCTAGTATGAATTTCATAATACTAGCTCAGTTACTTGACATATTGATATAAGTTGCCTTAAAAGGAGATATTAAAAAATTACCCTTGCTCATTAGCAAGATATTTAAAAAAAGTTAAGACGAACTGTATGATAAGTTTTTCCAGGACATTATTATAAATAATGCTAATGGGCCTTAATAGCAATCTCTTTTAATATTCAAGTTAAACATTTTGTAGGTCAAAATAAGTAATTTTATTTGGAACATTTTGTAAGTTCTTGTTCCCTGGACACTAAAATGTTTATTAGTACCTACCGCGCATATTGACCTCATCAAAACTAACCTTGCTGCATTTGACAAGCTCACATTAAAAAGCAGTTTGAAAAGCTTACCTCATGTTGAACCACTCTTCGCTCTTCGTTTCATAATAATACCTGCAGTGGTTTACCTTAGTTTGCTGTTTGGCCATCCATGGCTCGACATTCCCCTTTCAAACGGACAATCCCTATGCGCGTGCATGTTGCACAATAATTGCATTACCAACACTGTTCAGTTTTGAGTTCAAAACAATTACACTGCAATCGTATAAAATAACATTCCCCTTCAGAAAGCCAGCTACAATCAAGGCACACATTTCGCAATCCTCGCGAATCCAGTTTATGCGAGGAGTACTTTTTTTCTGTATATCGCATCAAACTCGTTTTCAAACACCATAATACACCACATTATACCTCACACCAATGGCCTTACTTCCAATCAATCTGCTAATCCTCGAAATCAAAACCAAAATTGCATCTGTGTCCACCACATCATGCTCGCCAATTACTTTGACTCGCGACAAAAGTGTATCTATCAACATTCGGGTGGATCTGAATGGACGCAGTCAGAAACAACGAATTCCACCAACCGGCTTCCACAACCCAGACGAATGTGGAAAATTATATCTTATCCGATGAAGTGCTGGTATTATTGACTTACTTTCAGTTGCTTTGGCATGGACCGGAATCGAGTTACATGTTGGAAAATTGGTTGCATCACCGCAACCACATGGGAGTACTGGCGTTGGGGTAATTGGAAACACGTCCCCATTAGATTGTACTTGAGAGTTAAAATTTATGCACTGATATAACTCAGGCTTCACAGAAAAAAGCGCGTAGTAAACGCTTAATTTCACGATAACATGAGGTCTATATTCACAATTTGTTTATTCCTTCTTCCGGCAGACGCAACAAACGCCACACACATTGTCACACAATGACGACATCTAAACCAACATTCGAGTTCGAGAGCGAGAAACTCAGCAAAGATGACATCCCCGAGGGTGAGGAGGACAGAATAGCGAAATGCTTCGCTGGACGATGTCTATTTATCACCGGTGGAACTGGATTCCTTGGGAAAGTCCTTGTTGAAAAATTACTCAGGTATGTGCTACCCTGGTGTTGCGTACAGCGAGTCGTGAAGGTGGGAGGATTCTATTTATGGCGAAAGGCTTAGGATAGATGGCGTTGCGACATGTTGTACTTTAAATCATATTTGTATTAATTTTCGTTTGTATTTTGTGCATGTTTGTGGTTAATCCGACAGAGCGTGTCCCGAATTAAAGAAGATATATTTGCTGATTAGACCGAAAAAGGGCAAGGAACCTCAGGAGCGAATTAAGGATATGTTTAGCAATGTGGTAAGTATAAATTGAAGTTATCTATGGTAACTATGCTGATAGATTTCTTTCATTTTGATTTTTATCGATACACATAATAGTCAGACTGTTTACTTGCTGGCGGTATCGGACCGAGTAGCTGAGTCAATAGATGCCTAAGTTTTGCACGCCAAATGCTTTCAAATTTATGGAGTTTCCTCTAAACTGTAGTCATTCGCATACTCATAGAGATCATTACCGGATACCGTGCGATAGGGTGCGAATCGTTTTCTCCAAATCCCGAGAACTTAATCGGGACCAAAAATAACTTGAACAATTTTGCGTTCAAAACAATCAAGGTGTCATCACCCGCACATCAAAATTGGCCTTACAGTCCTTTATGTGTTTTAACCAGTTGATACTACCCCTTCTTGGTTTGCGACGGCTTACGCTCAATTTATTTTGCTGCATGATGTGCTTGCCGGTACTCTTTATCAAGCCAAGGGCGGTCTAGCGAAACCCAGCTATTCCTAATCTGCATTTATAGTTTGTGTCGATGACACTAGTCTTCAGCACTGCATTAATTTTGCCGTTTCGCCGTGCGTTGGTATCACCCAGAACTATTTTAATATCATAGCTCATTCTTATGAGCATAGTCTTTTTCCTCTAGTGGCTTAAGCGCATATATCAGGCAGATGCTACCGAATTTTGTCATCATCATGCGGATTGTCATTAGGCGTCTCCTCGCGTGCTCAAAGCTCGAATTCGTTTAAAATACGTTATTTTAGTAGCTGAGCGCCGGTATTATAAAGTCAAGATGGAAGATGAATTCATACGTAAAAAAATCGAATGGGAAAATGCTGTCTCGTATTTGATAAAATACGTGATAAAATCGAAAAAAATGTGAGCAAGGCCTAGCTACATTCTGTACGTATTTAAATGAACAAGCAGCTGATATACGGAACCTTTGATGCGCGAGTGACACTCGCACTTGACCGTTTTTTTTTTAGTTATATACTTTGCCGCTGAAAGCCTATATCACCGTACAACGACCTCCTGTAGTGTTAAGTTGCGGGTTATTGGTTTAAAAATACCATTTTCGTTCTAATTAGTGGCTGATGCAAGATTTGAATAATAGTAGTTTTGCCATTTGCATAGAAGTGCTAGATTACCAGGAGTAGATCAATTTACTCAAAGCTCTCTTAACACGAATCCGTGTCCATTTGAATTTGCAGAGAACTGAGAAGGTAAACAATGAATTGTCGTAATCAGAGCAATCACTTTTATTTCGGAAAACTTTTTTATGATTTCGCATGGCCCTAACGATATACCCCATTTGACATCTTTACACTTTTCAAGAAAGCCCCGCCCCGAGTAATATGCTAATGACATTCAGTAAGTCTTAGGCCTTTTTATCTAAATAAGAAACATCCTTACAGAAACCCGAGAAATTAGTGAGTCATTTTGTAAACCTACCGAAAGCCCTTAGATTTCTACAAAATCTCATCTAATTATTATTTAACTAATCTATATACAGTATTAAATCCCATACTTAATTTCAGCTTTTTGACATGTTGAAGGAACAACGCGGTGAATCGACAATTCTTAACCAGGTTTCTGCAATTGCTGGCGATGTTATGCTGCCTGGTCTCGGTATTTCAGAGGAAGACCTAGAGACTATCCGCAGTGAAGTTTCTATTATTTACCACTGCGCTGCTACAATTAGGTATAAGCAACATAACTTAAAATACAGGTGCCAACTAAACATTGTTTAAAATATAGATTCGATGAGCCTTTGCGCACTGCAGTTCTGATGAACACAAAGGGAACCAAACTTATGCTTGACTTGGCCAAAACTTGTAAGAAACTTGACTTCTTTGCCTACGTATCAACTGCATACTGCCACCTGCACATAAAGACTCTCTACGAGAAGCCGTACGATCCACCAGCAGATCCTCACATGGTCATCAAAGCATGTGAATGGCTTAAGGACGATGAAATTGATTTAATTGAAAAAAAGTAAGTTAGCGATTCTTCCCTAAATGCTAACATCTTTAAACATGCATTTTCTAGAATACTCGGTGACATACCCAATACCTATGCCTACACAAAATCTATGGCGGAAGCTTTAGTCGTAGAGTCATTCGATGAACTGCCGTCCGTCATTCTAAGACCATCAATCGTTATTCCCATTTGGAAGGAGCCAATTCCCGGATGGACAGATAATATTAACGGACCAACTGGACTGCTAATCGGCGCCGGAAAGGGAGTTTTGCGCACTATGTACTGCAACTCTTCAGGATACGGGGACTTTCTACCGGTTGATGTGGCTGTGAATGGAATCCTCGTTGCCAGTTGGAGAAATATAAGTCAAGGAAAGATCACCAATCGAGTTGCTCATATGACCAGCTCTAATGAAATCAAAGTCTCATGGGCTCAGATCATTGAATTGGGTCGATGGGTCATCGAGAATCGCGTCCCGCTGAATGGAGTCGCTTGGTATCCCGGAGGATCAATGAAGTCCAACCGGTTTATTCACTATGTTTGTATGGTTTTATTCCACTGGTTACCTGCCTACTTCGTAGACGCTATGATGGTTCTTCTCCGATATCCTACATTGTAAGTTGAGTTAATTGCTCTTACAAAAAAAATCGATTAACTAACATCAATTCACAGCATGTGCCGGGTTCAAAATCGCATCACCAAGGGATTCGAGGTGTTCGAGTACTATGCGAATAATGTTTGGCAGTTTGATAATGCAGAAACGTTGGAGTTTCGAAAATTGATGAACACGACGGAACGTCTGAAATATGTGATCGAAAAGATTGACTTGGATCTTGTGGAATATTTTACGGATTGTACACTGTGTGCCAGGCGATATATTCTGAAAGAGACCGATGACACCATTCCAGCTGCCAAGAGACATATGAAAGTGTAAGCTCTTTACTTTTACACAAAATACATTTTATTGAAAAAGTTTGTTCTTTTAGAATGTGGTTTGTCGATAAAATTTGGAAGGCGTTGTGGATTTTCGGAATTTCATACTTGATTTACAAGTGGTTCTTTGCGGGAAGTTTTGGTAGTAACACACTGGTGGAGTCTTTAGATGCTGCTCTGTGAGCTATTTTATCTGTTAAGGCACTTCTCTGCCTTTTTATGTTATGCAGTGCTATTTATTGTTTAAGTTCTATTATATAACTCTAGCCAAAAACGAAATTTAGTTGAATGTTAATTTTCTGTATTTTAATAAACAAAAAATGATGGTATACATTATACGGTTATGTTTGAATGTAAAGTCAATGAACACAACTTGTCATAATTTACTGTTAACATTATTAAGCCATAGTTATTTAAAGGCTAAAAATATTTTTGGTATTCAAAGTTGGCCATGACCACATTGTAGAATACATTTTACACGGGGATTATTTAACTTCATAATTCTGTACTATCGTTTTAAACTACATATTTCAATCCGCATTATTCTAGTTAATTATCCGCCTTAAAAGCACAAATCACATAAAACTAGACCGTCGACTCCTCCCACAAAACGGACTTTGCCTACAAGCTGCCTGCGGGCCCAGGATTTTTCATGTAATGGTGTTGTACAAAATCAAAGGAGCGCCATTAACGCACGCATACTTGAAAAATCCTAGGCCCCATGGTATAGCATGGAAAATCATTGCCGCCATTGATTTTGACATTTCACACGTATTCACAGATAGGGGAATTAATTCCGGTGAGAATCGGGTAGGTGCACGGAAGTCGGCGGTCTAGTTCTATGTGGTTTGTGCTTAAAAGTCTGTCACACTAAACGAATCCGAATCAATCACAATCCATCGAAATCAACCGGAAGAATCGGCGCATAGACTCAGTTCCCGCCTGCACACCAACCCGTTCCTGTTCAATTCGCCTCGATTTAAGGGGAAAAATGATTCATCAAAATCGATCAGTCGTGAATGAACAATTTCGGATTGATTGTGATTGATTCGGACTCGTTTAGAGTGAAGGGATCCTAAACGATAGGGAATAAGGGTTGTTTTATGGCACACCTATCTCAGCAAAGCAAATTAAAGTAGACAAATGACGCTAAATGTCGCCTCATAAAAAAGCAATGAATACGAATTGACATAAAAGAGCCTCAAAAAACGGCCGCGGAAGAAACATTCTAAAAAAAAGAAGTACCTAATCCTTTTTGTTATAGTACTTAAATCTGGCTCTAAATATTTGTGGTCAGCTCACATTATGCAAATAATTTGTAGCAATTGTAACAATCAGCCAATTGACATTCCAACTTTCTTTTTCGATGGAGATTCATATTCTGTTCATTTCTCCGCACATTCTCAGTTTCGACTGGATTGAATTAAATGTCAAATATTATTCGAACGAAAATGTGTGGTCGAAAGTTCTATTTCAAAATTAAAGTTAATTTGTTTTTCATAAATCGAAGGATATGTTGCTTACTTTTATCACAAAATAAATTTAAAAAGATATGACGGAGTGTGCTTGAGGCTTTAGTGTTTAGTCACTGGCCGCGTTCAATGTGCTTAGGTACCTAAATATTTAGGTGACAGTTTATCATTGAACGGAAAATTGCCTAGTACCTAAGCTAAACGTCAAATGCCTTACATGTGTTAAGAATTGAGCATTCACTTGCTGTTTTGACATTAACTGATCAACACATTGACTACCTACTAAATAAAAATATAACATTATTGAAGTGCAAAATGAATGATTCTATTGATTCTTTTCTAAAAGCAGCTTTACAAATTGTCGGGTAAAAACCCCATCTAAAAGACACATTTTATTTACTTAATTATTATCACACTTGTGTACGTGTTTATTTTATTATTCGTAGTCAATTTGCCGTAAGTTTCCTGGGTATCATCGATGTCATACAAAACACCGTCAATTGTAACTTGAAATTTCATTTTTATTTTTATTTTTCCAACTATAATAATAAAACCACATACAAATCTCAGCAAAGTTCAACAATGGAGTGAAAAATTCTTCGATTTCAATCAGCTGTTTATGACATTTCTCAAACCCACTAAGAACTCAGGCAGAAATTCTTGCCTAACTTTCCAGTCACCACAGCTGACCGACCTCACGAAATTTGCCTAGATTTGCAGTCAAATCGACCAATCAGAGGCTGTTGACTAGCTAGGCAAAAGCGTATTGAACGCGGCCCCTGTTGTGCACGGAAATGTAGACATACCCAAAGGTAGTTATGATTAAGCGAAATCAGAGAACAACTAGATCGCCCGGACGCATTATTAGAGACTCGAAGGTTTTGGGTCGATCTCAAATCAAGGTGGCAAATAAGAGATGAGTAGGCATGGGTAGAGCGTAGAGGTAGAGTTAAAATTAACGAGAATAATACTCCTGGTGAGGAGATTTCGACAAATATAATTAAACATTTGTTCGTCTTATAAAAAAAATTCAAAATGTAAATAATCGCTAGTCGCAATCAAAATGGACACAACACGTACTTCCAACAAGCGAGATACCAAGTGGAAACCTAGTACATATATATCTTTGGGCACATTAAGTGGATTCGATTTGTTTTTGGTTCAATTTGATCGTTTCTTCCTCCAATAATACATAAAAATTACATCTTTACTCAAATTAAAATCAACAACAATTGAGAATCTGTCAGCTAAATATTTATACAGCTGATTTTGAATATAAAATTCATCCAACATGAACTTCTTTCCCTCGAAACTTAGAATGCGAAGAGTTTATTCGAGTAAAAGTTTTGAATTCGCGGAATATCTACTCGATTCGATCGAATTTCATAATAAGCCAGCGATAATAATGTACAATTTACTAATTTAGTAGTTAGGTATATGGACCAGTTTGGAACTGAGTTTTTGGATTTTTTTGCCGGTTGAAGAATTTTTATTAAACAATAAATCACATGATCCAAATACATTTATCAGCTTCACGAATTCCATTGGAATATCAATCAGACACTATCATAACAAAAAAAAAAAACAAAAAAGCATTTGTTCAATACATGATAAGACTAAGAAATAGCAAACAACTTTTCTGAGGTACATACAACTAAAATGTGTCATTCAAATGCCTTTGTGACAAATACTAATTTGTTATGAATGCAGTATGATCAGCATTTAATATCTAGCATAGCCATAGGTAATAATGTTCAGTCCAGTCTAACCCAGTTTATTGACATTTCGATATTGGATCGCATAGTCTGTCAACATTAGCTTCTAAGCTATCTGAGGAGTCGGCGACTTGCATAACTTCTTTGTTGCGTCACTATTGAAATATTTAAGCAAGCTTTGCACGTAGATTTTCTTTTTATTTACTCTATTGCTATAAGCGAATGCGACTCCATTTTGTATCGACCCCAGCCAGTTAGGGGGCAATGCCAGCGAAGTTATAGGCCAACAACTTAATTGTTTTACCTTTTCTGTCACTTTACGTAAATTTGCATCGTTGGATAGCGTTCATAATGTCTAGCAAGTTGTCTTGACATCAAAGCGTTAACCGATATGGGTTAACAAAAAGTGGCAAACAAGCAAGATGAGTCAGGAAAGTGCTACTACTTATATGAATATGAGTATAGTCAATGCGCCAATATAAGTATTTCTATTTACCTATGCTATTGTAAACAATAACGTAATTAGAAGAAGCAAAAAGAAGAACGGCAATATTTAGTCGTCGGCTATACTATACCATAATGTATCAAATAATTGAGTTTCATTACAGCTTGTATATCAGTTACTTACAGGTCCAGAGAATATTTGTTTGCTCTGTGACATTGAGCTAAAGTGCAAGAAAATGGGATGGGTTTCTTTCGCAGAGGACATAGAGCTACATCTGCCCTATTTATCTCATTCTTTCCAACCTGGGCCAGTATATGGGATGCGCGCCGTCACACCAAGATCTCTTTAACGTTACAATAGTATTTTAAAACCATCACGCTATGTTTTTGATTTCGGGAAAAGCTTGATTATTAATATGCTGCTAAAGTAGCTGAATCGTTTCTGGATTTGGTCTTCAATGGCACCTTACAAAAATAAAAGATCGAAATGACGTCAAACCGTAAAGATGTTTCTGTTGAGCGCCAAAGAAATATCATGTGATGGAAAAGAGCCCTGTAAAATATTCAAATCGCTCCCATATACATATACAAGTTACATTTATCGCTACGTTTTGAATCTACTCCAAATATGTAACTCGGTTCTACGGGGAGCAATTTTTCGTATAGAAGAAAAATAAAAGATATAAGTCATTAGTCATTACTCATTATACATTATAAATAAAACTACTTAACAAGGTTTACCTAAAATACAATCGTGTCAGCGTTAAACTTTGTTAAATGTATAATATAGGTAAGGTACATAAGTATAAGAATTAGGTCTGGGCACTGCATCTGAACTTAATGTTCATGTTCAACTCAACTTAGTTGAGTTGAGTTGTCTTCAATTCAACCTAACTTTCACACATCCTAAACTAACTAACAACTTATAGACAACCACCGCCATATTTGTTGTGTTTTGACAGAGAACTTTTCTATCAAGGTTTTGTATGACAATACGGACAATACCAAATTTTGAATGACATAAAACCAAGAGACAACTCAACTGTAGTTGTAGTTGTCTTACATATTAGGGGCATAAAACTATTTAGCGTAGATTGATCCGCTGTGCATTACTTCACCTGGGTTTTGATAATCAATATACCCAAAATAAACGAACTAAATTATTGTAATTATCTTAAGACCTTATTATGTACCAGTTAATAATAGCCTAAAAATCTTCTTTAATAGATTCCCCTGCCTAAATAATATTCCGCCTTTTAAATTTTACATTTTTAGCTTGATACAAACCATATTTATTAAAAGGTTTTCATTTACCTTTCATAATACATCAAAACTACGCACTTAAATAACCACGATAGCGTTAAAACACTTAGCCATCTAACCTTCGCCCACATTCCTTAGCTACCTATAGCCAATTAACGTGATAACTTTGTTTCTATTCACTTTAACCGCGCCCACTCAAATTAGGAGAAAATTAATATCAGTTTCAAATCAATGTGCTGATCAAATCCACAGTTGGTAATATAAACATTTTAAGCTACTCGTGCAGAAGATAATCTCCAATTATGGTATACAAAAAAGGTCATTAAAAACGACACTACATTTCGTTTGTTGCCTTTTCTTTCAAATCTTAACCAATTTCTAAGCGATCAACGAAAAAAAAAACTGAAATGGAAACAAAGAAATAAGAAATATACCAAAAAGGAAATGTTAAGATACCTCGCGTCAATGAAAGTTAGCACAAGCCTTCCGAAACAATGTCGGCTGTCATCTTTGGGTACACTTACGAATAACAGAATTATGCCTAAAGGTGTGGAAAACTGAAAGACTGTGTTAATTTATTGAGAACACACGCAAATAACTAGCTAGTCAACGCACGAATGCGAGTAAAGACTAAAAGCTGCAAATTAAAAAGTTCAACATTATTAAAAAACAACAGATATACAAATATGTTTATTTAAATTGATTTTAAATAAAGTGTACCTGCATTATCTGGGTATTATTACGAAACACGAATGCTTTTAAATGGGATATATTTTCCCCTAATTTTTCCGAAGTAAATGTCTTTATTCCCCGGATTAATAACAAATTGCTAACACATGATGTATTTTGTTGACAAATAAATAAAAAATGATCAAACTTTAAACGTTATTTTGGATTTTTTAAAGTCGATGAGGAATTTACTAGTATAATTCCATCTGTGTCGGCTTTAGTGGTCTAACAGGTATTGGGATGCAATTAAAACAAGTTCAATTCATCCTTTCCACCCTACGTTTCGTCGATTTTTTGTCGACATCTGTTTCCGTTTTTTTTATGTCGTAGATACCTACTTAAACTTTTTTCCAAAATTTTAAATCACGAACTTTATAATAAAAGTCGGCACGTTGCTCGATTTGTCCTATGATAGCAAGTTTTTTATTTTCTTATCTACCAAGAAACCTTCTAAACACAATCAATACAATAAATTAGCATTTACTTCTTTAGCTTCAATCGAGAGAGGATGCCGGGTAGTAGAGTAGCAATTGATCATATCAGATGAAGTTACTTGGTTTTTGCTTCACTTTTTCGTACAAAAAATTAAAAGGAATTCGACAGAATTAACGATTTAGTGAAAATGGCCTCATGGATTCGTTTGTATGCAGATCATAAGCGATTTTTTTTCTACTGAAAATTTGCTGATTCTGCTTTATAAACCCGCCTCTTTTGAATAGAACCAGAATCAGAGCGCTTGAAGATTTTACGATACGGAAAATCATCGATGGAGTCTAACGAGGCGTAGAAATACTAGAAGTAGAACTCAATAGAATAAAGGTGTTGTTGGTGAAAATGTGACTGAAGATTTGGAGCTCACCCAATTTGGCAAGACATAGATCTGGAAGAGAGGTGAAGCCGGAGGCATATTTTTTGTCAAAAAAAAAAAAAAAATTGGGATGTTAAAAAGATCAAGAACAACAGTTATAGCTTCTGCCTTTCGTCTACACCTCAGCCTCACCGTTGTTGTTTCAGTATCTAAAGACTAGTATGGCATTGATGATTGAAGGACAATTACCGTGAATTTATTTTAAAACAAATTAATGTAGCTTTTATTAATTGATTGAGTTAACGAGATACTAGTCATACGCAGTGATAACGATTGGTCCAAATTACAAGGCCAAGCACAACTGTGGTCATCAATTAATTCATCGATTACATCTCATTAGGCCTACTCTAATTTAGTATTTTAACCAAACTTTATGTTATCTCATCAGTCATCATGGAATAGCACATCTACCTACATTTGGACTGAAAATTCCTCAACTGAGCCTAAAGCAGGCGATCACTTTGACCCAAGGCAAATTATTATAGTGAAACTGGCGGACCCGGCAAACGTTGTTTTGCCTGCTCGTACATTTTCATTGTCCGTCAATTGTTCTGCGGCCGTTTTATTTAACCGATGTGTCCGGCCTGATTCTGTCTGTCCTCCGTGTGATTCGACCGATATTTCCTTAGATGTGTGCCCAGGCTCACGAATTGTATTGTAATCTTTTTACCATGACTGTCGAAGAATACCGTTTGAAATGTATTTTTTTGTTATGAGAGGTGTCACGCATTTTGTCCAATCCCGCCAGGTTTTTTGACATGCTTCAATCAGGCAATGTTAAGATATAGTGATTTAAATAAATTTGCTCTAAGGGTGGTGCCATGGCCCGTTTTCCAATTCCATCCACACTTCGCGCAGTTTTTTCTAGATATACGTTGTTTTCTTTTTTTTTTTTGTACGGGAGGTGCCATGCCCTTTTGTCCAATTTTCACAAATGTGAATCTAAACCATCCTAAACTTTATCAAAACCGGGCCAGCTGTTTAGAAGGAGCTCAATTACAACACACGTAGAGAAGAATTATGCTTTTTTATTATTTAAAATTTTGTGGAATCGAATCACAGCGCCACCTACCGGGTCCAAATGTGAATCTAAACCATCCTTGGACCAACTCAAAAACACACACACAAAATTTCATTAAAATCGGTCCAGCCGTTTATACATACCTACATATATTATAAAAATAAATCAATCAGCTACAGCTCATACATTTTTCATCTTACTGCCAACTCATTACCCATTACATTGAGTGTGTTCTTTACCTTGATTGAAGTTCACGTTTAACAAGAAATATGTTAATGAGCGCCGGTCGATGTAAAAAAACACACATCTTCATGCAGCTAGTAAATGATTTCGTACTCAGACTTGCAACGATTAATGAGCACTAGTGTAATGGTCCCTGATTGCAGTAGGTCAATATCGCCCAACCATAAGTCACAGATTAATATGAAAACTTGTCATTTATTTGTGTTTCTTAAAAACTATACAAACAAAAAAAAATATAAATACATATGAAATGAAATATGTGTTTTTGGTAAACAAACCTAAATAAAACAGCACGCAGTACCGTTATGGTTAAAACTAAATTTTTTGAAATGTACTAAATAGAGGGCTTCTAGCCTCTCCAATAGTCGAACTCACTCCAAAGTAGCGACTTTGACCAATTATTTTCAGCAGCGCATTTCCAATGCATACCACAAGAACAGTCTTTAACATTATACCAAGAATATGGTATCCCTGTAACTTCCATTTCGCAATTCGACTGGCTTTCTGATCCAGTTGCAGCAGATACGCCCTTCGACCATAGTTCCAATTGCGAACGTACTCCTCGAGATTGAAGTTTTGCGTACGAAATTTAAATTTCAGTCTAAAGGAAAGTTTACGTGAGTCCAGGGATGGTTAGTCTACAGTGAGTACTTACTTTTCTGTAAAGGACAAGTTGTTAAAAAGTTCATCTGCATTCTCGGTGTCAAACATCCAAATTTTGTGGAAGAATCGGTTGGCTGCATCGAGTTGGTGGAACAGCTCCAATTGTATTCGTACGAATCGAACTTGACCAGTTAAACAGAATGACGCTACATCGTACAGTAGTGCAGGAATTATTTGAAATAAGATGAATGTTGCAACGTATATGTAATAGTTTGAGTATACTTTTCCCCCCGGATACCAGTACATTGTTTCCAACGGATTTTTGATGATCATCTAAGAAGAAACGTATTGTTATCACACGAACAATGGATTAAAAAGCTTTTTTTAACTTTTTTATGTGCATGTAGTAAGCTCCCCCAGGATATCTCCCCTATTCCAGAATCTGATAGGTTGAAAACCAAGCAGTTAGTCTGCGAGTGGCTCGCTCTCTTTTGGGCGACAGTGATAATTCCTTTTGCTGCCATATCAACTGGAAGGATGTCCACCGGCGTTGCATGCTTCCCGTACAATGACTGTACCGAACCATTTCCGTTGAACATTAGAAGATTGTCCAAGTGATTCGAGGTGTTAATCCAGCCGGGATATGGTTCATCCAGTGATGGAGTCAGTGTTGATAGTCTTGCTATAGAAGATGGTAAAGTGCTCCGAGATACTAGACACTCCGATAAGTGATGGGAAAATAGATAGAAATTCGCAAAATCTTTCAAAATCATCGGCTCCCCATCAAAGTCCTTCCTCCCTTCCTGAATTCTGATCATATCATTAGGTTCAAACCTCGCAGGATAGATTCTTTCTCCAATAATCCTCTCATAGCAATTCGAAAACACATGCGAAACATAAACAAACGACTCCAATTTGGTCATAGACTCGGCCAATTCAAGGATGTACTTCGTCCCCCTGACATTGGTTAGAATCGCGTCCTTCAGACCCACATATAGATCACTATTACACCCAGCATGAATTATCACATTCACTTCACTTCGCAGTACATCCCTGTCATAGTCCTCCAGCTCCAGATTCACTTTGGCCAAATCACCCCCCACTGAAATCACTTTATCCATAATCCCTCGTTCAATGGATCTCACTCGATCGAACACCACATCATCTTTGAACTTAGATGCCCTCTTTTGAACATCTTCTTTTTCGTTAGCACGGATAAGAATGTAAATTTTGCGAATCCCGATACACTCGCGCAGTAATTTTTCGCAAATAACTTTCCCGAGGTAACCGGTTGCCCCCGTGAGAAGTATCTTCTTCCCATCCAGCCAACTACTACTGCTGATGCCGCCAGCAACGTCCATTCCGTTCGATATTAAGATTGTGACTGCGGCTTCGACAGACGATGTTTTGTTTTGTGTGCTCGCTCGCTTAAAGCCCGGCCCAGATCGATGTGAGGCGAATACGTAATAAAAACAGTGGTGACCCACTCTTTTGCATATTTCACAGATTTCCTGGTGTGTTTTAGGCGAATGCCGGTTGGAATGTATTAACTTGGCTACTTAGTGATGACTGTGTTAGTCTACTAACCTGGTTCTGGCTCGGCAAGCGTGTAACATGTACCCAACTCCCATGAAATAAGTTGCACCACTTAAACTGAATGTTTAAGCGTTGTTGTTCGTACCGCCATGCGGTGAATAGCTACGAGAATAGCGTGCACAATGAGCCTTGTGTTGTAACTCTTATAACAGCAATCAGCGCCAACGATTCACAACCTAGGTCGTTGTAATGAGACAAACTGGTTCTTTGTTTGAGCGCTCCGTATCTTATGGATAAGTAAGTCATCTTTTTTATTTAAAAGAAAACACACAACAAGCCTTACATGTGTGATTACTGACGGGAGTGACAAATAATAATGACAGCAAAGTGCTTTGACAATAATCGCTGCGCCCTTCGAGTTGCGCAAGTTATGATTGATCATTTCCACAATAATGACCAGTGAATTCCAACCGCAAAACGTGATGACGGAAAATGCAATATCGAATTTTGAGGTAAGACGACATGGGTCGTCTCGTCATCTCGTTTTAGAGTGAGAGTGGTCCATCCATTTTGTTTGGCTACGCGGGTAATTTTCATATATGGAAACACATTTATATGGATTTGGGTATAACTGCTAACTTTTGAAATGCTAATCAAGCAAAACTTTTGAAATTACAAAATATCAGTAACATATGCGGCGCATTTCATTGGAATAAAGGAATTACGCCGCGGCTATGACTATTTTGGCGTCTGGATCGTTTAATGGAAAATATACCTTTAAATTGAAAGAGCTTGATTTAAACAGTTACAGCCTTATTTATTAGAATTCGTTATATCTAATGCTTCTGTATAGTTAGGCAGTGTATAAGTATTTATTTTTCAGCTTCTGTTGCCTCTATACAACTGAGTATAATTTTTTATAAATAAGGTTTTTGCGTTTAGAGTAAATATAAAGAGTGTATAAAGTTTATAAATAAGGCTGTTAATCTTTACATAATCTTTAAACAGAAGTTTTAAAATATGAAAACTGTTTGGAAGAAAGTTCTGTTGTAACGTGTAGTACTTTAAAGGCAACAACACTACCCATCTTAGTAGTTTAACGCACCGTAAAAAATAAATAAATAAATAGGTGGCGTAGACACCCTAGGCCAAGCTTCTCGCACCGTAACGTTTCGCAAATATTTGCGTATTATTCAATTTTTTTTAGAACATTTAAAATAATGAGAACCACAAACAGCCAAAAAAGGAAAGAGTAGATAAAATCGCGCTAAACAAATCCATTCTACGTTGAGAACCAACACAATTATTCTTGTTCAAATCTTATGTCATATTATGTTGACTTTCTTTATGCAATAATTTGCTTCAGTAGTAACAATTAAAAAAAAATCAAAGTCAGAAAAATAAATAGCTACTCACCATACTAAAGAAAGGCAGACAGGAAAAAAAGCTAAACAAGATTAATAACAAAAAATCAGGAATCATTATCTGGTTTCTCTCTGTTCGATGGCCGATGGATACATGATTTGCATGGTAAAAAAGAAAACACAAACAATGTTGGATATGCTCAGGACGGGATTTCGAATTATAATTACTTTGCGCACATAGCCGCACATACTGTTTACATTAATCATATCGATTGACTGGTCTACGATTACGAGTATCTACTGCGCCACATTTAGTACGCAAGAGCAACGCGAAATTGCTGGATTGGTGATAGTCAATAATCAATAAAGATCGTGTGCTGTGTAATGGTATAAACTACAAAGTCGATCAAGTTATTGAAAATGAAAATATTTGGTTTACTTGACAATACAATACGTCTATCTATTAAACTATGACAAGGTCAGTTTTGTTTTTTTTTTTTTTTGAAGGGCTAGTTCAAAGATCGATGGCCTCAAAACGTTCAAAGTACATAAGCACTAAATGGAATCAACAATGCAGCGTTTTCGGATTGAAGATTAATTGTATGTGCCACTGCCTACCCACGTGTGAAGTAAGTTCACTTATTGTCAGATCGGAAAGAATTGGTTTGTCAAGCTTCGTGACGAATAAGAGAGACACTTATGGTATCAATTTGTTATGTCTTTCCGCACCACTTCATTTGGAAATTAGAACATTGGTAATAGCATTTAGAGCTATAATAAATACATTTTTAAACCGAATGAACAGTCAAAGTAATGTTTAAATTTTTCATAATTTCGAAGAAAAGAACTATAGCTACGTATGTGTCAATAAGCTCTTGGCTTATATTTGAGTACTTCCACTTTCCACATTGATCCAAGAATAAAACTAAACAGTCTTACAATCTTGTTTTGTTTCTAAAGACGATTTTTTAACCAATAAATCAGCTGCCGCTGTGGGCGCAGTGGGTCATTTGTTAGTGTGCTGGGAGGGTTCCCAGTCCCAGGTTCGATCTCCGAAAAAACACAAATTACATTTTAAGGTTTTTCTACAAACATCCGAGAGTATAACTGTCCTGAAAAAGCTTCTGACTAGGGGGCTTTTTTTACATATGCTCGCCCCAATATTAATGGTACTTCTCATATAAGAATTTTATGAAATATTACATAATGTAGATTTTTTCGAAAATGGCTCCAACGATTTGGACCAAAATTGACAGTTAAGTTAATGTAGGCATGCTTAACATGACTGCATACCCAGTTTTTTGATAAAAAGTCCAGCAACGGCACTTTTGAAAATTGGCTTTTTCTCGAAAAAGATATAATATATTTTAATGAAAACTTATTTTTAAGATACTATCTATCATCATTCTTAACTTGATAGCAAACTCAGTTTTTCTCTTAAAAGACTGCGACCTTTGATATCCACCCAAATCCCTAATAATTGTATGGACTTTAAAAAAACTGCTCATATCTCAAACACTCCATTTTTGATTATGATAAAAATGTAACTGACAAGTAATGCTTATCCATAGTAATACCTTTTGCTCAGTTTTCAGCTAAACAGTTTAGTAAGAGTGCTTTTCGAATCCAACGTTGTAACATTTGTCAGCATAATTTTGATCAAAATACATATTTAAGACAACATAAGCATTCTAAACATGATCACGTACTTAGTTTTTCTGAGAAAACTCAAATATAGCCGTTTTATGAATATTTCTCAAAAATGACTACCCAAATCCCGATCTGTATTCACACACGGTATATTTTTGTAAAAGTCAGAACTTCAGTGGCAGTATAATTCGAAATTCATCGTCTATTTGCCTGATTCAAGTGTCAGTTCGGGATGAAATTTAAAAGTAAAAAAATGTATGTACATATTACGTTGTTAATTAACAAGGGTTCAGTCACCTGAGTACATCTTGAGGGGTATGATTTTAAACTTAAAATTTGCTGAAATGACTCTGAGATTCTGCGAGATTCGCAATAAACGAGAAAGTCGTGCACATTTTTTTTTTCAGCTGCCAAAATTTCTATATTCCAAACCGGACTACCACGTAAATCTACAAAATATGGAGAAAACATTAATAGGTGGGTTTTGTTGGCTATTCTATATGGGCTTAGAAAAATAATTTCATACAAATTTAATTCTATATAGATTTTGTTAACCCGGATAAATTAAATTTGTATGAAATTATTTTTCTAAGCCCATATAGAATAGCCAAAAAAACGAACCTTATATTAGAATTATATTTCCGAAAAACTTATTTCGTAAATACGAGTAAATTTTCCTGAAGTCTTGTCAAATAAAACAACAATTTCTTTGTCAACTACCATCCGGTAAGCTTACACTTAACAAAACGCCGAACGAAAAAGCATCTGGAATTGCCAACCTTGTTTAATATGTTTTTATATTAAAATTTTGATAAAAACAGGTTAAATCTATATTAATGAAATCATTTTACTAAACCTTATAGGTACTATAATTATTGTAGTATGTACATTAATAGGTGTAATTAATGTTCATGAATTAATCTACTAGATGAAAAGGGTGATGTGTATGTATTGAATTTTGTTTTTAAATTACTACTTTTCTGGAATATTATATAGGTACTTAACAGCGCCTACATTTATATAGCATTAACCTTTTCACAGTACCTTTGTTGCTTTAAAAATTTAAAATCGACATCGACATCATTGAAGATGACCATGAAATTAAAACTAATTACATGGGCGTATAAAATTCCATTAGAATACCTATGATTGTTTGCTAAACCGAAGAGTATTAAAGTAAAAACGTCAGCTTAATAAATATGTTTATTTCTACTATATTTATGTCTCCATAAATATCAATTGATATATTGTTGTGCATTTAAATTGTGCTCTGAAGTATTTATCATTTTGTGCTTGACATTGGATGTTTGGTTGGAATTTCATTGAAAGTGAGCTTGTCGCGTATATGAAAAGTAGTTAAAGTACCTACAGTCATATTATGTCAATTGTTAATATGTTTTCTTGTTTCTTGTTGCACCACTGCATTTTCAAGAGAATGGTTAATAAAAGAGTCAGTTACGAGCGTTTGTTGCAGTCATGTTGTAGGTAGGTATGTGATTTTTTATTTTTATTTTATTTTTAACAGAAGTATAATGTACTTGTACGGTAACTTACATACAATGAAAGTTGCAAATTTGTGGAAAACAAGTTACAACCGTGTGCTACATAATGCGCCCTTCAGTATTAATTCGCGAATTGAATTGAGGCAAATTGAGGACATCGCTTTTTAATCATTTACTAAAGTCAATGATTATTTCTACATTTGCTTCTTATTGGGCTATAAATTCTTTAAAACACTGCTAGAAAAAGTAGCCCAAATTGGACCGATAGGATGTACCTTTGATAAAAACGGTAATCATCTTTTAAATCTTATAAATAACTACCAATTCATGTTTGTATGCCATATGCCCAAGACTTTTGAGCAGTCATATTTTTTTTATTAATTAAACTGGTAGGTATTACTGAATGGTGATGATGACTCACTTTTCATATAGGATAAATGACAGAATAAATAAACCTCTGCAGATAAGGAGAAACGGATTAAACATGTTTAATTATTCAAAAAACTTGATCAGATGAATATACTTAGCACAATATAATAAAAACAATATCAATTGATGATTCATTTCTAACGAAATTGGGTTATAGACGATATCTAGGTCACTCACCTTTAAATAGTCAATTTAGGTTCGAGTGGCACAGCGATTTTCATACTGATCAAGTCATTAATATTTACTGAGAGTGAATTCTACAATTTTTTTAAACAGAGCCCCTATCATTCTTACAGAATATGAATTAAATCCTTTAGTCGTATAAAAAAGCTGCTATTTTAGACGTCTTCATGAATATCTATGTAGACGATACCGACTGTTTTTTCTATGTTTTGTTTTTTCTCCAGAAAAGCTTACTATCAACTTACAACAACTCCAAGATACTGGGATAAGAAAAATTGGGGTTCTATTGTAATCTCAAAATTCCAATTGTATTTCACATTTTGTACATAATTTATCTTATTCACTGTAAGGCTATGGAATTCACGCAGATAACGGAAATCTCATTAAATCCAAGAAACTCAAGCATTATTGATAAAAGATACTACACCTCGATTAACATAGCACAGGAATGTAGTATCTCAGAATACTGTATAAATTGTTTAAAGTTTAGTTTCTGCTAACTTTGTATAAAATGTCAGTTTTAATAAAATAAAACTTTGCTTATACGAAACTATAGAACTAGTCGGATGTCGTTACAAGATGAAATTTCAGTCTGAAATGTTTATTTCTAATGTCGTTTTCCATTTTCATTTCAGATCTCAGATTTTTCGTGGCGAATGGAACATGAAAGCAGATTGATCTGCTTTTGTAAATGTATTAGTGCGTTATTTGACAGCACATCGGCTGTGCAAATTGTTTTCGTTTGTCGGTGGAAACATATGAACTTCATATGAATAATGATATCGACGAAAAATCGAAGTCCACAGATGGCGAATTTTCAAATTTAATTCCATGTTCAACATTTTTGTTCTGAATAATTGCTTTTCAAGAGAGTTTTAGTTATTTCGTTTTTAATTAAAATTAAAATTCAACTTCAAATTCAAATAATATATTGTGAAAATTATCGAGATCTGCAAAAAGTGATCCGAACCATAAAAAATATTGATCTTTTTGCACAATGGAACATGAAAAGTGATCCGTATCAAAAAAAAGATTGATTTTTTGTCCCAATGGAAAACCACATAAGTCACATTCTTTATGTCATGGCGAATCAAGTTTGCTGACATAACAATTGTAATTGAATTGATGAGTAGAAGAACAGTACATGTACAAAATATCACTTTTGAGAAAAACAGAAAAAACTATTTCACAGAAAAACTATTTATTTTTCTGTATAATCAAATCATGTATGAGGGATTTGAAGTATCCCTGTTCCCCAATATGTTCATGAATGAATAATTCACAAAATTCTATACTGACAGGAAATATTTAGACAAGAAGTCTTTGTACTTGTACTGTTCTTCCACTCAATTTCAAAAAAAATACACATTTAGATTTTTTATATTATTTTAGTATAATGAATTATAATTTAAAAAATTTTATTGAGTAATACTATTATTCTGCAGCATCATTAGTAGATATCCGAGATATTATATGAAAATAAAACTCCAACATCTCTCCAGAAGAATATTGCATTACCTTCTCTATGGCGACAATCTTTTTTTCATTTATAGGAAGTGGTTCTTTATATAATCTTGTAGTTAGTGATTGTAAACTAACATTTGGCCTCAGTAGTTTAAAAGTATGTGACGTGAAGCCTCCTACAAGTTCGGTTGCTGTAACATACAACGGTATAGGCACGTGATTTGTACTATTCTTCCACACAATCAGCGAACAACGTGCCTATTTATGTAAACATTCGGCTTTTAAATGGACTGTTACCTATTTTGCTGGTTGGTAGGTTTACATACGTAGAGCATTTTGGCTATTTCAGGCTAAAAATCATTTTTTTGGCGCTTGTACTGTTCTTCCACTTACCAATTCAATTTATTTACCAGTGTTATATTGAACTAGAAGATCTAAATGAGAGTGATGACAGCAAGATAATAAAGTGTGGATTTTTAACAGGTTTAATTTTAATCTGAAATATTTCTACTTATTTACTAAATTTGTACGTAGGTGTAAACGAGATCAACATGTTTATAAAACATTAATCGATCTGCAATGAAGTGAGTAAAATTATTTGACTAAATTCGTAATTTGAAAGTCTCAGCAATAATGGGATATTAGATAAAATCAAATTTATATGGACGGAATGACAATTTGGATGTCCTATTATCTCCTTATGGTCGACAAATGACCTGTTTAACATATGCCTTAATGCGCTGCATCATATTGACATATTTGTGTCGTTTGTCGTATATTTACATCTCAAAACTAATGAAGACACGAAGAGCTCTATTTGCTAGAATTAATAACATTTGCTAATTTTTAATTTTAAAATACTGCTATAGTAGTGGTTCCCAATCTTTTTCAGTTCGCGGCGCACCTACAAGTTTAGTATTTTGTCACGACGCCTTACCCTATAGCTTTGAAAAAGAAACTGTCGAATGAAATACATAATAGATAGATAGTCACAAAAAAACATCCACATAATATGAAACTGATTTTGTTTTTATTATATTTATAAGAATTCAGAGTTGAAATAGAAACAACAAGAGAGACTTAAAAAAAAAAAACAAAAATAAAATACAATAGCTACTCAGTCAAATCACTGTGACGGGTGAGCCTGGTTGGTGATCTCCACACAGTTTTTCAAAGCGGGGAATAAGGCTTGGCACTGCGACTCTCATTTCTTACTCCACATTAATCCTTGAGCAATATTTGCTCTTGATTACAGCTACAGCTGAAAATCCAGCTTCACACAAATATGATGTTGCAAACGGAATAAAAATGAATATTCATATTTTGAATAGTCATTTTGAATCGATAACCAAAACTCCACCAAACCGGAACAGGTGAATCTAGTTTTAAGGCTGTGTCGCAACAGAGTTCAATAAGACTCACTTCCTCTTGTGATGTGAATTCCGCTGGAGGTTGTGCATGAAATGGATCTTGGATCCACGAAAACTTTTCGACATCATCATCTGCAAAGTATTTTGAAAACCATTCGATGAGTTTTGAAACGCGTTCAGTGAAAATTGCCATCAGGTCTTGTGAGACAACCAGTTTATTAAATGCCGCATATTTATACAATTTATAGTTATACCCTTTGTTCAACAAACCCTTTCTTAAGCACGGAAATATCCCACTTGTCTCGACTTATTTGAAGAATATTTATATGTGAAGGGTGTTTTTTTAGAGGTATAAAACTTTGAAATGGAATAAAACAAAGATGTTTTTTTTAAATTGACTTGAAATTTACTTTTTTCGAAAGATAATTATATCATTATAATTTAAATATAATTTCTGGCACATGACCGCCACGATTGGCTCGGACGTAGTCTAATCTGGAGGTCCAATTTTCGATGACTTTTGTGGCCGTATATCGGCAATAAGTCAGTAATCATGGCTTTATCATTCACTCACTGAGCTGAGGATTCAAGTCTGTATTTTTGTGAATAACTCACGGCGCGGCGCTCCTCTTTACTTTCTACGGCGCCCCAGTGCGCCGCGGCACACACTTTGGGAACCCCTGCACTATAGCATTACATCTTCCGATTTTTACGAAAGAAATTGTACTGCGATGCGAACTTTTATAGGGGAACTTACTTCCCCAATAAGATGTAAGCAGGGTGGTACGCTAGACCAAAGTACAAAATAATGTACCTACAATAAAAAACAGAACAATTAGTCCAGCTAATGACAAAGTCTTTCATGGCCTCCGATTCATCGCACTTATTGAAATTTACAAATTAAGAATGGGAGTGGGATGGTGTGATGTTACATGTATCTCGATTTGGTTTTGGTGCCAAGATAAGACAGCAGGCTGAAGACAATATAGACAGAGTCAATTAATTTAAAAATGTGACGTCGTCTCATTGCCTTTCTCATCCAGTTACTTCAAAAAAAAGCAGTACGCTAAAAATAACGTGAGACACCGTCTTACGAATCCAATATAAACGCACTCTGGGTTGAGCAAACTTACTCTCATAGTCTCATGCAATGTTATCGTCTTAGCTGGTAGCTCTACATTCAGACCACCAAATAGAGAAAACCCTAACTCCAACTACATAGGTTTAGGCTTTATTAAAATACATTTTTCTGTTGTAATTTCTTGGCATCTTCTTGCTTTATCGTCAAATAAGGTTGCATAATTAAATATTATACCACTTTATTGATGACTAATTAATGTTTGATGAAAGTGTATGCAAAAGCCATTAATATAAAATATAATATGTCCAGAACCATATAAGGCTTAATACCTCCAATTTGAACTTACAAAGATTTAATGTCAAGATCACTTAGTAAATATGAGATACTCTACAACGTAAATAAACAATTTAACCTTATCCGATGTGTTTCAAATTTCTGATCTTACGATTGCATTACATATGTATTTCATAAGACATCGCGTTATTAACAACATTCCAACTTGTAAAAGCTTCACAAAGTAGAATACAAATTTTGTGTTTGTACTTTATACAAATTTATTCTACGAAAAATACACTTGCCATTCAATGTGAGAATGTTTTAAGATTTTACCAATTCTACAAAACTTCAGTAATTCGTACTGAGAAATAGTTGTTTATTTTAATGCCTTACAGCGCATTGGCGACGTAACTGCACCACATCTTATAAACATCTGACAAACATCCGAGAATATAGATGTCTAAATATAGCTTGTCAATTCAGCTCTTTATTCATCCCACAAATAAAAACTTACAAAAATGAAAGGTTGTTGAAAGCATGGCATAGTGTCCTATAAAGACCTGTTGCATCAACCATTTCTTTGTTTTATTTAAGGCATATCACCTGAATCCGCCCAGCTTTGCCCCCGGAAATGTAAGGCCTAGCCGTGCGGCGTGTTTCCCATCAGGCAGTGTTCAGTAATGACCCCTATTGTAAGTGCCAATATGCAATCTGTTGAGAGAGATCAATTTCTTAGAGCGTTTCAAATCCCGCTTAGGCCAAAATTTGTTTTTTCACTAGACAAGTGGTGCCACAAACAATTCATACGACTGTTCGACATTTGTGACTTGCGTAACTTTCCACGGTTGATTTCCGAGCCTAAATCGTCGCGGAAAATTATGAGGTCTGCGTAAACTATTCTCCATACAAAATCTGACAGTTCATTTACGAGGGTGTAAATTTCTGCAGTTTACGCAGTTTATGAGGCTTTTACGCGTTTAAGTAAATACCCTTATTGTAAAGATAGTATAGTGTAATTTTGAGATTTGGTTGTTAGCGTCATCTATCGGAAAACTTTCAAACATTTGATTTAAGTACACTTTCCACTTTATAAAAAATATAAAGGGTATTCATGCAACGTCGTAAGTTTACGACACACGTTTCATGAGTCCCCCAAATAGCTGCTTTCGAAAATGATGGTAAACCAATCAGCTGTTTCACATGAGAGGGAACGAATGAATTGATGAAATGCGAACAAACCACTTTTGATGCAAATATAATGAGAAAACTGCTCAATTTACTATTCCTAGTGTAGGATAAGTAGTTAGTCCATCTAGCAAACAAGTTTTAAAATGGTTTAAATAGCGAAATTTGCTATTCCAAACTTTTTTCCGCGAACGAAAACACCCTTTGTTTGGATTTGAAAATTTCGTTATTTAAACTCTTTTAAAACTTGCTTTCTTAATACAATTTGATGTACTAATTAATTATCCTACACTTGGAATAGTAAAATGTGCAATTTCTATTTATAAATGCATGCGACTTTATTTCGAGTGTGAAATTTCACATTGACCTCGTCTTAAGTTTAACATTTCGGTTTTCCACACAAATTCGCGTATTAAATTTGACAGTTCATTTACCACGTCGTAAACTCACCAAGTTTACTACGCTTACGACGAGTTTACGACGTTGCATTAATACCCATATTGTGTAAGCTCAATTGACGAACTACTTTTCGAAATGTCGAAAAAAAGCGGTTGCAGTGTTTTTACAATACCAGTTAAAATATAAATATTTCTTAAAAGGCTATTGCAGTCGGTACTCTATCTAGTGGCCTTCTATATTAGTGAATGCATTTTTGAAATTATTGTATACATAATACATGGATACAGTTTTCTTTCAGATCACAAGGTAAGGTACTTGTAACGTATAGGAGACAAATATAAAAACAGACCAGCATGTTATTCGGATAGAGGCAAAAAAGAACGACGAATCTCGAGTTTCAAATTTTGAGAGAAATAATTTCAATGCACTGAATAACATTTAGATAACATGTTTTGATGCTATTTGATTAATTATTACCTATAGTAATCTAATAACTAATAAGTTTTGCCCGCATCGGCTTCGTAAGTGCGTTATTTACGCATTTAGTTTTGCATTTAACATTCTAATATTTTACACCCTTGTGGGTACTGTAACTGTCTGACACCTAAAATTGCATTAGAACCTCACAATCACAACCTTTCTCCAGCAGTCAAGTCAACAACTGAGTGAGATAAGTATCTTCCAGTTCCAATGCATATTCCTAAATTAGAAATCTAACAAACCCTTGAGCACACACCCGCTGTTTCGCATTCCACATCATTCCGAAAATGTCACCATACAAATGTCAGCTCTGTAGAAATTCATATCATGTGATATTTCTCCCCGCTAAAGTGCAATGTATGTACTTATGTAGTGCTTGTGCAGTGAGAAATTCTTCGGTGCTATTGTCGGTCGGTTAGAGGAATATTGACGAAAAAGCAAAGCAGTTTTCGTTTATTTTCGGTTTATCTAATTTTCCGCTAAATTCCGGTTTAACTCGTCGTGTAGTGCTCTAAAGTGAACCAGTATCCAGCGCTGGTAGTAAATTTTCGTGTATCAAGTTTTTCGTGGACTGGAGAGCTGCGACAATGGCTGGCACTGGTACTCTCGAGGGCACCCTCAGCAAGTGGACAAATGTGATGAAGGGATGGCAATATCGATTCTTTGTTTTGGACGAGAATGCCGGTTTATTATCATACTATACGGTGCGTTGGAAAATTTTAGCAATTTCTTGATTCATTTTGTGGGAATAGTATCTAGTAGTAGCATGGTTCAAAGCAATAAGAAAAATATATCTCAGTCATATCTCATTCTCATATGCATATCAGATTCGGAACTCGAGACCAAGAGAGAGAGAATTTGGATCGCTGTCATTTTCATATGAATGTGACATTTCTTGGCACCACCTTACCGATACCAATTGTAAACTGATTTAAATAATAACAAAAAGTAAATAGATTCTTGTTTTTCTTTTGCTGTAATAAAAACAAGCGAAGATAATCAGTGCGAAATTAGTTTATACAAAATAAACAAAGAACGAGTGGATTTATATTCAAATGTTTCGCCAGCACTTAACTTATGGAAGAAACTCTGCCTATTAGACTGATAAGGCTATAAATAACGAAGTGCTGGATGAATGTTCTATAGTTATCAGTTACTAAGTTCCCAATATATCCAGTTATCTATAATTTAGTCTATTAAATAGATATGATATTAAATGATAAGTGCGTTTGTTGACTTGTGTGCGTAAAGTTGGATGCACGTAGGTGGGGTTTTTAAGCAGTAAAATATTAAGGCGTCGACGTTAATTGCTGGTTTAGGAATCGATAAACTAGTTTAGGTTCTTATCTGATTGTCAGTAGGCACCTATCTTCAAAGCGCTAATTTATTTCAAAATGCAATCGGCTTCAAATGAATTTAATTTTTAACCAAGTAGAAAACTATATTTGCTTCTTTCGGTTGGGTCTAAAGGGGACATCTTAGAAATCCATACATATAATGAAGAACATACTTATTAATTATCATCTGTACGGATACGGAGTCAACAAAAGTTTCTCTGTATCCGCGATCTGTTATCATAGTATGTATAATGAAAACGATCGAATGGGTTTACCGGAAATAAATAGAACCTCAGAATCGTCTGTACGGTCCACAAGAGAAGAGACCATTTAAGATGCTCCAACTGTATAGATATCATCAAACGTTCAAAGACGAACTATAGCAGCCGTACAGCATCGACCTAGTCAAATAAGTGAGCCTCAGTCGTCTAGATGGCTAGAGAATGGACACTAGCATTCCGGCCCGAAGAGTCTTTGGCTCCTACCCATAGGGACAAACCTATGAGTAGAAAAAGACCTCGCATCAGATGACGTACACAAGTGCAAGAAGGCATTAACTAATTTGGAATTCGCAAGTGGAAGCAGTAAGCCAAGACAGACTAATTGATAAGTAGTTTAACGACAGTATTTATAATTGTCTACTCTTGCTGATACATGTTTTTTTTCTGTTCCAAGATCTGTGTGCCATATTACCTAATTAATTTAATTAAACAAAATTAATGCCATAAGGCTTGACTGCTGTAAGCAACACGCGTACATTATACATCTTTCAGTTTACTTTTGCCATCTTATGTCATCTAACAGGAATGACAATACGTCCCCCATAAAAAGCGCACTCAACAAGCATTACCACATGCTGCCTTTGATGGTTGGAATTGTTCCTCTTTTTTTTGTATTAATGTAGATTATCCAAACTTTCCTCCGCAATTACATAATCAATTGTAACTTAAAACATTATGGCAGCGGATTAAATGCTTACTGCATCGCGTATTCGATTTACACATTGAGGGCCCCTTTTTAAATGTAGCGCACATCTTTATGTCCGGTGCTTGGTGATGTCAGACCCATCTGTGTCCCTGAAATTCACATAGAAAATGCCGCAAGCAGTTTTAAAATAGGCAACAAAAAAATACAATTTTCTTGTGTGGGCATACTCAGTTCAAGTTTCTTTTTCGCTGCAGCTGCTGACTGTCTGCAGTTCACTGTCTTCTTCTTCTAGAACCCAAAGAATTTATGGAAGTACAAATGATAAAGGTGTACATTAATGGTGAGAATCATCGTCGCGAATATAGCGAAGCTGTACGGGAATATCCATAGGCCGAAAACGACTTGCAGCAGAATCATAGGAAATGTAGCATGTGTATTGTAGCGATGGCCTTTTTCATGGCGGGAACTATTACTGCTATCAATTATTAAAATGTAATACATGACAATGTAGACATTGCTATTGGGAACAGAGCTGCACTGGCCATAAGTGTTAAGACCAAAAATATGCATATCATATTTCAACTATGCACAATGTACATATAGTATTTTTAGGTTGTGTTTAATCGTAAGGCATTTAAAAAGACTTGCATTTAGAACTTAAAAAAATGGTGATGTCAGGGTTTTTATTTGCCTACGTCGCATGTTCAATCTAATGTACCTATTAAAGTGAGCATTCATAAATACACTGTCAGTCCAGGTGAATAGTTTATTTTTAGTTTGGTCTCTTGGTGCTTCTCTGCTGAAAATTAATAAAATTTAATAATTTACGAGATAACAAGGAAACAAGTAACGACAGTGCTTAACCCCCTCTTCAATTCAAAGATCGAAATTTGTAAACTGCTTACCAGCTTAATCACTCGTATAATACTCGTCGTCTTATTCCCAGAAGTAATTTAAAAACAAATGGTTTATTTTAATTTTTCAAAATTTTTCCACAACTTAAGTAATCTATCGATACACTTACTAATAAATAAATCTGTTTTCTTTCAATTTGTGTTTCATCTTTGTTGAACTGATTGTTATTGTGCGCTGTAATTCTTCTTGTAGAAGTCATAAAACATGTAGAAGAAGGCAGAAATGATGCAAATATATATCGTAAGAATAACCGGCGGGAATTTGCATCCGTTGCAACTAGCAAAGACGACTTGCAGCAGAATCATTGCGAATTGTACCATTTGTATTGTCGTGATTGTCTTTTTTAATGACGTCAATTTGGCTATTACATTGGCGGGAAGGATCGCAGACATCAAATAATAGCAGTACATGAAAATATGTACGATGCAATTGAGAAAAATTGGGAAGAGAGCTCCACTGGCTGAAAATGTGAAAAAATAAGAAATTGTATTAATAATATTAATCAATAGCTGTAATGTAATTAGGTTTAAAAAAGAAAATGACAAATTTTGAACGTTTGAAATATGGAGCAAGTTTATGATTGATGGCATTTTTGGTGGCTAATTAATGCGTTAATATCAAAAGTTCAATTTTCTGCAGGTCTATCTATTTTCCATAGAAGCTTTTGAAATTATTGAATGTTTTTCTAGCGACGTTTTAGATTGTTGGCATGTAGGGTACGAATACGATAACATTGGCGCCGCAAAAAATCCTAAGTTTTAAGTTATGGGCGTGAATGACATGTTGTTTCAACAAAACGGTGCTGCCACGTGTCATATACTCCGTTGGACTTTTTTTTTGTAAAGTCTAGTTTTTATACCAACGAGCCCAATACCATCTACTTCTAGAGAAAGCACATTGAGCACATGGATGGAAATGGTAATTAAAGAGTGGTTCTCTGCTAGAAGTGGTGTCCGTTTATCCAATATGCTATTCCGTACATATCTAACCCTATTTTATGTACTATTTATTTTGCAAATCAATGAAAACTATACAATTTTTATATAAAAGCTTATGTTTTTGAAACACCCTTTCGAAGGACATTGTTGGTTTTTTATGGTGTAAACTATTAATTTTTGAATGGGATATGACACATATCCTGTCCTTACAAAACAAAAAAAGTGTAGGAAACAAATTCTTCAGCAATTATGGCAATTATTGGGCACATCAATGAAATAAAGATATTTGTACAAAAATAAAATGTAAAAAATAAATGTGTACATCAAACTTAACGCAAAGTGATCTAGATCCCAGTAATAAAACTAAAGCCTCTCAATTAGATACCTTTGATTAGATACTCTTGTAAAATAATTTGTCTACGGTAAGCCGACTACCATAATGACTAAGAATGCCTAACTAATTTTTTATGATTACCTAATACGTTCCTCAAAGAAAGTAGACGAATTTAACCACAGCAATTATTACAGTTAAATATTCCCAAAAAATAGATTTATAAATTCAGGTGAAGGGTATGAAGGATACAGCGCCCTTCAAGACCGAAAACCAATGTACGGTGTACCTTACCTGTAAGTACACTCAACAACCGCGCGAGCAATACTTTTTTCGGAAATTCTGTGCCTAAAAGACAAGTAAGCTTTAGAACTCCATTCATGGCGACATATTTTCAAAGAACTACATAATTTGAGTACAGATCTAACGCCTAACTCCAAGGATATCGGATCGCTTTTTAGACGTTATATATAAATTCACCTTTGCCGAGATGTATTTAAAAAAAAAAAACATGTTATTGAAAAGAAAAAATAATGTTAACTTATATGAGAATTAATGCTTACTCACCCTTGTATTGTTCATGTAGTTGATACACCAAAAACAATGTCGAACAATGATGAAAGACATGTAGAAAGGATACTTGTCGCTCTTTCTTCCGCAGCACGAATACAACGGTTTCGCTTAATTCGATTACCTTAAGCCAAAATGTAAATATACTGATGTTTTTGAAATCTCGCGCCACGACACTTCGACGGTCGAATTCAACACATTCCCAAAACTGTAGTGAAGGCAGATTAATAACAAGAATCTGTAAATTTAAATAAAACGCTCATATAGGATTTCCTAATTTTATTATTATATTTAACGGTATTGTCAAACTTACCTTATAAACTAAGTAAATACAAGAGAGCACCTGAAGGACATTATATATAATCATAAATGTCTTTAGCTGGTACGCGGGCCTTCCTTTCATAAAACTGCAAGGGAAAAAAATTGCATTTAATACTGCTTAACCGATTTGATTGAAAATCTAATTTAACAAAGGATCGCGTGCAATCCACACATTTACAAACAAATTTAATATTTTCTCTTTGAGAAATTAAACATGTATATTAGTTTGGAAATGATTGTATCCTAGTTGTGGTGTCTCCTAAATTGCATACATATTTCCATTTCTGGTCCGACATTCTTTTGATAAATGATTAAGTTATTTTTCGTGGATTTGTAAAGAAGCAAACATGCATTGTCTATCGAAATTCTAAGAGTTATTTTGATCAGCGCTAGGGTGAAAAGGGTCTTTGAATAACACATTTTATAATTTCAGATTGTGCAAATCACAAAAAAATAGTGTTATTAACAGATTAATTCATTACCATTTTGGAGGTCATTAGAACAGAAATAAATAAATGTACATACTTTAATTTACTGACCTCATGTTTAGTTGATGGTAAAATGAATCCAGATAAATAGGCCTTAACATTTTAAAAGAAAAGCGGTATCAGAAAAGTCCATCCGTAAAAACACGCAACAGAACAAAACTGAAACATTCAACCATAGCATATCATAGGAATTCAGTGGAATACTTCGTGAAACTGGTTGAGAAGTTAAACAGAAAAAGTTTTTCATACGGAAAAATAAAGAAATTCTGTTTTTAGAACATTTAAAGATCAATTGCTTAATTTTTTTTGACGAATTAGTTTTATAATTCAAAAGCAACTATTTAAGACCAAGATTGAGTTCAATGATTAAGTTTAAGTGCTCCAAAAAAGTGAAACAATTTTTTTACGGATTTTACTGATAGCTATAACTGCAGCCTAAGACACTTGATTTTTTTTTAATTTTCTTTTCTGGTGCTAAATTGTGTGACTTTTCATTTTTGCGGTTATTTCACGAATTGAGCTTTCTAGACAAGGAACCAAGCACACTGGGCACAGTGGCTAAGTGGTTTGTGTTTTGGACTACTGTCCCAGGTACGATCCCCGGAAAAACACAAATTAGATCTTAAGCTTTTTCCACTGCGAACGTCTGACAAAGTATAACTGTCCTGAAAAAGCTTCCCAATTCAGCCGTCCGGACTCGGCATAAAATTATAAGTCACTTCCATTCGTCCCAAAATTATGGAATAAAATGTAATAGAAATATCGGAAAAGATATAGAGAAAGGGGTAAGACAAGGATGCAATCTAAACCCGCTCCTTTTTGCCCTTTACTTAGATGATCTGGTTAACTGGTTGCCACGTGGAGTGGAGTTCAGTAACATAAGGATAAAGGTTATTATGTATGCTGATGACATAGTTATACTATCGGAATCACCTCATGCCCTACAGCTCATGATTAATAGACTAGACTAAAATATGGAACTTATTGGTCAACACCGAAAAATCTAAAGTCATGGTCTTTAAAAACGGCTCCAAAAGAACGTCAAGAGAAGAAAATTGGAAATACGACGGACTAGTACTAGAAGTAGTCAAATCATATTCGTACCTGGGAGTGGAATTCACATTCAATATGAAGATGGAGAAACATCTAAAAATTAAACTGAATAAAGCCAAATCTGCAATTTGCACAAACTGGAACAAAATGTTATATCTCTCCAAACAAAGCAAAGAGTATTTAATGCCACTGCTAAATCAATTTTATTTTATTCAGCTCAGGTATGGGGAAGCCAGAAATACGAGCTGGTGGAATATCTGCTTCGTTTCTTTTTGCGAAAAATATTCTTTTTGCATGCCTAGCAATACACCTAATGTATTATTTGGAAACAGGGCTTCCAACAATGTTTATTTCAACTTTAAAACTCAACGCGGGTTACATTATAAAGATTTTGCACTGAGACAAAAAATTCTCTTCGTAAAGGATTGGATATAGTTAGCAGCAAACTGTGGCTTTGTTCTGAATTTAACAGCAGAAAATACAGCCGAGTGGAAAAAGTCACTGTACGAAGTAATCACTTGTAACTGATGAGAATGAAAGATATGCGCTCATAGAAAAAGCACGGGCATCTTCTGAAAGGTGCTTTTATTCAAAGTGTAACCTGAATCTCAACGAAATAAATTATTTCAATAGTATCTACAGCAGGAACATAATTGGATCAATTTTTAAAATAAGAGGGGGAATGGTACGGCTAAACTACAGGCCTCATCAAAGCGAAGAAAGGGATATCTGCACACTTTGCAAATTGCGTGAGAGGGAAGACCTGAAACTTTTCATTGCGGTGTGTAAAGTTCTGAAGGAGATAAGGCGGGTTTACTTTGGAATGAATACTTTACATTGGGAAGATATAATTACCCATCTAAATGGCCTAGATTGGATGCTCTTATACCAATATTGTAAGGAGGCGCTGTCATATAGGACAAGTATCATCGATGAAAATTCATTTTACCATTACCGATGGAAACTCAAAACATCAAGAACAGCTTTCTTTAAGATAATAGAATCATAATTTTGTTTTAACTAAACTAAAAGTCAAAAGAATCCAAATTGTGTTTTAACTAAACTGTTAAGCCCCAATTACAAATTGCATTTAATCTAGTACAATCTTGTCAATCTGCAAGTAAAATCGTATTTTACTTCGGCTTGCTTTCTCTCAACATTTTTTGGTGACCCCGACGTGATAGTCATAAAATTATTAAAAGTGAAAAGAATCCAAATATTGTTTTAACTAAACTAAAAGTTCATTGAATTTAATTATCGCATCATCATTCTCACCTTGCAACCTTTAAACCAAAAAAAAAAACGTAAAAATTAAAATAGTTACATAAACATTTACTGAGGAAATTTGTTATGTTATAATTGCAGTAAATCTTTGGGCTCAAGCTACGAGTTAAACAATTTAATTACGATTACTACAATTTTGTAATACGAATAAAATTGGCAGTGGCATTAATTCCCAACTTACGGTTACGGCCCTGACTGATCTTAAAAATCCGGAGCAACCAAAATTTCCAAATTTACTGCTATCCAGAGAACCACCCCATTTAAAAATAGAGACATGTTACTGCGCAGGAATTATCATTAATAAATTAATTACGCTTAGTAAACCTTTTCTCATTTGTTTTAAATCATTTAATGAACAAATTCATAAAGAATAGTTTGAGACATAATAAAACTCCTTACCTGGGTGCAATTTTAAATATGGTTAGCAGATATGATGCAAGTACCAATACAACTAGTAATGGAGAATTAACATCGAACGGACTATATTCGTCGACTTCTACTAAAAAAAAAGAGAAAATTGTGAACTTCCCACAGAATTTATGAATTTATCACACTGACCGATTGTATCCGGCATTTTTTCACTAATTACTTTCAGCGTCATGTTAAGAACTTGTACAACACAAAAAATACTGCTAAATATACACTTTTTGTTTGGGTCCTTTTCAGTTGTAAGTATTCCAAATCGTATGCTTTGGCGAAAAATTCTTCAAACGACCTGTCTGAGCTGCAGCTCTTGTGCACTTACAACCGCCTCAGAACACACTAACTAAGTACACCTCTACAGAAAATTTAATCGTACTTCGAACTCTTATTTATATCGGCCGAAAGGTTATTTGATTAAAATTCGTTAAGTCTATGCAGTTTATATTGTACAAAGAATGTATTTTATTGTAAATGCAAAGCCCAGCTGTATTTAGAAATAATGTTAATTTGATAGAATGTTATTCAAGTTAAATCTAAATTTGTTTCTGTCTTGTTTACAGTCAAAGGAGAAAATGATGAAAGGCGTACGACGTGGTTGTGTTCGCCTCAAGGACGCTGTCATCGGAATCGATGATCAGGAGGACAATACCTTTACAATTACCGTGGATCATAAGACATTTCATTTTCAGGTAAGTGAACATTTGTGGAATGGGTACAAATAATTGTGAAAACTTTTGGGTGCACATTGCACAAGATCGTTGTATTAAGACATTCCTTGCAGATCCGTCTATTTCTATTTTATAATTTACATTCGAATAGAACTCGCTTTCGAAATTACATTATTCAATAGCAGTACAGTTTGTATGCAAAACATATTACATTATTACGCAAATAATACGTATTGAAATTCATACACTACTTGCTCAATTAGTGCAGATTAAATTTATGCGAATTTATTAAAACCATGGCGCAAATTTTTTCGTTTTAAACGGAGGTTTGATCGTATTTGATGACGTCTCGAAGGGTTCATTTGAGAGCAGTTTTTAAAGCATTATTGTTTAGCACACATTGCCAAGGCAAGGAGAAAAAGATTAGGTTGATCTAGTTTCACTTAAAACGATCGAATTGTACACCACCTGGGTGATCACAGAATCCGTCGTATTCGGAAATTTGCTACGAATCCGTCGTGGTTCGACATTTTTGCTACGAATTAAATTCTACTACAACGGATTCTGTGATAGTTCTTTCGGGGTTCGTAGCAAAATTCAGAATACGACGGATTCTGTGATCACCCAGATTATGTATATTTACTTCACATGATTATAAGCAAAACAAACATTGTCAACGAGTGTTATGTTTGTGTATTACATTACATTAAAGTATTAAGCTGTGCAGCGTGCAGGTAACGTCGACTAAAGCTTGAAATATGTGTCTTGTCAACGTGCTGCTTTCTATCAATAGTTTCATCACAATGGTTCTTGAATCGCAAATTTATATGTAGGTCCGATACTGCGTAATACTTTGAGTCTTAACCTATTATGTATAACTTTTTTTATAATAATAGGATAGTTTAATGTTCCCCCTAAAACACTTGATTGTTGTCTCTATTTTGATAAAATAAATTTCTTTCAATACCCTTTTCCGACCTTCTTCATAGTTCTATATAACCCTTATAGAATGCAGTACTCCCGCTATTTTATCGAATTTTTTTTATTACCACCAAACGCCGGTATTATCTTCAAGCCCCATTCTTTTATTTCCATTTAAACACACAGGCAATGTGATTTATATAACTTTCTTCAATGCCTGCAAATTTAGTTTTCAACTTTTCTTGGCAATTGCCGCAAAGCCCACCCTACTCACCGAAAATTACCTTTCCACCCCCCCAAAAACAATATCTACTCAGTACTCCCCACTGCCGCCATTCCGTTTACCAACTCAAGAGAGTTTCAAAGAGACTGCTGTTTCGTCTTTCCCATCCTTTGCGCCTCTCAACAAACACTCGCAGACTAGCACCACACCGCCACAATGTACTTGGCCTTCTATTCCACATCTACACACTCTAATTGTCATTTTGGGGAGGTTTTAGTTGTCATAGTTCACTGCGTCGTCAACTTCAAAAGCTTTGCCAATAATAGCAGCAGCTACAATACCGCTATATTAGTTACTGTTGTACTTTTATGTTTGTTGTCCTAGTTTAATATCCGCCGTATACACATGACTGTGCACATTTGGAACAGTGTTGTTATAATTTTATGTTATTCCATCGCAGGCTCAGCATAGTGACGAACGTGAAAAGTGGGTGAGGCGACTCGAGGATACAATACGACGACATGCGAATCGTGGTCGCCTGTGGGACAATCAAAGTAATTTCTACATGGGTGGGTACACCAAGGATCTAAGCAAACGAGCTAATCATTTAGAAATTTTGGACAGACGCATCAGTGAAGCGGATGCATACCTGCAACTTATGATTGAGCAAACTAATGTAAGTAAAAGATAACGAATTTGAATACATTTTGGTAAATCCTTTTGTTTGTTGCAGAAAATCGAGAAACGAATTTCTGAGTTGCCGGATCCTGACGAGAAAACAAAATGCAAGGCTTTGCAGGATAACGCAAACGTAAGTGCAATTGGAAAACAAAATACAAAATAATGTCCCTTTCTGTGAATCTCTTGCAGTTTGTTACCCTTCCATCCTAGGCAACAAAAAATTGTTTTACTTATTGGCTGTCTCTTGCATCCTGTATATTTGCCCACAGTTAAATTTGTTTGTGTTAACAGGTGGTGCCCTGGGGTGCACGCTATATAGGTTGATTATTTATTTGTAAACTTGAACGATGTCCTTGGTGCTATGCAATTGATTATTGTTGGAAAAATTCAGTGGTTACGTAATTCGATTATTGTTCGGAGCTGGCGGCCGCAATAACATTACTCTGATTTTTTTATAAGGACATCATCTTTGACTGACGACCGAGTAACGGCATCCGCCTAGTTCAAAATATGACCTACAATAATAACTATGATGTCTTATTAGTGGGAAATCGTTTTATCCTTAAACGAGCAGTACGTGATGAAAATTGTTTTGTACATATTTAAAGTCGACATAATTCCGTGCACGTATAGATCCTTCATGAATGTAGCAATTCAAAACATAGTATATATTACGTTTTGTGTAAACTCTAACAGGATTTGAGTCAGCGCATTAAATATCAACTTTATTTTAAGCATCCTGCTGAGTAAAAATTCACACCTAAGGCTTTAATTATCATCCGGTTATCATAAGATGTGTCATACACCCATACCTAAAGCGGCTTAAAAGGGTTGCAACTGTATTGCAATAGCAAAAAGGAAAGAACGAACTCTCTGAATATAATGTAGAATTTAGAATTATAATGAATAATCTGTGAATATACCTCATTATTAAAGTAAAAAACTGAGCAAAAATCTGGGGCGAGTCGCAATCTCAATCCCCAAAAACACAAATTACATATTAAGGTTTCTTTCACTGCGCCACCTTTCCCGAACATCTGACAAGGGAGAATATAACTGTTTTAAAAAAGCTTCTTATCGGCCATCTGGCGATGCAAGTCTTCTTATTACATACTTATCTTCACAAAAGCCTTTCGTTGTTTCACATTGTCAATATACGACATTCTGGTACTAAATCAAAATCTCAACTCCATTCAGCTGTCAACAAAATCCCTACTAAACTAAAACCAACCATGTGCTAACCTTATCAAATGTTTTATATTTAATTTCTTCAATTTTCAGGCAATGCTCGACCATATCAAACACTCAATAGTCACCTTACAAATTGCCAAAAATATGGCACACCCAATCAACGGAATATACAATGGGCCGATTACTAGTAGCAATAATAGTACGAAGACCGCAAGCATCAACGATGACGATGTGGACGACGACGATGGTAAGTAAAGCACAGTGTAATGCGTTGTACTGTCATCCTTTATATGCTATACGTATTTGTATAAACATGCGTTGTTAATTCAATCGAAATATTCTCACAGGAATTCTACCACCGGTTGGTATTGCCTCTGTTCAATCCGGCATCGAATTTGGCTCCGAATGCAGTGAACCGAACCGCCTGAAGACACGTTCTTCCATGGGAAATGGTAAGTGTATGGGAAGCTTTGAAATGTATACTATGGTGTTCATATAAAATTTAACGATTTTCTACAATTGGGGAATATTCTTGGCATGTCATAAGTTCAGGGCATTTTAAAAAGAAGTCCCTCAACTGCCGAAATTTGATATCAGTTTTTCAACGTGGTGTAGTATTTTTCACATAAATAAATAATATAGAAGGATACCCAATACCCATGTCCATAATGCTTACTACCTCAGCGGTTGACTCTGTTTCTTTGGCGGAATAAAGCTGTTGCTCAGATTACTAGAAACTAGATTAATTCAAGAATTTACATAGAAGTCCCAAATGAAAATAAATACACTGTAGGTTGAGTTAAGGAGTACAGACGAAAGCTGCACCCATGAGCAGTTAATGACTACTAGGTAATAGGTATAAACACAGCACAGCAGTGGTAATAATATTCTGTCGATCCACTTTGACATTCCACACTCGACGAGCTGTGCGGGCTCAATCCTGTTTTAACACAACAGAAAGAAATTTACTGGACGTGCCAAAAAGTTATACATAACATACCCATCCAACAAAGTAGAGTGCCTTTTTCTTTTATCAATGATTATTTTCCTACTTTCGTTTGAATCTTATTATTAGTCTTCCCAACACTGAAGTGATTCTTGCCGTTTCATACGCAAACTTCATTATGATGCCGGTATGTATGAAATGTGGGCGCAGTAGCGCAGTGGTTAGTGTGCTGGACTACTGTGCGAGGGATCCCAGGTTCGGTCCCCGGAAAAATACAAATTACATCTTAAACGTTTTTTCTACTGCGCCACCTCTCGCGAACGTCTGGCAAACATCCGAGAGTATGACTGTCATGAAAAAGCTTCTCAATTCAGCCGTTCGGACTCGGCATAAAATTGTAGGTCCCTTCTATTCGTCCCAAAAATAGAAACTCACACAAAACGAATGGTTGCGAGAAGCTAGGCCTTGGGTGTCACCTGCCTGTTGCGCCACCTATTTATTTTATATATTTTTATGTATGAAATGCATCCAATATCGTTCATTGAAATATTTTGCTTTTTTCCTTGCTAAGATTGGTCCGTGGCCTTCACGAATCTACAAGCTAAACCAAGTTTTCGACCACCTCGATCTGAATAACGAGAACGAAGGAAACACTGAGTGTGAGGCCCAAACTAATAAAGTAAATGGAACTGAGGGAACACATGAAGTATATAAAAATCATCCCATAACTTTATAACAACAGCCTAAAACAAACGCTGGCGAGTGTGACTGACATTATCTTATAAGTTTTAACAATCTACCAGCTAAGCTACTCAGCGATTCTGTCAGAAGATTATAATAAGACAGCACAATTTTAAAACTTTTTTGTTTTTAAGTGATAACCTAAGTATTTAAGTATTTCTAAACACGTTTCCAGTCTCAAGGACCTACTACTCATGCTGTGCAATGATGTGTGGGTGTGTGAAAACTGAAAACATTTTTAGGCACATTTATATTCGTAATTTATTTATGTCAACAAACATTTCTTTCTAGTAAACAATACACCATTGACGCTTATTGTGCCCGAAACCTCCTACTCAAGCTCCGAGGGTGAAGAAGATTTCTACGATGCCAACGACGATCCCTTCACCAGTCAGGGCAGTTCTCCTAGCTGGTAAGTACCTTCATTATCGGAAATTTGTCATCCTACTACAAGTTGGTATTTGTTGTATACGTTCTGCCAAAAGATATCGCGTGAACGTAGAGTGCTAGCTATTTTGGTCCACTGCACTTTACCTCAATTACGTCTTGCGCCCTGAGGAAATCAAAAGTCAGCCTATATGCCGGCTTTTCTTATTAATTCTATAATTAGAAATTATATGTTCATTTGGCAATTGTGAGAGCACAAAATGATCTGACTGCCAACAGTCTCAATAGAAAGACAGCTGTGCTCTAATGCACGCTGTCTTGTGTGTTACGCTAAAAGCTGCTGTAAACAGTTCCTGTGAATTATTCAGTGTTAAAATCGAAAAAATACTGTGGCATAATATATTTAAATATTTGAAGCCTCAAAGCTACAGTAAAATCCCGCGCAATGAACCTATTTAAAAGTTTACAATTAAGTATACGTTTAATTAACATCCCGACAGAAATTTCATCAGACCTTATGCCGCTATAGTAAGTAAAGCTCATGCAAATGGATATACGATTGTGTGGGATGTGTGAAGTTATTATTACAAAAGTGTTTTTGATTGATAATTTATATGATGAACTGGAGTGTCTACCGCTGTGAGTAGAAGTTATATACCGAAGTGTAAATCATACCTTTTATCTAATTTCATTTGAATGACCATTCTGAACAGTTTATGAGCTAACGTAGCTTAGTCTTATGTACCAAGAAATATAGCGAATGATAGAAAGAGATCATCATCTCGCATTTGACCTGCCTTAGCAATAGATTAAGTTTATATTCACTTCAGTGATTTTTGCCGAATAAGGAGTCCGTCACTACAATTGTCGTGAGAAACATGTTCTTTCCGTTAAACTGAAATGATAGGTGCCTCTTCCATTTAAGCTTCACCGAAAGTACATATTGGGCCTTACCAATAATCATTTTTAATCTTCAGCTTAAATATTTTGACGGTCACAGTGGATAATTTTATATGGAAATTTTAGCCATTGTGACTTCGTAAAAGTTAACCTGGACACTAAAAATGATTATTAGTACCGCGGATTATTTCGCGACACTACGACACGTCTCTTCGCCACAGAAGCAGAGAAATCAGGCAGCAGCAAACTAAATACCGTATTAGCAAAGAGCTGACAGATAGTCATAGCCCTAGTCAACACACGGACGAGAAGCAGCCCCACATATACGAAACATGAACTGGGTATTAGTCAGCGATATGCCCAAAGTCGAAATGAGCTGCCCGAATACATATACCGGTACTACCAGTAATTTTACTATCAATAATATATCTACTGTTATGTTCTGTCCGATTTGTCGGTGTTGTGTAACCCTTCGTCAGTATTGTACATGGTAGTTCCTTTATTCACAGCTTAACCCATTATTTTCGCCAACAATATTAGAAGTGTAGGTTAGGTTAGGTTAGGTTAACGGGTTGGTGAAGCTGAGTAGCCTCCTCTTCACCCCACTTAGGTCCTCGTGGACCCATTGTGATACCCTTCGATGGGGTTAGCCGTGATGTACTGGCTTTATTTCATCCTTCCCGTGGTTACTCGACTTTGTACAGCCATCTCGTTGTCCTCAGAAACCTTTAAAGATTAGATATTGAGGCGTTAGAGAGTTCTTGGATATCCTGGACGTAGTAACTTCCAAGTGTTCTGTTCCTCAAGTAACGACTTGGGCAGTGACAAAGAAAGTGAGGGGTGTCCTCGTGGGCTTCTTTATCACCGTAGCCTCTACAAATGTCGTCATTCTTAAGATTTAGTTTCATTGTATGGCAACTTAGAAGGTTGTGACCAGTGAGGGCACCAACAATCTTAGACAGCGATATTCTGTCGTATCGCAGAAGTTTGTTGGTCCTGCTTTTGTTGTAATCTGGCCACATCTTCCGTGATATGTCACAGGTGGTTAGTGTTTTCCACCTGATATTGGCTTTTATTCGGATCTTGACATCTTATATTCCACTCGCTCTCTGAGACTGCAGATTGGTCAATGATCTCAGGATGGATGACACTAATCCCCGTTAAATATATTCCTCCAACAGGATGGCGCTACACGTCTATTGCCCATGTAACCATTAACCATTAATCAGGCCTTACAATGCAAAATAAACCCAAATGCTCGAAGAGTGACCCAAAATTGGACCCACACGTTATTCACTGTTAATGGTCCGAAATTGAGGCCACGTGTGTGTTCAAATCGTGTTCAAAACATAAAGTCATGAATGTCATAGTAGTAATGAAAAAATATTTTTTGATTCAAACTCGATTCAATTCTGTTTCATTTTTTTTTTTTCATTTCTCCTTGTATTCCCAAATTTGATCGAATTGAGTTCAGTGTCAAATTTCATTGGATTAGAAAAACACAAACAATTTAATAAAAACAACAAATTTTTATTTGTGACTGCTTAACTTTGTAAGGATGTTTTCGAAACCTAAATGCTCACAGTACTCCATTACATCGATTTATCAACCGTTGTAGGCAGTTTATTCGAGTGAATTTTGTTTGAATTCGAACACTTTTCGATTCAATCGAATCTTAGAAATATCGTGATTATTTAAAAATATTTAGTTGAATAGCTCTTAAAAACACCCTGCAAGCGAAGAAACCTTCTCATGCAATTGATTGCGCGTTAGATAACCTTTAGGTGTATAATTATCTCCGAAAGTATAGTTCGTCTAATCGATTAAGAAATATGCTGCTCTAATCCTTGTAATCGCCAGTCTAACGGAGCATTTTTTAAAACTTGCTATAAAGAACATTTTTTTTTTTAATTATTTCATAAGCAACCAGTTTAGTGAGCTGAAGAGCAAGATTTGTGACTTAAAATTTGCCCAAATCTTTAAAAATAAATCGCCTGAATTATTGACATCCACAAAATGAACTTTCACCATCTGCGCATACTCCAGCATAAATCACCTTTCTGGATAGTTCTCTTTATTACTTCTATAAACTCTTCGACAATTAATTTTCATCATAGAATCTGAGCCATGAAAATGGAAATTTGTGACCGCTTGTCAAATGTGCACCACCATAAAATTTCTGTTGTCTTTGCTGTTGAAATGTTTCACTCATTTGCATCTGCTGACAGAAACATGGCTCAGTGTAGGGCTGCCCACGTTGACACAATCTAATTGTGTATTTCAGGTATTCGGTGGGTAAAGTCTTTAAAGTTTGTCGACAACTTTAGGTATGCTAATGAGGTTACACATAAATGTACTGAATTTAATTAAGGAAACTTTAGCGGGGTATGCATCAAGTAAGTTTTGCGCTTCTATTTTCCAAAATATATAAATAAGTTTAGGTACTTTAATTAAATTCTAAACAGTTTTTTAACCCAAATTTGGTGTTAGAATTTAATTATTCAATAGTGCAGTTTGCTTAATGAATTGAACTATTTGGCTAGCACTGAATGGTCAATCGATCGCTGTATTGATAGACTTGACAACGTTTGTGGCGGGTAAAGACAAGATGTTGTTTGCTTTTTTATCTTAGTTTGAAAATATATTTTTAATTGGCTAAATTAAGTCTGATGTCTCTTCCTTGCCCAAAATGATTGTATAAGCTTAAATGTTTAGCTGAGAACTGAGCACAAGGCACTATTCTAAATTTAAGCATTACCTTTAGATTTTTATCGTAATCGAAAATGGCGTTTTTGAGATGTAAGAAGTTTTTTTTAAAGTATTATTATTAACGATTTGGGTTAATATCAAAGGACGCAGTCATTTTAGAGAAAAACTGAGTTTGCTATCAAGTTAAGAATGACGATAGTACATTAAAAATAAGTTTTTGTCAAAATCGTTTTTACCGTTTTCGAGAAAAAGCCAATTTCAAAAGTGCCGTTGTTGGACTTTTTAGCGAAAAACTGCGTTTGTAGTCATGTTAAGCATGCCTACATTAACTTAAATATCAATTTTAGTTCATATCGTTCAACGAGGGTTCACATTCAGCTAGAAACAGTGAAGGGACAAATATATTCACATTTTCTGCAGAAAGTCAATCTCCGATGGTCGGGATTGTCAAACTGCGTCATATCAAGGAAGATATGGCCTACCTACGATCAAAATAGAACAAAGAACCTACTAAAAAGAACCCGCCCAGACATCGCCAGAATCAGGGCAATAACCACGGGCCATTAGCCAAACTATAGGTATCTCATACAATCATCACTGCCGCAGTTGCGGAAATACAAACGAGAAAGAAACTCTCTCTCATTTCCTCTGCAAATGTCCAGCTCTAGCAAGAGCCAGACTGCGGGTACTGAACCAACCATTATTTGAACCATTCTTTTCTTAATTCTAGTCCACTTTTTCCTTAAGAGGTATTTTTAATATGCTGTGGCTTACATTCGATTTCCCACATCATTGAATGGCCAAAATACTTTTTTTTTGCCTAAGATAATAATTCAACTAAATTTAACCAAATAATTTATCTCAGTGCAAACAGCTGTCAAACCTAACATACACTCCTTTTGGTATTTTAGCGAAGAATCTAAAGAGTAAAATAAAGAGAAAGATTTTCCTTCCAAAACTCATTCACTAAAAGAGCACATCCCTATTGGAAATCCTTTTCAACTACTACTTGGAATATTTCACCCGTTTTGCCACTTTTCCATTGAAATTTGGACAATCGTCATCCGAGTAGCATTAAGACAAAAGTTCTCCCTCAAGCGGATACTTCCCTTAGAATTTTGCAACTTTAAAAATTTTCCGTATTTAAGGATAATTTTGTGTGGACTCGTCTCCCTTTTAATACCTTTTGCGTGCGTTTATTTACATTGAGATTTTTCTTCTTCTGTTCCCAATCGTTTTCTATATTTACCTACTTTTTGCACTGTACATTCCGTCCGAGGAAATGAGTAATTTAAGCAAATGATTTTCGGTATGTTCTGTTATTAGTGTGTCCTCCGTGATTCCATTGTTATATCGATGAGAGTGTGCTGTATATAAATAGAAGAGTTGTAACAAATCTCTGTGGTCCAATCTAATCCATTAGGGGTTATGATGTAATTAATTTATTTCCATTCAATACACAAGCCGACGAACTTTTATCTGCAAAAATGTTGAAGAAATGGTTTGTCCGGAAAGTCAGCTTTAGGTAAGAGATATTTTATATTAATCAAGCCTTCTTTATCGTTGGTCTTTATTACAAATCACTCTTAACCCCGAACTATGTGTTGCCATAGAAATAAATATAGCGCACTTGTCAAGTATTTCATAGTTATGTACATAGAAGTCACATCAAAGAGTACCTATAAATTGAAAGTGGTGGTGGAGAGAAGAGGGTGTATGTAACAACTTGTGCATGGATCGAATAGAAACTATTTTACCTCCCAGGAGCATCACTTGAACTTTTCCTGAGTAGAAACATGGGGGTGAATAAAGTATCGTTCTTCACTTCCTTAGTGAAAATGAAATCGCAAAGCTTGAATGATAAATTTCACAAAACCCTAGTCGGTCTGCCCTTGTGAACATTGAACGCACTCTGCACGTTATTTATTCCCCTTTGCGTTTTTAAAATTGTGTGCCATGCTCGCTTTATTTGTATATACATATATGTAATGTACTTGTACATCCGCATCAATGCAGTTCCATCTGGATTTAATAAAAAAAAAAAATGGTCGAAAAATGTTACGTATACGCCACCCCGTCTGTGTGTTGATAAATATGTTCCACTTACTTCGCTTTCAATCCTAACCTATTGTTGTGTGAGAGTAAACGTCACTACAAAGCAAAGTTAATATTTTAAAGGAACAGTCCATTACAATGAAAGGGGAATTCAATGGTTGTTAGACAAATTAAAAGTATTGTTTATGTCTGCTGGGGTCTTGTTGTGATGTGTCAACGCGACTTTACAGTTAAAATGGAACGAAGACTATCTTTTGTTACAAAATGTTGTCTTGGGAATTGTGTATGTCTATATAGCACGCATTTATGGAAAAACTTATTCGTTTATGTGCAACTGTTTTTATGTGGCTGTTGGTTTATGTGTAACTGTTTGCTAAATTGTCAAACTGTCATTGCCATAATTTATTATTAGATACCTACAAATAGTCTTCTCCTCCATAATTTTTATTAAATATATTCCCCCATTACGTGACCCTTTCCTTTCCAGAGATAACAGACTGTTCCTAGACAATATTGCCAAAAATATTTTAAATTATGTTTCCGGAACTGAAAATATAAAAAAAAAAATTCAGAAGAAGAGAAAATATATAAAAAAAAATGCAGAAGACGCATATTATTTCCCAATTCCATAAGTTGGTCACCCTTTGATTCTGTCTATCTTGACACAGTTGTGTCCTTATTGTGTAAGCGAATGTGCGTTGCGTGTGTTGTCTGTACGCATTGTAAAAGTTCGCGTTTAGACATGTTTTATTGCTGGAAATATTGTATGTTAAATAAGAATAACCAGAGAAGACTAAAAACTTCAATCAATAATTTTGAGGCAATTAACATGCAACCACCACGCCAGTACACGTTTATCAGAATCAGAACACAATTATTCCCGACTTTTTTGTTTTGATAGTGCTACAAGTCAGGACGGACTGGTCTACACCTCTATTTGTGGCTGAATGATTGAGTCCATTTCTAAATATTCCCGACATCATCGGAAGTATAACGTCAAATACTTTCCTTGCGTAGAAAATCAAATTATTTAAAAGTTGAAACAATTCTCACCACAAAAACGCAACACACGCAAGTCGTGTTCAATTCAGACATCCATGAAACATCGTTTGACGCCTCAGATGGGTGATTGATATATATATTGATTTAAAAAAAATGTAAAATTAATTTACAAATGAACAAAAGTGTTTAGTTGACACATATAAGTTTGTGGTGGTCTCCTACATAACAATAGTTAATCCCCAGCCCACCAAAAAAGTGTCGTGTGTAAGAGTACAATAAATATATTACATAATATACTTTACATAATGGAAAACATCCCCGATTTGTGCAAAGTGATTTTATTTTTGAAGTGGAATGCCCACTGAATATTTAATTAATTTATTCCCCACTAGTCGTTGTCATATTTAACTCACACGTTATTGCCCGAAATAGGAAATTTGTATGTAAAAATCTGCCCAATAATGTAAATTTATTTACATGCATATACTTCGCTCACTCATGTATGAATTGTACTACCTACTCAAAAAACCTGTTAAGTGTGTTTTTTTCAGCTAGTACTCACTTTGATTTTAAAGAAAACACATGACATTTTATTTGTGTTGTATCGAGAGAATACATTCCGCAATTAGTTTTTAAACACAACTTTGGGCATATGACTAAGTCCCAAATGAACTAAGTCCCACCAAATATGCAGTGGGATTTAGTTCATATGTTTGGGGATAGTTCGTAGTTCATTATGACCAAATTCCCGATGAATTAAATCCCAATTTGAGAGAAATGGGAGTTAGTTCATTTAACTTGTTTCGACGAAAAAATAATTCTTACATACACCCAAACTTGCACTTAATCCAAATACAACAGTGAGCCCTAGCAGGGGGGTTGCAGGGGGGCAGCATGCCCCCCGATACTAATTCCACTGTTCCTAATGGGAGATTAATTTCCGTAGGCACAGTGGTTTATGTACCCCCCCTGCTTGGGATCACTGTTGGATTTGGACGTTGGGAGTAAGTTCATTGGGTTTTAACTGATTTTTATATTGGGACTTTGTTCATTCTTAATTGGGTCTTAGTTCCTAAAAATCATGGGAGTTAGTTCCAGTTGGGACTTAGTTCGTAGGGCCGGCCACTGCGCCTGAATCTGGTGAATGTCATCCGAGAGATAAAGTTTTCTTATCAAGCAATTGCGGTCGTATGTCCTCAATAACACGTGGGTCTTCTTCAACACTCACCTGAACGGACGTAATATTCTCCTCAATAAGCACTCTTTTTATGGGTGTCGGTGCCGCCCGACATTATTTATCGGAGATAATTGAAAAGAATGCAAATTATGATTCTAAAGATTCTATCAAAGAAATGATAAAACGAACTCTCAGTTTAAAATTATTGAACATTTAAATGTTAAGAATCAAAACCTACAAGTTATTTAATAAATACGTAAACAAAATCGCAGAGAGGCCCCTAAATATTTTCTAAACACATTCATCTATTAGTTCTCAGGAGACAGCAATCGACGTCGTCATCATGTATGTATTTTCAGATGAAAAATCCAATATTCTTTAAGGATTAAAATGTGAAATATTGATTCGTGTACAGTGCCAACACAGACACAAATAATTATGTCATGTAGGCACTGCGATGTAAAATTAAATAGATTTTGTGCCAAAAACAGATTCCACGCAGAAAGAGAAATTCATCTATAGACAAATCTGGATCATAGTCCTGTTCTGTATTTGCCAAGTTTTATTTCTTTTCTGTAAAAAATATATTTCGCATCCTATAAAAGGGTAATAGACTAGTTACGGTAACATAAAATCAACTTTAAGGATTTGTTTTCTTACCCCATATACGTACATATAGCGGAAGTCATTTACCCAACACATCCATACGAACAATAAACCTTAACATTTGGATCCTGAATGATATCACAGCCCAAATCGAAAATTTAAACAGTAATTGAATTGACGTTTTTACAAGCGAATTTCAAAAAACAGTATGAGTAAATACGAGTGAGCGTATTGTTCCTTTCGTACTAAAAATACAATGGAAATTATTATGTACCTATGTAAGTGTCTTTATGTGGAAAGTTAGCAGAGAATTACTCAAATTGATTTGTCAAAGGGAAAGGATGCGAATGGTTGTATTCCGGACTATATGTTCTACGTAGTAATGCTTTTCGGACAAAATAGTAAACAAATTCAATCAGATATTACGGACTGTGTGACTGTGGACTCTAGGTCACCTGGAGGAAGAGGAGACTCGTTGTGGAGACAAAGTTATGATTTATGAATATACATATATGTACAAACTTAAAAAGTGTTATACTGTATGTGCAGAATTTTAATTATAACTAATCACACTAGTGTATGAATTAATTAAATGGGCTCACTTCACCCTTTTTGCATAGAATATTCTGTATCCATACATGGTACTCCTGTATTGACAAATTATCTAAAAATTGCGTGGAATCAAGGAATAAAGCAGTTGAATCTCCGTTTGTTTCTAATTTCGTTCATTGTAATTAACTTTTCATGTTTACTTTTCCAACTGTGCTCATTTCTAGAAGTTCAACACCACAAGTCCATATACAGCAAGTTCATATCCGAATTCCATTTTATACAGACACATTCCTTTCCTCAAAGCAATTTATGTTGAGCTCGATTAAAGCTCCGGTGATGGCCTGTATTTTTGCGGTAATTGTGGTTGTGTTGTCTTTGTTGGGGTGAAGAATCCATATGACCTTTTGATCTCATACGGATGACGTTGAAAGGTTAATCAAAGGATTCCTTTAGTGTTCATTAATTTATTATCCATGTAATGGACACCGACCGACGTTTGGAACTCTTCTTTCATCTTCTGTTGGATTATGCTTTACCTACTTCCCTTTTATTGCCGTTGCCCGAATGGCGACTGGATTTAGTCCCACTTTATTTATTCATATAATAAGAACCATGGCAAATGAATCTTTTTAATGGCGCTATTTACAATATAATTTATAGTTTACTTGTCAAAAGAAAAATTAAATAATGCTAATACTACTTTAAGAATGTATAGTACCATAACAGGCTATGAGGACTCTAATATTTATACAACACTCGGGGCTGTAATGGGAAATATTGTTTAATCAGTTGCATTACAAATTGGAGGTGGATCTTCAATAAATTGCTCACTATAGCGAACAAAAGACGCAGAACAGAAACTCTCAGCTATAATTAAATTTCGGGGTCCAAACATGGAAGGTGTTCAAAATCAAAAAATAATATTTAAATTATTCGTATAAGTATTAATCTAACCGACATTCTAGACTCTAGAAAACGGATAAACTGACAAGCTTTCTCTACGCTTGGCATACGACAAACTTGATTTGTATTTTTTTCGGTCGTTTGAACATATCGCGCAGCAGAATAACTGTATGAGAAATAATTTTTCTCAATGCGCGTCATTTATTAAGATTCAATCTTATTCCACACTTTAACAATGCAAACTTTCGACAAAATTCGTGCTTCTGAGCCATACAGCAAAATCGAAATGGTTATGGGGTTGCACGTAAAAGATACCATAGGTTCTATGGGAGCGGACTTATCTGGCATAGAACAGGACAATGGACAAGTAAAGTAGGTCCTTGTGATAAAGTTCCTTGACTAGCATATTTTAATTGAATGGTAATTTTAATGAGGAAATACTTTCGCTGAGTGTTTTGTTGATAAGGAGACACTCTCCTTGGTAGGTGAATGTATAGTATTACATTTATGACATTGACGTCTTTGTGTAGGTTTTTTGTTTGTGTGCCAATTCGGTGCTAAAGCAAAATTTGTTGCGAATGCTGCGCGTCACTAATCTATCAAACAATCTTCCATTTCCAGTCATACTCGTATGTATGTATAATTGTATATCACTGCAATGGACAATTTTAAAAGTTCCAAACTAATTAATTTATTTATGTACTTCTGGAATGGCAACTGCCCACTGTTGCACTCACCAAATTATGACAATCCCAATGTTGGTGTATTTTTGGGAACAAAGAATTTTAGAAATAAAATAGAAGAAGTTCCACAACTACATCGGAGATAAATAAGTTCGGGTCTGTATTACCCGAAAATTATGAAGGGAGCATCCATTGCATGTTGGGAAATACATAAAAGGCACATAGTTTTTGTAAGAAGCTATTATCTGCATTTGGTAGTCATCGGAGAATGGAATGTTAATTATTCATAGCAGTCTATCGAAAACAGATTCGTAAGTATTTCAAATCCTCTTAAATACTGCTTAATTCAAAAAATATGTTGACCAAAGCTCGCAAGGGAAATGGAAAACAATTAGTTGTCCTTGCCGGTAACCACAAATACCAGCATTCGGCAAATCACAATACTCCCACTTGCGTGTTTGGTCTATGAACCCATTTATCTGAAGGTTATGTACTCATGGTGTTTGTCGCAAAAGGCAATGACGGTAGTAGACATCCCTTTGGCTCTCAAAATATGGTAATATAAGACATAAATGCGAGATAGAATAAATCATTACAGCTGTTTTTCTTTATTCGAATTTATTTCGAATCCAACGGCCGCCACACAATCAACTTATGTTTAAGCCAAAAAGACTTAAACAAAAGCGTTCCCTCAAGACCATTTTGAACTTTGAAACCGAATTTAAAATCCCCATTGTGTAATCCCTCTAACTTATACCACCATGCACCGAGGAATTGTTTTCCAGTAAACCCTTGTAAACTCCTTGGTGTGTGAGTAAATTTAATGATTCAAGTTGTGGCATATTCACTCGAGTGTGGGGAAAGCTGCTACTTTTAATTTAATAAAGTTTTGGTTACATCAAAAAGGTATTGCATTCCCCCATGATTTACAATGGCGTCGAAAAGAATAATTTTTAAATTTGCCTGACGGCTTTACATAATATACACTTCGAAGAGCTTTAAAGTTTAACTAAGTTTACATGACTTGTTGACATTTTCTATTTTCTACAGTGCAACCAGAGGCTTCTCTATAGACACTTCACCGACACAAGAAACCGCACCGCCTTTACCTGCGCTCTCAGCCACCGGGTCTACAGAAAAAGACGCAAATTCTACTGGCCTCCCTGTGCCCTCAGAAAGTGAGGAGTACTCAACAGCATCATCATTTGATAAGGAGTCTCTGACGCAAAATGATCGCCGTACTAGTCACAGTGCACCGCATGCAGGAGACCCTCGTGGCGGGGCTATACCATTGCGTACCGATGGCAGTATTGATTACGATGCGCTCTATGAAGAAGAAGAAGACACCAGTATTTCAATGGAATCTCATGGGTCAATGGTATCGCATTTATTGTCACAAGTTAAGATTGGAATGGATTTAACTAAGGTAGTGCTGCCAACGTTTATTTTGGAAAGACGGTCCCTCCTGGAGATGTATGCCGATTATTTTGCTCATCCCGACTTGTTTTTGAAGTAAATTGAAGTGGCAGTGATTTGGAGTAGTAACAACATGATTTTTTTTTTATTCTTTTAGAATCGCCGATTTAGAGGATCCACGAGATCGAATTGTACAAGTGACCAGGTGGTACATGAGCGCCTACCATGCTGGAAGAAAAAGTTCCGTTGCCAAAAAACCGTACAATCCGATTTTGGGAGAGGTATTCCAGTGTCATTGGGACATTCCAGGTAAGATTAATCGCATTGAAATTCGTTGTTACTTTTCATTGTCAATTTTACCGTGTATAGAAGCCCAATTAAACTACCGCGTTATTGCCCTTTGTTGTAGTACGAACAATGTTTCTCTCGAAAGGAATAGACAAAAAACATTTACATATTTGTACTCAAGTTTAAAAATGTACAGTAACTTTAAGAACACGCTACTGCTTTAGTTCTGGAACAGGGTTCGGTTCTTCTGTATTGATAGAAATTAATATAGTGTGTAAAAGTAAAAGCAACTAGTTCCCATTCCGCGCGACTTATCGCAATATCGCATGGCAAAGAGAGCAGTTATATACTTCTCAATTTTATTAAAAGGTTAACTCTAGTGCGACATTATCTTCGGCAGAGTTCACAAATCTTGCTGGCCGACTAATCGTTTACTCTACCAAGTCGATGATGAGCACGTAATATAATTCTGTGTTCTCAAAAGCTAATTTTATTTTGCAGGTGAAAAGCCAGATAGTGAAGAAGTCGCTGACGGGCCAATACCGTGGTGCAAACGTAATCAATTGACTTTTCTTGCCGAACAAGTATCACATCATCCTCCAAGTAAGTTGAAGCATATGTTACTGACTGACTTTATTATTACACTATTTAATTTATGTTTGTAGTTTCTGCGTTCTATGCGGAGCACTACAATAGGAAGATCACATTCGCCGCGCACGTATGGACAAAATCGAAATTTCTTGGCCTCTCGATTGGTGTACATAATATAGGCCAAGGTATCGTAACACTCTGTGATCTTAATGAGGAGTATATTCTTACATTTCCCAACGGCTACGGAAGGTAATCGAACGAATGGCATTTTATTATTAATGGAAATGATGTCCATCTCTTCATGTAGGTCTATCCTCACTGTACCTTGGATCGAGTTAGGTGGATCGGTCGAAATCAAATGTCCTCAAACCGGCTACCATGCGGATATTGAATTCCTTACGAAGCCATTCTATGGTGGAAAACGCAACAAAGTCACCGCTGAGGTAAGCTATTCCGAGTCGCACCGGTAGAACTAGAGAGTAAAACACATTTCATCGTTTTTGTAGATCTACGCGCCCAACGAAAAGAAACCATTTGTCTCGATCGCCGGTGAATGGAGTGGCCTAATGGAAGCCAAATGGCATGACCCCAGTAAAAACGTAATATCACCTTATTCACTTGACCATTTTGTTTTTCTGGTTGTTCTTCCCTGTTTTAGTTGTCCCGCATAAAGTACTAACCAACATACTTTCTCTCGATTATTGTACTTCTCTCTTAAATATATGTGGCCAGTATCAGTATTACTTTGTTTGTCTAGAAAATTAAATGAATGGTCCCTGTAATATGTTTGTGTATCTATATCTGCTAATCCCATATATAAATCCGTACGCCAGTCCAGCCAGAGCAAACAAAAACAAACACACACACTATCGAAACGCACACACGTATCGATTTGAAGCCATGTATACCAAAATGTGTAAACAACAAACAATTGTTTTAATTTTCTAGAAAACTGAAGTATTTGTTGACGTAAACCGAATTCCAATATTTAAGAAACAAGTTCGACCAATCGTTGAACAGGAAGAATACGAATCTAGACGAATTTGGAAAGAAGTCACTGCCGGACTCAAGTAAACATTATTTTTGTATTCCTTACCACACAGATTTTCGCAACTCAATTTATGCTTTTGAAGACGCGAGGTGATGGGAGAAGAGGGCTATGCTCCACAGATTAAAATCTGTGGTTCATCACGACAAAATGTTACCGTTTCTCTCTTCACTGCGTACTGTAGCGCTGTGTCTGATATTTTGTTTCTTTGATAGATTCAACGACATCGACCGAGCGACAAATGCCAAATGTGAAGTAGAACAAAAGCAGCGCGAAGAAGCAAAATCACGGAAGGAGACTGAAACTCAGTGGGAGCATAAAGTAAGATTGATTCATATTCATGCATCGCATAGACAATAATTCTCTTTACAGTACTTTAAGCCAGTCGGAGAGAGTTGGATCTACACCAAACCACTTAGCCAACGGCTGTACCTCCAAGAGAAGGAGAACAAGAGATAATAACAACAATATAGCAATAGCTCAACCCAACTCAACTAGCGAAGTAGATTGTAAAAACTATAAACTGTCATATCACGGAACAACGGATGGTAAACGGTCCCTAAAGCTTGTAAGGCTTGACGACAATTAATGAACGAGTCAGGGATGCAGAATAACAAAACAAACACAGTAGATAACCCAAGAGAAAGTTTTTAAATATAGAAGAATATATTTTTATTAAGTCTTCAGTAAGAGAGAAACAGAAAAAGAATAGTAGATTATTATTGTACGATTACGATTAAGTGATATAAAGAAACAGGTTAGCATCTTGTTATCGAGATTCATTATATATTTTTGAAATTCTATGGTTTCGTTGGTCTTTTAGGTTTTTCTTTTTCTATTTGTTATGCACTTGTTGATGCACTGTCTTCTGAAAACTAGGCCTTCATTGTACGATGTATTTTTTTAGTAACACCGTGGGGTATATTAGGGACTAGGGTTATGGATGGTTTTAGTTAAGCGCTTATTTTTATTAGTCGTATAATGCGCTCTTAAAATGGCGCATAGTTGGTATTTTATGTCGAGCATTTTCAACGTTTATTGTTAATCTGTTTGCTTGCAAAACTGTCATGCTTATCCTATTCCTGTACATTGAAATTTAAAGCTTTCAAAACAAAATTCAGACTATTCTGCTTTTATGTATTTCAAACATCATTTTTTGGAATGAACGTTTTCTTTGTTGCAATCTCAATTATAAAGCCCACTATGTATCTGATCGTGTGCCTTAAAAACCATATTGCATCTATTAAGTGAGATTTATAAGCGGGAAGTACATATACATTGCGAATTCCATAAAATCGGTCGACAATTTTAAACGCCCAACAATACAGACAAGACAACTAATGCACATCACCAATCAAAACAACAGTTTCCCAAAATTAGTAGACAAGCAAACTTTGGAAATCTCTTCCCGAAGTAAAATTTCCTGAGGAGTGCAATTTAAAAACACTTATCTGTAAGCATCTCTGGTCGTTGTAAAAAGCATAATAAGTTCGGCTTTCCCAAAAGAATTTGAATTCGAATTTGGCGGCCTAGTTACGTGTATGTTATATCTCTAAATGCTGTAGACCGTACCAATATTTTGAAATTCTCTACCTTCTGAACAAAAATATAAAAACTATACTTAAACCTGTTCAGACTGTTATGTTCAATAGAGCTATTATATAAACTCAGTCTGTACCTTTAAAACAGGCAATCATATTATTGATGCATCGTGCACATATTCGTGGCCTGAGCGTCATTTGCATAACCCTGTTTCAAAAGATTTCGTTTCGATATAGTTTTGGGAAACTTAGTAAACACATCCCGGGTGGATTATTGCAGTATTTCCAGAATAGCTTTTCCTAATAGTATTTGAAAATAATGTGGGCTTAGTGGTTAGCGTGCTGGACTCCCAGGTTTTTTCCACAGCGCAACCTCTCGCGAACGTCGGAAAAACATTCGAGAGAAAAACTCTCTCCTGAAAAGCTTCTAAATTCGGCGTTCGGGCTCGGCATGAAACAGTGCCTACAGGCATACTACAGTGCCTATACGGACCTGTTGCGCCAACTATTTATTTATTTATTTTTTCTTTGAAAATAATAATGTTTAGGTTGCTTCCCTAATTGCATTTGAATATCTCTCACTCTGCCGTATTGAACCTTTCACAGACACAATTCCCATCGCTTTGGTTCGCGAAAGACCCTTGGAAAATAAAAGAAACAATCTTTATAAGCTTTATTAAATTTAAAAAATGAAATACATATATATTAATCAACAAAACACCTTACACAAAAACAACGCCCTTTACCACCAATCATTTATTAAAAGTAAATCTACAAATATTTTTTACAGTTGACTTAAATATTATTTTCGCTATTAATACATTTTAAGAAGAAAGTTTTAGGTAAAATGATAATATTTTCTATTTTCTATTATATCACCTTAAATTTCAAAAGCAAGCAAAAATATATACCTAATATGTATACACTCACAACCACAGTTAACAATGATGATTATAAATAAAAAGACGTTAAATTGTATTACATATTACGGACACATAAAATTATAAAATGATTTCTAATAGCATATAAGTAAGATAATAAACACAAACCCCATAAGCAATGATTTATCTAAACAAATAATAAAACTAGTTAAAAGTTAAAACACTATTGTACATCAATAATATTTTCCTACTTTTTTGTTCTTTACTATTAAGATTAATAACGGATACTACGGTAAGGATACATTATATGAGACCCGTGGAAATCCAGGAAACTGTTCTCATTTTCCCCTGATCGAATGTTTTCTGTTTTTGAAAGTATTTCTACTACAAATATAGAGTAAAGTGTAAATACAATATTTTATTTTAGGAAGTAAATTAAATAATTCAAAAAGGATTTGTTTTTCTTTTATAGATTTTAATGTTTTTTTTATGTCTAATAAGTTTTAATGCTTAGGTATGTTCCCCTACTTTCCCCCAGTGTGAGAGAAACCGGCATACAAAGTAAGCAAACGGTACGTGAACGCAAGTGTACATTTTTTCAGACGGAAAAGTGTAGAGATCATCGAAAACGTTTCATCTTCAAGAATCATACACCACCTCTTGCGTGGCTGATTCTTTTGAAAAAAAATATAAACCATTTTTTTTTTAACTTTTAGATTTTATAAAACTTTCTTTTTATCCTTCTTTTTTAGAACTGACGTTGTCGCAAGGTACTAAATTTGTTAGATAATTTTGTATGAAAAAAATTGAGCTCGTAAAATAAAACGTAGACACTAAAATGATTCACCCCTGTTTGTCGTTGTCGTCTGTTTCAAACGACTGGCATTTACGTAACTGAAACGACTCGACTCTCCTAACTCTCACATTCCACAAGCTATGACACATATGGTTTGACATTTCAATCGACTAATTTATAATATTTGGTTTGCTGTTTTTGGGATTTCCATGGTTTACAATTACAACAATAGTAGGGTCTCGTAGGTACTGTTTGTTGTAAATCAACGATTCCAGTATTGAAAGCAAATTCTTAATAAATAGTCTTATTAATACTGAAGGATGTCGATGACAACTTTCCACGGTTTACAATAATTACACCAATGACAGGGTTTCGTACTGCTTGTTTTAAACCAGAGATTCCAGAATTGAATGCCAATTCTCAATAATATAGTTATCAAAAATGTTACTTCTCTGATGAAGTTTCTGAGTGGTGGCCAATGCCAGACATAATAATTGTGCACCGTTTTCTGATCATAATAAAATAATTCACTCTATGTACTATTCTGCACCTTACTTTAATTTCACAGCTGTGAATAAATACCCATTAAACTACCTATGTAGATCCCATTCGTTCAAAATATTATAATGACCAAAAATATTTTTTAAACCCCGAAGCAAGCTTACACTGTTCCTTAGCAAGGAACACTTCGAATTCGGAACACTAAAGCAAACACAGCCGCTGTACAAGTGTCACTGTCAACCAACAAAAACCGTCATCGCGCAAAGGATTTCGTGAAAAAATTTCACATTTTTAGCGATATTCGTCATCGTCAGCAACATCGCCAATATTCACCAAATCCACTGATATATATTATTTGAGGCTGTGTCTGCTGCCAAATATAATGTAGTTCAGAAAACCGCCCCCATAAGTACTTAACTTGAACATAATTTGAAATATTTTGTGAAACTTTTTTCGGGTATGGAAATTTGCATCGCAGATCAACCTACAATCGAAGGTCAACTGGCCTTTGGAAAGCAAACAATCGTCCCGCACAATGTGCACAATATGAAGCAACAACCGTGCTTCTCATACTATCCTCTGTTGGAGAACGTTCATCTGTACCTAGAGCCTCCCACGTCAAATGGCCGCAGTTTTGTCACTCGTGGTAAATTTAAGTACTATCATTACAACTGCGATGGGCACAATGATGTTGGCTGGGGATGTGCTTATCGTACACTGCAAACAGCATGTTCGTGGATTGAAGATAAACAAATGAACGGTAGAGAATCCGTGGTTCCATCGATTCTAGAAATCCAACAGAGCTTGGTTGACATTGGAGACAAGCCAGCCGACTTCTTTGGCTCCCGCGATTGGATTGGCGCTCTGGAAGTCTTTTATGTTATTGACAGCCTATACGATGTACCATGCAAGATATTGCATGTGCCGCAGCGTGAAGACCTGAAAAAGTACGCAAATATTTTAAAGAAATACTTCGAGGACGGCGGTGGAGTGGTGATGATGGGTGGCGATGTGGATGCTTCATCAAAGGGCATCGCTGGGCTCCATATCAGTGCGAATCAAGCCTATTTCCTGGTCATTGTAAGTACACCAACATATTTTGTAGCATCAAGTGTAAATATGTATTTTTTTCGATTTAAGGATCCACACTTCGTTGGCAGACCGAAATCCGCAGGCGAACTGATCGAGCGCGGATACGTGCGCTGGCAGCATTCATCAGAGTTCGTTGACAGCTCCTTCTATAATCTATGCCTTCCACAAATTTAATAACCTCATTGTACTTGAACCTAAAAACTTTAAAATTTGTTTGACGCTGACAGGATTATTGTGTTTTTAGATGTGTAACCAAAAATATACAATTAAAGACCCTGTCCACATTGGAACTAGTGCGCTGCCTCATTTTTGATATGTTTTGTTTTCACTATAATATGCCTCACACTATACTTGAACAGGGCGCATCTGAACAGATGCCTACATTTTTGATTTCCCAAATTTGTGTAATTTTAGAAATACATAACGGGTTTTGAACCTGTATTTGATACGGTTAAAATGAAGCCAGGTATGTTTAATCAAGAACTACATATATCCTCTTGTAAGTGCCCCTCTTTTCTTTAGACCCAAAAAGTGGGCAACGCACTGAGGCCAATTAAAACACTGTCTGTTAGCATTGTACATGGGCTATCCAGCGGAATATTGTTTCCTACGTAATGAGATATAAATTGCAAAAGAAAAATAAAACGTTGTGTTTACTATCATTTGAAAAAATTAAGTCTAAAAGATTAGAGTTTGCAGTTTCCGAGTCATGTAAAACTTCAAAAACTAAAACTGTGACCTGTAGTGTGACTGTGAACAGCCTGGGCATGCTGCCCCTGGTCACTGTAAGATTTGGAGTATGTCCGAGGTTGGGTATATCTTAAGTTTATATTTGTTTTCCTTCATCGTGTTTTTTTTTAAGAAAAAAGCCCTTGATTTATATTGTTCTTGACATTCTGGATGTCCGAACCTTCCGAGCAGTCAATATGACTCCTATCACTACTTTGTTGCAGCCAATTTAAGTTTGCAGATATCCATACACCTCAAAGTAGAATATACCTAACCGTTGGTTAGACGACGTGGGACAAAATTTCCGTCCACCTGATCAAATCGAAATAAGGATAGCATTATCCAAGCTAAAGCCCAACAAAGCTTTTAAAATCAGCTGGTGATGATATGGTTAAGAGCATGTACCGACTCATTTAGAAAATTTGGTCAGAAGAATGCAAGCCTGATGAATTGAATGTAAACATCGTTTGCTCGGTTCACATGAAAGGAGACCCCTCCACTTTCACCAACTACACAGATGTCAGTATACTTAACATTACGTACAACGCTTAAAATCCTTCGTCGATAATCTTTTCGGTCCTTATCAGTTTTAGACAAGAAAAGTCCACTGTGGATAAAATGTTCCCATTTGGGCGGATCCTCGAAAACCCCAAGAAGTCCCAGTCGATACACGTCATTTATGCAGCTCTAAACAGAGCCATGTCTAGTTTATCACTGCAAATCTCGACCGTCTGTCTAAAATGTCAATGGAGAAAGCTGCAGTGTCGGTAACTAAAGAAATCTTTAATGTGAATTCTTAAACACCATGAAATAATTGTCCGAAGCTCACAGGCCAACAAACAAGACACGATCTGGTACGTTGGCTAGAAATATAAGCGGCTAGAGATCTTTTGGTCAACCTAGGCAAAACCAGAGGGAAAACGCAGTAGAGTAAGGCCCAGGTGTGTAACTAGAGGTAGTAAGCTATATACCGTTCTAACTGGAGAGGCGTATTGGTTAAGTAAGTAGTAGAACCTTTGTAAGTGCCAGCAACTCGGGGGGCCCTGTTGAAGCTTTATACGGTTCGTCTTCCCGAAAGGAGTAAAAAGTATGTATCCTATTATCAGCTTAATTGTTTATAGGTACCTACTTTTTTGTGTTTTTTTTTGTTTGTGCTGCATAAAAATGCTCGCAAAAAGCCGCACGACAACGGCTCCTGTTGCGGCTATGAATGATTGTCCGTGTACTATTCATTTACTATGATTGCGACCCCGATTCGAACAACAGAATTTTTATATTCAAGGGAGCGATCATTAAATTGGCTGTGACTCTTTTTTGCACGATGCAACCGATCTTGTTTCCCTGTATCTTGTAAATTCGCTTTTTCGGATGAAAATCACGAGTGAATCTAAACGCTTCAACATCTCTCCGAAATGCTTACAGTGATATGGAATATAGGACGTTTACAACATCACGGATATAATATTTGCAAAAAATTGAGAGAAATATATCCATTTATTAACCATCAATGCTAAAAAATTACTATGAATGATATCGCAAATCATCACCTTAAAGCTTAAGGGATCATTAACGAACAACCCATAATTATAGATAGATAAAATGAAAGCAACCTATGTCCAGGCTGTTTTAGGAAGAAACAATGGCGAAAATTTCCAGATAAAATGATCCATTGTGACCGGAAGGGCCTGTAACTTTAGCAATAATTTGCAGCTTTCGAATTAGGGCCCAGTTTCATCCGCCAAAGTAAACAGTTTGCCAAAAGCATCACCCCGCCCCTATAAGAAAAACACTTCTCCAAACCTTTTTTTTACATACATTTATTTTTTGGTTTTTCAAAAATGTTTGCTGACATTTATTTATTAAAAAATACACTTCTAAGCAAATTTCGCTAAAAAATAAAATTCAACATAACAAATTCACATTGATATTTTTATTTTGGGTTTTTCTAAATTTACTTAAATACTTAAACAGCAAGTATAAGTATGTATAAAAACAAAAACATAAATGAAAATCAGTCAGGCACCTTTACTATATATATTCGTTCCATTTGAAATCGATTTTGCTTTCTTTTCGAGAAATAAATAAAACAAATTGAGCAAATAAAATTGAATGGAAATATACATTTTGTTTTGCTTATTAAAAATGTTATTACTACAACATTTAGGTATATATTATTATTAATTTATTTGTTTTCATTTTTGTTTTCTACACATAGTACCTCAATATTTCATTTATAATAAAAACATATTCATTAACATTTATAATTTATCACAGTTATTCAGTTTATTTATTAACATTTATTTTAAAGTGTTTCTATATATCTTATAGTGTAAAGTGTGTTTTATCGTGTTAGCACTAATGTCATACATTTACATTTACATATAGGTATATAAAAGCCTGCTCATGCTTAAACTCAGAAAATATACACACGCTCTATAACGAAAATTCTTTCTTTTTTTTAAGTTTAACAATAATTACAAAATGTAGACAATATTTTGAATTATTTTTAGTTATGTTTAAATATAATATATATATTTGTTTTATAACTTTGTTTTAGTCTTAGAAAACTTGTTTAGTTTATGGCGAAGCTCTTATGAAGATAGTTCATGCTTTTTGCGACAACCGTGCACGAATTATCGGCTTTGGTGGTCACCTACTGTTATTGAGTGTGTCCTGTAGGTAGATCTGTAATTATAAGAGTGTGGGAACTTTATTAACTTGCATCGTTCATAATCATAAGAGTTCAAAAGCCTTTAAGTCAAGGATTTCTAAATAAATTCCTTAATCCTTCCGATATTACCGATGGCAACCTACTTTTTGAGTACCTACAAGTAGAAATTCTTATATGTACATATTTTCGTATTGGTTTCTTCGTTCTCTGCATGTGGTGAAGTTAGAATAGAAATTCCTTGAAACCACTTAGAGCCCACACACTACCATTCTACTGTGCTACAATTCGTTCATTTCCAAGTCCCAAAGGCAACCTAAATGCTTCTTAAATTGCGAAAAGCTCCGCCAACCAGTGTAAAATATTCCTGTATCTACTCATGTAAATATTGCAATCACCCCTAGGACAGAATAAATTAGAAAACATTCAAATACCCATATCCTCATTTCGTCTATGTTTTACTTCAGTTGAATACTTATTGCAAATATTTTCAGACATTTGAATGGAAAGAAATAAGCTCGGAAGAAGATTTTAACTTAACCCAAATTCCACTTCAAAAATGCCTTTGGGGAATAGATTTTGAATCACCGCCGTCCAATTCCCAGTAGAGTTTCAATGCTCTTCCGGGTTCAAGTTCTATGTTTGTATTTCAAATATTTTATGCTCAAAAGAATCTTTGAAGGCCGATGCTGATGATTTATTTCCTTCGATGGATCCAAATCGATACATCGATGGCATCAAGAAGGTTCACAAGGACAGATGTTACCACACCGGATTATATATTTCAGAAAATATATTTGTACCTAGTCATACGAATATGTGAGTATAGCTGTCTTAATTGGAAAAACATTTCACATGTAAATTTATGATTCTGTATTATTTAAATAAGAGTTCTTTCATCTTTCGAAACTTTTTTATTAGTCGACCGTTTGGAATGGATAAAATGCCTTTATTTATTGGTAGCTAGTATCTATTCAATATCTGACAGCCCTGCTGAAAGATCGAAATGTTATGCAGGGAGGAGGATGGTGAGGGTAATGTTAGAGTGTGACAGAGTGTAGAATTTAGGCTCGACATATTCCTTTCTGACAACCGATGCATTTTAGTATTTATGAAATTTGTAAGAGAACCTGATGTCTTTTATTTGCAACAATCGTCTTCACACCCTGAATATATACATGAGAATATTTGGGTTCAAATTGACAATATCCATTGCGTGGATAATGGAGGATGACATTTGCCTAGAATGATTTAAAATAAAAAAATTGTCTTATCAAATTTTCCATGTTAATAAATAAATTTAAGGTTTTGAGAACTTAACTCTCTTTTATATGGTCTCTTAATGGGGTGGTAATGTTTGCCAATAGACATACAGCTTGCTTGCATATATGTAGTTTAGAGTTTCATCCTGCAGCGTTTAACCTTTTCCAAACAGAAATTAAAAATAATTTTATCAAAATTCGATGTCAGTTTAAAGGTTGTCAACCAGAGAATTGGGTGATCAACATTTGGAGCGTGTTGGTGCGTCAGTGCGAACAATAGTGAAGATTCGAATGATATTCAGCTTAAAAATCAAATAAAAATCCTATCACTCCCATCACTCCCAATTTCTAAAAATATTCAATGTTTGTCACCCAGTCTTTTGTGAATTTTTCACAATTAAAGATGGACATAAATGCCCAAGCAATGCTAATTTTAACAAATAGAAGGGTGCAAAACACCTCTTCTGTAAATGCATAGTTTTTATAGCCACTCAGTTCTCAAAACAAAACGTTTATCAAACGGATTTCGTAAACGACTCTATCTATCCGCAGAAAACCCCACAATAAAAACTTTTCATATACTCACAGCCACCCACATTTTATTCGAAAACGAAAACCATTTAGCCCATCATAGCACTCACCTCACTTAACAACGCCCAATTTTCACTGTCACTGTGCACATGTAGCCGAATCTCCTTTATCGTTCCAATTTTCGGATCAATAGCACCCTCAGCCAAACCAAAAGCATCGAAACCTCCCACAATCAAATACCCATCTGCCGTCGAATTGTATGTACTCCAAATGGGCGATGTCTCAGTCAACGAGTCCGGCAGCACCTCTACAGTTGTGTTGTAAAATCTATCCGAAGGATGTTCGCTATTGCCACTCCGGAATAGATATCTAGAAAAAAGAAATGGATGCGTTTCGCCATCAAATATAGCCATAACAACAAAAGACATATACCTACCTCTTCAAACTAATCGGATGGCTGAATACAAATTGAACCAAGTCGCCGGGCTGTGGCAGTAGACCCCAGAAATAGGATTCGCCACGGTACGCACGATTCAGATGAAAATTCTTGTACGGTGCTATGTTTGTTTTGACCGAAGCCGGTGGGTTGTGATGTGGATAGAAGCTTGGTATCTTGCCAAATTGTTTGTCCTTAAGTTTCTGCACTTTACCCTTCAACGATGAGGTGGTGCCGATGTGTTGGAACAGCGACGGTTTGTAGTGAAACCAGTACTTGGCCTTCTCCTGTTTACAGTGTTTCTGATCCTTGTCCCAGTTGCAAACTTTTGTGTCGATTAAATGGTCCAGCAGCCAGTCAACAGGTTTATCGTTGTAGAACATTTGAAAGAACGTTATTAGCCATGGAAGTTCAGCCGATTTGAACATTTTACCTAGAATATGGGCGTCTATTTATAGGGAGAAGTTATCACCTTTTTGTAGAAGCCACTTACCAATGAAGCCCAGCTGGCAAAAGTCCAGCAGAATCCAGTTGTCTTTGACAGCGGTCTTGTCGATGGCAAACTTCTTCATAATTGTCACGAAACCACGTTTTGCAAGGATGTCGTCTTCCAACTGCACGTAGAATGTACCCTTGGGCTGGGCGTAGGCCATGAGGAAGGAAAAGTCCAGATTTTGCTTGGATCTCCATTTCACTCGCTCCAGTGGGTCATTGAGTGTTATCCGCAGCTTGTCAAAATTTGGGTAGTAAGACACGGATGGTGCTACAACATCGATGAGACCATTCTCGACGTATTGACCAAAACGCACTTCGATTTGTTTCGCCGTTAAGGCGATGTACTCCATGTCAGTCTCGCCGATAAAGACGACAATGAGTGTTTCGTTTTGCTCCACTTCGTCCATGTTTGAAATGATATTCTGGAGGGTACTCATTAGGTAGGATTGTTTTTCACGCTTTACTGTAGGAACACCGAGCACTATGCTGACACCGGTTCTGCCTTTCGACATTAGGAACGATGGCTTTAACGACATTGGATCGTCCAGTAGATGCGGTAGAAAATGGAATGCCGTTGGCATTCGTAAGCTCGATGGGAATCTCGATGTGAGTGTCGAGTTCTTTAAAATTAGCCTCGCCTCCGGACTCAACGCTTCCAATATCGAGGATGTATTGAATGGTATGTGCGAAGTGTTGTCTCCTGGACCGCTACTAGTACTACTCGTGGGACTCTGCGATAGACCGAGATATTGCGATAGTATCGCCACATCTTCCTGCCGGGTTCTGTACATGGACTCAAGATATTGCAGTCGCATTTGATACTCCGCCAACCGCTGCGACAGCGTCTGTTCTGTCGATAGATCTGAAAGGATAAAGCAGAGATATTTGCAAATAAAACATGTTCTGGTTAACGAGCTTTTCTTAGTGAAAAGTTTTCTTCTTATAAATTCAAAACGGTATCATTCAAAAAGACTCCCACTTGCACTACCAGCACTCATTCATAAAAAACCTTTCATCCACTCTCGTAAACGAAACACCTCAAATTATTTATAACTTTGCTCCAACTGTTGTTGTTTAGTTGTTTATCATCACAGTTGTCTGCTTATCCTACACTCGTAAATAATGAGGCCTTTAATTATCCGTTAGACTTTTAAAAACTCCTAAAAAGGAAAACTTCGACAACAGCTTGGCAAGTCAAATATTTTCCTTCGTGCTAAAACGTTTCTGGGGTCTCTATTTCAGAGCGTGTGATAGGAGGAAGGGCCTCCTCCTTTAATGCATACACATCTGTTTAGGGTGTCTTATCGTAAATTCACTTCGAGAAAATACAACCAAAAACTAAATAAACAAAAACTTCCAATTCCGATTGGAGGCCGGCTTTATCCGCGCGCCGCCAACAATAGCACTCCCTCCACGATGTTTTAGGTTACATGGAATGTGCTAATTTCTATTCACAGTCACGTACATTTCATTAGCGAAGTATTCAAATGAACACACCAACCAACAGCAAGAATAGGGCAAACAACATGACGTAGTCGTAGCTTCCGAGAGCCTCCTCCACCAATTCAAGTCACCCTGGGGTTGAACTCATCAATGTCCTTCGGGTATGGGATGAATGGGTGGTTCGATTGCAAAGGCTTATCCGTAGCTCGTCAGAAAACAAGGTGGTTGGGGCAGAGCAGTTTTGGCAATGAACGTACGACACCCGTATACTGGAGAAGATGAAGAAAGTAAGAGCAACACCACCTCCGGTGATGACTTAAGAGCCATAGCCTGCTGCTGGTGCTTGACTGCTATTAGGCGACAGTTTTCCTCTGCGAAAGGTTTTTGTGTGTGAGGAGATTTCCATTTTCCTTGTTATAAGTGTTGTTGCTGTTTGGGGCGATGCGGTGCGCGGTGCCATTTCAGGAGCTATAAATGATTTGGATATGAGTTTTTGGTGTAGTTGCGCTGCTTTTTCTGCGGTTGTGTTATTGCGTTTACTATACAACTCTTGAGCTGTGCCTTCGTGTTGCTTTTGTATCCTGGAGGCGTATAGTTTAAGTATGCGATTGCAAATAGCTTTATGCATATAAATTTGCTAATAAAATTCATGTCTAACCATACAGCGGCACATGGAATTGGCGGCGAAGACAAGGATTTAATTACAAATGAATAGCTAGGTATGTGAATTAAAATACCGAAACAACGTATGATCGTCATTAGAGGCAAACATGTGGTTTTGAGCAAATGTGAGTTACATAGTGTGAATATGTAGGGTCTCATTTATTAATGGACTAGCAATTAGTCTTGGCTTGAAAGATTACGTACTTCCATAAGGAATTTTAGTAGAAATTTTACATTGGACACAAGCCAACTCTAGCTAAAGCAAAAATCCGTCGCAATAGACCATAAACCTACAGCTTACAGGTAGTCAATTTTGAAATAAAGTTAAAGCTTGCAGCTCTAAACTTTTTCAACTGCAAAAATGTATGAAAGGAAAAAAATGGACGCGATATGCTCACAACAAACTGCTACAAATGTGATATTATGTACACGATTTTTCGATAAAAGTATGTATCTGTATCTGATCTGAGATATTCACGAAAAACTGTTTTTCATGACCTTTGACCCCGCGTAACATTTTTAGCAGCACATGCATCGCTGGGGACTTTTGCTTAGAACCACAAAAGGAAGGTTCATGCAAAAATCCAGCTTTCACCTAATTTTTCCGAAGTGAATGGTCTTTATTCCCCGTATTATTATTAATTTTTTTGCAAGTTCATATACGACCATGATGGAATAAGTATAAGGTGGTCTCGTCGGCAAAAAGTAGCCCTTAACTATACTAGTAATCAGTGTTCCCAGGGTTTAAGAAAAGAAATCCCCTTTTTTTAACACCAACATGATATTTTTTCCCCTTTAGAAAGAAAAAAATCCCTTTCTTTCCGAAGAAAAAATTTTATCATACTTAACCATGTTTTGAACTCGAGCAATGCTTCTAATTGCTTGTTAGTTCCTTCTTCATTCAAAATCCAAAATAAAATGAGAATTATTACACATTAAGTTGTGCCGCCGTTGTTTAGAAATTCGCGTAATATTTTGAATTAAGGCATAGTTCAAGGACACACTATGTGCTGAGCCACACATCACACATGCCTTCTCATGAAAGTCGTGTCGGGCGAGACGGGTAGATTTTTAGGTTATCTAGTTGAGAAAAGAAGCGTACATTACACTGCAGATCCATTCTCTTTTCTACTCACTTAAAATCGACCTGTCTCGCCCGAAACGACTTTCATGGGAAGGGATGTGTAGCATAACTTTCATTCTAATGAACGACTTGGCTACACACAAATGAAACCCTCATTGCAATAAAATAAAATTTGACAGGTACAGGAGTAATGAAATCGAAAATACAAAAATTTGATGGTAAATTCGAAGCGGACGCCCGATTTTACGTCCTCACTCCACCAACGCAAATACCAATTAAAGATTTTTATCGAAAGCGCTATGGTTCCGGAAAATAACCTTCGTAATCATGCGCCATGCTCATGTGAAAATTATTTCTGAAAGTGGATTTTTGGTCCATTTTCTGTACTACCTTTCTTTTTTTCTACTCACTCAAAATCTAGCTGTCTCTCTGTACATGACGTTCATGGTAAGGAGTGTATGGCCATGGTTATAGTTTTATTAAATGTCAAAAGAATGAATGCATTCAGAAACCAAACAAAAAATTAAGTGGGTGTTGCATGGGCACATTTCTTGAGCATGGTTATTTTTTGTAGATTGTTTTGTAGGTATTCATTCTAGAAGATTTTCTTACAAACTGTTTTTGATAGGATTTTAAGATTTTCCCCTTTTTGAATTTTTTCCCCGTTTTTATCCCCTTCCCCTTTTTTCTCCCTTTCGTCTTAAAAAATCGGCAAAAATGGTGATTTTCCCCTCAACCTGGGAACACTGCTAGTAATAAGTGCGCGTGAAAGGGTTCAGCGTAGTAAGTGTAAGTGAAACGACAATAGAGCGTGCAGAGAGAGTATTCTGTTCATGAGTATGTTGATTGTTGATTAACTTTTAAGTGGAGTGGAATTGGTTTGAAGTTGCCTATTATAATAAAAAAAAATTTTTTTTTTTTTTGCACAAGGGTTGACGTTTTGCAAACAAATTCGTCCGCACACAACCTTTCGCTTCAATAAGCAAACGCTCACTGAACGTTAAGGGACCAAAAAACGAACGATTCGGTAGCCGACGAGACCACCTTATATTATTCCATCATGTATACGACCAGCTGACGTATAATCCCCCCTCCACGACGCAGCTGACTATGTTTTTGAAACACTACATGACGTCAATAATTTATTTAAAAAAAAATCAGTTGGCTTTAAAAAAAAAACTTTGTTCGACAAGTTCCAAACCCTCCCACAACCGCACCCACCCCACCGCTACTGGACCAACTGACGTTTGGTTTCGTCATTCTCTACATATTATATGTTATGTCCATTAAAATCAGCCGGCATGCGATGATGAGGTCAAAAAGACTACTGCCTCCCGGACTATTACAATCAGAAAATTCAGTAGATTTCAAAGAACGTCTGGATATGACCAACCAAACCCAACCAAACCCCGAACGTGGAAGCAGAAGTTTCCCTCGGGCCCCCATCAGCAGTACAGTTTTCTCATGATATTCATACCATTATCATCCTTGGATCCTCTCAGACTGAACTTCAGTGATGTTCCTGAGTGATGGAAGGAGCAATGCCGAGTTTTTCTGTAGGATTGGTCAGGCTGGGTCAATTTTGAGACAGGTTGGTCATTCAGTTATTAGGAGGACTGAACTTGGTGTCAAAGCTAAGTTGTCAGTCTTTAATTCGGTGTTTGTTCCAACTCTCACCTATGGTCATGAGGTTTGGGTAATGACCGAAAGAATAAGATCGCGGATACAAGCTGCCGAAATGAGATTTCTCCGTAGTATTGCTGGTGTGACCCGTAGAGATCGCATCAGAAATACCAGAATACGTGAGGAGCTCAATGTCGAGCAGCTACTTCTCCGGACGGAGCGATCCATGCTTCGGTGGTTTGGGCATGTTAAACGCATGTCCCCGACCAGGATTCCACGATGTGCTATGGAATCTGTACCATCGGGTAGGATGAGGATGGTTAGATCAAGTCCATAGTCTCTCATATACCCGTGTGGGGATTGCCCTTGATGATTTAGCGTCGATGGCGGAGGATCGAGAGCTATGGAGGGTCCAACCTACACCCGCGACCCACTATATGGACAAGCGGATCATTGAAAATGATGATGATGATGATGATGATGATGCATACCATTTAAAGTCTTTAAGGCTAGCCGCACATTGGATACGAATTGAAATCGTACGTAAACGTATGAATATGGTCGTACGAAGAGAGGGCGCGCACTGAATACGATTTTCTCTGTAAAATAGACAGTGCCCCGTGTCCCATACCCCCTTTGGTGTCTATAAACATTTAATGTTTCAACGCACGAACGTGTTTAAAAATCCCATACTACTTGGAAGGTCGGGATTGTTCGTGCGCGTATGTGTACATGTTCGTATGAGAGAAATTCGTACGAAATCGTACCCAATGTGCGGCTAGCCTAAGACATTTTTAAATATGCATTCTTGCATTATGGTTTAAATTAGTTTTTCTGATGATGCACCCCCTTTTGAATGATGTTGGTCAGAAAATAATATTGTTATTTCTTAACGTTCAAAAAATTGCAAAAGCTCTTCTATGCAGACTCTGCACACATCAGTGTAACTTCTGCCAATTTTGTAAAGATGATGAGTTGAGAAAAGTCAAGCTCGGCCCTGCCTTGATGTTGCAGGTTGGCAGGCCACAAAACGGTACTGGAAGAGTTGTTTCATTTCAAATTAAATTAAAGCATTCATATAAAATTTCCACAATTTCTAAGTACGAAATGTTTCTTGTTGTTGTTTTTTTCATATGCGAGGTATAATATCAACGGGATTGGTAGGTAACTGGCATTTATAATATTAAATGTATCGTCATGTTTATTTCGAAACAATATTTTTGCATCGCAGCTCAATTCAAAAATAGCTTTCACTTAACCTGTTCCGAACAACATTGATTAACGCTCAAAAATTCTGTGTACATACTGTACAAGTTTGTTGATAAATGCAAAGTTGCTTATAATTTAAATTGAACCACCCTACACGGAATATTGATCGAAAAAAAACTACCAGAAAGCACTCCCATCATCGGGATGGTGGTTCCGGTCTCATCGAAAGGGCGACTATTGGCGGTCGCCAGAGCAGAGTATTATCGGCCAAAATATTAAGGGAAAAAGCAGTCGTTAATAAAAAATTCTATAAACGATGGAAAAGGGAATTTCAAGTATTGGGTAAACAAAACGTCAATTGTAATATTGCAATCTGTCGCTATTGGTATACAGTCGAGGTACTCAACTATTAGGTCGCACCGTTGAAAGTTTTTATGAATGCACATTGCACATATATATAGGTATTAATAAAAAAAAAGAAGAGAGATTCGAGCTGGTTTCAATGCGAAATGAAGGACTCTTGGGGCATGCAAAATCAGGACGAAAAAATGGGGGTAATATCCTCTATAAGTGCAGAGGCTTAAAATTGAGTTAAATAAATGATTGGATCGATGCGGAATTTATGCAATATACCGCTAGTGCATGCTAAATAAGCATACGATATTTTTTTTGTATTTGGAAATGAAGGATAAATCGGTAAATAGAGTGCAGAACTAAGAAATTGTGAAAAGCAAATAAAAGTTGATTATTACGTACCACGTCAATGGCTGTCTCTTACACACAAACAAAAAGTTCGTTTCGTTTATTTGAACTTTCGTGTTCCGCAACTACAGATAAGGCTTTCTATAAAATGCAGATTTTGCAAAAATATTACAAAATTAACCCTTGGTTTTGTAATATTTTATTGTTTATTCACAATTTTTATATTTATTGAATAATCTTTTAGTTTCATTTACAAGTTTACAAAAGGCTTTGTGCCGTTTGGAGAGGTCTGATATACGATTGTCATACTTCAGATGACATCCAATCATGGACAGTAAAGAATAAACAGATCAGAGCGGATGACACAACCTTTTATTATACCTTCCACAGGAAGGCACTTTGTCATTACATTTGTAACTCCAAGAAGGATTTACCGGAGCCCTATAAAGTATATATATTTTGAATCATGAACCATGTCCGTCTGTCTGTATGTATGTCTGTTGAAAGCACGAAAGCGTCCAAACAAATTATTGACTTAGGCGAATGAAACTTTGTGAGAGGACGTCAGGTTGGTATTGAAAATGGGGCCATAGCCCATTTCAATTAGTTCTGCTACCTCTAGAAGTGGAAGGTATCAAAGCATATGCCAGGCCGATGATAACACTTTTACTTGTTCTGTTTTCAGTTGTTCTATTCATCCATTCATTCATCTTCAATGGCCTGCTTATCCATAAAGTGGGTCGAATGTGTAGGTTGCTCAAGTGGACCCTCCATACTCCATAGTTCTCGATTCTCCGCCATCGACTCCAAATCATCAAGGGCAATCCATATACGGGTATGAGAGATTATGGGCTCGATCTAACCATTTCATCCTGGGTCTACCTGGAGGACGGATTACATAGCACGTGGTGGGATCCTGGTTTAACATGACTAAACCACCGAAGCATGGACCGCTTCGTCCGGAGAAGTACCTGCTCAGTTGTTCTAACCCATTAAAAAAAAACATGCAATTTGTAAACATTTGCCATCATCTTTTGTCGGTATGAGTGTGTGTTTTATCCATGTTTTCCAAAAATCAAATGGACTGCAGTTATATTGTGAATCTTGTTTCAAAAGATAATAATAAATGGTTAAAATATTTTCGTCTGAAAACAAATAGTAATCGTCTGAAAACATTTATTTTAAAGAATTAAAGACCGCAACGCCGATTCTCAAAATTCATCTATGTCCTTTTTTTTTTTATTGACTTATTCTTTCCTTCTACTCCACTGTTGGTAGAAGGAACAACTTTTTCAGACGATTACTATTTGTTTTCAGACGTTTTAAAAATTGTTTCAGACGTTTCCAATATCTGATTTTCTGATGATTTTTATTTATTTACAGACGATTTCTATTAAATTTCAGACTTTTTTTTCGATTTTTGCCGACGTTCCCAAGTTTTTTTTCTGACAAATACTATTTATTTGTAGACGAAAAATTTGTAACCAATAATAAATCAATACGAAACTTCATAAATTATGACAAAGTCAAATCGGAATCGTATATTATTTATTTTGTTTTTTCTTTTTTTATATATGGGAAACCATAACAATTTAAACACATGATAGACGAACAGTCACGTGATGTTCTTTTCCCAAAGATATTTTGACTGATAGCTGTCGTTTGTGTACGCTTTAATTGACTAATTGCCACGTCTTCGAAATCGTAAACATACGACTAATGTCATTAAAATGTCATTTATTTGTCGTTTGACTGATTTTTTTTAATGAGTGACAACAACATGGGTGTACATTTAGTGAAATGTCTATTTTTATCTACTTTTCTCACGGGCGACATGTGCAAGCTTCGTGGAAATGAACATTTTACGGCGAACATAATTTAATTCAGCAAGTTGATAGTATTTAATGACAGTTGTTTCAATAAATAGTGCAGAGTATGTCTCTCGCAATTTCAAGCAGGAATTCTACAATATAGTACTGAACTTTTATGTTTTATGAAAATCATTTCTAGCTGATAATTTAGAATCGATGGCTGAGAATCGTGAGAGTCCACTTGAGCAAACTATACCCGCGACCCACTTAATGGCTAAGCGGGCTATTGAAAATTAATGAATGAATAAAAAGAAATATCACAAAGTAGAAGAAAATCTGAGGAAAATGTCCGATGTATCATCGGTTTTCAGGATCTTAATTCAGTTAAGCCCCGTTTATTTATAAGTATCTACATATTCGGAAAAAGAAAGTACCCCGCGCGGGTGCTTTCAAAAACATCCTCTAGACTTCTAGAGCTTGGAAGTTCACCACTCGCATGGATTCTAATACGACTAACTTAATGACGTGTTGTAACACCAGTTTAAAAATATATAAATAGTTAAGTACAAGTTTGTGTTCTTTAATAGGTTTATGTAGGCCTCTCTCTTTAATTTATCATGCTCCTCGGCCTCGCTGCTCTAGGTTACAGCCACTTAGGTCTGATTCGATTGTAACTGTAGGTATACTTATTAAACAATTAATCAGTAGAGTATATTTATTTGTCTACGTAATGAAATCCACACATAAGGTGTACTTTCTTCGCAATAGGATGGATGTTTGGTGCCATCGAATCAGTATAGTCATATCCATGAGAAAAAATGTCATCTAAATCGTAACTCCAGTGCGAGTATTACGAAATGCCACCTCATCTTACAGATGACAGACAGAGTCACAGTCAGCTCACAATAGAAATCGTAAGGATTCTTTTCAGCCATCAAAAAATGCAGCAGCTTGTTTTACAGCTTTATCAGTAGCCCCGTGCGAAGCAATTTATATATCTATCAGTTAAGGGAATGAGCATAATATTAGAATGTATATTAAAATATGTTTATACTCGGTAGCTCCACGAAATGGGGGACTTGGTCATAGAGTTAGCGATGGGGCTGGGCTCGAGAGAACGAAGGCCATTGATCAATATAAGAAAAAGGTTCAGCGAGAAGGTTAATCTAAAAATGTAACAATTCAGCAAAATACCGTCCTCTATTGCCCCGATTTAATTACCGACTACAACTTGCGGACTTCGAACCGAATAGTTAACTTTCTTTTGTTGCTACCACCAAAACAGTATCTAATTACGCAAACTATTAATTGGCATACTCAAGAACTAATTTCTCTATATAATTCCATTGGCCGCATCCGAACAATCACCTCCAATAATATCGTATCGTTCTTATGTGTTTACCCGAATCACCATGCCAAAATTGCCAATCTACATCAGAGCTTATTAAACGCATATTCACATGCCAATTAAAATCTCCATTATGGTACTTTAAACCGTTGATTTTAATATGATTGGCCTTCCCTTCCCAGTTCCCAGCTAGCTTCCTACCCGTTCATCGATTAACCTAATCGTTGATAATGCAGCGAGAGTATCTAACATCGACGCGTTAATCAGAAACCGGTATAGCGAGATGGCAAACAAGTTGTTCGTTTCGTAATAGGATGGTTGCTACACCTTTGCAATTTAATTACTTTGTGTGCTCGAGTTCATTAAATTGTTAATGAGACTCGTCAGCGCATGTCAAAAAGTAGGTACGACTTGTGACTTGGCTCATATTCATAGTCCATAGGTTCAGTCCATGCACACGATGTATATACACATAATGTGTTATGTAGGTATAGGTCTTTGTATATAAATTAACGATGAAGTTCTGCACATAAAATAGCGCGCACAAGTGAATCTTATTTGCACGACCCATTTTAAATGAATCATTTCATTAGAAATTGCGATAGAGAGTGCGAGTACGAGTATGTTTGCATTCAAATCAAAAGCACTTGGTTAAATCCCAGCTAGCATTGATCTTGAATGGGAAAATCGCATTCTAATTGGGTGTGGAAAGATGATATAAAGGAACCGGTATGCACAGGCATATGGTGCGTTCTATTTTCATTGCAAATATTTATTTTAGCCAAAGTGTTTGTTTAAACATTCAGATTAGATACGTTTCAAGTCTTTGCAGCTTATTTGCACAGTTCTGCTGGAGCTTAACTCTTGAGTAATGATTTGGTTGGTGCGGCCGGCGTGCGGCATTAAACAGTGTACATATCTGATGAGATAGTTGGAAAATACACAAGTCATGTGAAATAATTATGACAGCATCCGCTGCTATTATAAGGTATTTTTCGTATTTTCAGAATCTAAGCAGTGTGCGAGTAATGTGTAGAATTTAACTTTAAAATTTTGTAAACAAAACGCTGTGGCAAACTCATTCTGGGCTGCTTGAAAATTTATTGCAACTACATATTTCCGTTAGACGAGAAAACTAATCTTGTTTTAACGCATCCTACACCCGTGATAGGACAGACATTGAAAACTATGACAATAGAGTTGAAGGGTTCGATTCCGCAAGAGTGAGTTTTTCATGAAAAATTCGGAGATATCTACACTATCTTACTCGGATTTCACGAGCATAAGGGTAGACTAAAAAGTTATATAACTCTATCTTATCACTCCATTTTCAGAGCGTGAATTTACAAGGCATTTGGACACTAGAACAAATCATTCACAACAGTGTTTTGCGGAATCGTGTAATTTGACAGCTAAAAGCCCCGGCGCACAAGATCACACAACGCGCGTCACTAGTTTAGAATTGCTCACTAGGGATTATTTAATATCGGCTATCGCGACGGACTCCATTTTGGACCATCTGAAACAGAACCACGAACTACATGTCACATTACCTAATCTGAAAAAAATCTCAACTTTTGTATTTTTTTTTATTTTTTTTTTTTAAATATTTACAGCCTTATTCATAACAATTAATTAAATCTGAATTAGGGTTAATTTTGGTTTAATTGCAGAAAACGTTATTCATAAACTTTTTTCAAAGTTAATTTCCATTTAATCAAGTTTCAAAGAATTAAATGCCGAAATCGGCATTCAGGAGCAAATTAACTCTGAATTAAATTTTTCAAATCATCATGGCGTTCTTATCTCATGCACACAACATTCCAGAGAAAAATGTCAGAATTTATCAAATATTTATACCAATTGCATACTTTTATATGAAATGCTGGTAGACTTTTAGGCTTATTGCCTTAATTCCTTGATTAACTGGTATACGAGCAAAAATTCTTTATGAATGAACATTTTTTAATCCTTAATTAAAATGACAGTTTCGAGTTTGAAGTGAATTAGCTGAGACACTGATAATTAACAGATTAAATGAATCTATTGAATAAGGCTGTTAGATTATAGGTAGGTGCTTATGAAACAAGCTTGGAAGATTTAAGGTGAATCAGGGCTTCAAGAAAACCAATCATTCCATTATTTTAACCCAAACAGTTTATAAGAGTATCTATGCTCATGTGTAAAATCGATCCTTTTCGCAGATGCTTGGTGGGACGATTTTATCCACAGTTGATATTTCCCAAGTTGAAAGACCTCACACAGCCCAAGCTGAAGCAAATGTGGAACGCATTTTTGCACTAACACGTTAGTGTTCTTAGGTCATTGCAAGGAGTTTTAACAACCGAATTGCGAATGATTTCATACAAAATCTGATTCGGGCAAGAGTTAAAACCCTGAGATCCTCAAAAACGTGTTGTTTACGGATTTCGTTTATAAGAAATTGCAAGACAGAAATATTATTTAATCTGAATCTGAATGAGAGCATTTCCGAACGAAGTGCTCTGGAAAACGGTCTAGAAAGTGCCCGTCTGATGATAAAACTAGTGCTCATAAGTAGCCCAAACAGTGTGTATAAGCCATACCTACTTTGTAATTATTAAATCTTTAAAAGTTATCATTTTACATTAGGAATTACCTTCACTCCACCTCCACTCTTTGCTAATGAAATAGATTCCCCTGAGATACGCGAACGTTATCGCGCAAGAATCGAGGCAAGTTCCAAATAGTTCACTACATTCACATGTTCCCAACCAAATGACCTAAGCCTATAGGTCATACTGTTCTGTCAACGAACTCAACAAAAGGAAAGCATCTCATCAATTTGAAATGTGTTTTTTTTATCCTTATAAATACAACGACATTTTGGCATTCGTTCTACTCACTTATTTGGATTTCAAATAAATTGCATTATTCTTGCATGCCATACACAGCTTAAACGAGGGATCAAAAATTCCAAAGCACGGTGAAAGGCAAACAACCTCTGCCAGGAAGAAATTCTAAATTGATCCTAGAACCACTCACCTCTTGTTCTGTAGTACAGAATTCAAACAAAGTACATTTTAGCGCAGATACTCGTATTTTCAAAACGACAAAATTCCTTTACCTTGCTTTACCCTTTGATGGCAGCAGCACTTTCTGGATGTTTACCCATAGAAAATGCCATCCTAGATTATGCTTGATAATAGTAAAATTTAATCCTGCTCAATGCAGTCAACGCGAATATATTAATTTTTTTTTTCAGTTCGCTCTAGTTTATCTGTCTGTGTCGTCCGTACGAATATTCTTCTCATCGGTCGTCTGCCGTCAGCCCTTTTGGGATGCGAACAAAGAAATTTGCCGCAGAAAAAAAAAAAATATTTTTTTCCCTAAATATTCTTTACTGCGATGAATTGTCCTTTCGGGTTTATTGTTCTGAGTGAATGAAATTTGGAGAAAGCGGATCGAATGGACATTTTTAAATTAAATGCATAGTTAGGGAGTTTTTGTTTGACTACACATACATACATAAATGAAATTTGCCTTTTCTGATAAAGAGAGCATAATATGTGAGAAGAACAATCCGATTTTTTGTTCGTTTCCGACGAAGGTAAATAAATAAATGGGCCCAGCTTCTCACGAGCATTTTGAGTCCTATCCTTAAGTTTATCGTAAGAGAACTGAATTGTTGTTTATGATGCCATTCGACAGATAACATTACTACCCACCGAGAAATATAGAAATTTGAGCTTGAAGTCATTTCACATGCGATTGAATGCAGAAATTTGGGCTTGATTCCTTATAATGTACAGAAAAACAACGGCTCCTGTAAAATTCTGTATGTCGCTTACAATAAACTTGCGGTTAGGACTCGATTTGTTTGTGTACTTTTTTTGGAACTTAGAATTGTATGCCAAGGCTGAATTAAGAAACTTGTGATGCACTCAACCTTTCGAGAAGTTATATGCAGTCATCAGCAAGTACCGACGAGCAGTGGAATGGAAATGGATGCCAACTGATGTGCTAAGTTTCACCCCATCCCAATCATAAGTCCCCTGCTTTCATGAAAAGTGCCGGCAAACGCATAGTAAACAAATCGCCTATGAAACGGCCAATAAGTTTTACGAGCAAATGCGGAAAGAGAAACATAATGAAAAGCGCGCGTTCTAGGAAATACAGAAGTTCTACTTCAGGAAATGTTTCTAAATTTTAAGAAAGGTATAAAGTTGCTAAGCAATAGGACCCAAACGGTGTCCGCTGTAGACATATGGACAAAGAAAACTTGTGGAAGCGTCAATGTCGGCGTTGTGGCTATGCAAAAGCCACTTCTGTGGACTGTGCAACAGTGAAGATGACCCAAATTTCAATATCAGACAGAAGGGCCCATTTATCCTTGACGATAAAAGTCAAGACTTCGCATCCACCCCACTCAAATGAAGTGAGGACAGTTAGTACCGGACGGCTTTATTGCTGGGTGGAGCACTTACACCACGATTTATTTGGAGGCTTTTTGAAGGGAACTTCAGCACCGCTTGCCGATGAAAGGACAACCAATAGAACTGAATAAAATGGCATCTTCCTTACATTCAATACAAGATGCCGTCTGCCTGAACAACTATGTAAAATGTTCCCATTACAACAAAATTTCAGATAGATACTCATTCACCCTTATTCCCGTTGGCGTTTGTCATATACGACTCTTTTGTCGTGACGTTATAAAAACGATATTCAGATTTTTTTCAAACTTTTGTTAACGATTTTGCTTCTTTTTCTATGTGTTCACTGTATTTTCAAATCGTTTGTCTCAAAAAAGTTACAAACTCTGACTTAAAACCGAAATGAAATGTTGAAACGCCAACGGGAATAGGGGTGATTATCTTATTATCAGCTTTAAGACAGCACGTGACAGTATTTATAAAGACAGATGGTACGCAGTGACAATAGAGAACATTCGATGCTTTATTAAGGTCCAAACGAAATGCATTGAGACCTTTTATGTCGAAAAAGGATTTAGACAAGATGATATCCTTTTATGTGACTTAATTTAACATCATCCTTGAGAAAATTATGCGAAACTCGCCACAAACCTTGGGAGTAACATTTTTCAAACACCTGTGCAATAAATTGAAGGCATTGACGTCATTACGTTTCAATTATTTGTAGTGTATTGTGATTGTAATGGTTAAGTAATTAGATTACAAAATTAATATTGATTAAAAACCCAAAGCTGTTCAATTTGACAAATGTGGGAAATTCGATTGCAACGGCACATCTAATAACACCGCACACAAAGTAGGACAAAAGGTCCTAAATAGATAAGACGCAACGATCGCCTACACAGCCCACACTAACGATTCTTTGCAAAACTCCTAAATCAATCAAATGCAATAGTAATTGTAGTAGTCGTGCGGAAGTTACCATTAAAAATGTATTCTTAAATATTTATGTGGGAAAATGTCCTCGCTGGGAAACATGGCAATAAATTATTTTGTTGGAAATAAAATAGCTTTTTGCATATCCTTAGGGTGGCAATTTATTTCCACTTGGATCTTTAATTTATGAATGAACTTTTCCCCAAGCACATAGAATAATTTTTGGATTTCTTCCTTGTTGCTGCTGTTTTATTCACAAACATTGCGTGTTCATGGGGTTTTTGTTTTGTCGTCCGAGACACGTGTCGAATTTCTTCAGATGTCTACTGGATACTTAATTTGTCTACCAACAAAAATAATAATCAATTAGCTCATTTAATGATATATATTGATGTTGCAATATAAGTCAATATCTATACTAAATTGCACTCGAATCTAAAAAATCGGTAAAATGTGTCCTTCCCATGACGTCGTTATAATAGCGACCTCACAACTTGAAATGCACTCTAATTAAATTACACTCCGGGTGCCCTGTTTGTCATTGGAATTGTGTAATTTTAATTTCATTTGTTTGCCATATAACGCAAATATGGGTGTAGTTTGCAATTATAATAGAATTATATGTCACTTAATTTGAATTCGCTTCGCTGTCTAAACAGGACGACCCACATGAATGATTATCTCTCGTCCCCCTGATCCGATCCGATGATGACAGAAGGCATTGTATTTTGCAATTGCCGGGAGACCGACGACGTCGCATGACCTTCTTCAATGGCGGTATTGTTCTTTGCCACGCCTACCCCCATAGCTGGCCAGTTTCAATTAATTAAAATAAAAATGGCACAAAAAGTATAATGAAAACACAGGAACCTGGCGACAGTCCTAATGTGTATGACAATGAAATCGAAACTCACCTGGACCGACAATTAACACCAGCACTGTGAAAGGCACCAAGACAATTACGGTTGTCACAATCAGACAGCTTCTTCGCCTTAGAGGTGATGGTGGTAACCCCATTTTTTTCGTCGTGATGTATATTTTTCTTTTCCTTATTTTTTCTTTGGTTTGATAAATATTTTATTTCGTTCCTCGTTGGGTGGGGTATGGCGCGGTTGTTCTATTTAAGCGAGCACATCCGTTTCGCCCCAACTATATGAATGAAGATATCTTTTGTGTGAGTTCTTTGTAGTGAGAGGTGGGTGAGTTGAGGTTGTTAGTGGTGATGTTGCTCCTTTCTTCAAGTCGTCTGGTATCCTTATCTGAAATGAGAAAAGAACAAAAAAAAAAGGAAACGAATAAATAAATGTGTATGGATGTGAAAGCTGAAATTGATTAATATTCATTAAGACACAGATCTGGATTGGGGAAGAGCATTGGGGCAAGATTAAGATGATTTATTGTTGACTCAAACCATATTAGATAATTAACGAAATCTGATACTGACAAGTGACTGGAAAAATTCCTATAAGAATGTGTCAGAAGCCAGAAAGATGAAGTAGACTTAGAGTGACATTTACCTTGGTTCACTAAAAATAGTACGTATACGCCACCGATTCTGTGTTTCTTTTCAGGGGCAGCATTATCTGTACAATCTCTGGCAATGTGGATTTGTGCGGGAACGTACAGTCTATAAACATTTTTAACATACCTACATGGATTGGTTTACATAGCGTCGGAATTGTTTAATTAAATTTTGAAACCATTCGAACAGCAGCGGTTGAAATGTACAACAGAGATAACAATAGTATTCCAAATATTTCAATATACATTGTACATATATATAAGCATGGCATATTGATTTATTTTATTAATTGATTGATTGGTTAAGTGTGGAAACCTACATCATGTTCAGCAAACACTGTGAATTTTCGCGGGCCCGGTAAAACCTCAGCAATCGGGGCAATTTTACGAATTATATTGAGAGCAGCATCTGATATAGCATTAATCGGAAATTGGAAAACAATTTATTTCAATTAAAACTGTTTTATTGAATAATTTGAGGGATATAAGATATAAACATACATATTTCATCAGTGTGTAGTCAGTCTTTCTAAGCTTACGTTATTTTTTACAAACGATATCGACCAATCCAAGAAAGAGAACCATTACTAATTCCCCCAAAGTAATTATGACAATGATCGTCTGTTTATCGCTTCGACGAAAATAATCTCAGAAGTTATGCGATTAGAGCTTTTCTTAACTAAAATTCTACTTATCTGATCATAAATAACGTCGGCATTTGCTGACCACCTTTGGGCTTACTGAGCTTCCTGACGCAATTTAAAGTTTGGACGTTTCTTTTTTTAGAAAGCTACATTTGTTTGTTGTGACCTTTGTAGGAGATCCATCGGGTTTGCTAGGGCACTTGTAATTTTACGTTTGGAACTACAATGATTTTGAGAGACACATATGCATCTTGGTAGTGAGGTCGGCACAACAAAACTACGATATTCTGGACATAAAATGTACTGTCATTCAAATAATATACGTGTATGGCCTTTTGCTTAAAATAATACCAAAAATTATATGTTATCCAATATCCGCTATAACAGCTTTCAGGATCTAAATCAACATAATCGATTACTCTCTGTTTCCAATAGCTCACTGTCAAAGAGAATCACTTACTTATTCCATGTTCAAGTTGGTTCTCCACACTTGAATCCATCCTCTACAAAACAGCCCCCTCTAACACATTGACCTTTGAGCGGTTCACCCATGAGCTAAATGATGTGCAAAAAAAAAAAACAGAAAAGAAAATGCGAATCATGAGATTCGATGGATTCTAATTTTACATCTCGAACAGATATCAGTGTCAAGCCCCCATCAGATAATGTCCTGTCGATTGACTTTTTTCAAAAGTATTCAGAATGTATCGCAGAAGCTTACTTTTGACGGATGCTCTAAGGGGAATCATTCGTCAGTGAACATACTGTCCACCCAAGCTCTCCAAAGAATACCTCTGGCTTTATAAATAATAAAATGGCACAATGTATGTGTGTTGACATTCCTGAAAAAACTCCCACACACAACACAATATACCCTCTGGCTAAACATAAAGTTATTTTACTCCATAATTCTACAGGGAAAAAACAAGGATCCTTTCTAGTTGCTACGGAGCAGAAAAATATTCACGAGGTAACCTCAAAATGTGTTTTATATATCTTCCTTTGCATATTTTCCATTCTCTTCTTTTGGAATTTCTTCATTTTTGTTAAGAAATTAAAATATATACGAGGAATAGTGGGTAAAAGGTGAGAGCCAGGAGCGAGGAGGATTTGCATTAAAATAAAATTAGGCAAAACCTCAGGCTGTTGTTGAAAAAATAAAATTTCATAAGTCTAGATTTCTGGGAAATCGCTTCATCATTTTTCAATTCAAGGACTGTGCCTATGCATTTCGTTGGAACCTACAAATTTCTGCGAATGACAACGTTTGTTCAGAGCCGGATATTGGAACGATTCCATGCGTCAATGCGCTATGGCAACCACGAGGAGACTTTTGTACACGTTTTGCTTTTTTTAAGTGCTGTTGAACCAAGAAGAGAGCTAAGTTGGCCTTAATGACGTTGCGAGTAAGTTTTATATTTGTGCGACAGTTTTGAGTTTTGGATGGCATCCAACCAGCCAATGTCGAGAAAAACACTCGAGAAATGATTTTGCTTTTCAACGAGAATAGTGAGGATTATGAATTATGAACCTGACTTTTAGTTAGAAAATCTCATCAACTTCAAACCGAGCAACATTCCAATTACTTGAATAAAGCTCCTAGGAAGCAATCAAATTGCTGCAAATTGACTTTACGAATGCATGCGCTCAGGAAAGGTCAACTACGATGGTGAGCACCTACAAGGGATAAACTTTGCAAAAGTGCAAATGAAATGATGCACTTGTGTGTGGTGTCCCACTTGAACAACTCTACTCAGGACAACTGTTTATAAACGTCACTCTTACACGGTGGCATCCTACCGGATGTGGACCCACTTAATCTGGTGCTCAAGAGTTGACATCATTTAAATACGGCCACGTTTATATTATGCCGGAAGAGAATGGAATGTGTGATATTGAAGTCAGGCCATCAGTGACCCTGCATGGATAGTGCGGTATGGTGAGGGCATCACTCGGCATTGACTTGACATCATGCCGCAGGTGAGCACCAGATATAGATGTTGAAATTTATTTGACATGCGGGCACACTTAAAATGTAGAAGAGGGATGTTTGCATCGGCGGTTTTTGGTGGCTAAAATAGATGGCATGCACAAGAACAAGGTCAAATGGAATTGAACCGGATTTTTGATTCATAAAAAGGAAGCAATTGCGAACTTCACATTTTGCAGAGAAAATATATGCAACAGAGCCTCAAAATATATATATTCTATTCAAGGGATATTCGAAACCAATCACCATTTCTCCACAATTCTTCTTGATTTCGATTCTCAGTGTAAACGCTATAGAAGATGTGTTTCAATTATTCGTTCTTCTGTCAGCCAGTCATGACACCGTATACTATGTGCCTGCGTCTCAACTTCCTCCAGACATAGTTTACAGGTAGCAACCCATCTTCTTCAATGATGCCCGAAATAATCTCCAACTCATGAATTTACTAACTTATTTAGGCGTCTCTACATTTCGGGGTGAACCAAGAACCCAATCGAGGCTGGGATTCATAAACTGGGAGTAGTAAAAGGTAGGTTTGGGAATCTTTCAAAAGAAGGTCAGAAGAAAATGTCACCAAGTCCTTCAAACTATATACGAAGTGATTTCAAGACTCCCGCTGTCCAAACAACATTTCTGCACCTACCCTCTCTCTACCCTTGGCTCTGACAGCAAGACTTAAGTACTTGTATTTAGAAAATGACTTTCTCAACAATCTTATATTATAGCTAATATTGTTAAATTTATCGATTAAAACAAATGGTTTAACTTAATGGTATTAACCTATGAATACATATAAAGTCGAATGCACTTTTGTGTTGTTAACTTATTGTTAAATGGATTTTATACTTTCCCCTAGACTCATTTATCGCGCAACGCTGGACCAATTTAACTTTATGCAGGCCTCCAATAGAGTTGTTGAATTTAGTATTTATACTATTAATTTAGTATTTATACTAAAAAAAGCACAATAGGTATATAAACTGTACTCCGGACTCACAAACGTTGAACAACGACACAGTTTGGATGTATAATGATTGTAGTATCTATTCTATACATTCACGGTGCTAAATTGGGCTACAAATGAAATATGTACCTAATTCGATGTTATTTTTTACAAAAACTTTGACATTAGAAGCTGTGTCTTGGTATGTGATCACAAAATTGAGTTTTACTGAATTCAGGTTTTCTTAGAAGCTTAAAAATAAAACGACCGGTTTCCATCACGTTTATGAGAACGAAATCAAGGCTAGTTCTCACTGTTTTAAAATCGCAGTCTCATAGAATCACTGCTTAAATGCCCGATGGACACGAACACAAATCAATGGCTGCAGCAAATGGATTGGACAAATGTAATTTCAATTACCAGCTACAAGACTGCATGCTCTTTACCCATACAATTCTTTGGCGTCGGCAGGTCTTGCTGGACGATGCGATGCGGGTATCTGCCGGCACTGTGGAAGTGCGATAAATTAACTGATAACTATATCAAGAAGGCAAAAGCGTGCATTCAGATGGAGGCATCTAGATAGCGTGTCATGTATAGTGCGGTGGGAATTTTGCCTGCGTATACCACTGCCGCCGCCGCCATAGGAGCGCTATGACTATGATGCATCGCGGGGAAAAATTACTAATTAATGAGTGAATTTAATTTTGCAACTAAGTGTTGTAAGTGTTCTATATAGATACTCTTGGTGGATGAGATAAAAGTGAGAATGGAAAAAAATAATATTGTGCGAAAGCAAACTCGTGCTGTAATAGACAAACCATGCCAAGGTCGTTGTTTGTTTTGTATTTTATACCTACGTCTTTTTTATCATACCAATTAGGGTATTTATATTAATTAGTTAGTTGGGTGTAATGATCAGCTAGCGTGATCAGTTAGCCATGATGTGATCATATACAACAAGTATATTTTTACCCGCCGCCATTGTTTTTTTAACCCATAAATTTTAACCGTGAGCTCTCGAGCTAAAGTAAAAAGTAGATCACCCGCAGGTTCAGGAAATTTTTCAAGAACGTATTGGACTTATTGTCTAATCTTAATAAAGGGTTTTTCAATAAGAGGTGTTATTTTGGTATTCAAAGAAAAATTATATTTTTTGAGATAAATGATCGGATGTTTATTTCACAATAAAGAGGAAGGTATGCCGTTAATAATGAACAAAAACATCAGCCAAATGGCCACCACGAGCACGCTTACAGGACCATATCCTTTCCATGAAATTTTCCATAACCAAATCGCAAAGTGGCTGCCCTATGTCCTCGATAGCCCCACGAATTTTATCTTTGAGGTCTTGAATCGACGCTGGGCTGTTGGCGACGTTGTTGATGATCGGCCGGCTTGAGTTCATGTGTAAACTGAACTTTATAAGCCTTAAGACCCAAGTCTTTATGCAAAATACGGTGTAATGACGTTTGTGGAACGCCCAATTCCAAAGAACGACGAGGAATGGACAAACCTGGGTTTTCTTCAACAGCAGCAATATTCTCAGTTGTTCTTGAGCGACGTGCACGGGTTTTATTTTTCACATCACTAAATTGTCCCACCAGCTCGAATTTTTCCACCAATTTCTGTATTGCGGTCCGACAAGGGGATTCACGACGACCAAAAAATGCTTTAGTTTTGCAAACTGTGACTGCAAGATTTTCACAATTTTTGTAGTGAATTTTAATAATTTCAATGAAGCGTTGAAGCGTGTATCGTTCCATTTTTAGTAATGGCGTATTTTCTACTTGTCAAATGTCAAAGAATAAAAGCTTCAAAAGTGACAGCTACCGAAATAGCGGGCCATTCACAATAACACCTATCATTGGAAAACCCTTTACCATAATTTGTAGAAAATGAAGATATTTTTAACGATAGGATTGCGAATCCTAGACCTGTTTACCGCCTGATTGAAGCATGAAACATGGCGGCATTGGACAAAGGGGCGTGGCGCCTTCAATAAAAAAAAAACATTTGAAGCGCTATTCTTCGATCATTTTAATATTACTCCGTCATGTGAAATGGAATAGAAGGCTTTCTCGATGTCCTAAATATATTTATATTAAAACTCTATAAATTGCACATTTATTGGAATTATGAAAACCAAAGTGCGGTAGTTTGAAGGTAGGTTATGGCTAAGACTTGGGTAATTAAGGCACATTTAATTGGTCCACCCAAATATGTACTCTATTCGAATCGTTGTTGTATTTGGGATTACGTAGGTATATTTTTGCTGAATGATCTTAAATCAGTTCCAAAATTATTATAATCACGACTTCAATCTGCTTTGTCCGTAAGGGTCGTACGACGTGGCGTTGGCATAATATTTACCGCTGCCGCTGTTTAATTTCAATTCAATCGTATTGAGTTGCAAACCAGTGTCCACTCTGAAATAAGAAACGTCTTCATAGTGCAACCAAATAATAACCAAATTAGCGTACATACATATATTTAATTGTACGTGGACGTGATTTCTGATAGACAGTATTCTTATTAATAAACAAATTTAAATATATTAAACTGTCTCTTGGGGCACCCTGTGAAGGCCATTTAATATAATAATGATGATGATTTTTCATTTCTCGCATTGAAACGAAAACCTGTCCACTTCAAAAACGGAAACATCTTCCGTAATGCACCCCATGTAGTTGCTCTAGCATACCGTGTTTAATAATAACACAATTGTAAATAAAAAATAATTGTTATTGTATCCTGGCACACAATTAACTGTTTAATCGACACAGTTCTATAAATAATTATTTTGTCGGTTTGTGGCTGTCGCTCGAGCTGTCGTCATCGCCACCACGCAGCTGTCAACTCCAATTCATATCCTTTCCTTATCGCTGTGGCTTTCGCCCTAATGTGCGTGTGCTTAGAGTATTGTGTGTTGGGTGCTCCACTGGAAGTTGTTAAAAAGATCGGTTCGGAGATTGCATTCATCAGAAAACAGACGACATGGGTTTGCGTTGATATTGTTATTAATGCCAATACCACCGTTTTGTTTGTGCTTTTTATAGTAGATCCTAGTCACACTCTAACCTGGACATGACATAGGTACGACGCGGCTGTACCTACGCAGAGTAATAGCTACGCTCAATAACATGTCAGCGGGCTGGAGGAAGTGCATAAAAATGTCAAAGCACCAGCTGGGCTGGTGCGCGATTGGGCACATTAACACGGAGTTGATATGGCAGTTTGTTTTTACACTTAATTTATCATATTTATTTATTTATTAGTTTCGGAGCGGGAAATGGCCCTTCTTGTGAAGTCACGCAATCTGTGGGAGGTGTGACGTCTGCCATTAGGGTTTCCTGGGAATTTTAGGAATGCCAAAGCGGGGTGTTTTCCACATTGTTAAAGTTAATCGATTCAATTTCGATTTTTTTTCTTTTGAAAATACAGTACATAGTGATGAAAGAAGAAACGTTTTCCCATTTTGTTTGAAGGCACTAGACAGGCGATATATGCGTGCACATATGAAATGTCATAAAATATAAGCATCAATTGAAGAAATGTGATGTTCATGCTGGGCGTTGTCGTTGTACCTACATCCTGTTCCCATGCCCAAAAATCTCTACCAGAAAGTTCTGTATATTGATTTTCGTCGTCTCGGTGGAATCATGAAATCGTTTTTTTAGCTTTTTTGTTAATGGAGGAGTTATTTCTTATTATGTTTGCAGCCGAAAGGAGAGTTTAATGGAAGGCGGCACATGAATGGTAACAATGCATGTAGGTATGTGTACTATGTTATCGAAACTGCTTGGGGCGTAATATGTAAGTAGGTTACATTTGAAAGGAAATTAAAAAATATGATTAGACGAAATTTATACAGAAGGTCGGCATACAATTCCCCAGCTGTGCTTTAAATTTGTGGCTCCCGCAAATTACGCCAGAATACGAATGCAGCAAGCGTTTCTTTTAGAAAATAAAAAATAAAAGAAATACTGCTTTTGTCAGTTTTTCTTACAGAACTCTTCTGGTGCTTTTTTTTTTTGTTTGAAAATGGAAAAAATGGCAGCAAACTTTCGAAAAGAAAGGTCTGGACTCTTCCTAGAAAAAAAGGCAGACTTTTGGTTAGAACATTTTTTCATTCTTATCTTATTTCTGGAGCCTAAATTTGGATACTCAAAAAAAAAAAAAAAAAAATAGGTGGCGCAACAGGCGGGTGACACCCAAGGCCTAGCTTCTCACAACCATTCGTTTTGTGTGAGTTTCTATTTTTGGGACGAATGGAAGGGACCTTCAATTTTATGCCGAGTCCGAACGGCTCAATTGAGAAGCTTTTTCAAGACAGTCATACTCTCGGACGTTTGTCAGACGTTCGCGACAGGTGGCGCAGTAGAAAAACCTTTAAGATGTAATTTGTGTTTAATGACCAAACCAGGGGTTGGTGCTGGTGAACACCTTTTGAACATTTGATCAAATACATATTTATTAAAGCTTTTATTTTAATATACACCCCTATCGTGGAATCCGTCCGAATTTGATTTATTAAATGAGTGTGTTATTTACCGTCTTTAAAAAATAGTTTTTCTGTATTTTGTTTTTAATTTTTAATATCTAACGTAAGGAAATCGTATAAAATGGAGTATTTTCTTACTTTGTATTTGTACCTATACGTTGCTTCTATTCCCTACTTTACTTCAAAAGTGTGGGCGCTGTGGCTCAGTGGTTAGTGTGCTGGACTAACCCAGCAAGGACTGCGTTCAATTCCGAGAAAATTATATTTTAAGGTTTTTTCCAATGCGCCACCTTTCGCGAACGTCCGACAAACATCCGAGAGTAGGTATAACTATCCTGAAAACGCTTCTTCATTAAGCATTTCGGAATCGGCATACAATTTTAGGTCCCTTCCATTCATGAGAAGATAGGCGCAGTAGTTCCTATGAGCTGTTGTGCCAATTATTTTTTTATTGTTTTTTGCATTCAAAAGTAGCAAATTTATCTAACATTCAGCAGTATTCCGCTGCAGAATTAAAAAAAAATAGTTATAATAATAACAATGCTTTCGTTTGAATTGAAAATCTTCCAATATGGTTTAACATTTTGATACGAATCTTTCCATTCGGAACGTCAATCAAATCTATCACGATGAAATGCCAAAAACGATGGAAACCATTAGTGAAATTGTAGATCTACGTGACACATCTTGCTACTCGTTCATACTTTTTGCAGAGAAGTTTTCTTTTCTATCTCATATCGTCATCAGAAATTGACAAATTTATCAAAATTGGGGTAATGGCCACGAGCTTCTATATGCATTTCCATTTTAATCGGGATTACATGTCATGTGGTGGTGTCTCCCGAAGAACGTAGCATTGATGTGGGGTTCACAACATTAGTCAGGGAGATTACAAGTCTTTTGGCAGAATAAAAATAATCGTTTCTATTCACAACTTACATGGATTGCCTTAGTTGCAGGTTCCTCGAAACTTTTGTAAAATCCCCTATAATCAATTCCTTGTATGTGTAATGCACCATTGTTCCATATTGCACATGAAAACTCTGAAAAGAGAAACAAAAACGTTCACTCAAACCATTCGCTAATAATAAAGCTAAAAAAAAGGAACAAGTTGGTATATTCACAAGACCATACTGACGGTGCACTTAATTTCAGACAAAATGACATCATTTTATAGAAACCTCTTCATGCTCTTCGGCCCGCACACACATCACCAGGGTATCGTGGATGAATGCATGGCTGGACTCATGAGGCCATAATTTACATCATAATTCAGAACGCATAATTAAAACCCAATCTGTACTCGAGAGAGTGAACTCTCTACCCCAACATGTCATAGATCATGTCCACTGTAGCATAGGCAACGGAAGACAACTCACGCATCGACGGGTTTCAAGTTACATTAATTACTGTCACAACAAGAGGAGGTTTGGCCTCATTTTAAGGTGGAAGGATGTGACCACAGAGAGTGAACTGATTCGTCCGGAAAATGTGTCGAATAACGTAGCGTGGTATCGTCAAAAGCGATTCATCAGTAGTCCCCACTCATCACAGCGCACACTTATTGATTGGATCGGGTTGCTTTTTGTCAAGAACTTCATAGATTAAGATATGGCACTCTTCAAATATTCACTCAATCCGCTCTTTAAATTCAATTGGTGAACCCTAAATGATTTTGTTTGTGTTGTGCTTCATTTTCAAAAGGTTTATGCCACTTGTGTCGCAACGACCAGTCAACCACAGACCTCTTGGAATAACATGTCTAAAAGTTTAGTTGTCAATACAATACAATGGTGCACCTGCATATGACATTGACCCAATACAGAGGAGGAGAAAATCGATAAAACAATTGTTACTGCCAACCGATACGAATACGAAACGTGATGGTCTGTTGCTGGTTCTGTTTCTGCTGCACGATTATTATGCAACTGCTTGAGGGTTGCATGTGCCACGGGTTGGGGTAGAGAAGTCAAACTTTATTCATTAGAATGTTGAGGGAATACATGAATATTCGAAAATGGGTTACTCAAGCCTTGGTAAGTAGAAGTACATGTACCGGCATCAGTGTCAGATATATAGTTTGGCCATTTGCCAGGTGCCTGCAATCAAGTAATTTCTCATGGGGCACCTAGCATCGAGGGATAGTTTTTCTGCAAATTAAATACACATTTTGGATTTTGAAATGTTAAAGCGGAACTTCTGCATTGAACTGCTTTGGATTCACTTCACTTTTCGGGAAAACTAAAAAGTCTCTGTGCTACCACAAATAGTGCTTAGTCACTTAGTCAGTTGATTCCAAAAGAAAGCTTTTGGGGCAAACTAATTAATTTAAAGATAAATAAAAAGCCCACATTACGGCTTAGTAAATCGCGTAAAAAATAACCTAAGCGATAAGAGTGCCGCGAGCGTTGGAAACAAAAGTAAAAATAAAAACCTACCGCAGTCGGCAGATTTTTCTTATCTTTCGTGCAACGTAACTTGAAGCAGGTCAGGCGCCGATGTTTACTTGCGTGTGGAATATGCTGATGGATGGACAACGTTAGTCAAGCATTTTTATAATGCATTATGGTATTTAAAAAAACAAACGTTCAATTGTGATTACAGGTTGACTTAATTCAGCAAAATCACTTCAATTAGCATTTTTTTTTTTAGAGTTTTAGAGCAAAAACACGTCAAGGAGTCATTGACTCTTGCAAAATTGGGATTGTGTTTCCATATCCAGAAAACGTTGATTCCAGTGACAACACGTTGAAAGAGTAGCAATCACACACATTTGGAATCTTGGCCGAAACTATCACGTACGTGTAAGTATGGCTTCAGCCCCTCTAACCAACTTTAAGACCATTGATTTTGCGATCAATGGCAATGTCAGAGAAATTTAATAAATTGAATTGAATGAGATATTTAAAGACGATGTCCGGTTGCACGGCTAACACTTGTCGGATGGTGTAGTTCTTGCCATCCCTTGCACTAAACCACCTGCTTATAAAAAAAAATTGTCCACCAAAACTCGAGAAAGATAAACGGAGATAACCTCGAGCGGATAGAAAATAAAGCAAAACAAGTAAAAGTGTTATCATCGGTCTGCTCGATGCTTTAATACCCTCCACGGCATACATGTCTTGCAAAATGTTAGGGATGTGAGTTAGTTCGTACACAATACATCGGTCTAATATTGGTTTTGTATGTAAGGTACCAGAGGTACTTGACCTACATAGCCCATTTTCAAAATTAACCTGACGACGCACGGAAAACAAAATGTAATTTGCCTAGGTCAGAAGGTCAGATAGACATGACTAAATCGATTCAGAATGTAATCCTGATTTTAAATATATAAACTTTATAATGATTTCCGGTGACTCCTTCTGGGCGTTTCAAAATGTAATGACACCTTCTTGTGGGGGGTAAAAATGAAAATATTTAAAATAACTCACTTTACTAAATTAAGCGGCGTCTTGTCCTTCTTATAAGCAAAGAAGTGGCCCACAAGCCACAACACAACAAATAGAAATGAAAAACGTACTGCGCGACGATTCAATTCGTTATCTCTTGTTGTTCTGCCGGCAGCACTTACAGCCTTTAACGCCATCGATTCACTGTCACCGATTCACTGCCACAACAACTGACTTAACAAAAACATCTGCATGCAAGGTTAGTAAACAAGACAAATTGGGGGCTTTCCAAGTATTTGAACAGACTTTCGACTTTCTGGTTTTGGCTTGACACTTGAACATACGATCAATTGATCAATTAGAATCAATATTAGGTTAGTTCAATAAAAGAAACACGCGCAACTACGCTAGAAAGTAGTTGACTGTACTCGCACTGAGCGATTCTAATATCGCAGCTTCATTACAAGTTAATTATTAGTAAATTATCTGTCATTCGTAACTTTTTCATTTTAATAAGTAACTACCGGTAACCGGTAAAAAAAATAGGTTTTTAATTAATTTTCTTATAAGAAGGGGACCAATCCGCGAAAAAGAACTACTATGTATAATGAAAGTAGAACTTTTGTCCCACCTTAACGTACACTTAATGAACGAATTTCCTGCCTCGTTTGCCAAATTAATTTCGCCTATACCCAAGTGCATAACTTTAATTTTTCCATTTTGCTCTTCTATATAAAAGCACTAATTGCAAAAGTTTGCAACGATTAAAATATTGAAAGCGTGTTCATTACTACCCTCGTACCCGTTTTGGACTGGTTTTGAAATTGATTTTAACACTAACATGGTATCGGACACACCGACAATTTCGTTATGACAAGGTGAATCTGTAGTAGCGAAAACCCAAAGTAGAAAAGCTGCCTTGTAAACATGTAATAGTAAAATAAGTGCCGCTGAGTACCTAATGGTGTCTTTATGTGCCTTCTCGTGTCACACCTATTACATGTTTCCTTCAACCCTAATGGAAGAGTAGGTATATGTACCGGTAAAACACTGAATACATTAGCAGTGAAGAAGCGCCATCTATATAAACTACCTTCGAAGTTGCCGTGACATCATCCCCTGCGCCATTGACATAAATCACGACCCACGGTAAAAGTCTTAAGCCCGGCTTCTCAGACGAATAAGCGACAATTTAAAATCTGAATGTAATTCCACCCTCCGAGTGGTTGTTTTACGGGTTTGTCATCCCTTACTTTACACGGTTGTCGGATAGTGTTATATCAGAATGGGTGTGCTAAGGAGAAAAAGTGTATTGCTGCTGTTGTCCCACGTCCCACAACCTCCACCGTTTATGATAGGAAATGTATGAGGACGTTTGCGTCTGTGTAGATGATATTCACGTACACTGTATGTAGCCTTTGGAGCGGGCGGCAGTAGCTGATGGGTTATTTATTAATGCAGTCAGGGCCCACTGCCGAAGGACACTTGTCGTGAAAAACAAAGGGGACAAACCACCTGCGAGTTTTATTGCAGCCTGTTGGTAATTCACTTTTATTTTGGCCAAAGTGTTATTTCCATTCGACTGGAGTTGCTATTATTATTTGTTGTGTAATTTATTATTGCAGGATATATGGACTTGTCTTCCTTTAAGAGACGATGTTGAATTTAAGATGCTTCTCCAGTTTATGGCGCATTGTGATTGTGTTTTTTTTTAAAGCACCCACTAGAAGATATATATGGTATGGGAAACTCTGCAAACTTGTGACAGTTGTAGTCTGCATCTAGACGTCACATCACATCACACGTCGCCTTTGTTTTGTCGGATTTTTTTTAAGTCTATTGTTGTTCATGGGAGAAGTTACGAGGAAAAGTTTTTGCTTCCCATGTGTGTAGAGATGTGTGAGCATGTGACAGCAATAAATTTATCTTGATATGGTTTTGCTCCTCTATGGCAATTGCAATTTAACATCTACGATGGAACAAGTTTAAATGGAGCAGAGGAGGGAAGGAAGGGATTGCAATTGTAGTGAATGAATTTTCTATGAGGCTAGATTGGTGGCAATGGCAACTGGTGTGGTGGCATAGTTTAAAAGTTCTGACACATGCCTTCAATTAATAAAGTAATTTAATTTCTAAACATTTTGCAGAAAATGCTCTCATGTTTCTAGTTTACAAATGAATGATATTTTCGATGCGATTTCAGACCCGCCTAGTGACAAATCCAAACATTTCAGTGTAGCCCAGAATTCTCACAAGCATTTCAGGTCAATCAAGTTTGTGGATCCACAACTAAAGGATTTACTGCAACTTGGAACAACAGCAAATAAAACAATCAGATTTAATATGAACATAAAAAGTAACATGTTTGTGATAGGTGGCTGAAAGTATTCACACTGCTGCCCTGACGGTGAGTAAGGATTTCCTCCTAAAAACAGTTCTCACAGCAAATCTATACATAAAGAGGATGTTTCTGAAATTGTAACAGAAAAGGTGGTAGAGGCTTAAAATCTTGAAACAAAGAAGGGATATTTAAAATTAGCATTACAGTGCGTGAACTCTCGCATGTTTTAACCTATACCCGCCCCGTATTCACCTCATAAAATAAAAGCCCATGTTCATTTTTTCGATGGGATTGTGATAAAAACACATTTTCATCAAATTCTCTACTAAAACTCTCCACGGTGTTCGCCATTCGAGAGTCGAAGAAATTTGATGTATTCCTGTGTATACATCACATCATAATCATACTACTCAACTCATAGTAAATACAGACACATTAACTGAAGTTAAATAATATAATCAGTGCTGTTATAAAGATTTTATCTAGGTCTTACAGATTTCGGTCTCATATCATAACTCATCTTAAATGTGACCTAAACCATAAAAAAAAAACCATCACACTTATCAGATATGACATACATTCATGAAACAATACCAACTAAGTAAACAGGTACAATGTAGCAAAACCATTTTCCTCTCATGATTTAAACTACTCTGTTGACGTTACAAATGTAATGACAAAGTGAATATACATTCCTGAGGGTACACTATAAGCACATTAGTAGGTGCCACTACTGGACACTGTATTATTGGGAGACATTCTATCAGATTGGGCCTCCCTTCTAACGATTTCTGTAGAAGCTGCATGGACGACACGTGCCCAGCCCTCTCATCCCGTAGAAAACTATACATCTCGACAATCTCGACGAACTTGCTAATATAAGCTAATATCAGCTACGCTTTATTTTTAGCTCCTTTTGGTTCAACGGGTAGTTAGTTGTCAGATCATTCGGCCCTGTGGTATCGCAATGGGATTTCTTTGGCCTGAGTGAGGTTGCACTTGCTGCCACCCTAACCTAACCTGTTTCCAAATCTTGTCAGATGTATTAAAATTAGTTTCAAAATATCAATTATGTTATACTGTTCGCCTTTATTATGTCAATAAATTCAAGTTTAAATCACATTTCTGCATGAAAGTGTTTATTTACAGCAACAGCGCATTAATCCTTCACTATTATACTTTCTAACAACCCCTCATGAATTCTAATGAATTGCAACTTCTATAAATGAAATAAAGTCGTCAAATTCATCCATCACCCGTAGTAATACACACCATCAATCGCAAGCGCAACCAAACAATCAATGACATTAAAAATATCGTAACCTGCCAAGGCTGTCTGTTGGGTTAATGTCAGTTCAGTCAGCCATAGACAAATACTCATACATTATGCTTAATTAAAAAAAGGATTGCGTGCGAGTGTCAGTCCACCCAATCTAATTCGAATGACCCATTTCCACTCCATATTCTTTCATTTATCAATCAAAGTAGAGTGGAGATACCCATACTCCAAAGGTATACCCTTATACATCTTTTATTTTTCAAATCGATCTGAACTTATCAGGCATCACCATCGTGATAAAGTATATTACTGCTTCTGCTTCCCATCGCTAATTAGAGAACTCAAATTAATAGGTATGCATTTTGCTTTCGAATTTGGAGAACGGGTCGCATTTAGATGATGGCACTAGAGACGGTTTCTATTTCTAGACGTTAGTTCTCGTTAATGGATTCCAGCACGCAAGCCAGTATGCTATGCCTATAAATGGAACACTTTCCCTTGATAGATGGACAAAACCAGGGTGTGATATGTCGTATACTGTAATCGAATCCTTACTAATCTTTTTAACCCCTCGAATTAACTAATTTGGTAAGTAAATATGAATGTGATTGAGCGGTGAATTGTAATTCGTATACAGCTACTACAATGAAAATTGGTAATATTTCACATAAATGAAAACTCGTCATCCTTATATCACCTTCTCACCTTCTGGATGGACCAGAAAGATGAATGTTAGCTCAAAATATTCGGTGAAGTATTGCCTAACAATTAAAAGCATTCTTGAATTGACCTACATAGCTTTATGAGTATAAAGGCGAATTAAGCGAAGTAAGGTCGAAATAGAAAAGTTTGCACCTCCCTTTTTTCAACTCTTATAGTTCGAATTTTGGAAAACGATGAATGATGCATGTAATAATTTTGACTTAGCTTTGAATAGACAAACTTTCAAGTTCATAGGGCCAACGGCTCGTGAGACCCCCCCCCCCTTACTCCCCGCGACCCCTTTAGTCCTCACCAAATCTCACCCACCCTATGGCCTAATTTGATCTACAAATCAGTAAAAAAAATCATGAAAATCGGACAAATGGTTCTCGAGTTATGGAGGGACAAACAGACGGACATTGCATTTTATAAAGTGGTATGGATGGAGTATGGATATGGATATAGATATGGATAGCATGGAAGTATGGAAATATGGATAGTCCAAATGAAAAATATGTCCAAAACTGTTGAAAAGTAAAAAAAAAAAGTGTTGAATGTACACATGTATTTGCAAATTTTAGACAAAACAACGGCCAACTATAAGAAGAGCCATATCTACAGCTTCATCGAGAGCTAATGAACATCAGCGCTCCGGCCCGTTTTCTATCCCAGAAAACCAACGATGGACGACCTCGCCTAAAGCGGCACGTACAAGAGTATGCAACCGCAGACAGTTTGGCTAAGAACCGGCTAGTTTGTTGAAGCCTTGTTCTACCCAGAACTGTAGCTCCATCTAATGATAATGATATGAGTATTGACATCTTACTTATTTACTTATCGGGCTCCCGACCCGTGAAGAGTCTCTGCCTGAGACACTGCAGCCTTCCATCCTCTACGATCCCGGGCACGCTGCTTCCAATTGTCCAGACCAAGCGCTCTGGCATCCGCGATGGCTTGGTCTTTGAAACGGAGGTTCGGTCTTCCTTGTCTTCTCGAACCTGGGGGCTGGGATTCGAAGACCCTCTTGGCTGGAGCATTATTGTCCATTCGCTCGATGTGGCCGAGCCAATGTAGTCGACGTGTTTTGGCTTTTTGGACTACATCCACATCTTGGTACAGCTCATAGAGTTCGCGGTTGTATCTTCTCCTCCATTCGCCCTCCTCGCACACAGGACCAAAAATCCGCCGAAGTATTTTTCTTTCGAAGGAGCCCAGTATCAGCTCTCCCTTCTTGCTTATCGTCCAGCACTCGGCGCCATAAAGCAGAACTGGCAGGATAAGGGTTTTGTAGAGCACACATTTCGTCCTTCGAGTTAGGAGTTTTGAACCCAGTTGTTTTGCCAAACCGAAGTAGCAACGGTTTCCTAGGGTAATTCTTCGTCGGATCTCCACTAGGGTGTCATTCGTGGAGTTTACGTTTACTCCGAGGTAGGTGAACTCCTTAACCACCTCGAAATTGTTGCTATCAATAGTGACGTTTTGTCCTAGGCGGTGGACAGATGCTTGTTTGTTTGTTGATAGCATGTACTTAGTCTTGTCCTCATTTACTACAAGTCCAACGGATTTCGCCTGTTCTTCAATCGCCGTGAACGCTTCTATCACGGCACGCTGGGAGCGACCGATGATGTCAATATCGTCCGCATAGCCAAGCAGCTGGACGGACCTGTTGAAGATAGTGCCTTCCGTGTTGACACCTGCCCTGCGCACTATCTGCTCCAGTACGAGATTGAAGAAGTCGCATGATAGAGCGTCTCCTTGCCGAAATCCGGTGCATGTTTGAAAAAGTTCGGAAGAGCTGCTTCCAAACTGCACGTTGCAGCGCGTGTTTTCCAGCGTCACGCGACACAGCTGAATCAGTTTTGCCGGGATTCCAAATTCGGCCATCGCTATATAGAGCTCCTGACGATGTATGCTATCATACGCGGCTTTGAAGTCGATGAATAGGTGGTGAGTTTCGACTTGAAATTCGTTGGTCTTTTCCAAGATTTGCCTTAGTGTGAAAATTTGGTCTATAGTCGATCTGCCGGGCCGGAAGCCACACTGGTACGTGCCGATTAGTGTGTTGCAGAACGGTTTTAGACGTTCACACAGTACGTTGGATAGGATCTTGTATGCGACATTTAGCAAGGATATGCCTCGATAGTTCTTGCAAGACATAGGATCGCCTTTTTTGTAGATGGGGCATATGGAGCTGATAGTCCAGTCATCGGGCATGTTTTCTTCCACCCATACTTGGTTGATGATTCGGTGCATGCTCCCTACCAAAACATCACCACCGTATTTAAAGAGCTCCGCTGGTAGACCATCAGAACCTGCGGCCTTGTTGTTCTTAAGCTTTTTTATAGCTAAGCCAACTTCTTCTATACTAGGTGGTGGAACTAGTTCTTCATTGACTGGACGTGGGTTCTCTTCTTGCCCTATCACTCTCTCTACATGATGCCCATTAAGCAGCTGCTGGAAATGCTGCTTAAACACATCTACTATTCCCTGCGCTTCGGTGACTAGGTTCCCTTCGCTATCTCGAAGAGCCTGCGTTCCGGTTTTGTAGCCAGCAGCCAGTTGCTTAGCTTTTTTATAAAACCTCCGGATGTTATTACGATCGCGCGACTCTTCGATCTCCTTGAGCTGGGAAGCTGCGTAAGCCCTCTTCTTTCTACGCAGGATCTTCTTTTCCTCCCTTCTCCTGGCTCGATACTCTTCTCTCGCTGCCCTTGTTTTGCGCTGCAGCGCTTTCTTGTGTGCATCTTCTGTCACCTTTTTCCTGTACACGCATTCATCATCATACCACGGGCTCTTTCTCTGGGGTGGCTGGTACCCTACGGTGGTTTCGGCTACCTCTTTGATGATGTCGCGATACTGGCACCACTGATTGTTGGCGTTTGTGGTAGGTGAGTGCACAGAGGAGAGTTTCATACTCAGGCGCTCGCTGTAGGCTCTGGCTACTCCAGGTGTGCTAAGGCGTCCAACGTCGAATTTCTTCTTCTGGGCAGTTCGCAGCTTCTTTTCGTTGGACAGTCGAGCTCTGAATTTAGCCGCAACAAGAAAATGGTCAGAGTCGACGTTTGCCCCTCGGAATGTGTGCACGTCGAGGATGTTGGATGCGTGCCTCGCATCGATTAGCACATGGTCGATTTGGTTGGCGGTTCGACCGTCTGGAGAGCGCCAGGTTGCTGTGTGGATCCTTAGCCTTGGAAACCTAGTGCTACTTATCACCGTATTACGAGCTGCTGCAAAATCGATTAGTCGGTAGCCGTTGTCTGTTGTCGTTTCGTGGATTCTGTGCTTACCAACTAAACCGCCAAAGATGTTTTCCTTTCCGACTTTAGCATTGAAATCCCCGAGTACAACTTTTACATCATACTCCGGACAGGCTCCGTAGGCTCCATCCAGGAGGTCATAAAACTCCTCCTTGATGGGATCTTCAGCCTCGTCGGTAGGGGCGTGTGCACATATTAGGCTTATGTTTTGGAAAGTAGCTTTGATGCGGATCACAGAAAGGCGATCACTTATCGGCTTGAAGTCAATAACTTTTGTCCTAAGCCGATTTCCCACGACGAATCCGCATCCTAATACATGCAGCCTTTTGTTGCAGCTGTAATAAATGTCGCAATCTTTTCTTTTCATCATGCCTGATCCTATCCATCGTATCTCCTGGATCGCGGTAATGTCTGCCTTGTACCGCGTGAGGACAGACTCAAGTTTTTGAGTGGCACCTGGGGTGTAGAGTGTTCTTACATTCCAGGTACATACTCTTAAATCATAGTCCATTGACGTTCCGGGTCTGGTTGCCATTTGAGGAGTTCCGTTATCCGAGGCTGGTTGCGTCTCTCTCATAACTATTTAGTTTTTTCCATGGTCGGGAAGTTACCCCGACGGCACAACCCCCAACCTGGAGGACCAGGCCCTGTTTTGACCCTAGGACAGCGGGTCGGATATTCCGATGTCAGTAACCCAATTTTGGGATATGAGCGCTGCCGTTGACCCGTTTAGGGTTCGTCCGCCACCAACTCTTTTCCAACACCCTGGCTCAGTATTGGAGATCCCCATAGACCTGGTATCCAAATATGTCGAAGCAGCTCATACAGGGATTACACTTTAGTTCGACCTGACCGGAACTGAAGACGCCACCGTTGATTCCATCTAGGGAATTCATCCGCTGCCGCCTGAAACAAGAGGAAGTGTCTTAGTGCGTAGACACTCCTCCCCCCCTCTCTCGTTCGCTGCCACCAACGACCTTCCACAGGGGTTGGTTACCCCATCTCCAGTCGAGGTACTAGGCACCCACCAGTCACCAACGTGGAGGTGAGAGTAGGAGTTGATAGTGAGAGGCTAGAGTGGGAACGCTTGTGTTCTCATATAATCGCATCACTACCCTTAAACCGGCGAGAGTATTGACATCTAGTGAGATAAAATTAAATCCAACATTATTGACAAAATCACATTAGTCGCCATTCTACGGGAACTGCAATAAAAATTGTTCACGTACATTATTTTGTAAATTAGAGCTATTAGGACTGTTTGCAAATGTACATATATTATCTTTCGTACATCACATGCAAGAGAAAAATAAACTCTCGAAACCTATTTTCACGTAACAATCTTTCCCACTTAAGCTCCATCATCAACTGGAAATTTTCTCCCTCTCTGCGAGTATATAGCAAAGCTATAACCTTTAGTCCGTACACTGGGTCACTTCGTATGAAATCAATCTGCTTGGTTTCCGACTCCTTTCGCCAGATGTTTCATTGTTCATACACGACTCGTGTATCTCCTTGCTTTTTGCTTCAATCTTGTCAATGCGATTCCGAAATGAGCCTGTGAAGCGCACACCATACACACACATGAGATTATCTATTATCGTTTTCATGGTGGAAAGAGAAAATCGCTTCATCCGAAGAATTCCACGTACAAGCCATCTGACCATGTGGCTCTGCTCTACCTTTGTTTTCCACTAATTATATAGAGCATGAGTGGGATATATACTGCAGGCAATTTGCCCTCCATACAGAGACTCTTTTGTAGGAATCATTATTGGCATCATCTAGAGTTCCCATTCTCTCGGGACTATAGCTCGCATAGTTTTTAAAGAAATTTCCCGCAATGGGATGCTTAAAATTACCGCTGATTAAATTTAATTTCACCGCTAAGCAAGATTTTATTGCATTTCTGTATTTCTGACATCGCGGTTTCACATTGAATGGAGCAGCAGTGGCATGCAGTGCATTCAGGAAATCTTTTTTATTTCTTCGGTTTAGTCTAGCCCATTCATTGGGGACTCATTGCAGCAGTAACCTACCTTAGGAACAAAGTTCATGGAGTATGTATTGTATATGGATGCCAACCATGTTAATGTCGGTTAGTAAGGAGAAGAGCGAACAACCGCTATTGTGGCCTGAACTCATCGGGACTGGGAGTGTACGTGTATAGTGTGCTGACTGTAACTAATGCCGATCTATCCGGAGAGAAAACTGATCCAGGCCAAGAGATATGCAAAAGAAACCAATTCGTTCCATTTACTGTTTTGTGGTGGTTATGATGTGGAGATCATCTCTAGATAAGCGTTGGCCTATGGCTTTTGTTGGCATATGTATACGAGCCTTGCCAGAGCCTGCCTATAGTACATATAACCGATATTGATTTGAGTGTTATTTTCGTGGTGGGATAATTCATTCATACGGTATATTTTGATGAGTTTGAAATACAATTGCTGTTTAAAATGAAAAGCTTTTCCTAATAGTTGCTGTATGATTAAATATTTTTAATACAAAAGATATTCCTTTGAGTAAGTCGAGGTAGAAAATACAAGAATTAGGAAATCAGGCGGAGCCATTGACAATATCGAGCGGTTTGAAAAATATACTCAACTGAATGTAAGCATTACGTCGGTATATCGAATGAGTCCAGAGTTTAGAAACCCGCGGAAATCATAAAACAGCAAAGGTGGTGGGATTGTTAACAGTTTAATACACAGTGTACATCTAGCTTAAGGTGCTAGTACACGGCATGTAGCAAGCCACATACGTATGTAGCACTGACGTCATATTTACGTCAGCGTATGGTCCCAATGGCCACGTCAGAGCTACATACGTATGTGGTTTGCTACACCTTTAAGCAAACGTCGTGGAATGTTGAGAGAGAGAGAAAACAAAACAATGGAATAATCCGGACCAGATATATTCAAACGTTGTTAACAGCATTTCTTCTCCACATCAACGATTTTCTTGGATCGACAAATAATAATATCTACAGCTTTGCTGATGACAGCACTCTTATATCCTCCATCTCGAACAGTGGGCCGGTGAATGCGGCTGCATCACACAGTCAGAGATGTGAACAAATTAGTTCTCTAAATGATGATCTGGACAAAATCTTGAAGTGGGGAAAAGACAACTTGGTTCTATTTAATGCAAACAAGACACAGCTCAAAACATTTTCTAGGAAAAATGCATCAACAGTTCCTCAGATCCAAATGGATGACCATCCAATCCATCCCAAGGACTCAATGTACCTTCTAAGAATCACAGTCAAATCAGGAATCACATGCCAGGACGACATATCCTATATCGCAAGATCGGCGTCCGCTAAGTTGAGCTATATTAGAGCAAAGATATACTTCAGCCCCAAGCAACTTCTCCTCATATAAAAAGCACAGGTTAGACCCGGCCTGGAATATTGTTCCCACATATGGAGTTCGGCCCAAAAACATTCACTTAACCTACTTGACAGCATACAGAGGCGAGCAGTTTGGCTTATTGGAGGCCCTATACGCAATGGGTACTTACATGGTAGATGTTCCGAGGAACTCAAAGACATTATCCCACGAAATGCAACTTTTGGGCGACCCACAAGACAAGCAGCTAATGCGTATGACCATACAGTACACTTGACAACAGCGAGGACATCAAATTTCCAAAACTCCTTCTGTTACAGGACAAGCAAACTTTGGAACTCGCTTCCTGGCGATATATTTCCAGAAGACTACAATTTGCAGCAATTTTAGTGCAGAACTAATATACATCTGCAAGCGATGATGAAGCGTTAGTCGGCTCTCACATTGAGGTAACATTCAATAAGCAACTGGCAATAGGAACCACGCAATATTATCGCTCACAATTATTTTACTTTGAATTAAATTAGAGGTCTCACATTAAAGCAACTAAATATCGCTCGAACGAAAAATGTTGCTGATTGCTTATTGGCAATAGCAACTATAGTTGCTTATTGCTTGTTGCCTCAATCTGAGAGCCGCCTTATAGGTTCGCCTTTCCCGGGAGAAGTATTTTAAAAAAAAATGCATAATGCCCCGCGAGAAGAAACACTAGAAAGACATTTCTACGTATTAAGCTTAAAGAGCGCCTCCAAAACCCTGAGCTTTAAAATAATATGGAATATGTACATTACATAATGCATTGTACATACACGGGGGAGACATGTTAAAAAAATGTTGTACCATCAAAATATTAAATGCGATCTGTCATTCTACAGAAAAACTAATGGCTATATAGGTCGATAATATGCCGTTAGAAAAAATTCCCGATGCAGCCATTTAACAGACCTTCTAACATTTAATACGTCTACAATTTGTGCGGAATGGCTTTGTGGTTAGTGTGCAAGACTACTGATGCGATCTCAGGTTTATCTAAAGGTTCTCTTCACTGCACCATATATCTCGAACTTCTGACAAGCATCCAAATGTATAATTGCCCTGTAAAGGCTTTTCAATTAAGCCGTTCAGATACGACGTAAAATGTAAAGCCCCTTCCATATGTCTCAAGAACTGAATGATTTGCGGGAAATTATTTAGGTCGATGATGCTTCATATATGTCGCGCTCACTTTTCAATACCTTGTTGTTTGGTAATAAGATATTCACACTAGGCAACAAAATTAGAGGAAAATCTATTGATGAATAAATCGAATTTTATTTCTTCAACACACAACGCTGACGCAGATCATGCAAAAACATCTCGCATCGATAGATGTGATAGGGAGAAATTAGTGTGGGCACCCACTTTATATTTGACAAACCATTTTCGCTCATTTTAGTAGCTATCTTTTTTTACATCGTTTACTCAATACCACATTAATTGTAAGTCTTCTCTCTAAAATTTAATACTGACTCCGTTTTAAAGGTACAGAGATATCCATCGACCCAAATTATGGTCTAATCGGCTTTTAGCCCCTCTATACCCTTGTCGCCCGCAATTTTGCGTTGGGGTCGTGCGTATATGTATTATAATTCCAAGTATTTTGCGAACGTGAAATCTTTAGATACATATCTCCACCAATATCATCGATATTCACCATATGTATATGGTATATGAGTATTAAATTCTTTTGTCTTTTCATTTTAGTTGGATAGATTCTGTTTATTAAATCGAGGACAGTCGGAATGTTTCAATGCTTATTTTTGGATTAGACGCCACAGAAGAAAATAAATTATTCGCGTACATTTGATGGAAGAATTTTCTGATTGAAGAGTTTCTTTAGTTCCTCCATAACAAATTACGTTACTATACTTTAGACAAAATAACTATTAGTTTTAAAGTTCAGTTCCTTATACAACAAAATAATGCGAATGATGGTATTTACGTACAAAAGTTCAATCCGTTTAATTCATATCTGGATTCTTCAGAAAAACTCTCAATGTATAAAGTTCATGTGCAAAACAAATAAACAGAACAAAAATATCAAACCGTAGGTACTCGTAGTTCCCAACAACAGAATAAACTTTGTTTACAAAAGTTTTCTTAAACTTTTCGTTGAAAATTTAATTACAAGCTAAATCTGTCGTAAAATAGATTAACGACTAAACAATAAGAGAAACTTCCATCTCATTGAAAAGTATCTCTCGTTGCGAATTGAGATTTTTGTGGTTTTGGGCGAATGCCCATCAAATGACACACCTTTAGTCTTGAAAGACATTTTATCAATATTCAGATATCCCAGATAACAATGCATACATTTTAGACTGCGTTCGTCTTTACAGACAGCATTTGCAAACGAAAGATTATTCGTGCCCACCACTGGGCAACCTCAACGCTCAACCACTCATGTCACTCGGATTTGGATTGTGTTGTCATTTGTTTATGGCGGACAGATGTACCTATAGATACAATTTTATGATGGCACAAATGATGAATAAGACGATGAGTGTTTTTATCCCCGCTCCCATTCCGAGAGCGTACCTGACCGATACAACGTATACAACGAAATAGGCTACCCCTTCGTCGCGGTCTGGTGGGGGTGGGTGAGAAATTGCTCTTTTCTTGGCTAATATTCAACATTTTGTGTGTTCGGGCGTTTTGATTGTTTGTTTTAATTCTTTCCGTTGGCTCCTGGAAAACTTAGTTCTTTGGGCACGAATATTCATCTATATAGTATATCAGAATGATGACATTTTAATTTTAATAATTTCTGCTTCCGTCTAGCTATCAGATAGAAAATGGGTTTTTAATGAGCCTGTGGTACTTTGGAGGCGTTTACATAGCGTTGATGTCTGTCAGCCCCTATATGTATTTTAAATAGTGTGTTTGGGGAATTAGACATTCTTGAGAGCGTGTCCAATTTTACGCTGGCTTTTTCTAATTAATTAATTGGAATTAACAATTTGCTTAATCCGTGTTGAGCATTTGTTTTTTAAGTGGAAACATTTTTCTTCCATGAGTTGCTTAATATAGATTAATGGTTATCAACGTGTTTCCGACGGGATATTTATGTTGCAATTAACACAATTGAATACAGTCAATGAAGTTACTACACGTATATTTAGGACCTTGAGAATGTCTCACGGGTAAAGCGTTTATTTAATGTTTCGGCAAATTGCCGTGGTACTAATTCTGGAGATTATTTTCACGCTTCACCACATAAACGAACAGTACTGGGTGAACAAGCAATGCTAATACTCGAAGCTGTTAGTTGTATGTTTCACATAGGTATGCATTTTAATACATCGAAAAGCAACGTAAAAGTAGTTATTGTGAATGATAAAAACTATGGAACACAAATGTTACGGCTGAGTGTAAGTTTAAAGATGATCTTGCGAATCATCTGTTGTTGAACGCTGCCTGTTTCATCTATAGAAATTGAAAAATTGAAATCTTTAGAATGAATGGCCAAATTTTGTATAAAATTGTTACGATGTAGAAAACTTGTATAGATAATAATTTGATGACCTCTTGGACGGAGCCTGTCCTGTCAGATTTATGCTCTCGGACTTACAATGGTATCACAAGGGAAAACATAACACAACATTTTAATATACATACCTAACACATTTTGTAGCAATTCGTAACACGGAGTTAAGTAGTATGTACAAGGTTTTCGACGCTCCACGCAACCTGATAGTACTCTCCATCAGACAGTCAAACCGATGTTTTTCTTTTTTGCGTGCAGTCGTATCTGCCCTATTAGCATGTTCTGTCTGGATTTAGGGACCTATACTGTCAAACAAGAAGACGATGCGAACCATTCAGAAGATCAAGAGAGAGTGCCTGAGTGAGAATTTCTCATCTATCAAATTTATGCCAATTGGTTCCAGTAACGCTTTGTCATCAGAAACACAGCCAAAACCACAGCCACCCCAGAGAAAGAGCGGTGGTATAATGGTACCTACTAGGCAGGTGGACAAGTGTAAGGAATAAATCGCTCGGGCAAGAAGCGATGTAACACAGCTCTTCCATGTTTCCAGAATACCAACATATAAATGAATGAGTGACTCGACCAGCTACCCATCGCCGGCTAGGATTCATTAATGGTAACATCCCATCTTGGTCCCCAGATAGCTGATTCCAGTTACGAACACGAAGATGCTTAGAGTTACTTGCTATTTGTGCATAGATGTGACGATCTTGCCATCTTAGGTGGTAGTGAAGAAAAGGTGTAATAATTTTGACTTTTCGGTGGTTTAATTTGAGACTTAACACTTACCACTGCGCCCGATACCACAATGCTGCCGGTAATTGGCACAGGCCACTGGTCAGTTGGCACTTTCGCTCCACAATCCATTTGGACAACAACTGCTGTACACAAATTCATTGTCAGACATCGCACACTTCGCAAACCCTTCTTAGATGACCTTACACACACCGACATACAGGGGCCTGATGAGGTCGATTTCGCCATACCGTACAAAATATCATCTCGGAATAGGGACGTTTGACAAAGGGATATAATAACTAGGCGATGTGAAATCGCAGCCTATACTGACGGCCTAAAAACAACGGAAAACACGTGTTTTGGCATCTACGATACTAGTATTCCGTGGATTCAAACCTGAAAGTGTAAACGTTGATTTAAATCAATCAATTGCTTGTAGCTGGCCGCCTGGTCGGCGCCCGCGTTCCTAGCAAAATCAATTTCTAGAAAAGTTTTACAGAACCCTCGGTCGACGTAGTTGTCGTTTAAAAAAGTAATTCAATTAATTTGAATTATAAGACAAAAATTCACATCGACTTGCGAGGAAAAATCACACAGCGATTCACCATTTCACCAACTGTGTCAAGCTCAGTGAGCGCGAATTGTTTTCAATTCAATAAAATAGTCTACTCACACATTCGTCAATTTATTGGTGAAGCTGGAGCTGCCTTTCCGCCTCTAACCCCACATGATCTTTAAAACATCCTCAATTGTATACACATGTGTATGAAGGCATCTTTGTAACTGTAACTGCCTATTATTTCGACCAAGGTATCATTTTTTTTCTCGTCTTTTTATCTTCTTACCCCAACAGCGCACTGGGTTGTTGTTGCTGCTGCTGGTAGTTGTGTACGAATGCTATTGTCATCTTTTTGTTATCCAATAACCAAGTGATGCTACTCTTTCGAAATGGGAAGCCAACCGCCCTGAAATCAATTAATAGCTCAATTGTATAGAATAGAGTCTGCATGATGTGGTATTGTTTGGTAGAGTGTTTGTTTGTTGCCTTTTATTAAAATTGTGTCTTGTGTGTGCGCTTGCCACTGAAACTTGAAATGTCAAGTGTCCCTGAGGGGTGACTGTGAAGAGATCGAGACTGGTGTGTGTGCTATTGCCATGTTATACAGAATCTTGTTAAGCTACTGCATTCAATCGTATACCTACGTAACATATTTGTTGTGCTCTTTAGTCTTGCATTGTGTACAACAACAAAAAATAGTTTAACCAAGCAAACAACTGAAAAGGATTGGAGAGTTTTAAGGTTAGATTGTTAAGAGATTTAAGTCTCTTCTGTGTCTGGGAGAAAGCAAACTCGCTAACTTTGGAACTAAAGAAACATAGGTAGGTATAATAGGCGGGTTAAGAACTAATTGTTTGATTCAAGTGGAACCAACATGGACTTTGTGAAAATCTAGGACAATATTGTCATAGAATTTTGGACGGCTTTGAGTCTAAAGTGAAAATGCATACCTTTTGATAAAACTCTAGTCAATGACAGACTGTGTGCTACATTTGATTGAATGATTAAAATCTGTCGAATAGGAATTACCATTAAGAAATGTCGGATATTTTGCACAACAAGTATAATTCACATGTATTTTTTTATTTTTTATAAACTCTCTGCCAAAATGTATCGCCAATATCGGGCATTGTATGTACATAGTAAGTATTTACATTTAAATTTTAAATTCTGCCCAATGAAAAATGTAATTGGCTCTAGGGCTGTTTGACGTAAACCCTGCGGTGCACTATGGCGCACTGTGTTAGCCCTGCCGGGTTCGATAAATTGTATATGATGGGTCTACAGCTTTTGATCTCTTTTTATACCCGGTACCACACTGTGGTGAGGGTATATTCACTTTGACATTTCATTTGTAACGCACATAAGGAGGCGTTCTAGGTATGACAAACTATATATGTATACATTATTGATCAGATCAGCATCACTTTCTTAGTCGATCTAGCGATGTCCGTCTGTCTGTCCATGCGCACGATTACGGCCGTAATTTAAGTGCTATCGACTTGAAATTTGGTACGTAAGCTTTTATCCACCAAACTGAGGCTAAGTTCGAAGATGAGCAAGATCGGATTAAAACTACTATTACCTCCCATACAAAAATATCGGATTTATGTATATAGCTTTTTGATGTTAAAAATTAAATTTAAATAGCTACAGTAAAGATAGCAAGTTTAAAATTTGAACATATTGTTTCAATTATATTTAAAAATGTTTGCCAAAAATTTACTTTGATCGAATAAAAACTACCCATTCCTCCCATACAAATATATAATTTTTTTAATAGTACTAACATATTTTTTTTAAATAATATAGTAGATATGTACAGGATATTTGAGCTTCGGCATAGTCGAAGACAATTGTCTTGCTGGTTAATTTTTAGTATTGAAAAAATACTAAAAATTCTGAAATGGCTCTGATTTAAGAAACATTTATTTGCGAATATTGGCTCTCTTGACATGTTTACTACTCCCCAAATGTATCATCGAGTACAAATCTTATATCCTGTTTCTGTTCGTTTTGTTACTTATCTTGACTGCGACTCGTTGGCATTCCTATATATGTTTTAACCGATGTTGGGACCCGGGCCATCTTATATATATAAAAATAAGCTGTATTTTGTTTGTCGCCAATGTTCTCTGTAATGCGTGAACCGATTTTGATTCTGGAAATTTCCCATGAAAGGTGACGTTAATACCATGGTTTGTAAGTATATACAGTCTTTGTAGGTGTATTGGTTCATGAGTTATAGGGGCGTGGCACCTCCCATACAAAAAATGCATTCAAAATATTATATTTCGAAAACCACCCAATCGATTGAATTTAAATTTACACACAATCCTAGGTATTGGCACAGAAGTGTGCCTGTGAAGATTGGTCAAAATTTGACAAAGGGGCGTGGCACCGCCCATACAAAAAAAACATTAAAAATCTTATTATTTCGAAAAGCACCGAGTTTATTGAGTTCAAAAATCTTAGGTATTGGCCCAGGAGTATTCCTGCGAAGATAGGTTAAAATTAGACAAAGGGGCGTGGCACCTCCCATACAAAAAGTACATTTAAAATCGTATATCTCCAAAACTACCCAATCGATTGTACTTAAACTTATAGATAATCTTAATTATTGGCCCTGGAGTGCTCCTCTGAAGATTGCTCAAAATTGGACAAAGGGGCGTGGCACTGCCCATACAAAAAAAACATTCAAAATCGTATATATTTCGAAAACCACCGAAACGATTGAGCTCAAATTGACAGATAATCTTAGGTATATAAAGGGGTGTGGCGGTATTTTTCGACAGTCATGGGAGCCAAAGTTTGTAAAATTTGTAACATTGATAGCTATGCATTGTCCTGATAGACAAGAATACTTTCTACGCAATACGATTCCTGGAAAAACAAAAAATATGTACCACGGAGCATTACAATAAAAACTGTTTATCACTGATTTAAATGAATTTGAAACTGATTTTTTTATTTTTCTATTTTGCACTACGAAGTGTGCAGGGGTTCGCTAGTCTTTTAATAAAAATAAAAAAAGCACTCGGCTCGGCTAAATATCCCACAGACAACCTAGCAGAAAACAAGGATAGATGTTTTGCGAGAATAAAATTCAGTAAAAAACTAAATTCCCATGTAATGTACAACACAAGCATTGATACTACAAGTCTTGAAAAAAGTATTTTAGGAAAATTCTTGAACAATTGGCCTAATCGGAGGTCAGCTTCTTTGATATAAATAATGTGACTTAAATTTTTCTGAATTATTAAATTACGTGGATTTTAATATGTTTCGGAGGTCTATACCTAGGTATATAGAGTAAATAATATTGTGTAATCTGGCGGACTTTTTAGAGAGCTAGTATGTATATTAAATTTATTAACTTTGACTCTTTGCTTGACATATATTATATTCACTAGGGCAAGACTGTAATTTTGACATTGCCGATTCGATATGTACCTACCTTAAATTCGTTGTAATAGACATTCAGTAGGTACACTACCTATCTTATTTTACTTCCATTCTGCCCAATCGTGTAATAATACTTAACCATAGATAGCTAACTTTTTTTTACTTTAGTGACATATTCTGATCAAACAAAAATGAATATAATGACTGGTAATTACTTTAAAATTGAATAAAATTAAAATCGGTTGAAGGGCGTAATTGAAAACGAAGAATTCTTATTTACGTTCACTTCCGAATTGCCCACACATGAAGGCGCATAAACAATTATTGTTCTTAACCTCCCTCTGTGTCAGTCAAGTATGTCAACTTCAATTTGACATTTTCGTAAAAATATTCTCTGACGCAAAAATGGAATTCCACCCCTAAAAAAAAAGACACAGTAAAAGTAAACCCGTATCCTTTCAGACTTTTGAAAGCTCCTCTTTTCGCCATATATGATGTAAGAGAAGGAAAATAAATAAATGAATTTGTAGGTACATATATATGTACATTAACATCATATACTGTACCCAGGTATGACACACAGCAACGGAAGAAGAAAACAAATATGTACGTAAATATCTAAAGTCAAATAAACCAACTAAGCAAAATGAGGCATTTGATTGCTTTTGTGTTCTTTAGAACTCACCTCCAGGATATTTATAAGCAAACGTGATTCGTATTAAGTATGTAGGTAATTACTTACATCATTCAGTCACTTTCACGCGCAGAGGCAATGTCATCCTTCCTATGCTGAATCTTGACGACGATAATTATGGTGATGATGATAATTGTTGAATGTTCTTTTGTGTCCTTTTCCTTACTGCAATAAGGGTGTCGCCGTCTACAAAACCGCACTTGGACTATTCTCAGAGATACGATGCTCCACTTCTACTTGCCAACTTGAACAAGTAAATCCTTAATGACGTAACCATAGGATACAGAGAATAATAAACTCGCCCGCACCCAATGTGTTGTACACCTGTTAGATACGGTGACGGTTATCTCGCGAAATTATGAATGAAACCCGTAGCAACAACGCGTCACTGATAACACTGACGAAACAGAAACCTTGTTTTATGGTCAAATATAAAGGACAATAGCTTGATCACTCTTGCACTGTTTCACTGCGAAAATACGCACCGCACCATAGTTCCGATTCCGGCCGAATGGTGTTTATATAGTGGAGGTATAGATACTTCGATGCTTATTAACAGCTAAACTCGATGCGCATAACAAGCAGGTTGTTGGTTTGGCGGAGGTGGTAAAACGCAGAAGAACCATCGAATGCGTGTGTGGGACGTCAGACGCGGACACTATTAATCTCTTCGTTCGAACACTACTTCAAATCCAATAGCACTACCAAAGCCAAACCAATCTACTACATAAGATGCCAAAGAGAACTGTTGGTATAATTCATGAAGAAAAAATAAGACTGCGGGCCTGTGAGAGGCTACTGCTTCCTTTGGTTTTTTTTTTCTACTTCTTCACTTTGTTTTGTTTTGCTGCAAGCTTTCTCTTGTGTTATTGTTTATTTCTTTTATTTTTACATCTTGTCTCACAATGAATCTGAATCTTTTCTTCGCATAATTTCCACAGCGATCGTTGGCTATCTATCTATAGTACGTCTGATGGGTATTTATAAAATCTCCGACACACCGACTGTATTGTGCAACAAGGCTGCAATTAGGACCATTCATTCACAGGTCATTAGATACATATATTATGTACAATGTACATGCACATACATTACTATCACTGTATCACTATCGATTTGGCAAAAGTTAACCTTAGCAATGACTTACAGAAGCATTCGTGTTTTAATCAGTTCAGTCGATGCACTATACTGGTAGCTTATCAGATTTATTTATTTATTGTAAAAAAAGATATATTAAATTAATTAATTAAAATAACTTCGAACAACAAAAGATTGATGAAATAACAATTCCACGGCGGAGGAACAACCTTTTTTACGATACAGTAGTTTATCTATCCGACGATGTCTCTTTTGTACTGAGTCTTTTTAACATTCGCCGTTGGCTTTTAATCGAACGAATAAGAGTTCGGTTCGGAGAATGTGTTATGCGAAATTGGCGAATGCATTTTGTAATTTTAATATCAAATTTAAGAGAGACATCTCAAGCACAACATAAGCTAGCTAAGCATAACAAGAAGTGTACTTGCTCTTTTGTTTTGTATAGGTATGTATAGCCATAGCGTTTGTGTGCCGCCCGCTGCTATTTCTCTCTCAAAGCTGGAAAGCAAGTTGTTTGTTAGAAAGCTTTTATTGAGAAATAACACAAAAAAAAAAGAAAAAAAAACGTATGGGGTGGAGTTGGGTGGAGAATCATAACTAAGGTGACCATCTGTTTGGAATACAACTTGTTTTTATTTTTTGACGAGTTCTTACTGCGTGAAATTATAGGCTTTGTTCGGGTTCTTTCAGTTCAGCATAGAGCATAGATATTATTTATAAAAATGGGAGAGGAAACTCTTAAAAAGTGCACGTATATAATTTAATTGTAAAGCTTTAAGTATTTATTAACAAAAATTTATTAAGATGGTAATACACGGCATGTATCCATTGGGGGCATATGCTAACGTAAAAATGAAAACGTTTTTCTTTTGAGAAGACCACGCGATGCGATTTCGAAATTCAGGCCACATGTGCGCCACAACAATTGAGGCGCTCAGCTTTTCGAACCGGGTTAAGGGTGGCTTCTTCTTGATTTTTAGTCTTTATATGCTTAGCATTCGAAATAACACGTCGCATAGTTAGTCGTGAGACTTGTATGGATACCTAACATATTTTTCCCTGATTTTTGCCAAAGGCCGTGGGAATTCAACGTTTACTAAGTCGCCTTTCCGCATTAGTAAGTACGCAATGTATGTGGCCTTTTGTTATATGTATTTATTATTTTTCATTAGTTAAAAATGATATAATATGTCGGCTGCTCTCGATTTTCTAACTATTTGGGTAATAGATAGGCCAGGATCCTTTATATCGACCTTGTCAAAAAATTAGGCTTTTACTTTCGTTGATAACTCTAAATTTCTTAGTGCGGGCGTAGAAATAAATTTAAATAAGTATACATACCTACAATATTTCTGTATTGAATATAATGCGGATCGAGCACACAAAAAAATCGAAATCCGACCAGAATTGATAACAGAGGTGTTAAACTCGTCTTGGCTCAATTTAAAGCGATTTTAAATGAAAGTCTTTAATGGCACTTAAAACTGTTGAGCTTTCAAAAGTTTGTCGGACCCTAATCCAGTCACAGCGTATGTTTTCACAGTACATATTTAATTATTTATTTAGAAATTTATATGGTTGGCAGTGGTTCCGTTGACAATTACCTATTATTATCAAATAGGTATATGTACATAATTATGTTCTTCTTTGTAGAGGTTTCCAAATGAATCCCCTTGCATTAATTCTAATGAATTGGTTGTATGTATGAAACCTCGCATAAATTAAGGTACCTACTACAGATACTTAGATATATACGAGTATATAACTATTCTCTTGTACGAGTAATTAGGTACATTGCAAATAGGAGATCGCCGATTTATTGGCACAGTACAATTAAATGAATGTCTGTTGTAGATGTGGCCACGCAATTATATTTAAATAAAAGGACCTAAATCTTACAGATTACATATTTAGGTGTCACCCACCATCTACCACTTTGATTCCATTTCTATACTAAATTTACTCATCTTAAATCACTACCCCACCCACATAAATCGCCTACTCCTATTTAAAAAATCAAAGTTCAAAAATGTACTTCATTACTTAATTTTCATTGAAGAAATTGCATACAAAATAGAAATGCAAATTCTCCAAGGAATCTACTGCGCAAGACAAAATGGGATATAAGAGTTCAGAAGAGATATCATTTTACGCAATTTCAGTACTCAGATGTTAGGTTAGGGCGTTAGATTAGCTTAATAATGAGAAGTCAATCTCTTAACATCTCTATAATAGAAACAAAAGCTTTTGTTTTTTTTTCTCAGCTGGCAAGGGTAGATTTTTCGCGTATGTTGTATTTTCTTGAAAATGTTTTGTCTTTCCAGCACTTGTAGATGAACTTGTGTCGAACTTTGTAAATAATGTCAACTACTTATACTGAAAGTCACTTTAAAAAAATTTACTTAGTTTCAATCCAATTAGATACTTATAAAGTTAAACTACCTTCCGTTATCGGTTTAAGAGAAAAGCCCAATGGCGGTACTCCATAATGACAGTGAAGTAAGTGGGAAACACATTTTAAAGCATATGAACGTCAACGTAGATATGCTGAACATTTTTAAAACTGTTACAGGTACATACTTACCTCCTGTATTCAGTTCAAAGTGAGCACAATTGTAACGATTGTTATTTTTCGATTTGGTGTTGTGGCCGGTTTGCTCTTACTTCATTATTTTCAGTCTAAATTTACTATTTTGAGTCGTATACATTTTGATTTTGAGGACACCAACTTTTGGAGGTGAATGAAGTGCAATCTATCAACAACTTTCTTCTTTGGCTGTCACCACCTAATCGGAGTTTGAGGGAGACAACTAGAAATCCTGAAAAGTTAACATTATATAAATTAAACCGTGTATGCGATGCCTGTTTTAAAGGCTCAAGTTTTTTTAACAACATGTAAAGGGCAACAACCGACTAAACGATCACACATGAGCAGATTTAATAGAGCAATCCCATAACCATTTCGTCGATTTCGGCGGCAAAGACAAACAAACAGTTAAAATGGTTTGAACAAATGTACATTTCATACCATGAATTAATATAAACTACACATCTAAGTTGTCTGAAGAGCCTCCATAATTTGCCTCCTCTTGAGTTCACCAATTTTTCGCAGGTGTGGGTCATCAGCAACGAGAGTAGCCACCACCTCAGTCTCTATTTCATCAATATTTGATGATATAGATTGAGGATCTGCATCGAAAGAATCTCCCTCGCTCAAGCAGATGTTCTGCAAAACACAACAAGGAATAATGATATTCTTCATTTTTGAGGTGCTAAAAGAGGGCATGCTGGTGAGCTGTTTGAATCTCAACTTTAGGTTGTCTAAACAATACGACACCGATTCCAAAGTCTGTCTATGCTTCGTGTTGTATAGTTTCTGTGCTGCAGAAATGGGTTCCTTGTAAGGAGTGAGCAGCCATTCTCGTACATGGTAATCTCTATCTGCAAGAATATGGTACCGTCCCTGACAGAGTTCTTTTAATCTGCCGTTAACCGGTGAGGCCTTAAGCATTTCTGGACGATGCACTTTATTTGCTGTATCGAAATGCACATCGAGGAAGCGCTTCTGTGAGTCACAAATCACTTGGATGGTTGATATGCTCCCCTGAGACTCAATGTAGGTATTAACCAAGCAACCAATGACATCCGGAAAATCAGCGAACTATTAGAAACAAGATATAATATATTCAGCAAGTTGCGATGGTTGAAATCTATGAAATTTTACCTCTTGAAAGCGCTCAGCGCAAACCCTCTTCTCTGAAGGTGTCTCCGGAAAGCAAATGTAATCTACAGCACAGTTATCAAGAAATTGAATTACGGTATCAATGATGCCCACTGATCTGGACATTGGGACTTTGAAGATTTTCGATAGTTGCAAAAAGGAACACCTCTTTCCCACGAACCTATCATAAAGCAATTTACATTATTATATTTAGAGAACACCTTTTAAATTCCGGTTATACTTACCACAAAAACATCATCATATAGTAATTTGCGGGAATCTTCATATTGTATGCCAAGCTCATGATGTTTTTATATTCAGTGCTGTTTTTAAAGAGCTCATTAAGCTTATCCATTGTCTTGCGAGAAACCCGAAAATGTTTCTTAAACTAGCAACAGAAATTTAAATTGAATTCCAATAAAACATAACCAAAACTCTTGTAATTATGTACCTCGTCTTCTGAAAAAGTGGAAACAATAGATTCCACGAACTGCCCATTTGCTGTTTTAGGGGAAATTGTCTCTATTTCCATAGTTCTTGAATTAAAAATCGTCATGTCTTCGACGGAGTTGCTTGATTTTATTACGGAAATCGCTTGTTCTTCGTCGGTTATGTCAGTTGTCGCATTGATATCAGTCGCTGCTTCACTTTCGTCATCGCTAGAGGTGGAGTCACTTTCCTTGACAACATTTTCCAGTATTGCTCGCCTTCGCCTTCGTCTTTTCTTCCGAATGGAACTTTTTCTTTCCCTGGAATTATATTTTACATTAGGTTTTCACTGTCATACAGTCCTCATGGCAGTAACAACTCACTCTTCCCAAAGTAAGGAATATGCGGAATAAGCAGCATATGCAGCAGTGAATAGGCGAAGTATATTTTTCAAACTTTGTGCATTCCTGTAGGACATATTGTATATCTATTTACAGAACACGTCTGATTGTTTATATTTCTACCGCATTCAGGCTGCAGGACGTTGTTTTCCAATCTTTGTGAAATTAAAGTAATCTATATAGAAAGTATTTTAAATGAAGCACAGTTAAAAGAAATACACATATGTTTTTGCAGAAGTTATTTTGTAATTTGTTTGTTGACGTCTTCCAGTTTGACACAACAGCTGTTCAGTGTTGAGTATGGTGAGTATATAATGAATACTAATGAGTGCGTCCGAAACTGAATTAGATGGCAATTGGAATCTGTTTGTATGAATCCATTCAGAGCTGTTTTTTGTTAATTTTTTTAATAAACGAAATTTCAACGATTTCATCCTCCAATTGCGCACATGTCCCTGAAACATATAACAGAAAATTTGCCGACGATAATTATTTAGCCCAATTGACACACGGCCTTAATAAGCATTTGTTTTTAGGGAACATCATTAACTGTCGATGTAGAATTATGTCATTGTAAATTGCAATTAATAATAATTATTTTCGGCATATTCTCTGAAATATACTAAAAGTGATGAAAAAAATGGTTTACCAAAGGCGAATTAAGGTTCTGTGTGTTATTTTAACCTAAACACTCTAGCAAACAAAATTTAAAATAGGATCATTTTCCCCAGCTCCCGAACAGCTGGATATAGCAGCTGACAGTTTACTCATCACGTACTATAGACATATTATGGCCTTAGGAAAGCCGAAATTAGATTATGTAGGTATACCCTGTATCACTTTTCATGTTTCATTGGGCAAAAAAAATCAATATTTTTTTTATTAGGATCACTTTTTACAGATGTCGATATTTTTCGAGATTTAAACATATTCTCTCTAATACCAATGTACCTTGCACAGCTGTTTTATGTCATTCAGAATTTGTTGTCATAAGAAAATTACGAAAGTCTTGTGAAAAGCAATTATTCAGAACGAAAACGTAAGCAATAGACATAGACTTAATTTTGAAGCAATTATTATCATCTTCATCTTCTTTCTCCTCGTAATCTGTGGATTTTTCTGAAATCTGAAATTTTTCACAGAAGTTCCTCTTTATGATGTTTACAAGGAATAAGGGAGGATATTTCGAAATTTAATCCTTAAAGGGGTTAAAAGGGAGGTCAACGTTTGTATGGGGAAATGTTTATTTTTCATCCGATTTACTTCAAAATCGGTTCGTGTACCTACTCTATAGGAAAACAAATAAAAGTGTTATGTATACAAAGCTAGTACATATCTGATAGAAATTCGTTATAATTCTTAACATCATTATATAAAAATCAGTTGTAGGTAAACAGTAAAAATTAAAACCAAAAAAGCAAATTTCAAAAATTAGATTTTTATGATTCCTTAAATTTACTCTAAAAATAATGAATATCTAAGTAATGAAATAAAAAATTCGAAATTATGTATCCATATAGATAATAAAAAATCCAGGTCATTAACATTAAAATTTGTCTAAATGAGATATTTAAACAGTCACAAACGCTATAGGGCTTGAGGAGTAATTCAATTTGAAATGAGATACACATTTTATTACACCGCGGTACCAACGTAATGCAAGCTTTCTTCTACCATGTGCATCAACGCAATTTTACACTTCACTGCCTTTGGGGTTGTAGCGATCTGAGAAAAAACACAGATCCATCTAAACATGAAACCAAGAATCGTAAAATTCTTAATTTTGTTTAAATATTATAGCAAATGGAAAAGGATCTAAATTAGCACTGCTTCATGAAGTAATTTATACTAAAAATATGGGTTTCGTCTTCGCGTTATAAAAAAAAAATGTTAATACATACTATATTTAATCATATCGCTGATTCTTGCTATATTTTCAATATTATACAAACACAAACACAGATATGTGTAATACATATATGTACTCGTATATGCAACTTATATCCCATTCCCATATCAAATTTCCAACCCAAATAAATATTGGAATGTTCTTTTTACCCATCAAAGTTCGTAGCTCCAATTGTTGCGTTGCGCACACGATTATACACATTAAAGAAATATAACTCAACAAGTGTTATAGGTCTATCGCTTTAATGCTTAATGCGTCATTTAAAATGTCCCACTCAACAACATGCCCACTCGCCCAGCCACTTATCATTGCTCAAACTTCAGTAAAATTGAGTGTCTGTGTTTCTTTTGGTGTCTTTTCTATTGAGACACTATTATTAAAGAAACATCCTTTCTATTTGAACACGATTCCGGTTACACTGATTACACGAAATGCTTTGCTCCTTTATAACCCACGCCCACCCATTTCCATTTAGCTCATATTCTTTTCTCGTGCATATACAAACACTGGGGACTCTAACGCCAGTCGCAGTAATTTCCATGTTTTCGTTTGATTCGCGTGTGATGACGACGTCGTTCCTCTATATCCTTTTATATGTCCTACATACTTTATTTAACACTTTCTTACGTTGTTGTTCTTTTGTTTAGTATTAAAATTGATGCGCAGTTGTTAGAATACTCGTCACGATGCTATCATCAGGATAGAAAAATGACATGGCAGATAATATTCTCCCTGTATACATGGTAGAGGCAGTGTTCCCAGGTTGAGGGGAAAATCACCATTTTTGCCGATTTTTTAAGACGAAAGGGAGAAAAAAGGGGAAAGGGATAAAAACGGGGAAAAAATTCAAAAAGGGGAAAATCTTAAAATCCTATCAAAAACAGTTTGTAAGAAAATCTTCTAGAATGAATACCTACAAAACAATCTACAAAAAATAACCATGCTCAAGAAATGTGCCCATGCAACACCCACTTAATTTTTTGTTTGGTTTCTGAATGCATTCATTCTTTTGACATTTAATAAAACTATAACCATGGCCATACACTCCTTACCATGAACGTCGTGTACAGAGAGACAGCTAGATTTTGAATGAGTAGAAAAAAAGATAGGTAGTACAGAAAATGGACCAAAAATCCACTTTCAGAAATAGTTTTCACATGAGCATGGCGCATGATTACGAAGGTTATTTTCCGGAACCATAGCTTTCGATAAAAATCTTTAATTGGTATTTGCGTTGGTAGAGTGAGGACGTAAAATCGGGCGTCCGCTTCGAATTTACCATCAAATTTTTGTATTTTCGATTTCATTACTCCTGTACCTGTCAAATTTTATTTTATTGCAATGAGGGTTTGTTGTTTGTGCCAAGTCGTTCATTAGAATGAAAGTTATGCCACACATCCCTTCCCATGAAAGTCGTTTCGGGCGAGACAGGTCGATTTTAAGTGAGTAGAAAAGAGAATGGATCTGCAGTGTAATATACGCTTCTTTTCTCAACTAGATAACCTAAAAATCTACCCGTCTCGCTCGACACGACTTTCATGGGAAGGCATGTGTGGCTCAGCACATAGTGTGTCCTTGAACTATGCCTTAATTCAAAATATTACGCGAATTTCTAAACAACGGCGGTACATCTTAATGTGTAATAATTTTCATTTTATTTTGGATTTTGAATGAAGAAGGAACTAACAAAAAAATACAAATATCTCAAGCAATTGGAAGCATTGCTCGAGTTCAAAACATAGTTAAGTATGATAAGATTTTTTCTTCGGAAAAAAAAGGGATTTTTTTTCTTTCTAAAGGGGAAAAAATATCATGTTGGTGTTAAAAAAAGGGGATTTCTTTTCTTAAACCCTGGGAACACTGGGTAGAGGTTCCTTTATTGTGACTTTCTCTCTGATTCATGTTTCATGATCCACAGCGTTAAGGAAAATCTCTGCGAAACTTCATTACCACCACCCCTCAGAACACACAACTGTCGAGACAGAAGAATTCAAAACAAAATCAGTTGAGTCCCGACCCTGGTGGAGTTCTGCCCACATCGCATCGCGGATAAGCGATAATCGGTGTGACTAGCCAAGTATTTACTTATATGCAATATATACAGTAAAAGTGTAATTAAAGTGGATCAGTTGTTAAGTTTTGCAAATGTATGTTTAAATTTAAGGCACGCGAGTGAATGTAATATTCTTCAAGAGTGAATCATTTGTACATCAATCACTAGGTCGCTATCACCTGTATGTTTACTTGGTCTAAATTTATTTATATCAAAAATAAGAAAAAAAATCCTTCTTGAATTATTTTGTTATTTTGTATACCGTATACGACAGAAGAAGAAGAAAGTCTACATCATTGTTCACACCTGTTGAATGCCCTAACATGTTCCATACTATATCGACTATAAAACTTTCGACGCGTTATTTAAATATTCCTTTAGATTGATACTTGCAGTAGCTTTTATTATGAACGTATCGAAGTGATATAAAATGGTAATATTAAGACATTGCGATTGCGAGTTTTTTTGCCCAAAAACGACTTTTAATTTGAAGGAATGTAAAAGAGAAATACCCAAATAGACATCAGTGAATGAATGTAAATACATAATGTAAATAAATGGACAAATAAATAAAAACATTATCTAATATTATGTACAAGTACAGACATACATAAATAGAAACAAAAAAATGCAATAGACACAATTGATTGATAAAGGAATTATCTATAAATTTATAGGTTAGTTTTTGGAATCTAACAGAGATCATTTCAACATTGACTCTTCTATAAAGTCTAAGGTGGACTAATGCCATAGTAGTTTCAAAATAATTCTGAATAACTTCTTTTAAGCCAACTATTTTATGCTTCTTAATTTAAGATTTCTCAAAACTTAGCACCCATGAATTATTTTCCAGGCATAAACTTTTCTCAACCGATTAACCTTTTGCCATTAAAATGAACACAAGCAATGGTTTTGTGATCATGGCTAAGTTTCGAAATGTATCCGAATATAAACATTAAAATTATATTGTGAGTGAAAGTTAAATATTGAAGTCATAGCCAATACCTACCAAGAAACGATTCCTTTCCTCTAAGGGCCGATTTTTCAATAGTCAGATAGCCAACCAGATAGGGGTAAACTGTCAGATAAGATATAAGCCCATTTTTCAATAGAAGAATAGCAGCTATTCGAAGAATATAACATCTAACTGTCTCATAAATTTATCTGTTCGTTTCTGAGGCGGATAAAATATAAGTCTCCAGTTAAGGTAGGAGAACTGTCAAATTTTACAAATGCATTTTACAAAGTTTTATTTTGGGAAATATGTACATATTGTACAAATAGATCTATTATTGTATCGACGATTTTATTATTGAGGAAGAAGAATTAGCAAATAATTACTTCAACCTAACAAGGAAACAAAGAGTAGTGAAAAAGAGACATAACCATTATGTACAATGGGAGAATGCAGATTCCAAACGAAGATAAACGTCAAGCTATGGACATGACTATCTCATATGCTTACACGCAACAAATTGTCAATCAATCTGTCTCTCTCACACCCATTTTACCGTCGAATAGTTATCTAGCTCTTATTTTAGGATTGAAAAATTCAGAACTTTAATCGTTGGTTAGCTATCACACGGCTTATCTGACTATTGAAAAATCGGCCCTAAAGAAAGTAATATAAAAAGTTTAAAAAAAAATAATTCAAAATGTTAAGCAAGCACTAAAAATGCAATATCGGGGCCAATCTTATATGGACAAATTTAAGTATATAAAATTTAACCTGAACACTTAAAATGATTTTAAGTAACGCGCAATGTCATCTATATGCGTTGACCTCCCACAGCTTCTGTTGTGTTTTTTGGTTCTAAAGAAACAGATACATAATCAAAAAACCAAATACCAGACACCCACGATAACCTATAAAATGGGTTCTATGTAGCTCTAAGAACTAAGCACCAACCCCATTCTAAGGACTTAATTACACATTTCCTACTGGGTAAATTTTCAGTGCGACCTTGACTCACATAAAACACTCTTTTCACCCCAAAAATATCAGGGAACATTCATGACCTAATTACTATCAATTACACGCTATACGAGTATCTCCAGTTTTCCTCCTCAGATTACAATTTGCGATGGACGAACAGTATTCTGTCGTAAAACACAGGAAGGTGTCTATATAAAGTTTAATTAAACGACTTGATTAGCTATCGGGCCATGAAAACGCGAAATCTCATTATTATACTTTTTTTTTGAGCAATTAATCTATTCGCGTTGTGTACTAAAAACAATGCAACATTAATGTCAAGAAAGATTATTCATTGTTAACTAGTTGATAAAAGGAATCAAAGCAGTTTAACATCCAAGCGCACCAGACGTTATTTTGACCCGCAATAGCTCAGTCGCAGTGGGAGGTGTGCTGGACTACTGAGCATAATCAATATAACAAATTATAAGTATTTTGTATTATACACCTGTTGCGTCCATTATTTCCTTTATTTTGTTTTGACTCCTTCGCGCTTGCAAAAATGTAATTTACAACCACACATCGCTACGTATGTTATGTGTTGCATGCTATGTTGCCTGGAAATGGGATTTAAAGTTGTGTACTTTTGTATTTATGCAGTAAAGATCTATGTTATCCAGATAATTTTGGCACTTAAAATCAACAATTAAAATTATGTATGTATATGTACATACTGTAAGGGCTTTGTGAGAGTCCTCATTCTCACATTACCGATTCTTTGTCCCTGTGGACCTCTTTAAGCCACTACCATCTAGACAACTTATCATAAATGTGCTTATTGATTAGATCTTCACCTCTTTCCTATTCAAATTCAGTTGTATATCAGCAGCATACAAACCATGGTTAAGAAGGAACCCATAGCACGACATTTCTGCACTGCATACTGAGACTATATTGCGTGACTTTGTAAATGACAACAAAATTGAACAATGACAAAGTCAAGATATAAGAACTAGGACAACGGCATTTGGACATTGCAATTTATATTCTAGTCTCTCTAACCCAAAATAGATCATGGAGTGTCGCTTTTTATTTCACCCCTGGGAGTCGATGAAGGTAGGTACAGCGATACCTTCTTAATCCACTTACCCACTTACATGTCGCTTCTGTTGTAAAATTGTTCGTGTTGAGAAATGTTTACTTTAACCCATTTTACGAGTAATACAAGAAAATATATAAAAAAAAAGAAGCTAAATGAACTTGATCAATATAATTAATGAAGTTCAAATATCGAATATTGACACGAGTGAAATGAATTTATCTATTTTTTGAGTTAGTTCGATAGTGGACGCATAGAGGACAAGTTGCCTTTTTGCGATTGTGCGTTGTTAAATTGCAAATAATTTTTTGTTTTGTCTTTTTTTTTTTCTCTCTTAACTGAACTGGATTATGACACCGCAGATGTTTCGTTATTCCGCTGATAAACGCATTAAAAAGAAAAATTGTAAGGATTACAGTACACAATTAAAAAATGCATTAAAATAATTTGTTGGATTAACAGATACTTTGTTTCTGTACTTGACAGCAATGAGACGAAATTATCAAGGATTTAAGGGCGGCTTCCTAAAAACCACCACAGAATATGATTCTGGGAGTGATAGTGGACTACCAACTGCAGTGAAGATGGGTAAGTTTCTTTTTAATAAAAAAAATATATATATTTCATATATCTAGTAATGAAACTTTTCCAAAAAACCAAACACTTGAGTTGAAAATTCTCACAAAAATGTAGGCCGTGGTTAAAAACATTGCATTCTCATACATATTACATATATTCTGTTACAATATTTTTTCAAGTTTAAAAAAAATACTGAAAAGGCATACCCGCAGTTTAATTCCACTAATTTTAAATCACTAGAAATTCAATACACAATGAAGTCCACATGTAAATACATAATATGTACAACTAATACACTAAACCAATGTCATCATTGCAAAAAGTGGCCGGATTTTTGAAGCCAAATGCGACAGATTCTACTAGTGCAAAATAAATTATTCAAAATAGTGGAATACAGTATATTATTCATGTCTGTCCTGGACAATGTATTAATATTTAAATATACATTCATATGGAAACTGTTTGGAATCTTGTTTCTTTTGAAGTGGTGCGAAAGTGAAATAAATCCGAGCGAAATAAGGCCGAATTTTAAAATTCTATTATAAGTTTCTCTAAACTTTATGTATATCAAACCCCTTTCCTACTCCAATTCGGCGTTATTTTTACGACACATTTTAAAGTGCTGAAATATCTCAACCCAACGGTGATCATGATCACAAGTTATCTGCTTGTGAATTCAATCATTCATTTTTTCCACGTTGAAATACGTTCGTACATAATAAGTTTGATTAAATAGCTCTTCACTTTTGGCGATGTGGACACAATCCCTATTCAGCTAATTCCTTCAAATCGAAAATTGTTAGTAATGTTGATTGTTTTTTTTTGACACATGACAGTTGCCATTTTCCCCGCGCTCGTGCGAAATGAAGTTGTCTGCGGCACTACATTCGCCGCGTTCCATTGACCGCTAGTCATCTAGCACCTCGGTTCTTAAACTGTGTACCGCGGGGTACCCTGGGGTTCCGTGGAACTGTTTTCAGGGTTCCGTGACTTTCTTGAATTAAAAATAGGTAGTAAAACACAAAAATAATTTTTGTAAGTATGCAATTAGAAACATTTTTGCGCATAAAAAATTGTTGACGATTATATTTTCATTTTATTGAAATTCCGTTTTGTCCCTGTGGGAACGGAACCTTAAAAAAACAAACAAAAATGGTACAGCAACATTCACTTTCCAAAGAAATTTACGAACAACAATCCATGATGTATGCCTGCGTTTGAGTATACATAGTTCGCGCATAGCTTTTATGAGGTAGGTCTTACATCTTGTCTTACAAAGAATGAACTTGACACAAAAACTCATGCGAGTGGGTAAATAGTTCATGCACAGTTTTTGTAAAGTTTCTGTATAATATCTGACAAAGAATGAAAATATAGTCCGAATGAAACCCAGCCTACGAGCTACGACACTAAAGGCCAAATTATTCACTCCGAATGTAAATCAGGTTTAAGTTGATTTGACACCCGATCATTAATCTGCATTTTTTAAACCCGACAATTTAAGCCTATATCTATAATCTTCACTCAAAAACACGCATTAAACCCGCTGGATTAAAAACAGATTTAAAACAGTTTCAACCGTTTTAAACCAACGTAGATTCAAATTTCACATAAATTTGTTTTTTGTTGTTTTTGACTAATATTGGAGATTGATTTGATTTGTTGAGACATCAGCATTTTGGTGAATTTCACTTGTTTTTGTGTCCAATGTGAAATGTGTGGACTCGTGTACAAAAATATTAATACATTTGTTTTTTAATAGAACAATTTTTAACACGGGTTAAAGTACTTAAACTGGTCTACGAAGTGCAGTTTAAATTCAATCGGATTAAACGCTGACAAGGTTTAAAAACAGGTTTATTATTGGGTTTAAGACTAAATATTATGGACTTGGGCTTAATTTTTGGGTTAAACTCACCATAACCCGGGTGTAAACTTTAATCCGTATTAACGCGAATGAATAATAACGCCGTAAGCATTCCGTCATGAATTCGCTAATAACATATCTATTATTTGTTCCATATTTATCCATATTCTGGTTTATTTATTTTACATAATATGGTTTTGCACTAGCTCTAACTTTTTCGGCCAAAGACTTTCCGTAAACCGTAAACAAACAAACTCCAAATGACAAATCAAAATGTAAGTTGGTAAATCTCTAGAACCCTGAGAAAAAAATCTAGATTCGCAAAAGTGCTCGCGAATCTGAAAAGATCGTTTTTTTTTGTACCAAACGAACGCATCTGATCTGGGGCCAAAAAAAGTGTTTTTTTTTTGTAATCGAAATCGCCATAAGAGTTGGGGTTCCGAAATATATTTGGGCCTTCTTTAGGGTTCCGCAGCTTAATAAGTTTAAGAACCGCTGATCTAGCACATAATATCCCTGATGAAGGAACAAAGTGACATTGGAACCAATTCGTATTATTTGATCTTCATGAGAGTCAAAAATGTATTTTTGTGCCTTCATACCGCATATTTAACAATACACTATAATTTAAATAAACAAATACAATGTATATTCATAACATAGAAGTTTGAATTCCTATATTTTACACCAAATTGGAAATACTAATTGACTTCTGCACTTTCATTTTTATTTTGAAAGATTTTTTTTTCAATCTAGCAGGTCATTTTGCGCTAGATTGAAAAATTTCCCAGAAAAGGATATTTCACAAAATGTGCTAGAGCTCTAGCGCAAATGCTGAAATGTCAGATTTTTTATATGGAGTTTGGTATGCCGCTAGCCATCTAGCGGCCATTATCATTTATGACTATCGAAATTGCACTTACAATAATTATTCCAGTTATTAATAAAAAAGACAAAATGCTAACAAACTTCGCCAGTGGATATTTTTTTCTTAATCGTTTACCACGTGTACGACGTACGTGAATATCTGCACATACCTACTCAAAAAATTATAAAAATTTGTTTTAATATTTATGACAAAATGTATCCCCTACTTAATAAAAAGACTACGGGATAAATGATTGGAATGATTTCCGACATCGACATGCCAAACTTATCCTAATAGAAATTCATTGCTGCCTAATATTGCAAGGAGTAATTGCGTAGTACTTAACATGACGCAAACAAGTGCTAAATTTTGGTATGGTAGTTTTCGAGTAAAGTAGACTGCAACACCATTTTAAATTGTGTCAAACAAAATGTATGTCTTGTGACGTAAATTGCTTACGTAAATAGAGTTTCTTTATCGGTTGTCTGTCTTCAAGAAATCCAAATATACTCTTACATTGATAAACTTTTATATCCACTTACAGTCCAGTCCAATGGGTTTATTATTTAGATTAAGTTGATATGAACAAAAAAAAAACTGCAATTGTATTGAGGTAATTCGAGTTCATAAACATTTTAATCCAGTGTAAGAAACACTACTGAAGGTTGAGGTCTTTGTTGACTTTAACATTTCGCCTGTACTTAGCATGATTTAAATTTGAATCGATTTGCTTTGATATTAGTATGCAGAAGGCAAGTCTTTAAAAGTTATACTATATTTCAATTTCAATGTTTTATTGAACGCTGTAGGTATATAAAGCAACAAGTTGATAACAACAGTATTCACCTGTATTCCCGTTGGCGTTTGTCGTATACGACTCATGTGTCGTGTCGTTTTATAAAAACAATTTGTATCGAACTTTAACGATTTTATTTCTTTATCAATGTGTTTACTGTCATTACAAATCGTTTGCCTCAAAAAAGTGACAAATGCTGACGTAAAGCAAAATGAAATACGAATCGTTTACGACAACCGACAACAGGAATAGGGGTGATACAACGTAGAATGGTAACAAATTTTATATGAAGGCAAATATTCGTATTTATAGAAAGACATGACATGATGAAGCCAATTAAGGAAATCGTTCTCATCGCACTTGTGACGCCAAATAAAAAATAATATATTTTTGACAAGTGCGTTAGAGCAAACGAACAAATCCTGCGTAGGTACCATTATAGGTTTAAGCTTAGTACCTGTTCGAGCGAAACTAAATTTTTGCTGCTCGCCAATTTTTTTCTCCAAACAATCTTAGCTTAATTTTGACATAGAGTGTGCTGTGGATATACGTGTCACAGAAATCAGCTGTTCGTTGAAAATAACTTCCTTCAAAAATACTTCGACGTGAAAAAGTGTTACATTCGTTGCACTTTCTTTTTTCTTTGTCTGCTATTCCTTAATCTCAAATTGATCACTTTCAAAAGGACGAGGTATTCATTGAAAAACTTTATCCTTGTTTTCTTTTCCGCAACACAAAAACAAAACAGAAAACCACCACCATGATCTGTAAAAATTTAGCTTGAAAAATTTGCCGAACCATTAATGGGCGCGTTAAGATATGACAGATACATTCAGTACAGTCTGAAATGAAAATTTGATTTTTTAGCTAAAGCAAATGATTTGCTTAAATTTAGCTCAGCTAAACTTTGGAGAGAATTTTGTATGGGAGCTAAAATTTAGCTCGAGCAGCGTACTAAGATTTAAGGTGGACAAGCAGCTTAATTACAAGTACGATAACTTTACCGATTCCCGATTCCCGAAATAGATTGATTTTGCGATTTTCTTAAAATGATTTTTTTATCAGAACAACTATAGAAAATGAGTAACATTTTTTTAAAACTGTAGAGTACTATACAAGAAAATGTGGTGCCGTGAACGAAGGCCATATGAACTAACGCCATAATGGCGTTAATTCACTTTCAAATGCGAATTAAGGCCATAATCCACGTATGGCTTTAATTCATTTTCAAATGAGAACTAAAGTCATATGGTGTTAGTTCATTTTTAAAAGTGGCCTTAGTTCTCATTTGAATGTGAATTAAAGTCACTCGCAGCATTCTGCATATTTAAATTATATATAATGGTCCTAAGATAAACAAATGGGATATTACGAATTTTTCTTTTTAATAAGTTTTAAAGCAATAGTCGGAAATTTCCATTAACTTTTATTTGTTACATCACGCCTAAAACATGTACCTTGTAGAAAAAAAACTCCATGTTTTTAAACAACAAAATTATATTTCGAAATAATTTATATATTCACATTTTTATAATCATAGGTAAACTAGATCGCGCGAATTTTTAACTTTTATTTTCTCAAATTTTTTGAAGCTTAAATTAGAAGTTATTTTAAATCAAGCCGATTTTAAGCTTTAAAAAATTTGAAAAAATAAAAGTTAAAAATTCGCGCGAATTTTTAACTTTTATTTTTTAAAATTTTTTAAAGCTTAAATTAGAAGTTATTTTAAATCAAGCCGATTTTAAGCTTTACAAAATTTGAGAGCTTAAAATCGGCTTGATTTGAAATAACTTCTAATTTAAGCTTTAAAACCTCACAAAACGAGTAAATGAATGCGTGCAGTGCATTTTTTGTTTCAGATATAGAAATTCTACAGAATTCTTCGCGCGAATTTTTAACTTTTATTTTTCTTAAATTTTTTAGAATTAGAAGTTATTTTATTTATTTAAACTAAAAGCTATTTCAAATCAAGCCGATTTTAAGCTTTAAAAAATTTGAGAGCTTAAAATCGGCTTGATTTGAAATAACTTCTTATTTAAGCTTTAAAACCTCACAAAACGAGTAAATGAATGCGTGCAGTGCATTTTTTGTTTCAGATATAGAAATTCTACAGGGACAAATGTAATGTTGAAGAATAAATTGGATTGCGATCGACGTTTGCCCAGCCCTGCATTACACTTAACAGTAGTCATAACCTCTTTAGCGCGTGATAATTATAAAAAAAAATCGTTGTGTGACATGGGGATGGGGCCCACTGCACACAAGATGATTTCTGCAGGCAAAAAACTGGTGGCCATCGGACTGATACCGTTTTGTCAAAACTGTCACGGCACTGACTGTGCTCCAGAGCTCAAAAACATATTATGGCATTAGTACACATTCGAATGTGAATTAACACCATATGGCGTTAGTTCATATTTATGTGATGGCTTTAGTTCTCATTTGAAAGTGAATTAAAGCCATAAGTGGATTATGGCGTTAATTCGCATTTGAAAGTGAATTAACATCATTATGGCGTTAGTTCATATGGCCTTCGTTCACGGCACCGAAAATGTATCTCTGTAACTACTGCGGTGGCCATTTTTTTGGTTTGCGTTTTCGAACATATTGAAATTATAGCTCTAAGAAAAAGCACTGATATATTTATGTGCATAAAAATCAATAGGTATATCGGGCAACGAATTTTTAAGAAAATGTTGTTTATTGGCGAACATTATACCGTAATTCAAAGTTAAAACATGCACCTTTCTAACAGAGGTAAGAGTTTCAAAAAAATAAATGACACCCTGAGAACATAACCGTTTAAAAGCAGTAAACCACAGTACGTGTATATTATTATTCATGTGCACCCACACGGTCGGTACATTGTTATACAACATCATGCGAGTACAGTTCGACTGTGCGAAGGTTTTACGCTTCTTAGTCTATTTTGCTCAAAACTTGTAGAGGCGCTGAATGTTAGAGAGGAGTAAAAGCAATCACGTCTCGGTACTCTCAATTTGGCCTAATTTTGTAGGTATTTACGATGTGAAATATTTAAATAGGTATAGGTTCTTCTTCTTTACAAACCCCGACCAATAACTATGCATATGGAACTAGATATAGGCAAAAGTATGTCTGCTAAAACCCATTTGCACACCATCGACCGCAGATATCAAACAGAGTTCTGATGATAGCCAGCCGATAATTCGATATGATAATATTCGTGACTGTGTTATCAAAAATCCATAAGATTTTCAGAAGCGATGGTAGTTATGACACCGTCATTCATTTTCGCGTTGTTGGCATATCTTGAGGAAGTACATGATTTGATTTATTAGTTGTCTTCGAGGTCTATGTATGTAATGCCAAGGCGAAGGCAATAGTGTGACAAGTTTTTTACGATTTTTAAACGAGCAACAGAAGGTAGGCACGACAACGAAGACCACACAGAAGGAAAGAATCATATTTGGAAAACAAATTTTTTGACTATGCGGGATTGAGCATTAATTGGAGAATGCAACAACAAGTTAAGCCAAGCAATGTGGAGTCTTAAAGCGAGTAGTGAATTCCAAATCGTTTTTTAGTATGAGACAAACAAACTATATTCATGAATTAGATTAGATGATTTATATGAGACGCCTTTTATAAACAATTATTTGTCTACAAGTTAACAACAATTATGATAAATTTATATATTTGTTCATGTGACGAAAAAGAAGAACGCAGTGCAGATGCAAATAAGTGTTAAGGCTGCAAGCCATTGGGCTCGGGCTGGATACTTTCAAACAGCTCAAACAAATTATCGGAAAAGTTCCAAAAATGACAGCTATAAACTACCACCCCTGATGAGAAGGCATCAGAGTTAAAGGAATGACCTGCATTCCTCTCAAAATTCAAGGACCGCAAATACTCCATTCCATTATCAACAAGTCCGTTTATAAATTCAAAATTTTGGTCAATATCGTTAGAAATAATCACCCCTATTCCCATTAGCGTTATTCGTAAAGTCAGTGTCAGTTTTAAGTCAGTGTTTGTAACATTTTCGAGACAAACGATTTAAAATTACAGTGAAAACATTGAAAAAGAAGCAAAATCTGAATATCGTTTTTATATCGACACGACACATGAGTCGTATTTGTATGCGACAAACGCCAATGGGAATAAGGGTGAAGGCCACAGTGGATCAGTAGTTGAATAACATCTTAAGAATTTTGCATTATTGCATTTCCCTCATATAGCGTTTACATCGTGTAAACCGTGCATCTACTCGCATTCATTTGGAGGTCAGAAAGTCCTCGATCCAATTTAGGAATAGACCTTACCAATGAAATGAAATTACTGCCGCGCAAACAAATTGATTCGTTTATTCGCATCCTTGTTTTGTTTTAAATCGAAGCCACTTCACCATAATAAATTGATTTCCCATGTGTGGCAACATGTTCCCTATAAATTTAATTCTATATAAATTCTATTAAAATATAAATGCCACACAAATCAAAAATGCAAAAAAAAAAAAAACATTGTTCGCAGACAGACCCATCGAAAGCCATCGTTTGCAACCACAGCAGCACCAATGATTCTTTTCGCACATTAACTGTCTGTTTCTTCTGTAGTGAATTCCCAGCGGGGTCTAGTCAGTGTAGTGTAAGTACTCCCATTCCCATCTATTTGGCTACTCAATGGGCAATATTGGCTCAGTTCCATTCAAGCCAGTCTAACGCTCGGATCTTCTCTTTCTCTCTTCCCATAGTTCATTTCGTGTTTTCCAATCGGTTGGTTTTATCTCTATAGTGTAGTATATCTGCGACTCTTTTTTTTCTGCTCCTCAATACGTCTACGATACGAGCACATCTACGTACACGGTACACCTCCAGCTCCAACCTCGAGCGAGCCCCATTCGGTTGTAGATCGTTGGCAAACGTAGAAGCTAATGGTTGCCCATTCGTTTCATTTCAATTGTGCGCCGCGTATATTTCCTTCTGGCAATTCACATCCGTGTTAGTCCTTAAAAAAGGAAAGCTAACGTGTTTGCTATAAATTTATATGGAATTTTTCATACCAAACCGGATATGAAGTGTTATCTCAGAGGAACTGCTGTGAGTGGCTGCACACAAAAGAACGCCTTCCGCGCGCGCGAATTTAGTTCACTTCCGTCTGCCATTTCGCTTTAACGACAAGTCAATCACTTTTGATAAAGGTATACCGCCATTAGGGTAATGATAAGTGCCGACATACCCCTCTCAACCAACAAGTACGGGTACTTAATAAAAATATAAGTGTATCTGGATCTGTATCGATAAGGTGCTGCTGGCAAGAGAAGAACTGTGATTGACGGTGATTTTTGGACTCATTTTTCACAGCTTGACGGCTATCAAACGACCGACTTCCCGACAATTGCCGTTCAACTTATGTGACGTATCGACGCCGACGCTGTAATAAGAAATTATATCACTTTTTAAAATAAAATTTGTTTGTGGTGGCCAACGACGGATAAGGCGCCATATGTAATTTATTTATTTAATTTCTTTATTTAGATTTGATCTTTTTTTTTCCTGCATGCCGGTACTTTGTTGTGCACATTCGTGGAATCTTTCAAAAGTGCATTGAAAATAGTAAAGTTCAACATTCTCTTTTATCGGCTACAGTGTGTAATTGTTATTCTAATTGTGTGCGCTGTAAACAAATACAGAAATAAAATAGATTAGGAATTGGCCATTTCGAAGTCGGCCGCGGCATGCCTTGATACAGGGCAGAAGCTCTAAGTGAATACTGGCGTAGTGCGTGTAATACCCATCCCCAAGGCGAATGGTGATATTCGATTTTGTACTTGTTGGTGATAAATACGTTTTGAATGAATGAGATTGCCTTATGTGAACAAATTAATTGACTGGATAGTCAATATGTGGAATAATATTGTGCACAATTTTAATAAGATATGGAAGACTAAAAACAGTAAGTACCTGCTATTAAATTAAGTGTTTAACTATTGTCAGCTGAATATAAACAGTTTTAAATATGATATTCACGTCCGTATAAAAGGATTATGCTGCACGCTTATATGGTGGACGCGTACAATGCGGCAATTCGTCACACATGTTTGGTACGAGTAAAGGATACAAAGCTTTCATTTCCCCCTGCGATGTGGTGCACATGAAAACACGTGAAAGACATTCGTCGTTTGAACGAGTTTTATACCAATGGGCCCTAGTGATTTACACTAAAACAAGCAATTAAGGGTGCTCGTCAGGTATTACAGCGTTCCATATAGCTAAAAATCGAATCCTTTACGCCGAAGCTAGGACATAACGAGTTTTATGATGACGATTGTAATTAACAGAGTGCAGCTGGAAACATTTATTTAGTACTCGTAGTCTACTGGGAATTTCTATAATACGATTAACCAAGTAGAGGTTTCGTATTTTTTTACACTTAGGGATCCGTTTGTTTCCATTTGCGGAAATATATTTTATATTCATTCTGGCATGTAGGTATATGAAATAAATTATGGAAAGTATGTTATTTATAGAAAATAAATGTTTATTTTCTTAAATTATCGTTACCCAGCGAATATCTGTTTCGCCAGATTTGAATGCACTTAACTCTATATCCGGTCAATTGTAGTACCAGAGAGGGATGATAGCATACGTATACGCTCATATTGTTTGTTGTTCTTTATAAACGGTGGCTAAACTTTTTCTACACCGCTAGGGTCACTTGTCACTAGCAAATAATGGAATAATTTTCGGAGATTGAACCTGAAACCCCTGCTCAGTAGCTAGTAGTAACTAACCACCGAACTAGGATGCGAAGTTTGACGTACATTGTCTAAGAGAATGGTAGAATGGTATAGATCAGCGGTACATAATGGCTGAGGGTCTTTAAGTTTAAAAGATGATTCTCCGGTAATGCTCCATTGAAATTTAGATCCGCCGAAGTTGTGCAGTGGATACATTATACTTTTGGAAAAAAATAAAACGAAAGATGTGGTTATTTCGCGCATTTCATTGAGAGTGTCAGTTACCAGTGTCAATACTATACCTTTGCGTTAATTACCAAAGTCCAAGTGTTCTGGTATTCTCAAAAACTATGACGTTTGTCCTCCCATTACTCTTTTAGGTTTTGCGTAGGCCTGTTCAGCCGACCAACGCGACGTGTCAACATTTGTTATATTCATGAATACTTAATATGTAGTTGCAATCACCGCTTTCTTGTCCATGTGATTGCGTTGCTACTTTCGTTAAAACTGGCATATTATGATAAACTGTCAGATAACGCAAGTTCCAACAATTCGATAAACGGCTTAATTGCTTAAGTGTATATAATGAGAAATATTATATACTTTTCCAATCGAGAAATAATAATGACGATCAATTCAATGATCGCTTTATAATGAAAAACAAGTAGATTTGAATTGAAGAAAAATTACTTCACAAATGCTGTAAAAATTGCTTTACAAAATAATGTTGTTATAGTTTGCGTCAGAAATCTCTGATACAAAAAATGGCAGCCGCTTACTGACTTTTGAAGATGTCAAAAAGTGGTAGTGCCAGACAATCACCTGAATGAATTTGTTAAACGTCAAGGAGGAAATTGTGTTTTTTCTTAATACATACATTCATACGGCCGTAATCGTGAGGACAGACAGAAAGTGAAATTGTGATTTCGAAAAAATTTCGAATCGCTCAAAATGAAGAACACTGAAAACGAATTCACGATTTACAATTTCGATTTCACTCGATTTCACGCGATTTCTGGAACCTAGCTGTCAATTCCGAAAATTTTGAAATAGAAATCGAATACAGTGAAATGTAGAACACAAAAATTCATTTCCGATTTCATTTCGAGTGAAAGTGAAATGTGGAACATAGCAGATAGTTTGTCATCTACAACGCCTCCTTATGTGCGTTACAAATGGAATGTCAAAGTGAGTATACCCTCAGTACAGTGTGGTACCGGGTATAAAAAGCGGTAGGTATCTACTAAAACGACAGTTTTATGGGGATTGTTAATTTTCAATGACTGGTTATACTCCTGATAATAAATCAAAATACCATGAAGTGTATTGGACCCATTTTCACCAAGATTACCATTTCAAAAATGACAACATTGTCAAGTAACATTATGATGTACCCTACACACGATCAATTCATTGTCAATTAAAATTGAAGAAAACCAAATCAGTAGTCTTTCAGAAAAAAAAAACTGTTCGTGTATCGTGTGTAAGGGTTGATTTCTAACCACGAATTTAATGATGAGCGACAAGCTTTTTTTTCGTATCTGAAAAATATTTAGTTCAAGAGGTCTGTATACCGTATACGACCTTACGTTTAACTTTTCACAACTATTGATTTTAATGAGTCTCCATTTTTAAAGTCAGAAGCTTTTTCAGGACACTTATACTCTCGTTCGCTAAGTTTATACTCTTGGATATTTGTCAAACGTTTGCGAACTATGGGACAGTGGGTGAACCAAAGATTTTTTTAATTTCCCATGGCGTAATGTATACCTACTTGCTAAAAATTCCTTCAGTTTAGGACGTGATTAATATGCTCTTAGAAGATTGTGTTTAGCGAGCAATCTGAATGACGACGCTCAATTAACCTACTACCACCATGAACAATTCGCGCTTGATCCAAACATTTTGAATAAACAAATATTACTCACTTAACATGTGATCCATGTTTTTAACACAACAATATTCCCATTCGATTTGAAAAAAAAGTTTAATCACCAGAAACGCGCAAATCAAAACAAAAAACTAAATCGCAAAACCAAATCAAAATAAGAGCAGTATTTATTTAAAAAAAAAAATAAATAAAAAACAAGAATTATCGATTCCACACACGCATTTTAATTAGACTACTTTTAGCAAGGCAATAAATTTCACATAAGCATGTAAATTAATGTTGCACAATCTATCAGCTGCCACGGGCTCAGAGGATCTTCCGCCGGTTAGCAGTTGAATATTAAAATCATCATCTTTAAGCATTTCCAATGCCTAAATATTTTATTGGGATTCCGCCAAAAGCAAACCATATAGAGCAGACAATGATGAGCGGGCAAACACTTGAATGTCGGTAATTCGAAAAATTATGTTGCAAAGAAGAGGATTTTTTCCACAAAATGATCACGAGTTAAAAGTATGCAGAGTATTACGTAAGGTAGCCAAATAAAATGTTGCCGACTTAATGATTAATTTATAATGCATATAAGTCTATAGATTGGAATTCTTATATTTAATACTTGTATGCCTCAAGTTAAAGGCTCGACGTTTTTTGGCAGTCTTGACATTATCTACGCGGAAATCGGTTTGTGATTTGAATGCAAATAACTTAGAGATTGCTCCAGTAGGTGTGTGCGATGGGAAGGGGATGTTGCGATTGACACGTTTTGATTGATGCAGTATTGGGAAAATAATTATAATTTGGCTCTATGGACGAATATACGAAAATTATGACTGAACAGATGGGATATAGTTTTCGATCAAATGAATCACCATAGAATTAGGTTTTGCGGTAAGAAATCAATTTGAAAATTTTGTTTGATTCATGCACGAGATAGGAACCAATACAACTCTTTAAGGTTATAATTAACATGTTGACGCCAATTGATGTGGTGATTACCTGTGATGAGTATGTTTTTCGATATGGGCACATTTTATTTGCGACTTATATTCGTAACATTGCAAAGAACGCAGTTAAGCATGAGGCATGACGGTGTGAATGATCCCAGGGCACATGGTACATTAACATTTCCAATACACCGTGGTTAGGCAATAGTAGTCATAGATTAATTGCGATACATCTTTGAATTTAAAGTTGTATTTGAGAAACAGCGTTTTTATTTTTTTTTTGTTTCAAGATAAAGAACATTCGATACAATCTATTAAAGCCTTTATTTTACATAATTGATAATTTTTATGCTCATATCGTGCAAGCCAAATTTGAACCACTTCCTGTAAACTTAAAGGACATTCAAATTTTGCATGCTGATTTAGTTCTGAAGACAATCGTGGAATCCGTCTTGAGTTTCACTTCACCTATTCGATTTCCTTTCACCTTCTACTGTTATCATGGAATCCGCCGGAAAAGTTTCCTTATCGACACGTTTTTGGGAAAAGTAGTTTCACTGTCAAACGGCTGTCTTTCATTTGTTAATACAAATGTGTGTATGTAGCTGCATTCGTCGGAGGTATTGAAAAGTTTGTTTCAAAAGTGATAAATAAAAAATTGTGTTTGTAATAATTTATAAATGATAGCTCTTTTTTTAGAAGCATAAGAGGAAGAACAAAATGAATGAGCAGTGTATGATTTCACGGAACTTCCAGATGAAATGTGCTTTTAGAATGTTTATTTTTTGATTTTAATAAAGTTCAATACTGCACAGATTTATTACAAATGTTCGGCTTAATAAAGCAGCTCTTTTATATGTAGGTACATTTTCTTAAAAAAAAAGCAAGAAAACCTATGAAATCCGCAATGATTTTGATGCAGGCGAAAATGTAATTTTGTTCCGAAAAAAATCGATTTGAACGTTTTCAAAGATACAGTGAAACTCATTCACATTACCCACACGGGGAACTGTTCACCTTGTAGATTTGACGATACCAAAATTCCCTTTAAGGATTATACCGCTTAACTGGGACACCCTGTATGCATATAAATATGCCATTGCCTATATAATCTTTGTTAATTTCAAGCTGGAATGTATGCAAATAGAAGCCGCACTTTTATATTTGACAAGTTTCCTAAAAATTATATAAAACATCTATTTCACCTACGATCATCTGAAGTTGTAGTGAAAGTATTTTTTTAATTCACCTTAGCTATAGCTCGAACGAAAACGGTTGAATGTCAAGTTTGACACACCGCTAGCGATAAATGGAACGTGTCCAATTGCTCATTTATTTTGCTATATATTATATCCTAAATATCAGCTTAAATGACAACTAAATAAATTGCAATTGACTGACAGACGTCAAAATTTCAAAAAGAATTTTCAGATTCTTCAAATTCTACATTCCGATGAAGATTCAACAATAGGAGAAATATTTTTCAGGGAACTGAAAATGTTCTAATGGGGGGGGGGATACAAATGCAACGCATGCTTTAAAGAACATAATTTCTAGTGGCAATGCTCGTTCACCTATACTATGTACTCATTTATCACAATCAACTTGTCTCATTTATCACTTCACCATTATTTACTTTGTGTCTCGCTTTTAGCAAAAGACACGTAGGTACATATCGTGCCTATACATCATGTCTTTTGGGAAATTATTCTATTAAATTGTGTTAAAATGATAAGAAGACTGTTAGGTAAGATTGCAATAGGCAATTACGAATAAAATGTCAGTAGGTGGTCCAATTTCACTATTCATTACATAGATTTAAATTTGTTCGAAAATACCACTGACTACAGGAACATAAGAAGGGCAGGAATCGGTACTACGGTAATGCATCTGCCGATAAAATGTGTATCTTCTTGGCACAGTGATCTTATATTACTCGGTCTGGGGTCCTGGCGATGTGCTTTATGGTTGTTCTCAAATATATGAGGCCATCATAAGCTATTTTTTTTAATGAGTGTATTTTAAAATGATTTATATTTATGACTGTATGTACCTATGCTACGATGATATTAGTTATGTGGGGCAGATGTGGTGATTAAATTTCGTACACCAAAAAAGGATTGGCGTATTCGAGTTCGTGGCTGAAATCAATTACACCTAAATATTTCAAAAAATATGTAAGTACATTCTCTATTTAGACATAAATACGATTATCAGCAGTTGGACGGATAAAAAATTGTTGATATTTCTACATCCATTCTATTATATACAAAAGAGTGAAACTGTGAGAATAAATAATCAAACTCAGCAGGTAAATAAATACGTATACCTACTCGAGAATCGAGATCATTATATTATAACTCCCTGACGTAGCCCATATACATTTTGTTGTTATTATATTTTTTGTTATTATTATTTGGTTATCTGATTATTTTTAATTAAAAAGTTAAATAGCAAATCAGTAAAAGCAATAACAGAAATATTTAATACCTTTCAGTAGATAAAAACTTCAATTAAGCTTAAATTACGAATTTATTCCCCAGCGTTCGTTGGTGTTATGAAATTGAAATCCAAATCACTTCACCCCCGAGGAGTGTAATTTGAATTGTATCCACATCCATAATCAGCATTTGATCTAATCATTCAATAAATATTAGATAACTCAATAAAAATTTTAATCCAGAACAGCTGCTGCTATTGGTTTCAATCATTATTCATTACATTAAAAACGTGATCTCATTTCATTATTGTGGTAATAGGCTGGGTTTACTTAGCTCGTTAGTTTATCCCATTCAATTGTGTTTATGAAAACGCTTAGTGATGTAACACTGGTAGAATATTACTTTTCAAATTGTAGTGTTTGTGAGTTGATAAAATTGCGCATATTTACATACTCGGAGTACCTGCAGTTAATAGTGTTGGTACGTGATAAGATTAGGCAGGCCCAACTTTAAAATAAGTTTACTATAGTTAATCGGCAAAGTAAACTCCATTATATAGACAACAAACTGTACGAGGATGTTTATTATCTGTCTGTTTATTGTATTGAAATGAGGGAGTATGTAGATTACAAAAATGAATTAATTCCATTAATGCTTGTTACATTAGGTATATAAAAGTATAGTGCGACAACACTATCACAAGCAGACATTCCAGTCCTTAATTTTTTTCAAATATTGTAACACATTTCACAATGACAATGACGTTAGTTTAATCTCAAAAGTTGTTACAACGTCTGTCACAGTGGATAATTTTTCAGACATGCGAGTTCAGATTAGAGCAACTAGTCAATTCTAGCACCATAAAAACTGAACTGAACTTAACTGAAAATCTCTTAGAAAGTAGCAAAATGACACAATGTATATGGCGTATACGACACACTTCAAGTCAGTCCAGCTAAACACCAGAGCCAAGGTAAACGGAGATACTCAACTCGAAATCCTCTTGTCGCTGGTCCCCTACATTTTTTTTTGTTATTAAATTTTAGACACATATCCTTACATATAATAAAACTGTAGGCATTTTCTTTGTCAGCTAAAAACTCGAAAACTACTGGACAGATTTCGATGAAACTTTTTTTAAATGTTCCTTAAGACTGTGAGACTGCTATAGGCTATGTCGTTTATAGCCACGTCCTTAGGAACAGTTTTTAGCCAAAATGTATTTTTTGAAGTGAAAATATATACATACACATATACCTTGCTACGAATGGATGTTTGTACTTTTGCGATCGTCAAACAAAAACAAAACAAGACTAGCATACGTATACTACACATTCGATAAGGGTTGATTTGTTTTCGCAGTGAGTACTATGGTCAGTTGTATATTATGTAGGTACATATGTATATTATGATTGTATGTCCGATGAAGGATGGGGATGGGGTGAGGCGTGCGTGCTGCAGAATGGCATGGGGTATATTAATATTCTTCATAAGAAAAGAGACGTATAATACAAAACAGGTTTCATTTCAGAATTTCATTCGATATGTGGTATGGTAACTGTGTTGGGTTGGGGTAGGTAGTTGTTTGGATTCTATAGGAAGAGGGAAGCAAAGGAAAGGAAATTCAGTATTACAAATAAGTAGCAAGATCTAGGAGAGGGAGGAATTTTCTTTTTCTCCTAAAAGCGCGAAAACTACTGGACAGATTTCAATGAAACACTCAAAAGTGTAATTTTAAATGAACCAAATATAATTTTGTGCGAGCGGGCAAGGCGAGCACGGGTCCAGCTAGTACATAATAAAATGTGTGCAAGAAACATAAGTTAGGTACACCTACTTTCGAAAATATCTCGATAGATCGACGATCTACCTATAAACGCATAGAAGACTGATGCACAGAGGCACAGACAGCATCAAGAAATGTTTGGACACTTTAAAAATTCGTTTGTTCCAATTGAAAGATTACAAATTTTTCGAGCAGAAACGGAAGACGTGAGAGGAGAATCACTCATTACTCTAAGACTAATGTCGTTTTCGGTTGGTCGTCCAGAAGCAATCCGAACGCTTCTGAAAACGTTCGATTGGCACTCAATTGACAGTTCTACTACTGAAAAAAAGAGAAATTTGATTTTTGATTTGAATTTAGAATCGCGGAGAGTTCTTCCGGACGGTTCTGGACGACCAACCGAAAACGACATAAGTGAATTCTAAAGCATTTTTTGTTTGATGCAAGTAGGTAAGGTAGGTATAATAAATAAAAACTTGGAGCAATATGTCGATTTAGAATACTCTCTACTTTTTTCTATGGACAAATGAAAGCAACCTATAAATTTTGTGAAAAGTTTAACAAGCGTTTTTGTGACAATTAAACTCTCGGAATTTTGTTAGACATTGGCGAGAAGTGATGCAGTGGAAAAACCTTAAGATGTAATTTATATTTTCTGGGGATTGAACTTGAGACCTCTCGCTCAGTAGTCCAGCACACTAACCTCTGAGCTACCTCGCACATAATTAGGTACCTACTTTAGGTAGATAATATAGAATAGGACCATACAACTTTATTGGACTCATCGTCTACATCGACTAATATGGACATAAAATATCAATATGATAGAAGTAATATTTATTTAAATTACTTTAACGAATTACCTTTATGTTTTCAGGACAAGAAAACTCTCATGATGAATCAGACGAAAGCAACTGTAGCGAATATGGTATATAATGTAGATTTGATTTATTTAAATAGTTTTGATAATAATTGTCATCTTTATAAGGCCTCTCAGTCTCAACAGTCAAACGGTTCCTCAAGGATCATCCTGACTTTCTTGAAAAGCACGTCATGGATGAAGTGGAACTGGAGCAATTGGAAAGATGGATGATACGGCGTACACAACGTGCCCGCAAAACGACTCAATCCCTCGGTCGTAATGGCCGCAAAACAAGTCTCTCTCGATGGAAGTTCTGTGTGCACGCTGACAAACGCCAGATGCTGCAAGACCTCACCCAATCGCTACAATTGCGACCAACAAAAGCGCATGTTTTGTTTGAGCTAGCTAGCTGCATATCTTCAGCGGTGAATGCCGATGGATTTACGCTCTATATATCAGAGTCGGGTGATCCAGAAAATATGTCCATCTATGTGGGACAGAGTTCATCGGGGACAACGAAGCTGCAGAAAGTTAAGCCATCTCAAGCAAGCATACCAATGTATGTGGCAAAAACCAAAGAGGCTGTTCGGTTGTCTAAAGGCATTTCGGATGTCCGCTTTCCTGAAGGCTTACCGAAGAAGGTAAGAGGTCGACATAACGTGTCCTGAAAAACTTATTGATTTGGCTTCCTTAGGGTGATATTGGTCACATTCTCTGCCAAGCTATAGCTCAACCTGATGGACAATTGATAGCTGTGGTAGAGCTATTTCGACGCGAAGAAGGCTTTCCATTCCATGAAGAAGATGAGGAGATATCCTGTAGTTACCTGGTATGGGGTGGTATAGCCTTACACTATGCTCACCTTTTTATGAACATGAGCAAGCAACGGAAATTGAATGATTTCTTATTAGCTGTTGTTAAGTAAGTCTCCAAACTCACACTTTATTGACATATACTAAAGAGGGGTTATTTTTGGGTAGGTCAATTTTCCAAGACATGGTCAGTATGGATATGCTAGTCACAAAGATTATGAATTTCGCTCAACGCCTAGTCGATGCCGATCGCGCTTCGTTGTTCCTAGTTGATTCAAAGAGCAAAGAACTTTACGCCACCATTTTCGATGTAGGCAGCGATGATGCTAAGGTTAACGGCCAAGATGGTCCGGATGATTCTCACAAAAAGCCAGATGAAATACGTTTTCCCATCGGGACTGGAATTGCGGGGATTGTAGCTCTGACTGGAGAAATACTAAACATTCAGGACGTGTACTCCGATCCACGTTTTAATCGCTCTGTTGATCAGAAGACGGGCTACAGGACGGAGACTATCCTATGCATGCCAATCTTTATTCGGGGATCTATCATTGGAGTCGTACAAATGGTAAACAAACATTCGGGATGTTTCACAAAAGAAGACGAGGAGGCATTTGAGATGTTTGCAGTGTACTGCGGCTTGGCACTGCATCATGCCAAGCTGTATGACAAGATCCGTCGGTCGGAACAAAAGTATAAAGTGGCCCTAGAAGTCTTAAGCTATCACAACTCAAGCACTGATGAGGAAGTGCACAGATTCCTAACTGACAAGAGTCCAGAGATTGCACCAGACATTGATGACTACTACTTTAATCCATTCGCATTTGATGATATGGAGAAGATCAGGTTGGCGGCGCATATGTTCATTGATCTGTTTGGCTTGAGGCGTTTCGACAAGACAAGCTTAATTAAGTTTACGCTAACTATTAAGAAAAATTACCGACGAGTGCCATACCACAACTGGAGTCATGGGTTCTCTGTAGCGAATACAATCTACTCGCTGGTCAAGAAGACGTCGGATGTATTTAGACCAATTGAGGTAAGGCTTGCGAATCCATATTAATTGACTATCTAATCGCTTTTATTTGAAAATAGTGTCTAGCTCTGTACATTGGATCTCTGTGCCATGATTTGGACCATCGTGGAAAGAACAACAAGTTCATGCTCGATACAGAATCTCCTTTAGCTGGCATTTATAGCACTTCAACGATGGAACATCATCACTTTAATCAAACTGTCACCATTCTGCAGCAGGTAGAGTATTTATCATGTGCCTGTAATCTCTAACTAGGCCAATATCGCTTTGATGGTTTAGCAAATTTATTGTGCTCGGAACTAGGCGTATATAATGTGACTAAATTGTTATAAAGGGTGTTTTTTTAGACACTATTTTAACTGGCGGTCATTTTGTCAGCTGTGATTTATTTTTAGTTCGGTTTGGCATTTTAACATGAAAAAAATGTGCAAATTTATTTTGAAAATCATGGTTCTGTTCGAAATACGTATCGCGCTGTACGTCCATTTTACGGTTGAATGGATACGTCAATAAACAAAAATGCCGTATTTGGAGTGATGATAATCCTCAAGTGTTTTTTGAGACACCGTTACATCTACAAAAACTGACTGTTTGGTGTGCCTTATGGGTTGGTGGAATAATTGGTCCGTACTTCTTTAAAAACGATGCTGGCCAGAACGTTACAGTCAATGGTGACCGCTATAGAGCCATGATTACTGACTTCTTCGTTCATCAATTGAATAACCATGATGTGCAGGATCTGTGGTTTCAACTATTTTCTGTGCGGATATGTGAAGTCGCTACTTTACGCCGATAAGCCAGAAACGATTGACCACTTGGAGGACAACATTCGCCGCGTTATTGCCGATATACGGCCACAAATGTTGGAAAGACATCGAAAATTGGACCTCCAGATTAGACTACGTTCAAGCCAGCAAAGATGATTTTGATTATCTTTCGAATAAAGTAAATGTCATGTCAAAATCATCTTTGTTTTATTCCATTTCAAAGTACTATACCTTTATAAAAAAAACACCCTTTATTTGTCTTTACTAATCTCGCACCATTTTTATCAAAGTTTGATGTAACATATTTTTTCATTCTTTTAGGACGGTCACAACATCTTTGCAAAACTCTCCAGCTCCGAATATAAACAAGTGCTTGGTTTGATAAAACATTGTATTTTGGCCACGGACCTCGCTCTGTTCTTCCCCTACAAGGCAAAACTGCAAACTCTAATTGAGGAAGAGAAATTCACATGGAGCAACCACGAACACCGTCTATTGATTCAAGCAATAGCAATGACCGCCAGTGATTTGTCAGCTTCGGCTAAGCCATGGGACGTCCAGGAGAAAACGGTTAAGGTGATTTTTGAAGAATTCTACGATCAAGGTGATGCGGAACGTGCGGCTGGCCGTATTCCCATACCAATGATGGATCGAAATCAACCCGAAGAGCAGGCTAATTCGCAAGTTGGTTTCCTCATGGGCATTTGTATTCCGTGTTATTCACTATTATATCGATTGATACCAGAATCGAAGCCTTTGCTCGATATGTGTCAACAAAATTTGGATCGTTGGCAAAAGATTGCCGACGAAATTAGAGACAAACACAAAAAGTAGTGTGTGTATGAGTAAATTTATGTTTTGTATATCTATGCAAATTTCTTTCTTCTAATATAATTAAAGATCTTTAGATATGAATGTTTAAAAAATGATGTTGTTTTTTGTTTGTTCATATTTGTCCAGGGGTCTCAGTCGTTGGTCAATGGTAAAATAAATGTTGAGTTTAACGGTGCAATATATAAGTATTTATGTTGTAAGTTAAGCACCCATTGGCCTAGAGAGATGATGTTCTGAAAAGCAACCAATCTTGGTGCCTATGGGTGTATCAACTAAATATAAAATAAACCATTTTTCAAACGCCGAATTTTGAGATTCTGCCTTATTTCGGTCGGTGTTATTTCACGGGACAGGCACAAACAGTTTAACAGAGTTTCTAGGTCAAAGCATTATTTATCTATAATGAAACGAAAGTTTCAGTTGTCTGAGAAAAGCTGAATTTTGTGATCTGAGTTCACGATGGTAATGAATGAGTAATGTGCTGCATACAACAATTTATTTTTAAAACATTAATCAGCATTGTGATTTACAGAAAGTAGAGTCTAAAAATATCCCAAATATTTATCAGTAAACGCATAAAACGGTCGTCAAAAGCCTGATAATTAGTCCTATCGACTCTTAAATCGGACAAATTCTCATACGAAATATAGCTCTCGTCGCGGCATTGCCCGCGTTCCATTGACCGCTAGATGACTAGCGGCATGCCAAACTCCATATAAAAAAAATTGACATTTCAGCATTTGCGCTAGAGCTCTAGCACATATTGTGAAATGTCAGTTTTTTTATATTGAGTTTGGCATGCGCGCTAGTCATCTAGCGGTCAATGGAACGCGGCCATTGTTATACAATTATTGCGCAGTTAATGTCAACAGTTTCTGACAACTACTTTCCAAAATTCTTCCGAAGTTTTCTGCTGGTCCATACCTGCGTATCTACTCCTAATTTCGTTTTAAAAACGACGGATAAGTGAAATACAATAATAATTACTCTAAGAGTAAATAATCACGCAGATTTCACTTGCAGCAGATGGACTGCAGAGAGACAGTGTCTGGAATCGGAGATAAGTTATATCGGCCCCAAAATATCATAGAGAAAATAAACGCAAGTGAATAGTGCCATCCTTTAAAGAAACCCTGTTCAAAAGAGAGAAGAACGGGTAACAGATAGAAAGAAAAAACTGCCCCCGAAGTAATACGAATAGTAGTGGTTTTAGGGGCTGTTAACGAAAACCAAGGAGTTTAGTTATAGTAGGTGTGTGCTATATAAGAAATAACAAAGCAAACATAATTTTACTTTTTTTTACAAATAAATTTATTTTCTTTGGAATAGGTACAAGTTATACTTAGTGCATATAATTTTCTTAGTAAATAAGGAAATGGATTTGTTACTTGATCATCATCAATGAGCTTTATTTGTTGCTTCCAATTTGCGTCCTCGTTTAGCCATTATCCAAAAATACAATGGCGGGCATAAAACTCGGAGATAATAGGCAACTATTCCAGGAGCCTGTGACAGAATAACATCTTTCTCTTCTCGTAGCAGTGATATCAGAATATCTTTTGCCATTTTATCAGGGCTAGTCCCAGTAGCAGTTGTCTCGTCCATTTCTAAAAAAGGAGGCAAAATGTATAACCAGACATCGAAAAAAAAATTTACTAACTTCCATAGGACTCTCCAGATGATGTCAATGCATTCATTGATAGCTTTGTTCGTATATATCCCGGACTGATGCATGTTACTTTCAAGCCCTTGTGTGCGACTTCTGCACGCAAAGAATCAGAAAATGCTTGCACAGCATGTTTGGACGCTGAATACGCGGACCGATGGGGCAGAGCAAATTTACCTTGTACACTGCTGACGAATACAATGTGCCCCTCTTTTCTCTTCACCATAGATGGTAATACAGCTAAATTTTATTTGAAATATCATTTAGTTATTTGCTGATATTTTTTTTGTTACGAAATAAACAAGAAACTACTGATGACTAATGTGCATGTTAAGAAACTTAGTCAAGCGAATCACAGAATTTGTGTTCTAATACTCTGAAACTGATAGAGATTTGTACATAAGGCCATTTAATTAGATAATGGATAAGTGCACATATTGGGAATTTAGGATGATGTTGCCGACAAAAATCGGTGTATACGGAAAAACTAACTTACAATCCAAGATCTTTTAAAAACATAAAATTTGCTATAGTTTTCTTTAATAGCTTATCACGTGCATGATAGAATAGAAAGTCCCAAAGTCACCACCACGCTTTCATTATCAAACTGGGAGACAATTAAATTAATTATACGCTCTAAGTAAGCAGGATAGAAATGAAAAGTTAAACTCTTCGACAGACATGTTCCATGAGATGATGATCAGCAGCAACGTAATTATCCACGGAACTCAAAAAAGAAGCAGCATCAGCTTGTCAATGATATCACAGCTGCCTGTGACCAGAAAAACCAACAGCAGCACGAGGTTTGAGATTTTTGAAGTAGACATATATCACTCGACCCTTCATTTTAGGAAAGGGTATGTGAATAGTGCATTTTGGTAGCACCGGCTATGATATTCATTTTCATAGTGCAACCAAAAAAGAAAACTATTAAATAATTAAATTCAAACGAAAATCCTAACAGAATATGGAAAGATGCTCACTACGACCCATACTGTATCTATAAAGCTAAATAAAGATTGCGGTTTACATGAAAAGTAATACTAAATGAGTATACATAATATGTGTGGCGAAGTCAGATTACGTATCATACTGACCTTTAGTCAATGCAACTGCTCCAAAGTAATTGACTAACATAACCTTTACATCGACATCAACAGCTGAGGACATAATATCCGATCGAACACTAATTCCTCCATTGTTTATCACAATATCAATTTTACTGTAAATCTTAAGAATCTTCTCTACAACTCCTGGTATGCTATTTAACTCGGACAAATCCAGTGGCACAATAACCGGTGGATAGGTGACATCATTCTGTAAACAATTGAATTACATTATGCACTTTTTATTTTAATAATCACCTCACCGCTTCGGAATTTAACAGTGACTTTCGTACTCTTTCTAATTCGTCTTGCCGACGAGCTGCAAGCACAACTCTGCATCCAGCTCTATAAAAAACATGAGCTAGAGCTTCACCCAGGCCAGAACTGGCACCAGTTATCAGCACTACCTAAAGAGTGATTTTTGTTTGAGCCTTAATCGAAAGAAAATGTTTAAAAGTACACACCTTCCCAGGTAAGCAGTTCCTGTATTTAGCTTCTCTAGCGCGTTTCAGTAAATTAAACACTATCAATGGCAAGGCTATTGGCATGCAAATAGTGGCCATCATCCAATAAAAAATGTTCCATTCGGTACGTTCGGCAATTATATTCGTGTCGGTAGTCATGTTATATTGAACACTTTTTCGTTTTGTAAATTTTGTTAACAACTCTTGCGGAAAACTTTTCGCTTGCAGTAGAACGTACTTTGTCCGCGGTTCCTCACTTTTCAGTCTCATCACAGCTGTTTTCTGGCAGATAAATGACAGTTTAAGAGAGACAAGAGTTTGGGAGAGAGAACATGGAAATGCTAGGATTCGATGTATTTTTGTTTTTCGACTGGAAAATTGAGCTATAATCTAAAGGTACCTACGCATTTGACGTGGATGCTTTATTTAGTACTAAACTAAGGCCCATCCGCACACGAACATATAAACAGAAAGCATTTGGTTATGGTTTTGAAATGCATTTAAATAGAGGTGCGCACACAATGAAATGATATTCGTTAGTACGTTTCTAAAGAGTTAGTAATTTGTCATTTACGAGTTAGACCTTCCGCTCACGAACGTGCTAAATTGAAACTCGTTGGTAACAACAATTTATTTTGATTTTCATTGTAGTCTTTGCACACGCTTTTAAATGGAGGTCCGCGAACACTCATATTTGGTAGTACATAATAATTGGTTTGCAACGAGTTATGCTGGGGTTCAATGACGCGAGGACTGTCAAACTTTGTCAATCAACCGACATGTGGAAACCCACCTTTACTGATTTGTCATTTACAAGTCAGCAGAATCCATCATCATCATCATCATCATCATCATTTTCAATGGTCCGTTTGTCAATTAAGTGGGTCGCGGGTGTAGGTTGCTCAAGTGGACCCTCCATAGCTCTCGATCCTCCGCCATCGACTTTAAATCATCAAGGGCAATCCCCACACGGGTATAGGAGAGACTATGGACTTGATCTAACCATCTCATCCTTGGTCTACCTAGAGAACGCCTACCTGATGGTACGGATTCCATAGCACGTCGTGGAATCCTGGTCGGGGACATGCGTTTAACAAGCCCAAACCAGCAAACCAGCAAAATCCATTCGTCCCAAAAATAGAAACTTACACAAACGAATGGTTGCGAGAAGCTAGGTCTAGGGTGTCTACACGCCTGTTGCGACACATATTTATTTATTTATGGTGATTGCGTTGTGATATAAGGTGCAAACTAAATGTAGATTTTAAAGAAATGATTGAAATTTGTACAAATAAATAATATAGCATATTCGATCAAATATGACAGATGACGTTAAATGTTGCCCTAATGATAAAATATTAAACGCTGAGATTGTAAATCCAAACCTTGTCATTGTGGTTTTCCTTTTCATTTTGTATATTAAGATTACATAAAAAAATCCAGTTAGAGATCTATTGATCTGATGAGAATATCTTAGTTAAATGCAGCAATAAGTTTCCTACAAGTTCGTTATGCGTAGGGTTGTTTATGAAGTTTAGGTTACTAATCAATTATTAACTGCAATCACAAAATACATAGGTAGTTTGATTGATTTGCTGGGTAGCTTCGTGCAGGAAGGCTTTATGCTGGGTTTACATTACCACGCCACGCAATTTTGCATAGCTTCAGAGAAAAAGATCCGTTTCATACAGTCAAGGCTAATGATCTGTGGAGAGTGAGACCACAAATCTCCATAAAAAAGTTATGGCGGCCTAAATTCAACTGTTATGCTAGGTTTTCACCAGAGATTAATTCCGAGTGTTGGCTCCCAACAAAACCGCAAAAAACACAACAGGAGCTCGCGATCAAAGAAGAATGATGGAGTCGTTGTTCGTGCATGTGACTAGACATATGCACGGAACACACGAAAACGCATTTTTAACAATGATGAAGGGTTAAATTACATAAATTACACCGCACAAACCCGAGCCAACAAATAAACCGACCGACGCGACCAAGTAAAGGACACAAATCCAAGCCGAACTGTCAAATAATCGACGACACAGCTACGAGCCTATAGTCGGTCCCCTCTACCTGCAGACGAAGTCCACGAAAGCGAGTTCATCCGAACTAGTCGCACCGAGATTTAAGCAGTGTGGGAGCAGAAAGCAGAGCTCATCAAGTATCTTGCCATCTCACTCTCGCATAGGAGTAGAGATGTAAATGGTATAATTAAGGGTGTATTAGTCAATTAATTGTTAATGTGAACGTTTAAATGTAATATTTAAAATGTAAACTAATACAAATGTAAGAAATTCAATGTCAAGGGCAATGACCATTTAAGATCACAGCTGATTGTGTACATAAGGACACCGAGGCTTCCCAATGAGTTGCACGATCAGTTCAAATTCAATTCGAATTTGGCAGTTACCAACGAATAAAGAATTTATAACGTGTACGAAATTCTATTGTGTCGTTTTTTATTAATTCTCAAGTGAATCATCAATTCACTTAATGCTGAGACGCCTTCTCCAGCAAATTAATTTCTTTAGTCATCTACTAAAGAACATGGTCCTTCGAGCCGGCTTCTCTTCAGTGTCGAATAAATCTTTCGCCTTTTACTAAAGATTTCCGTGGAGAGGAGCACTCTAATGAGTCTAAAATAGAATTTTTTGTAATGGTCCTTCGAGTCCTTTAATAGGAAACCGCGAATTTTTTTCTTTGTAATATCGAAAAGTGCAATTGACATTATAAATCAAAGTTTACTTAAACAAAAGTATCACCAGTGTACAAAAAGTGAACTAAACAAAAGAACATTTAAAGTGTACAGTGGATTAGTGCGAAATTGGTAAGAATCCAAAAATAGCAGCCCGATCATCGACGGGCAGTCTATCGGCCACAGTACCCAACGAGAAGAGGAATCCCGTATCCAACGGACACGGCAACAATCACAGCAAGGAACTGTGCAACGCAAAGCCTTCTGCAACTGTAACTGAGAGTTATCGAACTAAGGTTGCAGTTGCAAAAGCAAACTAAGGTAGGAACATTTTCCTCATTTACACCTTTTTTTGTTGCAATTTTACATTATTACGTTTTTATTACATAAAACGCAATATAAAATATATCGAGTCGACATATCTTTTAACCAACGGATACGAAGTAACGCAACTAGACACAAGCGTCACAACGGTCTGCAAAGTGGTACAGCAATCCGCAACTGACACAACGGTCAACAACAGCAATCACAGCAAGGAACTGTGCAACGCAAAGCCTTCTGCAACTGTAACTGAGAGTTATCGAACTAAGGTTGCAGTTGCAAAAGCAAACTAAGGTAGGAATATATTTCCTCATTTACACCTTTTTTGTTGCAATTTTACATATTACGTATTTATTTCATAAAACGCAATATAAAAATACAACGAGTCGAAGTATCTTGGACCCAACGGATACGAATAACAGAAAGAGACACAAGCGTCACAACAGTCTGCAAAGCGGTACAACAATCTGGAACTATAACAACGGTTAACAACATCAATCACAGCAAGGAACTGTGCAACGCAAAGCCTTCTGCAACTGTAACTGAGAGTGATCCAACTAAGGTTGCAGTTGCAAAAGCACAATAAGGTAGGAATATTATTCCTTTTACACCTATTGCTGCATTTAATTAGTTAGATAATATATATATTTACTATATTATACAATTATTACCAAAGCTTGATAACAAATTAAGTACCCTATCCCTGCTTTGAACTCTAAAAACATATCTAAGGGAAGTGAAAATGTCAAAACTTGCTAAACAAATAGAACGGCAAGAACTAATTTTAAAAGAACTCGAAACCGATTACGAAGAATTTAAAAAGGTTACTGAGGCGCGAAAATCAAGGGGGTATCTGCAAGCGTGTCTGAATGATAGTGAAGAATGCTTCAAACGCGCAAAAAAGGATCATGAATCGATTGTGAATAGTGGGGCTGATCCTATCAAAGATGCCTACTATGCAGCGGAAACATTTTCAAAGATTAAACGCACATATTTCGCGTTCACGGGAATCTTAAACGATCTCTATGACAAATTTGCTAAAGAGACCAATGCTAATTTAGAGGTTTCGAGACTTAACACCACAAAAACATCGGTGTGTGACATTCGGTTACCACCAATACAAATCAAAAAATTTTCGGGCTTGCTAGAAGAATGGTATGAGTTCCACAACTTGTTCGAAAGCATGGTCGATCAGAATGTTGATTTATCTGATGTACAGAAACTTCAATTTCTCAAAACCCATGTTACTGATAGTGCTGCGTTATTAATTCAGCATTTGTTAGTTGATGCCGACGGTAAAAACTACACCACGGCATGGGAAATATTGAAAGAGCGTTACCAAAACAAACGGAAATTGGTTAATAAGCAATTAAGAGTTTTGATGGAGCAAAGCAAAATCACCCATGAATCCTCTGAGGCGTTAAAATCTTTGCATGATACAAGTACAAACTGTATTCATGCACTATCCAATCTGGGAATAGCCGTGGAAACTTGGGATGCAATTCTTATATATGTGGTTTACCACAAACTTCCTCTCCACACACAAAAGGATTGGGAAGAGAAACTGGGTAGCTCTAAATTGCTTCCAGAGTGGAATGCATTTACCAAATTCATTGAGGGGAGATTCAGCTCCCTAGAAAACATGATGGAGTCAAATGAGGCTTCAAGACACGAAAACACTACAAAACAATACAAAAAAAATCCGACGACTTATCATGTTAAGTCATCACATGAGACAAAAAAATTTCTATGTCGACTGTGCAAGGCATCGCACGGAATACGACAATGCAAACTTTTTTTAAAAATGGAGGTAAAGGCAAGAGCTGAAGCTGTAAAAAACAACTTTGTCTGCTCAAATTGCTTAGGGTACGATCACCATTCCTCAAACTGCAAGAGTACGAATCGCTGCCAAAAATGTGGTCAAAAGCACCACACGCTTTTACACTTCGAGGCTCAAAGGCCTCAAAATGGTAACAACTACCAATATCACCCCCATGCTTCATCTTTTAAAGGTCAGAATCACCAGGAGTACAACACTCACTTGATTCAAAATGCAAATCAATTCATTCCGGCAAGTAGTTGGAGCAATGGGCAAAATTGTGCACCACTACCAAACTATATGCCGCACACCAACCCAACTCAGAACATTAATCACAGCAGTTCCCAAAATGGACGGAACATTGATCAAAACACTGCGTCTACGTCGTCCAATCACATCAACTCATACCTTAACCAAATGCGATCAAAGGTCTTACTAGCAACAGCACTGGTCAAGGTCGTAGCTGCAAATGGAACTCAACACGTAGTTAGGGCATTAATAGATCCGGGTTCAGAAGCCACATTCGTAACCGAAAATGTAGCACAGCTTCTTAACTTAAGAAAACAAAGAGCATTTGCGGAGGTCAAAGGTTTAGGGCAAATCTCAACGGGTACCTCCAATTCTATTGTCAACCTAACTATGTTTTCATTCACCAACCCCTGTTTCTGTCTTGATGTTAGAGCTTTCGTCTTTTCCCAATTAACCTCTATCTTGCCAACACACCACATTAACACAACAAATTGGAGTCATTTGTCGAATTTGCCATTAGCGGACCCCACCTATAATCGTCCTGGAAAGATCGACATGCTGTTAGGTGCCGATATTTATGCGGCAATCATTCTTGAAGGACTCATTCCAGGGCAAAATGGATCCCCAGTCGCACAAAAAACAGAACTAGGATGGATATTAACCGGAAATGCGAGCATAAATCCTCCAATGGCTTCAGTTACAGTGCGAAGCCACCACACGACATTGGATACACAGCTCAAGAAGTTTTGGGAGATAGAAGAAGACATGGACACACGCAAACTAACACAAGAAGAAGAGAAGTGTCAACTACACTATCAAAACACCACAAGGAGAAGAGCAGATGGTAGATATGAGGTGAAACTACCGTTTAAAGAAAATAAGCGCCCCAACCTTGGCAACTCTAAAGCGGCAGCAATGGCAAGATTTTTTCAAATCGAAAAACGCCTCAACGCTAACGAAAAACTTCGAGAAGCATACACATCGTGCATCAACGAATACCGGTCACTAGGACACATGAAGGAAGTTTCAACGGACGTCGAACTGGAGAAGGAAAGGCATTATTTCCTTCCTCACCATGCGGTATTCAAAGAATCGAGCTCGACAACCAAACTTCGAGTAGTGTTTGATGCTTCATGCAAAACTTCGAGCGGAGCAGCGCTCAATGATTTTCTGATGGTTGGACCACGGCTTCAAGTGGACATAATTGACCTGATAGCACAGTGGAGAAAATTTAAGGTGGCATTTGCAGCGGACATTAGCATGATGTACCGACAGATATGGATGGCACAAGAGGACACGTCATATCAACTCATTCTCTGGAGGTCAAAATGCGATGAGCCCATTAAGACGTATGCACTCAATACCGTCACATTCGGCACAGCATCAGCCCCATATTTAGCTGTACGAACTCTGCAACAATTAGCGATGGACATCGAAAACTCCCAACCGCATGTAACCAAGGCTATCAGCGAAGGGTTTTATGTTGATGACTTCATATATGGAGCTGACAACGAAGAAGATGCCATCAAGGTACAAACGGATGTGATAGCGACGTTGAGCTCAGCTGGATTTCCGCTGCGCAAATGGGCCAGCAACTCTCCCACAATATTAGAAAGAATACCTGAAAAGGACAGAGAAGTGAATCTTCCTTTAGAATTTGACACACAGGACGCTATTAAGATGTTAGGCATCCAATGGCATCCTGCGAAAGATACTTTCACATTTAAGATCAACATACCTGTTGTGAGCAAACACACAAAGAGATCAATACTCGCCGATATCGCACGTCTCTTTGATCCTCTGGGGTGGATTTCTCCGTGCGTAATCAAGGCCAAACTGATATTGCAACAGCTTTGGGCCAAGTCATTATCTTGGGATGACACCATCACTCCAGAAATAGAGGTACCGTGGACAGAACTGCGTGCTGGACTTCACAAACTGGAGAAAGTAGAGATCCCACGGTGGATAACAAGTGAAGGAACAACACTCATCCAACTACACGGTTTCAGTGACGCATCGGAGAAGGCATACGCGGCGGTCGTATACGCAAGAGTCACATCAAACGGCCAGGAGAGAATTTACCTGCTGGCGTCAAAGACTAGAGTGGCCCCAATAAAAAGCATATCTTTGCCACGACTAGAGCTCTGTGCTGCAGTACTACTGGCAAAACTTCTGCATAGAATAGCAAGGGCCATGCAGCTGGAACAAGTGGAGATGTTTGCATGGTCCGATTCCATGATAGTCCTGGCGTGGATAAAAGGAAACCCATCCATTCGCACCACATTTGTAGCCAACAGAGTTACAGAAATCCAGGCGCTAACAAGAGTGGCTATCTGGCGCCATGTAGGCACCAAGGATAACCCAGCGGATATGGGTTCTCGAGGACTGTCCCCCGAAGAGTTAATAGAGAACCAACTATGGTGGAATGGTCCACATTTTCTACAAGGTTTTTTGCCACGCGATCAACCAACAACAAATCCTCTAGAAACTGATGAGGAAACAAAAAGGGAAGCAAGGAAATGCCTACGCGTTACAATAGAAGACTCGTTCTTTCAAACCTTTTCAACCCTTAAACGTCTAGTGCGCATCACAGCGATTTGGCGACGGTATTTCGACAACTTAAGAGATACGTCAGCTAGGAGGCCACTGGATACTCATCCAATTACTGCAGGTGAACTGATGTCATCTCAACATCACCTCATCAAAATAGTACAGAGGGAACTATTTAAAGAGGAAATTGAAGAGCTAAAGGAGAGACGATCCATACCGAAGACAAGCTCCATTCGAAACCTCAACCCGTTCCTCGATGAAGGAGAGATTCTTAGAGTAGGGGGCAGACTATCAAATGCCCCACTCCCATTTGATCAACGTCACCCAATCATACTCAAAGAATCCCACCACTTCTCAAAATTGCTCATAAGAGACACACACAACGAAACGCTTCATGGTGGTCAACAACTGATGATAGCCGAAATCCGAAACAAGTATTGGATAACAAATCTGAAAAGACTTGTGAAATCAACAATTCACAAATGTGTTCGGTGTCATCGCTACAACGCAAAAATGCAGGAGCAGCTGATGGGAAATCTTCCGCAGGCACGTGTGAGCATTTCAAGACCATTCTCCAACACCGGTGTCGACTATGCTGGACCGGTGGAAATCAAAAAGTGGAAAGGGAGATGCAATAGAACGGTCAAGGGATACATCGCCGTGTTCATCTGTCTTGCAACAAAGGCAATTCATATTGAGCTGGTAAGCGACTTGAGTGCAGCGGCATTTATTGCAGCATTTAAACGATTTGTGGCCAGACGAGGAATCTGCATGAATATGTTTAGCGACTGCGGCACCAATTTCAAAGGTGCAAACAACGAGCTTAGGAAAGACAGCAAATTCATCACCGCAGAATGGTCATCAGAAGTAGCAGCAAATCTCGCGTCCTACCAAACCATATGGCACTTCAACCCTCCATCATCACCACACTTTGGAGGTCTGTGGGAGGCAGGTGTCAAATCAATAAAACATCACTTGAAGAGGACGATTGGATCAGCCAAGTTAACATTCGAGGAATTTGCTACACTGCTGACACAGATCGAAGCATGCCTTAATTCTCGACCACTGTGTCCAATGACGTCAGACCATAACGATCTGACTGTGTTGACGCCGGGACACTTCCTAATTGGAGCGCCATTACGAGTGCTGCCAGACAGGAACTTTACTGAAAGAAAGATCAACAATTTAGACAGATGGAGATACCTGCAACGACTCACGCAGGAATTCTGGAAGCAGTGGAGTACAAACTACCTGCACTTGCTTCAACAGCGTCCAAAGTGGCTGCAGGAGCAACCCAACATAAGGATGGGAGATATTGTCCTCGTCAAGGAAGACAACCTGCCCCCATCCGAATGGCTACTCGCGCGAATCATCGATCTACACCCCGGGTCGGACGGTCTAACGCGCGTAGTGACCATAAGAACACAAAATACGATACTCAAGCGACCAATCGCAAAAATATCCCCTTTACCATTATCAAATTAATCAAACATTAAGAAACAAAACTATTATGAACTCACCCCATAACTATCTGCTTTAAACAACAACAAAAACTACCCCTTTGAACAGAAATAAATACATACCTATTTGCATAGTCCCAAGTGAAATCACACCCAAAACCCAAAAAAGAGCCCAACTCACCTTATAAACACTCTGTTTAGTTAAATTTAAATTAAATAACTTTGCTTTGCCACTGCATTTTAATAACAAAACACTAATGCATTTTTTTGTATGTTTCATGGACACATGTACATAACCTCAAACATGGATGAGGCAATTTGGCTGAGAGGAGCTGGCAAACTCAATCAAGGACACAGAAACAAGGCACCACAGAATGAAATCCAATTCCAGACATCACGAAGCACCAAACCGGAGGCCGGGAGCATGTTGGCTCCCAACAAAACCGCAAAAAACACAACAGGAGCTCGCGATCAAAGAAGAATGATGGAGGCGTTGTTCGTGCATGTGACTAGACATATGCACGGAACACACGAAAACGCATTTTTAACAATGATGAAGGGTTAAATTACATAAATTACACCGCACAAACCCGAGCCAACAAATAAACCGACCGACGCGACCAAGTAAAGGACACAAATCCAAGCCGAACTGTCAAATAATCGACGACACAGCTACGAGCCTATAGTCGGTCCCCTCTACCTGCAGACGAAGTCCACGAAAGCGAGTTCATCCGAACTAGTCGCACCGAGATTTAAGCAGTGTGGGAGCAGAAAGCAGAGCTCATCAAGTATCTTGCCATCTCACTCTCGCATAGGAGTAGAGATGTAAATGGTATAATTAAGGGTGTATTAGTCAATTAATTGTTAATGTGAACGTTTAAATGTAATATTTAAAATGTAAACTAATACAAATGTAAGAAATTCAATGTCAAGGGCAATGACCATTTAAGATCACAGCTGATTGTGTACATAAGGACACCGAGGCTTCCCAATGAGTTGCACGATCAGTTCAAATTCAATTCGAATTTGGCAGTTACCAACGAATAAAGAATTTATAACGTGTACGAAATTCTATTGTGTCGTTTTTTATTAATTCTCAAGTGAATCATCAATTCACTTAATGCTGAGACGCCTTCTCCAGCAAATTAATTTCTTTAGTCATCTACTAAAGAACACCGAGATTAGGATTCATTTTCGTTAACCTCGTATAAATCTCGAGATTTATCATACAAAAATTGATCTCATAAAAAGGAGATTAAAAATTAATCTCCTAAACTGAACACACTTTTCACAAGCCGAGTTTTGAAAAATTAAAAACAAACAGAGCTGCAATTGACATTTATGTCATTGGTGAACAAAAGAAAAAATCGTTTTTTTTTTCGGTACATAACCTAAAGCCACTTCTTGCCAATGCAACCGTTAAAATGTTCATACATATTAGTTTTGAGAACAAAACGATGCGGTAATAATATTTTTAGATTACTGCCACTCATATTTTGTTTATACTTTTACAGCCGTATTTATTAGATTTCCTTGAAATGCCTCTGAGAGCTTGTTTAGTTAAACATCGCGTAAGAATTTACGCAGCCTCTACGCTACTTTGCTGAAATTGTTATTTATAAACATTTTTCCACTGTTGCTTTACTAAACAGGGTTGGTGTCCAGATAAGGGGAAATATATGAGAAACTATTACAAAAAATACAGAAAACTACTACTTTCTTCCACTGAAACCGACATCAGCTGTTTTCTGACAATTTTTTTGTGTAAACAAAAATATTTGAAATGAAGAAATCAAATATGTCGGCACCTAATGAAAACCTTCACTCAAAAAATCCGTGCCTGAAAGCAACTGAGCTCTATGTTGCTGATCCTGATGGCCTTATGAAGATAAAAAAAAAAACACAGAACAAATAGGTATCAATATACCGGAGGACCATTTATTTGGTATTTTGTAAAAATTATTACATGGCACACACACACAAAAATAGATTATTTCTTAAAAGTTTGTATCACAGACGAGGAACACCAATAATTAGAGCTGAAATGAAAGTTTCTAAATAATATGCATATCAAAACAAAACGAATAACATTACCAGCACGAATGAAACAAATTGCTGCAATAATTCAACACGATTTGCATTTAAGCATTTTTATTATTTTCAAATAGAAAATATAATTAGATTTTTCAGACTACAACGCGAAAAACTAAAACGCAGGTCGATTTAAAAGAATACTCGAAATAAATGCAAATTTTTGTGATGACTCGATTCACGATTCCACCCCGAAAATGACATTTCCAAAGAAAAAACAATTTACGCAAGCTCTACGCAGCCTCTAAACGCAAATTTTTGTGTTTAAGTTACGCGGCCTTAAAACTACGTTGCTTAAATTCGAAAAATGTTTATAAATAACATTTTTCTGCGTAAGGGCATTTTAAAGGGTGCGTAAAGTTAAGCAGGCTCTACGCCACGTTTATAAATACGGCTGTTAATGTCTAAAGTATAACAGCCGTATTTATAAACGTGGCGTAGAGCCTGCTTAACTTTACGCACCCTCTAAAATGCCCTTACACAGGAAAACGTTATTTATAAACATTTTTCGAATTTAAGCAACGTAGTTTTAAGGTCGCGTAACTTAAACACAAAAATTTGCGTTTAGAGGCTGCGTAGAGCTTGCGTAAATTGTTGTTTCTTTGGAAATGTCATTTTCGGGGTGGAATCGTGAATAGAGTGATCACAAAATCGACCTGCGTTTTAGTTTTTCACGTTGTAGTCTGAAAAATAGAATTATATTTTCTATTTGAAAAGAATAAAAATGCTTAAATGCAAATCGTGGTGAATTATTGCAGCAATTTGTTTCATTCGTGCTGGTGATGTTATTCGTTTTGTTTTGATACGCATATCCTTTAGAAACTTCCATTTCAGCTCTAAATATTGATGTTCCTAGTCTGTGATAGAACATTTTAAGAAATAATCTAGTTTTGTGTGTGTGTGCCATGTAATAATGTTTACAAAATACCAAATAAATGGTCATCCGGTATATTGATACCTATTTGTTTTTTTTTTTTTTATCTTCATAGGGCCATCAGGATCAGCAACATAGAGCTCAGTTGCTTTCAGGCACGGATTTTTTGAGTGAAAGTTTGCATTAGGTGCCTACATATTTGATTTCTTCATTTCAAATATTTTTGTTTACACAGAAAATATTTTTGTTTTCACAAAAAATTTGTCAGAAAACAGCTGACGTCCGTTTCAGTGGAAGAAAGTACTAGTTTTTTGTATTTTTTGTAATAGTTTCTCATATATTTCCCCTTATCTGGACACCAACCCTGTTTAGTAAAGCAACAGCGGAAAAATGTTTATAAATAACAATTTCAGCAAAGTAGCGTAGAGGCTGCGTAAATTCTTACGCGATGTTTAACTAAACAAGCTCTCAGAGGTATTTTAAGGAAATCTAATAAATACGGCTGTAAATTGTTTAATTTTTTATCATTTGTCATATTTCGATTTGACAGCTAATGAAATGCATTAGGCTCGTGGTTTCACTCTTACACATCATTAGCCTTCACTGTGGAAAAACGGATCTCTCTCTTTGAAGTCATGCAAAATGGCGTGGCGTGGTAATGTAAATCCAACATAATGGTGGTTATAAGCCTTGACTGTAGCAAACGAATCTCTCTTTCCGCAGTCATGCAAAATTGCATAGCGTGGTAACGTAAATCAAACATTAGTCAAAAAAAAAAAAAAAACAACATGTTTGGCCAATCGAAAACGACATTATCTACAATACAAGCTAAAATCATTTTGTAGTTGGCTGAATTTCATGAGAATAATCATGTACATTGGATATTTGTTCAGAAATTAAAAAAAAAAAGTTTAACTAGAATAGCTGAGGTCTAACCTTTACAAATGGCGCCTGGAAAATATGATTTTGTTAATTGGTACGATATTTTTACCTATATATTTTCTAATAAAATCTAAGTAGGTACACCATTTCCAATTAGAATATTTTTTACGAGAAACACTTTTTAAAGCTTTTGACAAATAAAATTTTTGACATTGCTGAACACAGCCAGTTTACCACCTATTTGAGCAACAAAAAAGTCCGGCACTCTTTAGCTTTCCAACTTTCCCATAGCGCAACAAAAAACGAACAAGAAAGACAACATTAAAAGAAATCAGCCACAACACTTTCGCGCACTACCACCAAAGTGGGGTTAGAAATAATCGCAGAAACGAAAAAAGAAAAAAGTTTTTTTTTTAATTCCAATTGTCAAAGGGTTCCTTTATCCATTGTTCCAATCCCGTAAAATTCTCCTACATTCACCTTGCTCACTTTTTTGTGTGTGCAAAGCGTGAATTTCGGTATTGTGTCACTTTCTTGAAAGAATAATTGAAGGAAAATCCAACCAACAAAAGCCAATCCAACAAGGCAAACCCAGATAGCTGCAAAAGAACGTGTAATTTGCTAGAAAATTATGTCAGCACCACCCTCAAAGCAATTATCGGCTAATGCTCCGGAGTTTATACCACGAGGATACACGCTCAACATAATACATAACATTACAAATAATCTCACTCCACAGCAAGGTAACTTTCAGCCGCAGCCACAGCAGCCGCACCACCCGCAACACCAGCAGCAGCCACACCATCAACAGTCGCACCACCATCATCATCAGCATCATCACCACCACCAACAGCAACAGCAGCACCATCACCACAATCATCATGGCCAGCCAGGAGGGGCTGCAATGAGAGATTTACCTCATCAGATGAATTCCATGAGACTGAGTAACAACGCGGCGCAATCCACGCACTCGGTGCAGGACCGTTTGCAGGTAAACCGTGGCCAACAGCAGCACTATCAGCAGCAGCAGGCGCAAGCTCATTCCCAGTCTCACCACTACAATAACATGCCCAATCAGCAATTCTCGGGACGTGGCGGTGGTGGCGGCGGTGGCGGTGGCTTCAACAAGTATCATCAGCAGCACTACAATAACTCGCAACAACAGCATCGTTATGCCAATGGTGGCCAGCAACAGCAACGTCATTCTAGTCACTCTAGCAACACTAACGCCGCCAACAACCAGCAACAGCCGCAACAGCAAGGGCAACAAAACTCTACGCCTACAAGCACAGATCCTAACCAGCAGACCGAGGAGGAGACATTTGCCGTAAACTATGTGGAATCTCTTATCAACTGCCTCAACGAGAATCCCGGCTCCTTTGACTCAATCACCGCCAGTGCTTTGACCGTATTCGAGGGATTCGGCACCAACGAGTACATTCTCAGCAATGCCATGGAGATGATCTTCAACCGTTCCATTGAGGAGCAGAACTTTCGCTACATGGGGGCCAAGCTATACGGCCTTCTCGACTTGATCGATCTCAGGGAAGACAGTTCTTTTCGCATGCTGCTGAACCTAAAGTTGGAATACCATCGCAACGAAATTCTCAAGTATATGCAGAACGAGCAGTCCAAGGTACGAGGTACTACTCTATTCCTCGCCGAGCTGTACATGCAGCTGCGTAATGATGGTAACCGTATCAAGGACATTGCTCAGAACATAGTGTTCTCCATTAACCAACTTTTGGGCAAGACCACACCCGAAAATATGAAGTGCATTTGTCTGAGTCTGAAACTTGCCGGGTACGACCTGGAATTTGATTGTGCCCAAGACATGTCCAGTATCATACAGAAGTTGAGCAGTGTCAATGCCTTGGATGTCAGCACTAGCCGCATCCTAGAGAACGTACTCAGCTTGCAGAAGAACAAGTGGGGACGCATGTCAGAGCCTCCAGCCGCCGCCATTCAACCATTCAACAATGCCAATAGCGTGCGCCTAAGCGATGAACCAGTGTTTTACGGGCCCGACGGACAGATCCTCACCGAAGAGGAGAGCACTTTCCTTGTCTCGAACCTTTCTACCCACGATGGAAACGATGGCGGCGAGGAATCCGACTCTGATCTGGACGTCGACCCCGAGATGGATGCCGAGACAAAGAAGGCCTACAAGGCTTTCTTAAAACAACAGCAGCAGCAACAGACGAAGCATTTGTAGGAATATTCCTTCCTCAGACTTAGTTTATTTTTTCCCTCTCGCGCGCAGTTAAGTTGAAAAAGTACATTTATACATATACATACATATATATATTTTTTATTTTCTTCGATTTTTTTTTCCTTTTTTTTAAATACTATTTCTAAAATAAAAACTGATGATTGTAATGGCTAAGCTTAAACGAAAATTGTATGTTTAACTGATTGATAATTTTTTTCTTATTTTAAGTGTTATTATGATGCTCGAAAATACGAAACCCATATACAAAATGATTAAAGTTATTGAGAATGCAAAATCCACAAAAAAAACTATAGAAGTTTCTCCCAATTTACCGTAGAATTAAAAAATATATATTCAAACAGTTTTGCGTTTTATTTTTAAATTATTTAGGGGTGCATCTTTAACTTACCTACTTCTCATCAATTTTGTTTTGATTTGATAATATTCCTTGGGTCAAGAAATAAGAAAATGCCGTACAGTTCCAATTCAGCAGATCAGAGAATTAACACGCCACAAGGTACAAATTTCGGAAGGGAGCTTATATTTAAAAGTATGTTTTGTTTGGACTCGAATTGTCTTGGTTGGATAGATAATTCGGGGAATTCTGAAAATTGACGGATTTACAATAATTTTGCAAGGGCTCTACAACTACATACAATCAAAATGGTTAACTGCATACAAAGAACCGTGAAGTTTATTCTAGAGCATGAACTAAAAACTTTTACTTAAGGCGGAGCCACAATCGCCTTCGATAACTCTCGGAAATCGATTCTACCTATATAGTAAGATGGAATTCAGTACATGTACATGTAAACGAATATAGAGCCTGATACAACTGTGCCCATACGGCTGGAAGGAATAATCATTTTAAGAATTTGTAAACTTTGAATAAATAAGAGTAAAAAAATGTATTGCTTTCGGTAAGATTGCATACTCTCAGTTGTAATTGTGAAGTTAATAATTCATTGCCGTAGCAGAAATGCGTTGTTAAATTTCATTGTACAGCCTTAGAACATAGAATAGACCGTCGACTCCTCCCACATAACGGACTTTGCCTACAAGCTGCCTGCGGACCCAGGATTTTTCATGAATTGGTGCTGTACAAAAGCATTAAAGCACGCATATACTTGAAAAATCCCAGGCCCATGGTATAACATGGAAAATAATTGATTTTGACATTTCACACGTATTCACAGACAGGGGAATTAATTCCGGGGAGAATTGGGTAGGTGCACGGAAGTCGGCGGTCTAGTTTTATGTGGTTTGTGCTTAAGGACTATGCACATGAATGTCTTGGTTGCCGTAGCTTGCGAATTCCAGAAATCAGTTTCTACTGCCCACTTCTAATTTGAGGTTAAGTTCGGAGTATGGATTGAGAGTAAACAATCCGCAGCAATGGTGTTTACTTACGTTCGCTGCAAAATGTTTGGAATTCGAAATTTCAATATTTAAACTCTTTTTATGCCCCTATTCATTGCAACTACAGTAGAGTTGTCTCTTGGTTGTAATTCAAAATTCGGTATTGTCATACACAATCTTGATAGAAAAGTTGTCAATACACACCGAAGATGGCACCTGCCGGTGGTTGTCTATGAGTTGTTAGTTAGGTAGTTTGGTTGTGTGAAAGTTGAGTTAAATTGAGTTGAGTTGTGTTCTACAATAGGGGCATTGAACTTGATTTCTTAATATGTACTTACATTTTGAAGGGATAATTATCTAATTATTTTTTTCTTGGAATAGTTAAATGGGCAATTTTCTGTTTATAAATGCAACAAAAAAGGGGTTTGTTAGCATTTCATCAATTCGTTCGTTCGCTCTCCTGTGAATGGGCGTTAATAGTAGGGGAGCCCACGACTATACGCACCCATTCAAAAGACTGATGATTTGGATGTGGTTAAACCTCATAGCAGTTTTTTTAAAAAGAGAATCGCCAGTTTGAAATACTCGTTTAGTTTAATTATCTGGGATCAATAACAACATGACAAGTCGACAATTCTAAATTCACTTGTCTAATTATTCTTGCCCGACCCCCGACAAGTACAAATCATTTCTGTAACAGAACGTAAACCGTTGGACAAATTTCCTTGACTTGTCTGCATTCTTCGACAAGTGTTTAACGGGTGAAGATGCCAAAACAACTTAAACTTAACTTAAATATATATCTTTTTTGGTGCTTCCAGTGATGGCCTAACAAAAGAAAATAAATGTGCAAAATGGAAGGAAATACACAGCCTGGCAAAAAGCCTAAAGCCTAAACGTAGTTGCGCAATATAAGAATTGGACGCATATAAGACGTATTTTGGCAAAATGATAAGAAAGGCTCAATCGTAAGTACTAACTAAAATAAGGGACATTAGAATTATTAATACCAGCTTTTGACAATATTTCACTTGTCCTCATTGTGAACACAGTTCCACAAGTGTTTCTTGACACTTGTCGTGTTCTGTTACAGAAAGAGGGAAATTGTACAATTTTCCACATGTCAATTGTCGAAGTATTCACGGACTTGTCGTTTTGTGTTATACAATTTTTCACAAGTTGTCGAAATTCACTTGTCCTACAACTAATTGTTGCGTTGTGTTACAGGCCCCACCCTGCCTGATGGCTTCTATTGATTGCAGAGCGGAGTAATATGTATTAGTAAAACGGCTTTTTTACTTTGAACGTTTTTGAAGTTACTCAATTTAGTTATGCAAACTCAAACCATTATATTCGTAGGCGTATACATAACTACATGGGCTTTCTGTGGTAATTTGTTATTGCAATAAATTACCTGCACATTTGCACATTTCATCTGTGATATGTTGAACTTAAAGATACTTACGTAAAAGGGTGAGTACTTACGGGAAATAGAAAACATTTCACATTAAATATTTAATTTAATTTTTTATTGTTTAATAATTTATAATCATTTTATTAATATTTTGTTTGCATTTATTTTGTAATGTATTTCATGTGGTATGGTATAAAAAACAGTAGAAAATAAATAATTCCGACATTGATAGTAACCATCTACAAAATAATTTTTATGTATTTCATCTTGTAAATGAATTTTATTATTTTGACTTCGCGTCTTCCAAATTTTTTTTCTCTACCACTTACAATGCCAAATCACATCTTTCTATAATAGCTACGTTTCGCTCTTAATTCTTATTAATATTACCTGGAACCATCTCTCAACTTGATGGGGTCTATGTGGTACCTGCATATTACTTTCTACGTTCAATTCAATATAATTATGTATAACTAAAAGTTTTTTTTTTTTTTTTTGGTTTTCGTTATCAATGAACCAATACACAGTTCTAAACATAACAGTTCTTGTTCGTCTTGGTAATTTCAGATTGATAAGTTGGATAGCCACAGCTTCTTGTACAAAGAATAACACAAATTTAGGTTTGATATATTTTTTTCCCTTTTACATAAAAACTATGTTTATGTACGATTATGTATGTACGATTCATTTTGATTCTACTGCCTACGCATCACACGATAGGTATACAATGTAAATATTGAACACTAAACAACTGGTAATTAATATAGTGTTGGTCTCAAATTGTTTAAATGTTTAAGTTTATTTTTTCGGTTACCATCGTAACACCACAATATAAGATTCTAGTTTTAATAATTTTATTAAAATATCCCTACTTTCTGTTGCCGTTTTTTTTTTTCTCATTTATGTATAATTTTAATTAATATATTGAATTCTTAATAAATATGTTTGATGCTTTTTCAATAAAAATATAAATATACGTATATAAATATTATTTCAGTTAATTTTATTATTATTTAATAACGTAAATACCAATAAGAATATTAACTCAAATATAAGCATTTTTAAGAAAATTAAAATAAAAACTTGCTAAGCATTTATAGATATAAAACAAAGGCCAAAAAAGCAAAATCTGTGTAAATATACATATATTATTATCTTTACTTTATGAATTCAGTATTAACATTTTTACCTAAAATAAGACAACTTGACTCACATGTCATAAGCTCATGGATAATATCATAAAAGCGATAATTAATAAATTAATATAAGATATAAAACGTAACTGGATCTTTTTATTTCTAAGAGGTTTTCAAATTGGAATTTCTTTTGTTAAAATTAGATCAAAGTCAAATAAAAATCAACCAAAATAAGAGAGAATGTCATGGTTCTGTTCGCACACACAACGATTCTGTTAATGAGAATGACCGTTGATTATATAATATAGTTTTTGCACGCGCGAAAAAACACAACAAAAACCAACGATAATAATGCCGAATTTTAGAGCTTTCCACCAGTCTGCGGTGTTAGAAAAATGGATTAGGAATATACCTACCAAATTTAATAATTGCATTGGGAGCTAGGAAGGTTCAATTAGATACCACGATAAACATATTCTTTGAATGTATAGTTGTATTTTTACTTTGGGAATGCAAATATAATCATTCAATAGTTTTCAATACATACGTAATCAAAAGTGAGGTAAAACTTTTTTCTATTAACCTTTGTCCTTGGACATTTTGGAAGCCACAAATTGAGAAAATGTTCATAATAATTTACCACTAATTCGGAGTTTTCCTAGAATGGCACTGAAGGCAGTTTACCGATACGATTATGTTTATCTCTTGCAGATCCGAATACGATGAAAAATGTGACAGATACTCACCCCTATTCCCGTTTGCGTTTGTCGTATACGACTCATGTTTCGTGTCGTTGTAAAACGATGTTCAGATTTTTCTTTAACTTTTGTTAACAATTTTATTTCATTTTCTATGTGTTCACAGTCATTTCAAATCATTTATCTCAAAAAAACTTACAAACACCAACGTGAAATACGAGTCGTTTACTGCTATGTTCCACATTTCACTTTCACTCGAAATGAAATCGGAAATGAATTTTTGTGTTCTACCATTCACTGTATCTGATTTCCATTTCAAAATTTTCGGAATTCAGACAAAGTGAAATTGTGATTTCGAAAAAATTTCGGAGTTTCCGAATCGCTCGAAATGAAGAACACTGAAAACGAATTCACTCGATTTGCAATTTCGATTTCACTCGATTTCTGGAACCTAGCTGTTAGACAAACTTCAACGGGAATAGGGGTGACTGTTTAATCCGAGTTGGAGATCTGTCTTTAAACTTTATTCAGGACCGATACGATCGCAGGACTAAGGCCCTTATTGTGATTGTCGATCAGCGATCGTCACGACAATTGTCGATTGATTTTAGCTATTCGTACGCACAAAATTTGTTCACTTCCAAGAGAAAGCATCGATCAGATATTTGTAAAAGACTACAGGCGACTGTCAAATCGACAAATATCACTAGCAATCGACAATCACATTTCTCGATCGATCGACAGTAGTTGTCGATCAACGATTAACTATCGACACTCACAATGGGGGCCTAAAATACATCTTAAGTCCGTAGTACACGGCATGTAGAAAGCCACATACGTATGTAACACTGACGTCATTTGTACGTCGGCATATGTTCCCAATGGCTACATGCCGTGTATTAGATTTCTTTGTGGCACTCACATATGGTACACATGCATACGTGTACGATATGTGGCACTCTCTGTTGACGTCAGGAGCTACAAACCTACGTACGAGGGTTTTTACATGTCGTGTACTACGGCCTCTAGGGAGCTACAATTCGATATCGTACATGAAGGGCTGAATTATGAAGCGTTCATATGAGATTTATATTCTTGAATACTTGTATGTTTGGTCTCGGGTAGTTCAGGCCAATATTCAAAGTTTCATTGCTGTTTGCTTTTTTTAACGATTAATCGCTGAATGGACGATTGACCCTGGGGGTCTAGCACGTAACTTGATACAATCGAGTTCAGTCGATACAATCTAATTATCGATTTGTCTCAATCGATTATTTTCGATCGATTATCCTCGATTGAGACAAAATAGGTGCTGCCAGAGCTCGATTGGATTAAGTTACGTGCTAGACCCCCTGGGATTTGCTTTGACTGCAGTTTTTGCAGTTAGGTAATCAAATGCTTATGGTTTAAACAAAAGCCAGAAAGGAAAGAAATTAGTGTAGAGATTGCATGCTGTGGATATTTTTTCTCCACAGTTGCCGTCCTGATAACCAGGGGAGAATGTTATTTATTATTGTTTGCTTATAACACCCCATATAATTCCCAGAAGTTACGGTTATCTTCTGCAAGCAGCTGCCGGCACTGTATTTGTAATTCTAACTACCAAAATACCACAATTGTCTTATATGTCTATTAATGTTTGAGATACACCTAGTACACTCCAAGTTCGCACAGCGTTCATAATGTCCTCCACAAGCGGCTAAAACAGAAAATATTAATCAAAAACTGCCATTCACCTCAATTTAAATTGAAAACAAAAACGACTAATAAGAAAAAAATAAACAAAACAAATATTTAAAATTTTTTTTTTTACTTTTTCTTTTAAATATAAAAATTTATTTCATATAGTTTATATATATTTTTTTTTAAATTTTTCGCATTATTATTAGATAATAATTATATTTCAAGGTAATTAATAATAGTAAATATTTTATAGAAAATGTTTTATGTGTCTGTGTGTGGGTGTGCAAAAAAGCTCTTATTCTCATTTTATGTAAAATAATTTTAACGATTAAAAAAACATAAATATCAACTTCTGTCTCCACTCACTTTGTTATATTCATGAGCTGGGCGAGTTGTGTAAAATCCTTGAAAAAAAAAACAACAAAAATCATCCATAAACAAATATTGCATTTTTAATAATTTATGCAAAGGGAAGAATTCTTTATTCCATTTTGGTTATAGTGCATTGTTTTCAATTTTTATTTATAAGAGAATATTTTCTTTTTAGTTTTTAAGTGTTTGCAACTTTTTTCCTGTCGTATTGTAAAGGATCAAGATTCTTGTTTTTAAAAATCCACAGCTATATCTATGGAAGTTGTAAAACAAATTGTAATAACACACAATACGATATTCGCTCAACGTTTCTCAACAGTAATTTTTAATTGAAACCAAAGTTGTAAAATACACTAAAAGGGAAAAGGCCATGTTTACTTAAGAATAATAAATCGTTATATTAGAGTTTATAGTATAATATTTTCAGTTTGTTAAACTTTAAAATTTTGGAAAGAAGTACACATATGGAAATTCATTCGCATAGTAAGAGGCACAATAAAAACCGAACAAACATAGAGAAAAATTCGATAGAGAAACAGAAATACATTTTTGATTGTTTTTTTTTTAATTTTTATAATAATGAACAAGAAATACAAAACAAATAATATAAACAGTCGATGACAAATAAAAGTGACCGACAAAAAAGTTTCAAAGAAAAAACACATTTACTGGTATAAAAAAAGGAACAAAATATTAGCATTCTTCATAGTTTTTTGTGATATAACTTTTTTGTTGCTTAATTAGTTTTCATTAAACATTTTTGTCTAACCAAAAGCATGCACTGGGGGTAGCATTATGTAAATACAAATATTGATAATAGATTTCATTTTTTTTTCTTAAGTTTTTATATTTATTTTTATTTTTTTTTTTAATTTATTTTATTTTCTTTAAATATATTTGATATTGTGTATTACATATTTCATTTTTCGTTTAATGGATAATCCATATCCCATCATTGTATTTTTATTCCTTCTTCACATTCTAAAAGAAAACACAAATTTTCTCTTCTATTTATTTTTTTTTAATAATTAATTATAATAAATAACACAAAATAATAATAATGAAAATAAAATAATACAACGACACAACAGCGGACAGAAAAAAAAATTAAATAAAAATACAACCAAATGAAGGAAAAATGAACATTAAAAGTTAAATTGAAATTAGTTCCGTTTTGAATACATTTTGATTGTGTTGTGTTAGATAAGGAACTGAAAAACAAAATTGCAGTTGTTTGATGGCGTTCCTTATAAACGTTCCTCTCTTATGTTATCCTTTTCTCTTAAGACGAAAGGTGAAAGAAGGATCCAAATTTGTTTTCTCATTTTATGATGTAAATTCGTGAATATATATGTATATGCATTTGTGAGTAGGTGTCGTCCCTTCATGGGTTCTACCTACTACTTAGAGACTCCTACAATATATTAGACATTTTTATTTGTTCTAGACAGGAAACAAGCTTTTTCGCTGAGATTTTCATCTTCATCGGAACGGGTGATACTTATAATGTGTATAATATGTTACTATGTAAAAAAATGTATGCATGCGTGAGGTTGACACACTCAAACACCAATCAGCTCTCTAAAAATTAATAAATTATAAATATATAAAATAAAGGACTGTTTGATTTTTATGTAGAAAATGTATATTCCGCCCGGTGAAAGCGCAAATTGTTCTCCAACTCTATCTAAGCTGTCTCCATTTCGAGAGGATGAGTTGCGACGGGAACCGTGGGCGATGGTAAATCATCCAGTGATGCAATTCCATTCAATTTAGGCTGCTCATTGTCCGCAGGAATTGGATCCAATGTTTCAAGAACCTTGGGCTCGTCAGCGGCGACAATGGAATTGTTGTGTTGATGTTGAGCTGGGATCGTAACAGGTCTAGGAGTAGTAGTGTCTTTGGTTGGTTTGGTAGCAGATGCATTCAACTTGGAACCAAGGCTCTTGCGGACCGGTGGAGTCGATGATGTTTTCTTTAGTGGTGTTGATTTCCTTGGGACTAGGTTGCTGGTTTTGGATGTTGGAGTTGTTGCACCAACTGTTGATGTTGTGCCAGTGAGGGGAGCTCGGCGTGTAGTAGCGCTTGATGTGGTTGTGGAACGTGCCGCTGCTGATGGAACTGTAGATAATGTAGTCTTAGTAGTCGTTGTTCGAGTAGATGTGGTCGTTTTGGTGCCATTAGTAGTGCTGACGCGCAATGTGATCGTGGTCTTAGTTGGACTCTGTGATAAAATTGTGTGCAAAATGTTAATTATGGAAACATGAAACGGAATAAAATATTATTTTCTAATAATACTGAAAAAATCAGACTACGTTATCAAGAAATATTTTTTTTTGTGTATGCATTTGGAAAAACTCTGTTATTAAACCGATGTGAATTGGTATTTTTCGCACGCATTTTGACTGATAAAATTTATAATTTAAACAACAAACAGATGGTCTTGAGGTGTTCAAATCTATATTCAAATCTTATGAATAAACGTGTTTTAGCTCTCACTTGCATTTGATAAATGAGCTTTGATCGCCAAACGTAGCCACTCTTACTTGCTAACACTTGGAGGTAACTTTTTGTCACGGCTACATACTCAAATATGTACTCGAATACTAATAAAAAAAGTTCTGTTGGAAAGAAACACCGGTGGGTGAAATTCTTGACAATGTCGCATGCCGCATAGACACACCTGTGGCGCATTTTTAATACATTTCTCGGGAAAGGCGGACGCTTGGAGATAGGTATTAGTTCTGCTTTCGCACTTAAATTTTAATAAATTATCCTGTACGATTGGAGACCATTCTTATGCAATAATTAAAGTTAGATGCAATTTCTATTGGTGCGTTGTCCCGACATGTGGTTGGTTATGGATGAGTTGCAATGAACCTCCCTAAACAATAGAATACATAATAGTTTACGACCGAATCTGCCAGACGTAGAAATTACGGAAGAGCTTAAAGCTGTGCGTTAGTGGCGAGTATGTGTCAATTTTTAATCAATTTCTGTAATAAAATTTTTTGATTGGTTAATCGTTTTCTCATCTAGAATTATCACCTCGTCGTTAACATTGTTTTTCACGATTTAATTTCTGTTAGAATTGCACAGATTTGTGGTGGTTTTATTTTTTGTTTCTGATTGTTCATACCTTAAGTTCCTAAAATTTAAATTTCGGAACAGTTGCCTTGCTTAGGTGTTTTGCTTTCGTTTTATCTTTTTTGGGAGGAGCGCGAAATAGACGCTCAGGTTCAACAATTATTTTAGGTTTTTCAACTTTAACCGCATCATTTACCGGGACGATTTTGAATTCGTTTCCTTTCGGTATTATCATTATCTAAGTAAAAATAAGACATTATGTGTGAGAAACAACAAATCTATACATTTAACAGCAGTGCAGTGTACAACAAAAATTTGCATTGGTTTTCGGATCTTTTACTGAGAACAAGTGCAGTGACACGTAGAGGTGTATCTAATAGCTGTTAAATTTGTTTTTCAATAATTGTCGAATAGCAGCGAAGTGTAAGCTCACTGCGATTCCTTTTTGTGCGTCATGGGGTATAATAAATAAATTGCCTTGTTCAGGTTTCTCTGTTTTCATATTTCTCGATAGATCGTTATTAAGCTTGAGTTATGAAATAACAAAACTTTGGTATACAATTTACAAGATGACAATTAAAAAGTGTAATGTCATGTCCAGTCTTCCCATAGGCTTAGCTTTCAAACTTTCTGCGTCTCCTTAGTTGTTTACTTGAACAGAAACTGCTCAAACTGGCAGTTGTATTCGGGACATTCATTGAAAAATAGATTCTTCCTCTTGGTTGTACCAAAAATCGATTCTTTATAGAGCGGAAGTTGAATTTATGTATATTTACCTTTATAGCTTCAGTCTTGCGGAGTGTTGAAGTCAATGTGCCACGTGGGGATGTCAATGATGCTTTTACGGGTGCAGCACTCTTGGGCGCCAATGTTGTAGGTTTCGATGCTGCCGTCTTTGTAGCGCTACCATTTGTGGTGGCCACTGAAGATGCTGTGGCAGGTCGTGGTTTTGAAATCGCATTGGTTGCTGGTGTAGTTCTTGTCGATCCAATTGATGTTCTGTAAAAAACGGATTAGAATGCGAAAGGAACATACGAATATCTGTAATTTCAACTCACTTTGATCCTACAGCAGACTTGCTGCCGATGCTAGATCTGACTGTTATAGAACTGGACTTTGCATCATCTGTTGATTTGCTCGTTGTAGTCTTAGCAGCGCTGCTTACTAGTGGTTTGCGTGCAGTCAATGGAGGCTTGGTATCAATTCGCGATTTTGCTGTGCTTGTTGTAGTAGTTGTGGCGGTCGTCTTCTTTTCTGTGGGCGTTTTGACAGCACCAGTCGATGGTGCTGTGCGTGGACGTGGAGCAGCACTGGTTGTGCTACCGATTGTTTTCTTGGCGGCTAAGGACGAAGCTGCAGCAGGTTTCGGCTTATCCGCCAAACTTCGCTTAGCAGAAACAGAGGAGGCTGTGGAAGTTTTGGTTGTTGTGCCAACAGCTGGCTTCTTTGTATCAGGAACTTTTGATTTTGTGGCTGACGAAGTTTTGCTCAAATTCTTCTGATTTTTTTCGGCTTCGACTTTCTTGACGGCAGCAGTTGTCGCTGCAACAGCGACTGCGACTGCTGCTCCAATGGTTAGTCCTTCAAGGGCTTCATCGGCAACTGGAACTGGGGAGGAGCTCAATTCAACTGGTGCTAATTGTTCATGGGCTTGTTCAACAACAGGCTCGACTTGATTTGTTGCGATCAATGCAATTTCAGGGGTAGTAGGCGATATCTTAACGCCATTAATTTGAACTTGCTCTGTCTCTAGTTGGACGTCCTTGGTAATCTCCTTATCGTGGCTCAACAACAATTGTTCAATCTTCTGTTCAATTTCCTTCTCGTCCTTATTTTCTTTCTCATCTTCACTGGCCAATGTAAGGATTTTCTGGACTTCTTCCTTTGAAACAACATCCTTCGCTGGTACGGTTTCACCAACTACGGAGATTAGTTCGTTTTTGGGATCACTCACTGCCTCAAAAGAATTGTCCTTGCTTTCATCTTCATCTACTGGGAGCATTTGCACAGTATTCAAAATATCCTCCTCATTCGATTGCACCGACGTGTTATTCTCAATGTAAATGGACTCCTTCATACCGGCATTATCTAAGTCAAATGGCGCCGAGAATTCAGAGAGAAGCTGAGTTGCGTCGAAAGCTTGAACATTGTCAACAACTTCAATACTTTCTTCTGTGACGGGACTATCAACCAAAGGCTCTTCGTCTTTCTCTGAACCATGCATCGCCTCCTTCCAGTTCATCTCCTCGTATAGCTCACCGTTCTCAGCGTGATCAATTATAGCCTCATCGCCGGGCAGTCCATGCGGTTTATGTGCAATCTCTTGATCGAATTCATTCTCTGCCGGGATTTTGATATTTTCCATATTAGATTCACGACCCTTGCGAGGACTTTGTGCGAGTACCTCATCCTTAAAGTGAGGGGGAATTGCTGAGGGTGGTGCAGCTGTAAAACCGTTGGCAATTTCAGATTCCACATCGGCAGTTCCAGGGGGAGAGAACGTAGGAACGAATTCCTTTGCTTCAGGATTGAGTTTGGAATTCATTTCACTTGCCGATAGGTCTTCGTCTTCGAGGTTATCTAGCTTTTCTTGTGTTGAGCTCTGGGAGATGTTTAGATTTGCAAGGGTGTCCCCGACGGTGTTCACCTAAAGTTATTGTATGGAATTATAATAAAAATACAAATAACAAAAAAACTAAGCAAAATGACAGAAAATTGAAAATAAGGCAAACAGTACAATTTTGGGCTTCTTTGCTTTTGACTCAGGAAAAGGCGTAACTAGTATACTTGCATATACATAAATGTACATTTATTAATTTCAGTTACATATTTTGTTGGCCTACAAATCTGCAATATCTGCAACATGGGGGTTTGAGTTGTTCTGCAGCACCACCACCCTGGGGTAATATGCTTATTTTGTGTGTTGCTTCGAGGCGAGGCAAATGTTTTTTAGGTGGACAAATAGTTAAGAGCGCTCAAATGATCAAGGCGTGGAATAACTACAGAAATAACAAAGAGGAAGGAGGAGAATGCTTCGAATGAACACGGCTGGCAACATACCAATGAAGGGGTTAAGTAGACTCAACATAATCCTCGAACGGATACAAGGCTTAAGCGGAAACTTTTTAGTGTGCAATCTAGCATTACTCGCATTGAAAATGTGTAGCCGTAGGTCAAGAAATATACAACCAATTTGGTAATATTTCGTAAAAGTAGTGAGAAATATCAGGAGTTCGGGGTAATCAAAGTTGTTTCTTATCTACGTAAGCCTATTAGCCTACCAAGAAGCATATCCAATCCACGATTACCATACGTATTAATGAACATAAGTATTGCTCCATAAGTCATCGTATTGTTTTGCAAACAATATGTGGCTAGATGTTATTTTGGTTGGCACAATATGTCTTTAATATTGCTAACCAGCTATTTGCACACGTTGTTCGGCAAAGGAGTTTTCCTTCCCACCTTAGCCATAGAATAATATATCAACTTGTGAATGTACTTACCGCCGATTCTGCGACTGCTGACAACTGTTGAGTCAAATTGTCGTATGTATCTGCAATTGATTTAATTCCCGAATCAGCTGTAGATAACAATTGTTCTGTAAATGCCGTTCCTGATGATGGTGCACCAGCCTCTTGCAGCTGTTGCTGTAGTTCCTCTTCAACAACGATATCACCTTGCAGACTTAACAAGTGCTTCTCACCTTGACCATCTTTCAAATACTTCCATTCTTCCTCATCAGACTCATCGCAGCTCTCGTGTGTGGGTGGTACTGCTGAGGGCTCTTGTCCAGAGACTGGTAGTGCGCTTGCTTCTAAAAATAGAAAAAAACGAAATTGATTTATTAATTTATCATTTTGTCAAATGACTTTCATTCCGACAATTGAGAGTGCAAAGGAAACAGTATAGCATGGGGCAGCATGGGAAGGAAAGTTAAACAAAAGATCAAACTTCAAATATTAATCATCATGCTGATTGTTTTTTTTTTTTTTGTGTTTGTTATCGCTCTACAATGACAAACTATAAAAAAATATTATGCATCACTATCGATTCGTTTTTGAATGAGATCACACGCAGATTTTTTTGTTATTACAGAACAAGTCTGACTAAAATACATTTGTGCAGAAAAAATAGCCTTATCTTGGGTGGTTAAGAACAGATAAAACTCAATGTGCGACATTTTGTTGAAATTAGAGAGGAGAGTTGCAGCTTTGAGCTGATACAATAGATAAAGTGAATACAATAAAATACGACCACATTTATGTTCCATACAAAATTGCATAAAGAATGAAATCGTTCGACCAATCCTTTAAAAATATAAAAAGTCTTATAGATAAAAGCGTGTTATCTTTTCTGTAAACAGAGGTAATATTATGTATTCAGACAGGTCGTTGATTGAGCTAAACAAAAATCTGTTATCACATTGAAAAAATAGTCTTAAATAGCTTGCGTAGTATTAAAAGGAAAGATTGCAGTTGGCAACAGCAGCTTGGAGTTTAAAATGAGGTTTTGTTTGATTGATTTATACCCACGTCCACGCCTTATAAACTTATTTATGCAGCTAACGGATGAATAGAACTTTTTGTAGGGTTGTTCTGTCGACGCATCAACTTTTATAAGTCATATTTAAGAGCCATGTGTAATCTCGCAAGAATTTTATTTAAATTCACTGAGAAGCGATGATCTGAAATTGACTCAAAGAGCGCAAACGCAGTTTGGTATGTACATCTTTTAAAAAATTAAAGCTGAAGTTAAGAGCATTGCGAAAGCAATTGAGTTCAGAAAAAAAGAATTAAAACCAAAATACATTCATTTATCTTTGCTTTCAGAGCTTGATTCTAAATGCGCTAAGTGTCAACACGTCAAAATTGACGCCTAATTTTTATATATTAAAATTTTCTTTATGGTTCAAACTCAGTGAAAATATACAACCAACCTCGGCAACGGCAAGTGTTTTCAAAAGTAAATTGGCAAATTTGTAAGCACACACCCTATAAAGCTGAAATTTTGCACCAAGGTTCCCTTTAAAATGTATACAAAGAATAAGGAAGAATCATCCTTATTCCCGTTGGCGTTTGTCGTATACGACTCATGTGTCGTGTCGTCGTAAAAACGATATTAAGATTTTTTTTCGAACTTTTGTTACGATTTTGCTTCATATTCTATGTGTTCACTGTAATTTCAAAAAGTTTTTCTTAAAAAAGTTACAAACACTGACTTAAAACCGAAATGAAATATTAGGCGTTTACGACAAATGCCAACGGGAATAGGGGTGAATATTTCGAAATAGGTGGCCAAAGTTTGTATGGGAAAATTTGTATTTTTCATTAGATCGACTTTAAATTCGGCTTGTGTACTCTATAAAAGAACGAAAGAAAATCAATTCCTCTGATTTTGGAAATTTTGCTATGATCCCAATGAGGCTTTTACCCGATGTTTTAAAAAAAACTTATGGCATGGAAATTCTCACTTCTTTTCTGTTTTGTGTAGGTTTATGGCTAATTTCACCACTACAGGATGAACATATAATCAAAATACGCACCGACGCACGATGACAAAGCCTATGGTGTCGACATCATCGTGACTTATTTTGCAGGTTCTGAATTTTCTGTTTATGTTTAATCGCATTTTGCCAGAAATGAGTGGCTGGATAATATTTTGGTTGGTACAATGTAATCATTTGACGTCTTGTTATAGACGTGACGCGAATTGAAATCGTTCAATTACAGTACATACTCGTCGTTGGTTTTTCTAAGCGTTGTGTAGTTAGCAAAACGACAAAACCCACCGAACGCTTTTTATTTAAGCGATAGCACTAATAAAATATACCCATCGATGAGAGATAAGCACCTTCATCCAATAGCCACCATGTTATCAAGTAACCAATCGATTCTACGTCGATTTGGAGGATAGTTCAACACCGAGTTCGTTGTTTTATTTCTTATATTCATCCAAACTCATCGTCATATCAGTGGAGTTGAATTGTTTTTATTATTCTACTCGATAACTAACTATAGCAAATGGTTTAGTTTGCACAATACAACACTGTCACCTTTCTCTCGATCAAACAACAAATTTGTTTTCTGCATATAACAGTTTTTTTTATAAACCACTCTTTCGCTGCTTGTAGGTGCACTTATTGAATACGCAATTAAAGGTTATGAATTCATGACTCGTCTTGACGGTCAACGCAAATTCATTCATGAGTAACGGTGGAACAATCAAATTAAACTAATAAACTGCACGCGTGGCGACAACACACAATACCATCAACCGCAATAAGAAAATGAGAGACACTTCAACGCAATATACATATGGCATGTCGCATGCACTGTACCTACCTACTTTTATTATTAGTCGGTGTGCAATAACAATTGCATGACTCTGTGCGTAGGGTACAGTCTCTGATTCGGAAAAGAATGTCATTTCGCGTGAAGTCGAGTGATTTATTCGTACGTTTTTGTGCTGGTATTTTTAGACCTAATTTGAGAAGACAAGTAAATTTGCTCGTTAGTCTGTAAAAAAGTTGCATAGTTTCTTTCAAAGGCATGAATGTCAAGAGTATTTAGAAGTTGATTGTTTTCCATGTGCATACATATGTAATGGGATTACAGAAATGCTGTAAAAAAGGAGAGTATATAATAAAGAAACAGATTTCGATAATAATTCGACAAACAAATGGAAGAGAAGTCAAACATTTGTTTGTTTCCTTATATACTTGATTATTGCTTAGTAGTCGGACTTAAGGATATGCGAATATGAACCATTTAATCTCAACCAGCCAAGATTTTCATCCACCCGACCAAAAATAAGCAATAAGTACCTATATACATATGTACATATTATATAAATTGAAGTCAAACAATGCTGCTGGACCAAACGACCTTTTCCGTCGTCTACCAAAACATCGATAGATACGAGCTATACAATCCCCCATGTCTAGTTTTGGCTTCCCGCAAAACTCGTTCGTCAGTATCACTGACAAAACCTCGTCGATGCACCAAGGTCGGTAACGACCTTACCAAAACCTTTAATACCAAATAGAACTGATTTAAAAACTACATTTGTATTTCATTGTATGTACTGTCAGTCAAAAAAATACATTTTATATTTTGCTATATCTATTAGGAAGGACAGAGTCTGAACGGCAGTTATACTCTTAGATATTGTCAAGCTACTACCACCTCATGTCAATTTTTGACATGCTGACTTTCGATTATGTCCTTGTATGTAGCCAACATGGGATGAAAGGTTAACTAGCGAGAATTGTCGACAATTTTTCCCAATTCCAGGCAAAGAGATAATTCAAAATGAAAGGAAAATCTAAATTTTCATTTTTCATCATTTTCAATGGTCCGCTTGTCCATTAAGTGGGTCGCGGGTGTATGTTGCTCAAGTGGACCCTCCATAGCTCTCGATTCTCCGCCATACGAGTATAGAAGAGACTATGGACCTGATCTAACCATCTCATCCTTGGTCTACCTAGATGACGCCTGCCTGATGGTAAGGATTTCATAGCACGTCGTGGGATCATGGTTGAGGACATGCGTTTAACATGACCAAACCACCGAAGCATGGACCACTCCGTCCGGAGAAGTAGCTGCTCGACATTGAGTTCCTCACGTATTCTGGTATTTCTTATGCGATCTTTACGGGTCACACCAGCAATTCAGCGGAGGATTCTCATTTCGGTAGCTTGTTTTCGCGATCTTATTCCTTCGCTCATTACCCAAACCTCATGACCATAGGTAAAAGTTGGAACAAACACCGAGTTATAAACTGACAACTTAGCTTTGACACCAATTTCAGTCCTCCTAATAACAGAATGACCAAGCTGTTCCAATTCTACAGGAAAACTCGTCATTGCTCCTTTCATCGCTCGTGTCGTGAATAAGACCCCGAGATACTTAAACTCCCAACTCGCTACGCGTAATCGTCGCAGCATGCATGCTACATGACGACTATCGTCGAGCAATGTCCGCCGCTTATCGTATTTGTACGAGTTCGCTTGGAGTTTGATTACATTTTTCAATACGATTTCAATTGACGATTGCAAATTGCGTCGTGTGCGGTTTAATACGCCTATCGTAGGTGCACGGCAAATTCATGATGTGACTATGACGATACGATGACGATACGAGTCGTGTGCGGAAGGCCTAAATTTGTATATATAAAAAACGCAGTTATAAAAAAAATATACTCGTACCTATGAAGAAGAGCATGCAGCTCTTTGCCAGATCTAACCTTGTCTGACTTAAATTTATTCACAATCTCGAACATTAAAAAAAAAAAAAACAGCAGCGTATTGACCTTGCTTACTTATCGCACTATCGCAATCCGCAATCAGGAGCAATCCGCTTAAATCTTTTACATATATGGCTTAAACAAACGTAACGAAAATAATCATCATGAGTACACCGGAAAATTCTGTCATAATCGCAGTATGTATCTGGCTTACGTTTGGTGGCTATAATAAAGCCAAGCAGCACACCAACGCCGCACATTTGCACTATTAGTTCCAATCAGTCATACTGTCACCAATTAGAGATAGTGACGCAATGCGTGTGCTTATTTGTCTATTTTATTTGGTTATTGTTTATTGTTTTATAAAAAAATTGATGAACAAAATGAGAAATCTCGCCCCGAACAAAAACGATTACTATTCGAAATTGAGCGAAATATTTTTGCTATGAATGTCATCAAAATTGTTGTGCTATTAGCTAGCGGCCGGCACTTGAGATGGCGATTATGCAAGCAAATGTACATTTCTCGGTTAATAGTGTCGTCACGTTTAATATGAAACAAAATGCATAGTTTCTAGAACTCACAGATGCGAGTTGTGCAATCTCGAACACAGTGCTGCTGATTATGATGATGAGAATGTTCATTTGGAACAAAAGCCCAAGTTTCATTTGAGTAATTTCCAGTCTTCAAGTGCATTAGAACAATAGCAGGTCAGACGTTGCAAAAATTATAAAATGTCAGTTTTCCACCAGAGTGCATTATAATTGTTACAAACAGGACCACATTTTTAGATTGGTTTGCAATAGGCTGTGTCCCTATGGTTTAAGATGAAACTAATTACATGAAAAAAAACCTCGTAGTAAAACAATAGCTTCCTCCCTAATGGCTTTTACCGCTTTCGTCCACTCAGTCGATAATACTGTTTTAATAAGATTTTTGTCGATACCGATACATATTTATTTAAAGAGCAAAATTTATTATAATTACATGTAAGGCGCATGCAGCATGTTCCACATTCGAGTGGTGAGCATACACGATTGCGGGGGTGCACGCAGATTAAAGATTAGCCTAGTTGATGCCTACACATGCACATCAGACGGGTTTGTCATTAATACTAATCATATGTGGTGCTTGCGTAGGGGCCAAGATATTACACTTGCATAGTTAAAAAAGTGTTGGTTTTAATTCAGTAAAGTGGAAGTTTATAGAAATGGGTTTCGTTAATTTTACAAAAGGTATGACATCACGCATTAGATGATGCGAAGAGTCACTGACCTGACCCTATCACGGAGTGAAGGATTTATTAGGTAAAATTATTTTGCACGAAACGAAACTATCACAAATCGACAAAAAGAATGTTCACAGGTCGTTAATTTAATATGCATCTTTCGTCAACATCTGGGTGACTCAAACAAAAACAAGAGCAGTTTATTAAACAGTGAGTTTTACCTACTTACTATAATAAGTAGAGAATCACTCGTCAGAGTAAGCAAAACCTTTTATTCTTATGGAAACTATTGGTTGCAGTTTACACGTTTTGTAAGAACAAGGCCGAATTGATTTGTACATGTAAATTTGTTTTTCTTTTGTTTGTAAAATCGACACAATTCTGTGACGTAGAGTTATCCCAGGGATGTGTTTCTATTCGGTAGATAAAGCATTCTGACGGATTACTAAATCTATCTTGTGTTCTGTTTTTAAAAGTTTATGAAGTTTGTAATTTTGGCGCAACAGGTACAGCCACTTCTGTGAACTAGACAGCTGCAGCTGCAGTATACAAACAGATAACAGACAAGCTATGAAGCGCTATTCTCCGCAAGAGCGTGGAATAATTGTGTTGTTTTTTTATACCACTAATCGGTCGGTGGTGTTAGCGCAATTTCGACGTCAATTTCCTAATCGTGTCGCCTAGCGTTGCCATCCGTCCGGGTTTTCCCAGACGTGTACTCTTTTTCGCCTATGTTGGGGACGTCCGGGATAGTTTTTCTATATAGTCGGGGGTCAAGAGAAAAGGAAATTCGAAATTAAAAGAGCTTAAAGTGCCAATTTTATTCCTGCTTTTTTGTAGCGGAAATTTTGAATCGTAACTACTTATTGCTTCTGAATTCTGCAATATATTATTGTATGTAGGTACCAACTTCGGTAATCGACAAAAGAAATGTTCAAAAACACTGAATGAAAAATTCGAATGCGATCTTACCTATTGAAGTCGAACTTTAAAAATATTAAATATGTTGATGAATATAGAATACCAGTAAATTTTATACCAATCAAAAAGGAGATGGCGTTCTCTTCACACGGCAGTGGAACGACTTTTGCTTATGTTTGAAACACTAAAACAATATTTCAAAGATGTTAAAAAGCCACCGAAAAAATACAAAAACTTTTTTAAATATTTTAAAAATTCACGTGTCACAATATATTTGGCAACCGTTGTCGCCCCAACTGGGAAAACATTCCGGCGCTTAGCTATTCGACTCGGAGACTAGAACCACCGGACTGGTCGTGCGGCCGAGAATATCGCTGTTGTGACTGCCGATGTCGCTAAGAACGAAGAAATAGCAACCAGACGACGGGACGGGCCACGGAATTGGGCAGCACCAGTCGGACCATACAGCGAATTTGAGTGAAAAACTTACACATGTTCCCGTGCAAAATGGCTGCTGACGTCAGTCACGTGCCAATAAGCAAAATCTTTGATGATTAATTGGTAGGTACATAATTTATAAGTCAATATACAAATTTTGCTTACTTTTAGTGAAGTATGATATTCTTGTCAATATTGTAGACGAAGTTAACTAAACTGAAATTCTTTCAAACGGACATACAGGAAATGTCCATCAATTTTAAACTGACAAAAGGGAAAATCCACCTACTACGTTGCTACAGAAAGGAATTGTTACCAATTTGAAGCATACTAATTGAATGAAAGCACTAGTCGAATATCTTGCCTCTGACTAGCGCTATGCTCATTTTTTATCAAGAAAATACACCAAAATCGACGCAACCGGTCAAAGATCATACAATCCTCTTATCTCTAATGAATGCTAATGCAAAATTTGTTGTTATTCTAAATCACAAATAGCCTTTGATCTGTATCAGTATTATGGGTAGATACATACATAATTAATCAAGCTAATTGATTTTGACATAATGATTGATAAGGAACTTTTTGTAAAACAATTCATGGTACTAGGAAAGGGAGTTACCACTTACTAGGGTAAGATAATAATTGTCACGTGCAATCATATCCGCCATTCAAAATTAAATAAGGTATAACACATTATACTAATTATAATTACATACAAAACTAAGTAAAAATTAATTAAAACAGCTTTCATTTCAATTATACAACGCTCATAAGTTGAGCAGTGACTGTTAATGTGTCTCTTGTCGACACATTTAATTAACGACCAACCAAAACGAAACATGCTCTTTGTAGTATGCGTATGTGCTTGTCCATGTCCATCCAGTACACCTTACAAATTAGTCACAACAATAAAAAATAAATAAAGGCATGATCTATTACAAAACTTAGTCTACAGTGTTAGTGCAACGAAAAGGTATTAACTATTATAATAATTTCATAAAACACACAGATAGGATCACAAACTATACAACCAAAACAACTTTTGACATACCTTTGGTCGTACAAGTCTGAACTATTTTTTATTTTTTATTATTATTTACTTGAATGAAATGACGTATAGTTATAGATATTTCACAATTTATCTGATAGTCTAACGCTTTCGCAAGCTTTTTATGAATCACTAACTGACAAAAATTAATAATAAAGAAAATGAAATGATAATACGTTTGCGTCGAGTGTGAAAGGGTCATAATCAATACTTTTCAAATTGAGGGTCCCCCACAGCGGGAGGTAATTCCTTACTATTTCTGAAGATTTCTTCTAGGAAAACTAACACCCAATTCATTGAGAAGCAAAAAATGAAGAAAAATAATAAGTGAAAACCACCATTGAAGACTTCACAGCTCGTGTGTTTGCTCTTCTTTTAGAATTTTATTTTATACGTAAACGGAACGGTTTGATATGGTTGGAGAGTTCCATACACCGTCTAGATACTGGAGGCACACAGTATCTCTGCTTTAAGGTACAATGAACACACAAGAAATTACCGATGCTGCGCTAGTTTAAAAAAGAAATGCTTCGGTTCGGATTCAGGGGCGATGGGCATGTGAGTTGCATGAGGATGGTTTCATTTGACTCTTCTAATTTTGTCTCAACATCGGAAGACATGGCTTTTTTGTTATTTTTGGAACACCTATTAAAATTATGTATTTGCCTTATGTATAAATTATGTATTTTTAAAATAACTATACCGATGACAACAACTTGACACAATAGATAATTACATGTAAGAGCCATGTACTACTTTCTCACGTTATTCTCTGCACATATACCTAATAAAATGTTTCCCTCGACTGGATTTCACATAATAATTCATGAAATCAAATCACAAGAATGCAATTTTATTGCGAAATTAAATGCAGGCGTTATTTCGCACCAATTTGTCGGCGAACGACGGCGGTATTTTGCTGAAAATTCACAGTGAAGCGAAATTAAGAGTTGCCAAGTCCATTTAATTAAAAAAAAAATATTCTAAAACATTATTTGCACTCAATTCTAAAAAAAAATAAGCAGAGTTCAAGGATGCACTGTTCAGAGTTCAATGTCTTCTAACACAGGGGTGAGAGCACCACCCACATGTCAATGCAAATACAATTGACCTCGGACTTATCACAATCGATTTATCAAGGAGACCCAAGATAACACAACATTAAATATTATTTGCAAATAGAATATAAAATTTTATGTTTTTGGCAACACTGGTCCATTCGCATCAGAAAGAAGCAAAAAAAGAAAAAACCGAAATATAAATGGCGAGGTGTGAAATTAGGGGAAAATATTCTAGTATCCTATCGCGCATATCGACCAACACCGCTAACGTACATAAAATTCAATTTAATTTAATTTTGAATGACACTTTTGATATGGATTTATTAGCAGTGTAGAGCATTACCGAATTTCGAATGCAAAATATTATCCATTTGACAATTGTCGTTTTGCATAACTGTGAATTTTTTCCTAGGGGATCAGCTCTCCGGCGTTTTTCAAGCAAGTACAATAATTCCTTTAGTTTCACCGCAAACAAAAGCGAAATAAAATCGAGTTTTGACGATTTACACAATTTATTACAAATAAGAACTCGAAAGTTTTGCTAAAATATATATTTTTTCTGGCAAATTATTAACCACTTTCGTCTCACGGGATATGCGGTTCAAAAAATAAACTCAATCGACATTCGCTTCTCACAGGCAGACACAAAAAACTATACTACCACCAAGCGCAAGCAGACGAGGCGAAAATCACATACAGAGCCATTTGGTTGAATTGAAAATAAATTGAATGGTGTCTGGTATGGCGAATAATTTCAAAATGTTGCTTTTCGTTATTTTCTGTCTGTGGGATTTTTTCTATTGTGCTCTCGTGTCATACTCATGTGTATCCGTATTTCCAACGAAATAAATGTCTATTGCTTTTCTATTCAAATAGCGACGACTATTCAGATTCAGAGTACAGAACATTTTATTTTGTTGTTAATTGAAGCTGATCTGATGGTCATGTACACCAAGGTGTTGGAAAGTGCGGAGCCGGAGGGGTGTGCTGGTGGGATTAATTTTGTTGAACGTTGAAAAGCTAATGGCGAATTGAAGAGAAGGCGCATCATTCAGGGATGGCATGAGGAAATATTCTAGCGTTACAAGTTTTTTTTATTTCGAAAAATGATGTTATAGTTTGCAAACAATTAGGACTAAATAATTATCCTCGGACAACTTTGCGACACAACCGTGGTGGAAAACGAGTTTTTCAGCTCTCAAAAAAATGATCATGCTTCAGGAGCAAGATAATAAATTATCATTGCTAAATGTTTTGACGTTTTGCTAAGAAAGTTAAAGAGGAATTTCACAGAATATCAATTATTTAATAGCGTGTGATTCGAAGTTTGGTGAAGTTCTATTTTCAACCCTTTCAGAAAATTTGCCGAATATAATAATTATTTGGTGCAATTGACACACGTCCTTAGGTACTTAGGAATCACAATCTCTGTATAAGTGACAACAAAGTGAGGCTAATGGATTATGACTACTCTTTAAATGTAGGGTGAACTACACAGCGCGGGCGTTAAGGAAATATGGATAGATAAGACAGGAGATACTGATGCCCATTGCATTGCTCCTTGTAACAAGGAGGAAAAACAGACCACATAGAACTAGACCGCCAACTTTAGTTCCCTTGTCTGTGAATACGTGTGAAATGTCAAAATCAATGGCTGCAATGATTATTCCATGATTTGACATGGGCCTAGGATTATTCAAGTATTCAATATATGCGTTAATGGCGATCCTTTGATTTTGTACAGTACCAATAGATGAAAAATCCTGGGCCCGCAGGCAGCTTGTAGGCAAAGTCCGCTATGTGGGAGGAGTCGACGGTATATTATATGTGGTTTGTGATTTCTATATGTATTTCATATTACCAGAAATAGGCTGAATGGTAAACTGATGTAATGACCATTCCTAGAATGGCGAGAATTGCGGTTGAATTGTTTAATGGACGGAATACAACTGCCGATTTCTTTTGAAAACTGTTTTTAAAATAAAACAGTAGAACATGTTGAAAACAATCAGCATACAAAATTGTGTGCTATTAATGGTTTATTATTTTTTATTATACCGAATATTAGCTTTGGTATTTAGATAATTCAATATTAAAAATGCTTTTTTGTCGAAAACGCTCCGTATTTATACTGAACAACATCAAAAATATGCCTATAAAATACCGAATTTTTATTTTTGCGTGAATTTTCCATGTTTATAGATTTTTTTGATTCGCGTATATAGGTACCTACTGTTTGTGAAATTGTTTTTCTGTGATATTTTTTTTTTTTTTTTTTTTTTTTTTGTGAGTGACATTTTTTGAATTTCTGTTATGAGTGTGCAGCCAAGCTTTTAAGAAGAAAGAGCTAAGTCCCGATAATCGTTTTTTGTAAAGCTATATAGAATAGCCCAAAAAAAACACACCTAATAATTGGTCCTAAATGACTATGATTTTAAAAGACTTAAAAGGATATGTCTAAAATGCCTACATACACCTCTATTTTCTGCCAATGAAAATATCCAAATTTGAACTAACTAATTACTTCATGGTTAATAAAACATATACATACTATAAAGCAAACGGTGACAAAATGTCATTAGAAAACGTATATTAATATACACACCTATGTTCAGTTCACATATCGTATATGGTAGCAAATTACTTCACGGTCAATAAAGCTTTAAGAAATAAAATCAATTCCCAGCTCTAACGTGGCATGTGTTATGATGTTAGCTAAATTTGTATTTCACTTATTCTTAATGAACAAGATTATATGGAATATATAAATTGTTTATGGATCCATCAGAGGAACATGATTCTGCTTTTACATTTTTGGAGTACCTTAACTATACGTATTACGTTTAGCACTTTTATTATGCTGCAAAGTTTATCCTTCACAAACAAATACAATGTACCTATATAGAGAAGAGTGTGGCCAACACACATTTTTGTATGTTATGGATAACTTGCATAGAACTGTCATAAATGACATTTAACATATAGGCAAAAGCTAAACAGCACAAAACAATTATGTAAAAAAAATGTCCAAGCTTTTTTTCATTTAAATTAAAGTACTTATCTACGCATCGTTAGAATAACTCCATCGATATTTCTATTAACTATAATATATACTTTTCCAATTAAAACTTTCCAATGGTAATTTTACTAATTTTTTTATGATTTCATTGGCCACAATCGCCAATCTGCGGCATAGAACCGAGAAGGCTCCTTATTTAGCACAGCCTTTAAAATTTAGCATATAATTTCATGTTTTATAAAAATAAAGTCACACAAAAAGATGGTTGTGGTAAGCTCGACACAATTTATTTACTGCAAGTTCGTTCAGTACTCACTGTTGAGCTGTATTTAAATAACGCATTGTAATTCAATGTTTCTCAAATATGAAAGGAAATTTTAAATTTGGAAGTATGTTTTTTTTCTAATGAAAATGTAAATGCATTACATTAATCTTCACATCCCTGTGCGACGTGCGTATAGTAAGCGAATTGATGACATGAGTGCATTACATCATCGCCCGACTTTTGGCAAAGCAAAATCCGCCCCCCCCCCTCACTCCAATACGATTACGATTCGTTCGAATTCGAACTTATAATTTGCGTTTGAATAATGTGAAATTGGTGGGAAACAAAAATTTTACTTTTTCTCATCATTAGATTGACATCTAAAAAGTAAATGCTGGTCCGGTCGTTCGTACAAGGCAGGGAACCGTATGGATTACAATGATATGTGATGAATATTTTGCCCAATTTTGCCACTACTTAATAATCGTACTCGTTCACATGCAAATGTAATGAAATGAGTAAACCCCTTAAGTTTTTGCGGAAAATAAAACAAAAAACAAAATGCGCAACATGTCTCCACTACATTCGGTATTCGAATTCATATTCATTTCAGACATGCATAATGTAAATATACGATTACGATACCGATTACCGGCCCGTCAGAGCAGTTTTTCTGTTTTGTTTATTTAATAAATCAGCTTAAAGCACTCAACATGCATAAGTGTGTGAGAGAGAGTGAGAGACGTGATTGAGTCGAGTTTGAGTAAGACTGGAGTGTGATGTGTGCAGTATAAAGTTTGTTTTGCTTGTCCTGTGCACAAACCAGGACAAGCCGAAGCTGGTGGTCTATTCTCTCTGGTTTGTGGTGCCTGCCAAGTGCCAAGCCAATGCCACGCCAATGCGCTGGCTCAGGCTGGCGTTACGTGGAGACGTGTTGTTAGAAACCCTAAAATAATATTTCCAAAACGTCAAAAATGCGCTGAAAATGTAATTTTTTTTGTTTTGGTTTGTTTAATGCGGCAATCTTTTTGTTTGTAATATACGAAATATATTTTGTCGCCAATAACTCGGGTCGCAATCAAAATTTTCAAAATCCCAGAAATTAATTTTCTTTATTTCTCTCCTATACCCGTATGGGGAATGGGGATTGCCCTTGATGATTTAGAGTCGATGGCGGAGAATCGAGAGCTATGGAGGGTCCACTTAAGCAACCTACACCCGCGACCCACTTAATGGACAACCGGACCATTGAAAATGAATGAATAAATGACATGAGTTTAAAGAACGTCGCATTTAGAGATCGCATTAGAAATACTACAATACGTGAGGAACTCAATGTCGAGCAGCTACTTCTCCGGACGGAGCGATCCATGCTTCGGTGGTTTGGTCATGTTAAACGCATGTCCCCGACCAGGATTCCACGACGTGCTATGGAATCCGTACCATCGGGCAGGCGTCCCCTAGGTAGACCCAGGATGAGATGGTTAGATCAAATTCATAATCTCTCCTCTACCCGTATGGGGATTGCCCTTGATGATTTAGAGTCGATGGCGGAGAATCGAGAGCTATGGACGGTCCACTTGAGCAACCTAAACCTGCGACCCACTTAATGGACAAACGGACCATTGAAAATGAATGAATAAATGAATTTAAAGAACGTCTTGCGCTTGTCCTCGAAATTCGATTTTTGTCGAAGCGTCCTAGAAAATAAAATTTTACCAGAGTGTGCTTAAATTAACGATAGGCTTTGATTTTCATGCATATTTTACTCTACGGTCCTTAAAGCCACAAACTTCTTCATCTTAAAATTTCCTTCAGAAGAACAAAGTACACACATATACTCGTAGGTGCCTAAACTACTTACATAAGTAGTTGACGACAAAATGCAAGCTTGCCTGACGACCTTGACACCTTGTTTTGATTTAATTTGTTGAAAGCAACAGACAATAGATGTTTTTGATGAGATTATGTTTGTTGACCAAGTGTTTTGTGTTTGTTATTATTAAGTTGTGGGCTTTTTGGTCGTTGTTTTTAAATGCGAACAATGAAAGAACTATTCCATTATTTTCCATACGTTTCGTCAGTATTAGTGAGCTGCCTGCAGAAAAGGCCGAGAAACACTGATCTAGGAAGAAACTTCTTCAGCAATTGAGAGGGTTAGTTCCCTGAACAAAATTTAGGCCATATGAAGGTTCTGTAGAGAATTCATAGCCATCGTACGTTCACTTGAGAATAAGTTACGCAAGAAATTCAAAACAAAAACAAACCAACAAAATCTAAAAAATAATATGTGCATAATATAAAATATACATATCACTTTATAAATAAGGAAAAACTCACTTATTGGGACTTGTTCCTTGATAATAATCTCCTCTACTACTTCTTCTAGATTCTCAGGATCGACTTCATCTTCTTGGCTTGGTTTGGTTTCCTTCTCAACCGACTTTACTTGAGGCGGGGCTGCTTCCAGAACTTGATTTTCGATCTTCGCCAATTGCTTCTCAGTACACTCGACAAGTTGCTTCTCGGTTTCTCCAAACGAGTCCTCTTCATTTAGTTTATTTTCGGTTTCCTCAATTGGTAGTTCGTGTTCGGTAGTTTGTTGTTCTTCTTGTAAAGGCAACTGAATAAATGATTTATCGGATAGTTTCTCGGGTTCTTCAAAGCATTGTTTCTCTGGCTGGGTAGATAGATCTTCGTCTGTTGGACTTTGTTCTTTAGCAGTCTCCGATTGCAATTTATTGTCCTCTGTTCCAAAGTGACTCAAAATTTGCTCCTCAATTCCATAAAGATGTGATTCTTCTGGTATTTGTCGCAGTTCGGTTTTCGGCTCATCGAGCTGTCCGTTTTCAGTGTGAACAGCCTCAGAGTGTACATCATCTACGAGTGGTTGAATATTGAGTCGATCTTCTGCCTGCTCTTCCTTCTCTTTTCGATCGAATTCCTGACTCATAATCTCAATGTCATCCAAATGTCGCTCTTGTTCGAGTTTTTCTGTTTCAAAACTAAGGCTTTCGTCTATATCATAGTGTTCAACTTCGTCATTCTGCTCCACTTGGTCATTTAGTTCCTTGTCCGCTTGTTGTTGTTGATCCTTTTCATGCTTTTGATCAATTGTTTCAGTTTCAGGTTGTTCTCGGTCTTCTACAGATTTTTCGCTATCTTCATGATGCTTTTCTTCATTTGCGCTCAGTCTTTCATCTTTCTCTAATTCCTGTTCCACTTTATCACTTAGTCTGTCATATTCCTCGACCAGAGGCTTTTCTAATTGTTGCACTTCTTCACTCAGTCTCTCATTGTTTTCCACTTGTTTAATATGTTCATTAATTCGTTCGTCCTCTTGGTCCATTCGTTCTGGGGTTTGACTTTTAATCAGTGCAGCATCCTCCTCTGACTCTATTACCCTATCGAACCCTTCTACCACCTTGCATAACTGTTCGTGTTCTTGCTTTTGCCGTTCGAGCATTGCCATGTAATCACTTGGACGAACATCTTCCTCCAAATGGATGCAGTCATCTTCTTCCAACTCAATCTCTCCAGCAGGTGCGAACTTACTTTCAACAATTGGCACCTGCTCAACTTTGTCTTCTTTTTCTGAGAACTCCTCTCTATCCTGTTTCTCGTCAGCAAATTCGTTTATCTTCTCCTCGTCATCAAAGTTGACATCAGGGACGTTTTCCTCCAATATTGTTTTTTTCTCAAGAACGACATCTTCAATATTATGCCGTGGGTCTTGGAGATTCTCGGTCTGGTTCAAGTCAAGCACTTCATTTTCAAATCGATGCAATTCCTTCTCAACAAACATTACATCATCCTTCTTCGCTGGGATCTTCTCCTCGTCTCTTTCAATGGAGCAGTCATCAAAGTTGACATCAGGGATGTTTCCGGTTAATATTGGTTTTTCCTCAAGAACGACATCCTCAAGATTATGCAGCGCCTGTTGGAGTTCCTCTCTTTGGTTCAAGTCAAGCACCTTATTTTCAAACTGGTGGAGATCCTTCTGAACCGAGCTAACATCAACATGCTTCTCTAGGATCTCTTCTTCATCTTTCAAACGGAAGTCACATTCATCGTTATATCCTTTGTCAAAACTGTTCTCTTTCTGTTGATTAACTGAAAGTTCGCCTACATTCCCTCGGACATCTTCATCTAAATCGGTTTCCTGATGCTGAGGTGCAGCCTCGTCCACGTTCTCCTTGCTTTGCTCCTTCTGGACCTTTTCTTCTTCTAAATCTCCGAATCTCTGCAACTTATCCAGACTTTCAATATCTTCCTGTTCCTCCTCCGTCTTCTGTGGTGCATCCAATTTTTCGGGCGATAGATGACCATTCTGCGTAAATTCATGGTCAAATTCGATGTGTCCCTGGTCAATTCCAGCAGGAATCTCATCCAAGGGACTCTGTTGGAAACCCTCATTAGTGTATTGCAATCCACCCTCACAGCTCAGCGGCAAATCCTCCATTTCTGGCGACAATAGTGGTGTCGCTTTGTTCGCATCGTCCAACTGAATATGAGCATCGACACCACCACTGCCCAACTGGTATTCATTGGCGTCCTCCATGTCCAAAATATTTTTATTATCGAAGGGATTGCAGTTGTCCGACGATGGGAGAGTGTCCTTTGAATGACTCAATGTGGACTGTTCCAAAAGATTATTGGTGTCGGCAGAGTTCTCTGTCATCATGACGACGTCATCGGTGACATCGACGCATGTCTCTGGGCCGTAATCAGCATCAGCATCACCCAGTTGCTGGTGGTGGGGTTGATTTTTCTCAAACATTCTCTGCTGGTCGTTGTCAAATCCGGTGGAGAACTCATTCTTGTTGTCATAACCAGCGGCGACAAGTTCCTCGCCGTTATTCTCCAGTGTCGAGGCGTGGTGCAAATTGTTGTCATCGCCTTCTGGTGGAAGGATTTTTTCTTTTAAATCGATATTATCGCTGGAATAGAGCAGATTATCATCAAATTGACCATTGTTGGTGGTGGTGGTTGTCTGTTTGACTTCCTCGTTAATGATGTTGTTTAGATTATCATTCGGCTGCTCTTCCATCCCTCTCCAATATATCTACAAAAGAGAAATGAGGATATAGTACCTATACATGTATAGACAAATTGAACAGATGACTGTATTTTTATGATAATTTTTGTTATTTCGATAACTATAAGTTTGGTTAAGTCATCTATGTTAGTGATATGCACTTACCGGTTTCGCATCAATGGCACGTGAGTTACTGGTGGTGGTATTCTCTTCGGAAGGATACAACTACGGAGGGGTGAACATATTAGTTAACGTTCAGTTAGAATATACAAGATGGCACTTACATTCCTGGAGGTGTAGTAGTCGACTTCCTTGATATTATCGAATTCGGAATCCATTATTGTAAGGTTATCGCAGTTCTTGGCAATTTGTGAAGGATGCTTGAAGAAGACGACAACAACTGATATGTTGTCAGAAGCGTCTCCGTCTATCGCTAGTTTAATTAATCGATTTGGTATTTGGTCGAGGTTTTCTGTAAAGACAAATTATGGAAACATTAGATTTATAGTATATTTAACCTGTAAAGAGTATGTTTTTGATTAAACAAATATGAATATGACAACATAACGTGTTTTGTTTCCGCACGGTAAGCAACTTGCAAAATAAAATAGTTTAGTTTAAATTGCGGAACTAGCTCAAACTCTCGTCGGAAAGTTATGTGCAGAAATAGGTAACTCCGTAAAAAAATCTAGGTAAATCATAACTTTTCTATACTGTTCTGAACTGTTATACTTACTGTGGCGCAGTGGAAAAAACCTTAAAATCGAATTTCTTTTTTGTTTTTACGGGACTCGAACCCGAGGCCCACTATGCTACTCTGCGCTTACTTGTGGTTGTGAAAAGCTATACCTAGGCTAGGCTCCCATACGAATATGTTCCTGTTGTGCCAACTATGCATTTATTTTATTTTTGATTAGAAATTTAAATTTGTTGAAATCTGACAATGACAAATGAAATGTCAGGTACTAATATTTAATGCATTAAACATGTGCCCTGCAAGTTTTGTAAGATTTTAGTACATAAGGAAATTAAGCAAGGATCGGTTACGAAGAATATGAGCGGCAACATTTATTCAAGAGGATACAAATACAGCGTTTGAATGAGTGCATTTCGCATTTATCACTCAGAGAGCTTCCGATTACATAATCACTTTGAGGCCAGTGGGTAAATGTTTGTAAAAAAAAGCAATCAATTATCTCCTTGTTTCGGTATTGCACCCACTTGACCTGCTTCTCAATTTTTCGTCCGCGCACGATAATTCTCTTTTATGTAAATTTTGCATTCCGCAGAACCCAATCTTATTGTCGGATCCCACATGCTCAACTAGTTCATTGCTGCAAATGTAATCATAATCGCCTTCCTGTCTCGTTCTTGTGACATATCATCGTCCACATTAATTCTGTTATTAAAATGTTGCCCCATAGCGTCCAGTTCGGCGCGATTACCTCATATCTGAAGCACACAGCGCTGACCGCTTTCTCTACATCTTATTGGAGTTTATTGCATGTCTCCCTGCGGACACATAGTAGGTACTTAGTTAGATCCATATCGGCCGGCGAGACCAACAAGTCAGTCTTAAATAATTTTTCTTTCTACAACTTTTTTTTTACTTTTCATTATTTACAAGAATGCGTGGTTGAGGAGAGAAAATATTAAGACACTTTAATGTGGCACTAGCGCGCAATTCCATGAAATTAGCACAAACGATATTATTGGAGCTCAATTACCGAGTTCAAAATCCGATTCCATCACCAAGCTCTCCTCAGTCCTCACAAGTCTGTATATGACATGGTTCGGAGGAGCTTCTTTTCTCTTCCTCCCAATATGCGTTGGCTGGTGAAACTCAAACTAAGTGCGGTAAAAATAAAACAACAAACTGTTTTATGCTGTCACGCCCACAAATTGTGTTGCGGTTTATTTTGACGTCTGCCACCCGTTTGTATCTACTACACAGTTTTGTTTGTGGTACCATAAGTAGGTAACTTTTATTGTGCGGTGGTGGCGCATCGCGTCGCATCGTTTAGGTGAACGCAAGCAAACGCGATTTGCATATTATGGCGAGCATGCATCACTGAACACACCCGGAGCCGGAGTCCCTGAGTTCATCAATAAGTGTGTTATCTTCTTTGTAATTTAATTTGATTAGGACTTGGGAGACCACCTTCAGCGTATAAAGATACGCTCGAAAGGGGCATTGCTTGTTTGCAATTCAATATTGCTGGCTTTGAGTTGAATCACCTGCGGCTGTGTTGGCCTCATCGATGAATCATGTGCAACGCCATAAAATTCGTTTATGGGACTGGAACACGTCTGGTTGCCATTTTCATAGAAGATACATATTGCTAATAACGAGTGGGAGTGCCGCATTTATATCGTATTCATTGTGGTTTAATCGAACTTAGTGAGCTTTCGCCTGATATAATTATGGCTTAAAATAAACTGGCTCAATGTGGAGGTGTCGATTACCAATAAGTATTACTAAGTGAGTACGGAAATGTGTACATAGTTTGGGAATATTTGGGCATGTTCTGACTTCTGAGTCATTACTTACTTCAAGACATTATATAGGTAGGCATGGAAATACACCACAACAAGACTTCAAGACAACTTTATCTACTGAAAATTATTTTGATTATCCATATTGTAAATTGGGAAGCCTTAAACTGAATAAATCACAAGTTGGATGACGATTCAAGTTTGACAAAAGTCAAAATTTCAGAGCGATATTTTTCGAACAAATCAATACATCTGACAGGACAGCGGTTTTTCGTTCATACTCAAGGCTAGCTTTGTCGTAAATTTACTCTAGTATGATTTAGAATGTATGTATGTATATCGTTCATCTAACAGTCGTCACCTTGAAAAAGTTCAACTGTATTGGATTTTGTTCCACTCAATTCTCAGAACAAAGTTCAGCCAGTAGGTACCTAATTATGTATATCAAAATGATGTGATACGTCAGATAATAATTATCATTGACTTTTACGCAGAAAATCCTAAATACAATTTTCGACACTTAAAAATGTCTTCTTTACGCGCACTCAAATGATATACAAAAAGAAATTCATAAGCAAGCAAAAGTGTATCAGCAGCGGAAACTGTATAAAAACAGAAAGGAAACGAAACCATCTGACAAACCAACCACCATCAACGTTAATAATATTATAATGGCCACAATATAAAAAATGAACAAAAATATGAATAGTTAGAAAAAGACTACAACAAAATAGATTTGCTAAAGAAATCTTTTTTTTTCGCGCTCTCATTACAAAAGAAAAGGAGAACGTCTGCAGGCGTTGCCGCTGCTCCCGTTCGACCATGCTGTCGGATATTTCCGACGGCTCCATTAGTCCATTGTACTGTTGCCGATGTGTAGAAGTATATGTTTTTGTGGAAACTCTATTATTACTGCCATCAAAGTAGTGAAACGGGTGAACGAACTTCTTGGCGATTTTTCATTATATCGTGCGGATTATAAAGATTGCTATGTTGATGACATATTTGCATCAAAATATGAGTAATTTGGCAGCAGTGCGTGAAATTTTCTTTAACCGTTGCGTAACTTAGTAGTATTTGTCAAAATTTAGATATCTATTGTTGTACGACGCTGATGGCGGATTAAGTGTATATTTATGTCATATGCATACAAGAGAAATAATTTTGTCTTTCATATTACAGAATTGTAGTGGAAATTCGATTTTCTGAGCACATGTGCACATTCAATTCGACTAGATTTGTCTGTACTAGGACAGGTATACACACAAGTGGTTAATGTCACTTTTACTAAGTTGGGCATACAATCGGAACGTGAACTGAAAAAAACCGTTCATGTGATCAATCTGACCCAATAAAAACTCGAGACACATAACGTCAGCCAGCCGTCAGTCAGATTTAGTAAACTAGAGTTTTGAACGTCACCTATGATTGCGCTCGCTCCGAAAATCGGATATGACACATATGACATCTTAAAATAAAAAATGGTCAGCTTATAAGCTGGCGGCTATTTTGTCAAATACAAATTCCGCAAATTTCTGTTGTCATAATTCAACGCAATCTTATTGAATAGGTAAATATGTACTCCTTCTTCGTTAAGATCTGATTAAATCAAGTGGAAAAGTCACAACACACAAACGTATACAGTTAAAGAATCTACCTAAGCTATGTTAATCCATCACTTAGAACTACATACATATAAATTTAAATCATCAATTGAGTTATATTCCTGCACAAAAACATCTATTGCCATCATAACAATTGACACTTTGTTAGCACAAATTGCTAACATGACTTGAACACTTAAAATGTCTGCTCAGGCAATATGTGAAAAATTGATAAATTACTTAATTTGTTTTGTCAGAAAAACAGCACATGCATTTGCCAGCAGATACTGCTCGTAATGTGTATCTATGTCCTCCTCGTTTATTTTTTTTTTGTATATCAGCTTTACCACTTAGAATGAAATGTTTAATTTTAGATATTAATTAACGAAGGTAACCAAAGGGTAAAAATATGAAATGACGTTTTGGTTATTTATTGAAAAATAATAATTTATCGATATCTGCGTTTTCGCGAATTTTTTTCCTTTGCAAAAAAGTTATCTTGGTGATTAGATACTTCATTATCGAAACAGAAAATGTTATTAAACACTTTGTTATAGGTAACCGGCTGGTTTTGTTGCGTGGGTTAACCAGCAATCACCAGCTGTCACACGAGTGCACTATAGGACGCTAACAGACATGCAAATATACATTTATGTAGATATATAATATGTATAGAGGTTCGACTCCAATCTGTGTTTTTTTCGAAAGGGAAATCAATACAACTACCCTCTTGTTCCTTTAAAAGTTGCTGTAGAATGAAAACCTAAAGGCCTTAAAAGTTTTAAGCTACTATTGTCAATTTTAATCTAAGAGGACATGATTTACTCGTATTGAATACAAGACTTTAGTTGTGATTATCAGTTCAAAACTGAAATTCACAAATACTGACATTAAAAATATACGAAGGTTTGAGTATTCTTATTAATTCGAATGTACTCGCCCACTTCCAGTAACGTCAATAGAATGTCAGATAGTCGATAAAAGGTGCAGAAATTATGCAACCGTATTACAACACATTCATGCTTAAATGAAAGAAATATGGGCAAAAACGCCTATAATGTCATGCATGGCTACTGTAACCAAATATCAACCCCAGATCAACATAACGTTTAAATCTATATGTCATAAAAAATATAATTTGGATTGAGTGTGGGTGTTTCAAAATTAAACAAACACTGCACATTTAACCTGACAGGACAAAAACAACCGTGAATGTCATTCTCATTAATATGATGCGTAGTGAATTTGCATTTCCATTATAATTATGTATTTTATTGAAAGTTTGCTTTTTTTTCTACGCCAGATGTATAAGTAAACTATTTAAATTGCAATCGCTTCGTAGACCAAGTTCCGCTATTATTTACTCGGACATCGATTTAACAACAGAAGGACAAAGTTTTTTGCGCCGGGAAGTTAAGTAATTATTCACAATTTGAATAAGATTGAATTTATTGGAATGGAAAATCAACAAAACGTGTATCTCTTGCATCCTGCGTGAAAACTTCTCCTCACAGGAAATTGAAAATAGATTCCAAGGATTTTCACCGGAGTATGGAGTTAAGTTTACCCTATTGGAAAAATGTGGTTCTATATAATGGAAAAATATACGGATAGTTGGCAGAAAGGGATGAGTTTATATCTTGTTTGGATTTCAACTTTATTTATTTTTGTTTTTGCGGCAAAGCAAAATAAATTTAATATGTATTTAAATAGGGTAATCTGAAGTTAAAAATGTGAAGATTTGAGAAGACTATAACTAATTTTCCAGATTTCCCAGAGTTCAGAGCGCAACAAAAGATTTTATCTTTTTATAAAAAAAATCTGTCAGTGTTAACTAATCTTCCCTTTGTGCTTTCGAAATTCTCTGACGAAACATTCGTTCGCTGCCTTTCTAGTCCAGTGGCAACTATGGAAGAGTATTTTTTTAGCTCCCTTTGACTTTTTATCACATTAGTACTATTTTTTGTCAACTTGTGCCAAAATAAACTATAGACAACTGTAGTAACTACATACATAAACAAAATTGAAAAGGGGTCTAATTCTAGGCGTAAGCTATATAAATACTGCTCTCTCTATACCCCATATTAAAGGGATATGGGAATTGGGGTATTATGCAATCGAAAGGTAAAGTTATAACCACCATTCAGTGAAAAACAAACTTCAAAGAGAATCAATGTTGCTCTTACCTCTCGCTTCCCATTCTAAGACATTCTCATAATCAGCATAGTGAGTGAGGTTCATCGGTTTAATACATTAGAAACTACACATTACGATGAGGATGAGTCTTTAAGGAAAGCCCAGACTATACGTAGGCCACGAATGAATTTACGACTTAAATTATGATAAATATTTGATGTGCTTGAATTTTAAAAGTATCCTTACTATTAACAACGTTTAACAAAGTGGACGGCGCTAGATGTGTTGTCAATCTTAGAACAGAAGTTGAGTTGAGTACCACAGTAGTCACATGTAATAAGAATTGAAGTTACTCCGAAAACCGGTTAATTTTTTAATAACAATAATTTCATTCATGTGGTTTGAACAACCACTTACATATTGTTGATTTTGTAGGCATGTTTCAAAACCCTTAAGAAAAGTTAAAAGAGCATTGGTCTTCACTCACTTTTGACGCTCACTGTGCATTAAAGTGAGCTCAGGTACGTGCGTTGGATATGGAGTACCTTACCTACTAGCCAATATAATCTTTGGCCTTCCTGTACTCAAGAAGTGTGTTATGTATGTACGTTGCAAAAAGATGACAGATATATTTTTAACCCACCTCTGGTGGTGGCCATGGTGTAGTGGTTAGAGTGTTTCCATACTATTACCTTAGCTGTGCAGTTTTCGAGATTCTGTATATGGAAGACATTAAATTTTCTCTAACCACTACTTATAAAAAGATTATTAAACGATGACTGAAGCACATTTTCACATGAGATAATAGTGTTCTGTTCTTATTATACAAACATACATTCAATGATCGCACCTATAATTGTGTACCTAACTGCCTTCGTTAACTTTAAAAACGCATTTATCGGTGAATTTTTTTAACTTGTTAAAAGGCACCGACACATTTGGCTTATGTGGTCTATAAATAATTAATTTTTTAACACCAGCTGTTTCAGATTATTTTCAACAAAAACAAAAAAACAAGATACGAGTATCGATTGCATTGCGATCTTATGACTTCAGGTTACCCATAATAGCGTTGTGATATAATAACTTAGCGATTTTTGTTTGCTTAGGTTACGATGGATATTGTCGCCTGTTTTAGTGACCGAGCCTTTAAATATATACGTTTTAGTGGAGCTTTCATCAATTTGAGATATACTTTCAATCGACTTATGGCTGGTGCAAATTACACATCTACCCAACAAGGTGAATACCTTCTTAATACTCAAACTAGAGCCTATCTACTTTAATATGAAAAACATGGTAAGCGACTTACTTTTCTCATATATCGCAAAAATGTCTGTATTCCCTATGAGCAGCAATCGTATATTTGAACACAATTCACAATTTCACTATAATGTGTTTCATTAAATAGCAGCGAACACATAAGAATTCAATTAAATTCGTATTAAAATTCAATTGCACAATTTATATACACAACAACGATTGGAATTAGTTAACAATTGTTTGGCAAAAACCCTGCACAACACTGACGAACGAACACCATATCCACTTGCAATTAGAAACACAACTGTGGTGGGTGCACACCCTAAAAACCTGTGCGATGGTTATGGCAATGGTTCGTGATGGTGGTGGTGGTGGGTGGAATGGTGTTGGTGGTGTTCTCTTTGTCTCTTATCCATGGTGGTTGCTGTTGTTTGTGTTGTCGACTGACTCTCGTCGGTACTATAAAATTAAAATTAAAATTCCATTTCTAGTTCCCGAAACTAGGGCATTGACCAGCATTGATCAGCTTATGTATCAACAAAACCCCCAACACCAGAGAACAGTCAGTCGTGCGCACACCCTATACCCCAGGAATAAAGAAAACAACACCCTAACCTGCTTTAGGGGTGAATTTAAACATATACATATATGTATACATATTTTTTTTATTAGGAATTTCTTCCTTATTCTAGGTTGATAGGCCATTTGTCTGTCGCAAGAATATGACAGTAAGACAGAGAGCAGAAATATTTGCTTCACTTTAAGGGGTGAACATTTTATGGCACAACCAGACGACGAATTCACTTTACATTACCTAAACTAATATTTTTATACTTCACCCCCTAACTAATACGTTTAATGGACTTTTCAGGGTGTAGTCGGAGAAATGCAATTGCAACCCTTAACAAATAAACAAGAGTCTTATTGGAAAACCATAAAAACGAAACGAAACCCTGCAATTAAATATTGCTTGGTCAAAATTGCAATTCACTTCTACAGCTTTTGGGATTTCCCAAAGGAGCAGAGGAGTCTGTCTCGCAGTAGTACCAAATACCAGAATTTATTGCAATTATCTTCTAACATGAGATTGCGTGTTCCAGCCAACTCAAGTTTTATTGACTGAGTTAGAGGGAAAAAAATCAATTAACTCGGTCGGTGGTGAGAGTGTTCGGTACCATGTCTAGCCGCCAGGGCCGGAGTGGTTTAATGACAACCTGACGGGGGTTTTCAATGAAATATTGATTAAGGTAGGCGAAATAATTAAGCGAATTTTCGAATGAGAAAATATCTTAGGATAGGGATTTATTTTATGACTGTCATACTGGAACAAAGCGTATTATTGTTCTGTACACGAAAATTATGGATTAATAAACAATCTATTGAATGTTTGAAGGTATTTGTTTCTGCAGTTTGACAAAGCAGTTATAGTAATGTTGTTTACGGTCGCATAAATTGTTTGGAGCGGAAGGTGGGAAGTAATACCATCATGCACTTTCAAAAATGAAATAAAGTCCAAAACTCGTTTTGGATCACATACATATCTGCAAGCAAGGTGTTCTGGCAGACCATCCGCCGTCTTAGAGGAAGGAAGTGGAACATTATCGAAGGAGTCAAATCCAAAGATGGCACACTTCTTTATAATGAGGAGAACATCTTGCGCAGATGGAGCGAGCACTTTTCCGAATTGCTCAATCCAATCCAGGGCATTGAGGATGACACATCCATCGCCTTAAGCAGGGCGGAAAATAGTCCCACGGTAGAGGAAGTCACTTTTGCGATGAATTCGCTAAAAGCTGGCAAATTTGCCGGAGTGGATGAAATCCGGCCAGAAATGCTCAAGGCCTCTCGTGTCATTAAAGTGGCCTGGGAATGCGGCGAAACACCCAGCGATTGGCAGATTGGGGTGATTGTGCCCCTTTTCAAGAAAGGGGATAAAAGGGATTGCTCCAATTACAGGGGTATATCACTTTTAAGTCTCCCAGGAAAAGTTTTTGCCAAGGTGCTGGAAACGCTTTGCAGAGCTGTGGTCAAGGCACGATTAGGAGATGAGCAGAGCGGCTTTCGTCCCGGCAGAAGCACAACCGACCAGTTATTCACTCTCAGAATGGTACTTGAAAAGTCTTGGGAGTATGCTACACCTGTTTACGCATGTTTCGTAGATTTGGAGAAAGCATACGATCGAGTCCCTCGAGGTAAACTCTGGAGTGTATTACAGGAGTATGAAGTTGACGGTTCTCTCTTGAGAGCCATTCAATCTCTTTACACAAACTGTAAAAGCTGTGTTCGGGTAAACGGCGTTAAATCAATACCTTTCACCGTGGGCGTTGGACTTCGTCAGGGGTGCGTCTTGTCTCCTCTCCTTTTCATTACTTATATGGACTGGATGTTACAGCGCAGTCTTGGCGAAGAACGTTTCGAATTGGGAGATCTGAGGATAAGTCATTTGCTCTTCGCTGATGACTTGGTCATCCTTGGATCCTCTCAGACTGAACTTCAGCGCGCACTCGATCGGTTTGTGACCGTTTGTGTTGAAGCTGAGATGAAGGTAAACGTGAACAAATCTGAAGTGATGGTCGTCTCCAGAACGCCTGTTCAATGCACTCTACATGTTAGTGGAGTCCCATTGAAACAGGTGGAGAAATTTAAGTATCTCGGGGTCTTATTCACGAGTGATGGAAGGAGCAATGCCGAGTTTTCCTGTAGGATTGGTGAGGCTTGGTCAATTTTGAGACAGCTTGGTCATTCTGTTATTAGGAGGACTGAACTTGGTGTCAAAGCTAAGTTGTCAGTCTTTAATTCGGTGTTTGTTCCAACACTCACCTATGGCCATGAGGTTTGGGTAATAACCGAAAGAATAAGATCGCGGATACAAGCTGCCGAAATGAGATTTCTCCGTAGTATTGCTGGTGTGACCCGTAGAGACCGCATCAGAAATACCAGAATACGTGAGGAACTCAATGTCGAGCAATTACTTCTCCGGACGGAGCGGTCTATGCTTTGGTGGTTTGGTCATGTTAAACGCATGTCTCCGACCAGGATTCCACTGCTATGGAATCCGTACCATCGGGTAGGCGTCCTCTAGGTAGACCAAGGATGAGATGGTTAGATCAAGTCCATAATCACTCCTATACCCGTATGGGGATTGCCCTTGATGATTTGGAGTCGATGGCGGAGGATCGAGAGCTATGAGGGGTCCACTTGAGCAACCTACACTGGATAATTTTGGAACCTTTAGAAAAACAATTGATGTTATAATTGGTGAATACAATTTATTTTTATGCAGAAGCGAATCAGAACCTCAGCATACCAGTATCCGAAATGAAACCCAATAACTTCAGACACAAATTCTTATGAATGTAATGGAAAATGCAGTCTTTGGGAAAGCCATAAATATTAAGTTATTTGAAGGCCATCATATTATACAACTATTGTGTCTACAATATAATTTCCAAATTGTATTTCATTTTTCTCAAAGTAATGCTCTAACGGTTCTTAATTCTATTCGAAATACGTGTTTTTTTGTGTCCCTACGGCGTAGATTTATCTAATCGATTTAATCCAAAAACCTACATTTAAATTTACCACACCACTGCACTTTCATCCAATCTCAATTTTGTGCAAGACTGCGCAATTTCTTACCACAAACACGTTCTTAAATTTACAATCCCATCTCAACAACCTATCTATCTATTACACAATTCGTTACCCTTCATATCGTGTGATGGATTCGTGAAACGATTCCTCGGTGATAATCTGTAAAGTGATTTCAAATCCATTTCCTGAGGAAATTCGACGAACGAAACCACTTTGCCATCGAAAAATGGAATTCCTTCTCAAAGCCCTGTACATCAGCACAGTTAATGTGTAAAATTGATACAAATCGAAGACATTTTCACAATTTGTTACTCAATGATATGTGCGAACAATTTTTAAAGATAATGCTTGACAGCTACTTGATTGGTTTTGCTCTCTGCAAGCAACAAACTCGTGAAGATGCATTATATTTAATGTCGCATGACTGCACTTTTCAAGTTAATGCCGCAAAAAAATACCGGCACAGATTGTGTATTTTAAGTTCTGGCCTACTTGGAAGTGCGATGCGAAAGGCAATTTCATTATTGTGGGAGTAGGATCAATAAAAACTTTCCTAAAGCGAACCCACAATAGTCTGTCGAAGTCTTTTACTTGCCTCACAAACCCAATTATGCGGAGGAGTCTTCGGCTCACTTATAAAAACATGATCATTACAATTCCAAAAACACGATGTCGAGGACTAGAGAATGCCTACGCTCTTTAAATAAAATAAAAAAAAAGACTTATTTTTCTTCTTTTGTATTTGCATTGGAAGTTTTTTTTAGAGTACCTTTTCTATCCATACAACTGTAGTTGGGAGAAAAATCCCCATGAAATAGCAAAAAAAAAAAATCAAAACCCACAGGAAAATGCAGTGATTGCAATTTTGTATCTGCAGATTGATTTGTTGGGCGAACTTTTTCCTTTCCTTTTTTTTATGCTCTAGGTTCAATTGTAATGTGGGTTTTGATATGTAATTCGTTGGTGGACGTATAGATAGAGCGATGTGGAACTCTTTCAAGTGAATGTTGGTGTTTTTGAATGGAACAAAATCTTACTTCAACATAGAGTATACAACAGCATTACTCTAAGGGTTTCAATAAAATATGAATATGCAAGTGGGATTGTGATTTACAATTTACAATTTTACGGTTTATATGGTCGTCCTTCCAAGTCGACTATTAAACATTTGGTGGCCAAATTCGAATCGACCGGTTCAGTGAACAATCAGCCAAAACTCGTGCTTCAACGAAACTCAAGATTTGCCGAAAACATCGTCGTTGTCCGTGAGTGTGCGGAGAACCCGAAGCAGGTAATTCGGATAATATGGATATAAACGACATACGGTTATTTACTGAGTGGGAAAGCGAGGAGTAACAACGATTCTCCCTAGTTTCAGTCGTAGGCATAGTCACTTTGCTGGGAATGATAGCTATTTCGAACTGCACCACTAATTCCTCATCATTCATCAGACTCATTTTAAGTGATTATTTTGAATAGTTTGAATTCTGACAGTTAATTCTCCGTATATAATCCACTTAAGAAGACATTTCTCCTTTCACCTGTCAGGAAAATGAACTTTATAACAGGACGGCGCTACGTAGCACACATCAGCTGATGCTGCAATGGACCATTTTTCGCGATCGATTTGAAAATATGGCTATCTCACGCAGAGGCGACGTGAACTGGTAATCCAGACCAGGTTAACTAGGTTAAACTTTTTCTTGTGTCGCAGGCGTACTAATAAGCCGTAAACGGCCTATAACCTCAAAGTCGACATGATCTGTTTCATTAGCATTTTAAGCATTCCCCTTGAGCACTAGTGAATTATATAATAAAATAAAACAAGTAAGTGTTATCATCGGCCTGGCCGATGCTTTGATACCCTCCACTGAATAAAAGTCCTGCAAAATGTTTGCCACGCGAGTTAGTATGTGTCTAACATTAGTTTTGTATGGGAGGTAGCAGAACTACTTTACCGACATAGACAATTTTCAATATCAACCTGACGACGGTTAAAAAAAGTCCTTTCATAAAATTTCATTCACCTAAGGCGATTCGTTTGGACGCTAAGGTGTTTTCAACAGACAGAGAGATACATGAGTCGAATATTGGCTTTGTATGGGAGGTAGCAGAACTACTTGACCGACATGGATCATTTTTAATACCAACCTGACAACCGTAAAAATAAGACCTGTCACTCAATTTCAGTCGCCTAGGTCGATTCGTTTGGACGCTATCGTGATTTCAACAGGCGGAGAGACACATGGGTCTACTAATGGTTTTGTATGGGAGGTACCAGAACTACTTGACCGACATAGCCCATTTTCAATACCAACCTGACGACGGTAAAAAGAAGTCCTTTCAACAAATTTCAATCGCCCAGGTCAATTCGTTTGGACGCTATCGTGCTTTCAACAGACAGACAGACAGACAGACGGACAGACAGACAGACAGACAGACAGACAGACAGACAGACGGACATGGCTAAATCGATTCAGAATGTGATCCTGATTCAGAATATATATACTTTATAGGGTCTCCGGTGAATCCTTCTTGGCGTTACAAACGTAATGGCAAAGTGAATATACCTTCCTGTGGAGGGTATAAAAAAGATAAAAAATTATCTATGCGACAGTCGTCGAAAATTGGACCTTTCGAATGCGCACCAACCATGGAAGCTGCAGCGGCCATTTGAACAATGCCGTGTTCCACATATAAGGTCATTGATAGGAATAGGTACCTGGTATAAGTGTGTTGGCGAAGGATGTCAAACATAAATTATGCCTACATTAACCGCCAAGGCTATCGCACAACCAATAATTCAGAGCACGAGTGACTGTAAAATACTATGGATTTACGTCAGATTTTCATAAACATCACGTCGTGCTGGGGTTAAATTGAAATTAATTGCACACAAAGGACACAAATTCGTGGATATGCATATGTTTGTCCTGTAAAAAACTGAAGCTCATAGTAAATCCCAAGTTTTGATTTCATTGTCTCCACGGGATAGGTACTATGATTGTAGGACATTGCATCGATTTGTGTTTTTGGCAAAATTCCAAGAATTGCGAAATTGTATGCTCAATTACAAGACATATATACATCAAAACCCGAGAACCAAAAAAAAAGAGCACATCGGCCTCATTTAAACTTCATTTTGAAATTACACTTAATTGAACTATAAGCTTCCTTCCTTCTTATAGGCCATTTAACATACCATCTAGTACACCGTTTGATTTATCTGAAACATTATACGTATCTTAATTGCCTAATCCATTCAATTTATCATCTATTGATTACACGGCATGTCTGGGAACCAATTAAGAGTATCCAGAGCACCCAATACAGAGCGAAAGCTCCGAAAGATCATCACACTGCACCAATTGAATCAATTAACTAACCACTTTATTATGACGAATGTGAAAAGGTAGTATGTCTCTCTCTCTTTCTAGCAAATCTAACATTTCGGATTGTTTAAAGCGATTCGAATTGAAATGGCGAAGCCATAAGTGCACACAAGAGTGTTACATATTCAATTAGCGCGACGAACACATTTTCTCTTTCATATGACCCCATGGCGTACCATATACCATTCCGTAGCAAGAGGCAACAAAACGCCTATAATTGCCAATGGATTAGTACAGATTTGCCAGCCAGCGCAATGTTAATGAATCAATTTCCTACCGTCGGTCATCGTCGAGAATGTCAATTCATTTGTAAGCAATTCCAGTTGACAAGTGAAAATTATGTAATTACAACGGTCAAAGATGGCACCGTGCGTCGTGGTGGTTTGTTGGGAATTAATCCCAAGACAATCATCAATCACTGTGCCAGTTCGAGACTTGATTTCTGTTTTCAAGCCATAAAATCGAGTCCTGCCATGCTTCGATGAAAAATAGAATCCAAAAGAAGAGGAAGTCGAATCCATTACAGATTTTTTTTTTCTATTTTTTGCTGCATGCTCGTACGTATATACGAACCACAAGGGAATCAAATGATAATAATGCAATAGCACATCATAGAATCTTGGGGAATAATGAAAATCATTCATCCCGTGGTGAATGGTAAAAAGTCACGATGATGAAGACATTTGATACGGGCTTACAGTGTGAACAGTAAAATAATGGACGGGGGACGTGACAAAGCCAGAAATTATGTTGTGGTAATTCTTGAAAAGCAAGTTGTACTGAAAGATTATAGGTATTTTAATTAAAACTTTGCCACTGATATTTCTTAATAATTAATAATCCTTTTAGCAAATGCCAGCTCATAGTAAAAATAAAAGCATTACCTTTACAAATAAATTTACCCAAGGGACATGTTTTTATAAGAGAACAGTTCCAATCGCCTCGAGTCTCGTTTAAAATTGACACTTTCGATTGTATGTATTATCCACAGAGCGGCACATTAAACTGTCAAGGCGTTCACATTCAAATTGACTGACAGCACAAAATTACTACTGGAAAACGTTAAAGACATCAGGGAGTTGAATTGATACAAGAAGGACAGTGAATGAGTGATTTTTTTGTAAACATTTTATTCATTTGAATTGGCATTTATTCCGTTTAAAAGTTTATTTCATTTAGATTGCATATATAATTTTTAGCTTTCAAGTGAATATACGAAGGACATATTTATTCGCACCATGCTATTTAAAAAAAAAAAAACTTCAGTTTTTTACCCATAATTGCCGCGGAATTAACTTTTTTAGTCTCCACTGTACACGCTCTTACTAGCAGATCAACCTACTTTCAATCCATTGATAGCATAATGACTTATTTAGACATTAAAACCGCAAAATGTTTTGTCTTCAATCATTGCAACCAGTCTTTTCAGTTGTGGTGGGCTGCACATAGTGCTGGCGCTTTCTTGCGGATACCAGAAATTTAGATTGAAGTGTGATATCCAATGTGAAATTAGTATTTCATGCAAAAAAGACGCTTCAGTGAATGTAGATAGGTAGGTATATGTTATAAAATGTATTAAGAATGCAAATGATTTGAGATTAAATTATACCGTTAAAAGTTTTCTACTTTCTGCCCAGTCCTTTGCGCTCCATCCACTGACATTCCATAAAGAGTTCTTAAAGTCTGGAAACACCTTTCTAAAAATAAAAACAGTGGGATTACTCTGTTCGCCCCTGTTTTCCCTCAGCTATTTCAATCGATTAATCTGGCAATAAGTGGATAGCTGAAAATCCGTCCTCAGACATACCTATACTCTTACCTGCCTACTTCGATTATATACAAAACCCACACTTTGTTGCCTAGTGATGTTTGCAAGCAATGGAAGGAATGAGTTTACTTGTTGTTTTTGTTTTTTTAATGATTCAGAGCGCGAAGACTTGCTGTCCATTATTTTTAAGAAAAAAAAAAAATAATAACTCTGGGGTTAATTGAGCGAAACACTATTTTCTCTGACTTTTTTTTTTGGCATTTTCTTTTTAGGAAATCACAAGAGCTAAGAAATTATGTGCCCATACCTGCCAAGATTGGTAATCCTTTAATCCCTTGATGGGATCTCCTAAAATGGAGATGATTGATACCACACGACATGAATTTAATTATTTTCGGATTAGTTAGCTGTTTTTGTATCTATAGGGGAGACTATGGGAGGTGCCATGAAATAAAGTCTTATGCAAAAAGGCCCAAAACGTAATTTTGGACTTTTTTGCACTTTTGCACTCAGCTATTGCAGGGGGGCAGCATGGCCCCCCATACATATTCTACTGTTTATGCTTTGTGGATATAATATATACAATATATACAAATATATAAAAGTGAGATATGTATAAGGGGCATGCTGCCCCCCCCCCGCAACCCCCATGCTTGGGGTCACTGTAGGTTTTGGAGTGGGTGAAAAATTGTTAGTACGTAAAGTTCGGAACTTTACCTTTTTTTTAATTCTCCCCATATAATTGTTGTTTCGATTTTATTTTCACTTCGATTTGGACTTTATTGCACTTTTGAAAATGAAATAAAGTCCAAAAATCGGTTTGGAAGATAGAGCCACGGACTTTTAGTGAGCGTAGTGGCTAGTGTATTGGACTACTATTCATATCCCCGGAAAAACACAAATTACATGTTAAGTTTTTATCCACAGCAGGAAAGCTTCTGAATTCAGCCGTTCGTAAGCGGCAAAAAATTGTAGCTCCCTTCCATTCGTTCTAAAAAATCATAATATGCAATATGTAATAACAACTTGGTTAGGATTGGAACCTCAGTATCGTCAGAAAGAAATACCGCCGCCTACCAAAACGCGATGCCGAGAAAGATTTTAATCCGCTATAATGATGATACTTTTTTTTACATCATTACACATCGTGGCAGAGATGCGTGGAGAATAACTTTTGTCAATCGCTGATTATTTTAACTTAAAAGACATTAAGAAGAAAGGTCCTCTCTCATAGAACCAAGCAAATATTCTACAAGACCAATTAGTCCCGGTTCTGCTGAAGGGTGCAGAACCCTTAGCTTTTCGAAAGCGGATAAAAATATCCGATCATCTCCGGTCACGATTTTTTAAACCATTAGGTAGAAAATCTTCATGTGGACAATAATGTAAACTAACTAAATGTAAATGTAACTAAATTAATTAGTTTTTCGTCACAAACAACATAACTTATCACTACACAAAATTTAGACTTACTCATCCTGACAATTAAGTGAACTAAGCCAAGTTTTATAATTTTGCCCAAAAGGCTATTGGTTACCGCTTTAGCGTTTAACCTAATAACCAGAATTACGATGTAAAAGGTCGTATGATTATAATTTTACATCTTTGATGGAGTCCAAGTCAACAACATCCACATTTCAAATGGCAAAAGTTTGATCACCCCAAGGTCAGGCATACACAAAAATTTCGACTCGAAAGGGAACAACTAGATATAAATAGATAAAGTGAGTAAAATAACAAAAAAAAAATCTTTCCATCCGCTTCTCCACAATGACCACAAATCGCCGCGCCGGCCTGCCATCCAAGTGGCGAACAAAGTCCGTTCATCTGCAATTATCTTGTCGGTCTTATGGAACAACGACTTTTGAATGAACAAAAAAAGAAAAAGAGCACCGACACCGGCTCAAGTGACTCATGCAATCGTGTAGTTTTTTGTTACTATAGTATAAGCCATTCTCGTTTCCAAAAAGAGATCTGCATCAACAACATCCATCGATGTGCTCATTATCGTTCCACAAAATCACATCCAGTCAAAAGATTGCGAGATCTACTACAATAAAAACTGATAGTTTCGAGAGGAAACCGAGGGAATATAAAATATTAACATAATTTGCAAATAGTTCAGTGGTTTTAGATATTTATTTATGTTGTACTTCCATATTGCAGTGAAACAATGAGGAAAAACATTTCATAATGTGAGCAGGGGAAAACTAACAAAAGCGCCAGCTATACTCTGCTCTGACACAGATACTCGAGCTCGGGCATATACACTGTATCTGTATAGCGTTGGGATGTTGCAACTATGTATCTGTATATATATATGTAGTGCTTATAATTGTAATCTTTTTAATTTTTCTATATACCGATAAGTACTTACTTCTTTTCCATTTTATTTGTAAATTCTTGTTGGTTGGTTGCATTACCTTGTGTTTTGGTTTAGAAACCCATTAGTGGTTTGATTTCGATTTAAGCCGCAGTTGAAGTTTAAAAATAGTCAATGGAAATCGCTTTTGTCGTCGAGATCTTTACTCTTGTGGTTGAGTTATTGCACCAGAAATGGTTCGTTGGTTGTGGATTTTGGATTGCACCATTCATAATTACGGATTTGATTACTTCAGGCCTTTTTATTAATGTTGATCTTTGCAGAATGAAATGCAATGTGATTTGGAATTCAAATGCAGTTTGGACGTTTAATTTTCGAAAATGCCAAGCGGACAGCCCACAATACATATTACACTTATTATCGTCATCGTTTAAATATCGAATTTGTCTGATTGGGAAATTAAACACTCGATCAAAGCCTCTTTAGAGGCAGACCGTCAATGAAAGGATCACGTCATGATTTTCTTAGAAACTCTTCCTGTGTCAACGATATATGACTGACCGATAACCTAATTTGGTCAAACATTAAATTCATCTATAAATTAAAAAGTTACGAATTATTAAAAATGCTGTCCAATGTGAGACTTAAGTGACTTGATAATTACACCATATTAGCCCTGCGGGCTACAACGTGAACATTTCGAGTAAAGGTGGCTCTGCTGAGACTATCGAAAAGATGGACTTTGCGTTGAAATTGTATAATTACGAGATCGTTATAGCGCGATTTGTTAAAAGTTCGTATAAAGACATTTGGCCTTGTTCTCCTCCTTATTCATTAAAATAGAACCGTTGTAGTACACTAACAACAATCTCTCATAAAATATAAAAAAAAAAATGTAAAATCAAAGGTTTGTGGGGAAATTAGATTTTAGAGAATTTTTTTTTTGTATTTTTTTTCACTATTCTTGTATTCAATTGTAATCAGCAGTAGTCCGTGACGTGAAAGATGAGCACCACAAGAAAACTCCAATCACGAAGTGAATTTGAGAAGTTTCCACTTGACAGTTTGAATTCAAAACAAAATCATTTCTCAAATATGTCAGATGAGTTTAAGAATTTGTTCTGGTAAAGCAAACTTCTAGCAATTAAAATGGAGGCTAGCGATAATTATGGTTTGAAAGCAATGATCGCCAACTGCTGGCCATCAAGAGATGACAAAATGAATTCCCTCTAGTTATGACTGCTTTCAATTAAATCAATTTAGGGACTCCCTATTTAAATGAAAACAAAGACCACAAAGCCGTACCACAAAGTTCCAGTATGAGGTCAACACTTTTTCTTGTTTTATTTTAATTACAAGTAACTTGCTTAATTGACATGTTTAAGAAGTGAAAGTAGTGCAGTTTTATTTTAATCGATGACAAATGACATCGGAAAAAAAGTTCATCGACAAAACATGAGACCAACGACAGACAGACGACCGTCAAAATGAGTGCTTTAAGTGGCGTGCTTCACTTCGAATGTTTTGACACCAAATTGGTGGAAGAATTCAATGCGATATGTGATGCACTTATTCGTTGTCATCTATCTGATCCCTAAAGTCATTGAGCAGATGGAACATTTACGAGGGGATGAATAAAATTACTAAATTTTTAATGAGCACACAGGCGGGGCGAATGATAAAACATCTGGATAAACTCAAATATTGAATTTATTCAAAGTGATGAGTAAAGCGCACTGTGCCTGTGTTAAGAAAAAACATGGCGGCAGTGGGCATGATGATGTGGTAAAAGAATTTAACATCGAAAATTGGAAATTCCATCCGACATTGAATGAAAATGAGAAGAGAAGAACGTGCACTGTCAAAGGCTATGGAAAATAGAATAATGTCTGCTGCCTTCAGGGTTATGGCATGTCAAGTAGACTTGAAGTGAATGGATTCACAGATACACCACAAGGCCATTTTTTTTGCAGTTTTATTTGGGATTCAGTCTAGTTTTGGGAATTAAAAAAAAATTGAATGCAAAAGTGCTCTCTTGAGGTTTGATCTAACCATGATGAAAATGCTTTCAAAAATTGGATACAATCGCATTGAGTAGTTCTGAAGGGCATACTTCATTTTGAAAATAAATATGAATTGTAGACGATAAGTATAAATAGTCGGAGAAGGGTAGTTATTCGAATATTGAATTTCTTCCAAACCAAAAGCTAACGTAAAAACGTTTCCACATGATGACTTAAACCTTTTGGTGTTTAGTCATGTATAGCATGTAGGTGCTCAACCCACCATTATACTAAGTTGTATAAGGTAGATGTTGAAATAAAGTTACATCCCGGTTTATGCAGGCTCTCTCATCGTAATGATTTGGCAATTTGCTGAAAGTGTTTTCCCGTATGAAAATAGGGAAATACATCCTCATATTATAGGTATAAAGGGTATATCGTTTAGTGGTGCCTATTACCTATAGTCGCTTAGCTAATAATAAAAATCGATCAGCTTTTGAAAGGAAATACAACTACTTTACCAGAGCTGCCACAACACAGAACACAACAACTCCATAAGCAACAGTTAGTGGATAGCTGTTCAACAATTGTTGTTTTGTAAAATTAAATATAGTTCAAATATACCTTCCTGCAAACTATAAGTTTTATTTATTAACTTTTTCGACGATTTGTTTTACATTAAAAAGTTTGAAAGTACCTCCAGAAATTTAATAAAAATTCACCGATTGTGGCTAAACTTATTTGGAAAATAGATTATTGAATTCTAAAACTTGTTGAATTATACTATGTACATTGTACATACAGTGAGCGTCAAAAGTAAGTGAACACCAATGCTGTCTTCATTTGTCTTTGAATTTTGGAAACATTTTTTTTAAATATGTATCTATAAAGTATATTATGCTGTCGAAATTAAATATATTTGCCTGTTGGGTTTTTACACCTGTTTAAAGACCCTAAAAAAGACTTAAAAAAGCATCGGTGTTCACTCATTTGGGCGCTCACTGTACATCAATTGTTAAAGGGTAGTGTTCTATCTCGGAAGAATTAAGACAAGCTATTGTATTCTTCTTGTCTCATGTGGGCACATACTCGATGCATTGGCAGCGTTCATACAGGCCGATGTTTTTGGGTGTGCGATCGACGATGTACTTCGATACGCCGACGAACAAGCCAGCAGCATCGAAACATGTGTTGCGGCGTTTTAGCGCGTTTAAAAAAAATGTTAATAGCTTAATGCAAAGTATGCTTAAGTGTCAAACGTCATTAAATTTTCTATATTAAATTGGAATGGTAAATATTAAAGCTAAAGCTAATACTAATTTTACTAAATTCTGTGCGAAAATTATATGAATCATCTAAGCTAAGCTGTAACTTAGTTTACATATCACCTACTCAAAAGGAAAACTTTACCAATCCAAATTATTCAAATTAATTTATTATTAGAAGATTATTTTTACAATTGACAAAGAGCTAACTCACAAAAAAAAAAACTTTTTCTTATTGGTTTTGTGCCATCTGAAGGAGGTATAATGTAATGACTCAGTTCAATGACATTTGCTGTGTGCCTGGAGAAGAAAATGCCGTTAATTTTAGAGTCATATAAATTCCCCTTTGCTTTAGCATTTTTTTTTTTTCAAAATAATAATAAGCAAGTGCTTGCCAAAAAAAAATAAAAGTGCAACTCATACTCTCACATGTAAGAAGTACTTCTCGCTAGAAGGCCAAATTTAGCCAAGAATACGAAAACCAGCAAAAGCGAGTAAAAGAAGGCAATAGCCGATTCCATTACTCAGAATATGTGTGTGGTACGCGAACAAGCTATTTATCACGACGGCTTACAGCCAGGGGAGATTCGCACTCGCAGATAGTTGAGAGAGATTTCTTCTTATATTTTTTATTTTTGTTTTGCGAAAAATTCTAAAAATATATACCTAAATCACATTAAAGTTAAAAAATCCTCTTCCACATCGAGTCCAAGTGTTTATGGATCAGAGATGCAAATAGTTCAAGGGGAGAGATTACTGCGTAGATTCATTTATTTATTCGTTGTTGGGCTGCACTTGTTGTTGTTAGCTTAGGTTGTGACAATTAAATTAAGTGGTTTGCAAATTTCCTGTGACTATACCTACTATACATATTGTGTAGTGGGTCTTTTTATTAGATCTATATATTGTAGATAGGTATCTGAACTTGTGCTGTATCATGTAGCTGGAAGAAATTATAAATAATTTGAGAGTAGTCATATTTGGACCTGTGCCAATTGGTGTTGGAGTGATATGTTGAAGACTTTCCTTTTAGGGGGAAGAAATAACATAACAAATTGTTTCAAAAGGCAGAGGCTTAATTTCTGTTTTATTTTTATATTCTGTCATAAAAGACGGTGGATATTGCAGTCATTCATTGCGCAGTACTGGTCGTAATTTTTAGTGTCCAGGTTAAAATTTACAAAAGCCATTATGTTTTACAATGTTTTTCTGGTGAAGGCTAAAAATGATTATTGTATTAGTAAGGCGCATTATTGGTACAAGCTTTTACTTAACTTCACATGTATGTTTGTAAAGTTTTTTTTATCATAACTCACGAGCTGTTAACTTGAAACTTTGGATGTTGATAGATATGTAAAAATGATTAAATGCGTATTTCTTTGATTTTTCAATTGCGTCTTTTAAGAGTTAAAAAAGAGGTAAAAACTGTTCTATTTTGACCTTACTACATTTAACCTATGTTATAATTCTATGTGGGTTCATACAAAAAAGCTATAAGCTATAAAAGTATTTTAAGCTATATCCTTCTACTTCGTACTATATTTTCGTCTTGCAAAACATTCTTTAAATATAAGAAAGTGAATAATCCATTGAGTCTTTCAATACCTATTTATGTATTTATTTATTATGTACGTATTTTTGTAACTATGTACTTATTTTTATATTTATTTATGTAATTATTTATTTATTTCTTAACCTCTTTCGATTTATCTGTTTGTTTATTTTTTATTATTTATTTTTTTTTTTTAATTTCTTGTTAAATTGTTTTTTTTTTTGCCTTCCCTGAAAAATGTTTGCTTTATAATTTTGTTTGAATTTGTTTAAATACTTATATTTTTTCAGTAGTAAGATATAAAAATATCATATCTCTTTAATGTAAAAATTTGTGGTAGGGGAAGGTGCCCTAAAATGGCACACCCTAAGCAAATAGCTCGATATCTAGGTCTTAAAATGAAATTCACTTCCAGCTGTATATTCATAGAATAGAACAACCAATTGCACACATATTTTTATATTAAAACATTTAAAATATTTCCAAAAAGTGTTAAAAACAATTAATTTTCAAAATGTCTACCCGTGCCATATGTCAAAGGTTACTTGTATAAAATTGCATACCGGTGTGTCATTTTACCAAAGTATAACAAATCCTGTTTAAATTGCTTTAAAAAACTTTACTTAAAACAAAACCATAAAAAATAACCAATAACATAACATTTCAAAATAATTCATAAGTAGCTAGGTACAACAAAAAGTAAAAAAAAAATGTTGAAAAGGAACTTGAATTCAGACTTTTAGTATTAAAATTAAAAATTTAAATAAAGTATCTAAATGGCTTTTCAGAATTGACTCCTACGCCCAGGACTGCATATCAGTGCACCGTATGTAACGGTCAACCATTATTGCCTAGGGTTAAAATTAAAAACTTTAACGTACGTATAAAATGGCATACTGTGCAGTGTGCACACTGTGCCATTTTAGACAAAATACTCAGTGTGCCATTTTGCCCAAATGGATAACATTTTTGTTTTATATTATATATAATGAAATGTTGTAGGTATTGCACAACTGATATCTATTAAGCCAACACAAGTAGTCTATACTCACATTCAGAAACCAACTTAAAAAAAAATAAACCTTTTTGATCACAAAAAATGTAATTGAATTTTGAACTCAGCTACTTTACACCACTACTGAAATCCGGCTCGATACAAAATGATCTGCCGGCTGTGAAATTATGGCTGGAACATGTCAATATTTCGTTTGTGTAAGTGCTGCTAAGTAAACTAAAGGACTGTGTTCACTAAAGCTAATAATTTAGTTCTTTTACGGGTTTTCTGGTAAGTGTGCCATTTTACCCTAGTGTGCCATTTTAGGCCAGCTTCCCCTAGCTTTTCGAATGTAAATCAATATTATGCGAAATAAAATATCTAAATCTATTTAACCTTTAGTGATTATACGTGTTCAATTGTTCATATTCATAATTCAATTCCTTGCTTACCTGCAAAAGAGAAAGAAAAAAATCATTAGCACAAAATAATTCATACATTTGGATAAATGATAGAGATAAAAAAAATGTACCCCTTACGCACGACTAAATACTACATCCCCACATCAATACACACATTCAATTGTAATGTGTTTTTCGTGTTCTAAATTTGCCTTCATGCCGAGAAAAACTTAAAACGATTGCTTGTAACAATTGTGACTGAGTAAAAAATAAATGTTTTCCCTTTTTTTCTCCAAAATGGTTGCCATTAATTTCATTATACTATTTTACTTAGATTTAAAAAAAAAGAAGTAAATATAGATGTTTTGTTGTAAATGGAAATGAATTTGCGAATAAAGGCAATTTTAAGTATTCGTGTATAGTATATTATCGGAGAAGACCGAATTGACGGAAGCACTTTTCTGACTCTTCTGACTGGTTCGTAATTCGTGTTTTTCAATATTTACGCTTATTTGGACTAGTAAAATTGGTGTATCGAAAGAATTGCAGACATCCTTATCAAAATGAAGACTTTCAAAGCATGTTTCTCATTTTCTTGAAGCAAATGCAAAATTATTTCTGTTGGAATAGGGAAGTTCTGTAGAGTTACATTTCCTGATTTTGACAAGTCTACATATACGTTGCGCGGCGGCTGTTTGCAATAAAATAACATTTCATTCGACAATGCTATAAAAATTGTTAGCGACTAAAATGTTCTCAAAATAGTTTCAAAAACCGCTTTGGCAGCTGGAAATTCAACATTTAATACATTGCCACCAACATAATGCAGTCAAATGATGTCATGCTATTCGAGCCGGAAAATAAGGAATATAAATATAATATGTTCAGAGTTCTTGTTTTCTTGTTGGGAGAAGATATTTTTTTTTTCCTTAATTTGGCACTCCATGGGGTGCGCGTGGAACGCGTGTCACACACGATCCAGACATGCAAACAGCGGAGTAACAACATTTTCTCCGAAAGTCCAAAAAAAGAAATAAATACAACAACGGAGTAGAGAAAATTCTACAAAACGTGTGCCAACAAAGGGTCGCACTCCTTCGCTTCTTGTTGGACGATGTTGGAAAATGCCGTTCAGGGAAGTGATGAAAATGTGGATTCATGAAAAAGTATTGAAAAGTGCTAGTACCACTTTCCACCACCATCATATCGTGGTCACACACAATATGATTTCTTTTCAAAGTGAATAGAATGCTTTTGCAGAGAATTGCGGCATCAACGAATAAAGGATATCCGACGATTGTTTGTTCCGACTGAGTAAATATCTGAATTTGATGGGAATCGGAGAAGGCCAACAAAAAAACACACATCTTTCCAGACAATAAAGTGAAATCGATATAATCATTTAACATGCTTCATTTGTGGAAAGGACTATCAATGACATCAAGTGTATTGTTTTCGATATGATTTAGTTTTTTTTTTGTAAAGTTCGGGTCCTATTCTTAGTTTGATAATGTGTAATAAGCCCGCACCTATTGAGGACTAAAATTTGGAAATAAAACCGCTATAAAGAAACCCATAATTTTGCTCATATTTTAAGAGGGAGGAATTTCAAAATTAAATTAAATTGTTTGGCAAATAGTGGGTTTTAAAAAAGTAAAAACAAAAACAGAGTACCTACAATAAAATCTGAATAATAAAAGCGAAACAAGATATCCCTTTGATTAATTTTCTAAGGCATGTTAGTACAATGGATCGGGAGCTCCAAATTCTGGAACACTCAGACCAATTCTATTGTAATACCAATTCTGATATTATTCGTTTCCCTTATTATGTTTGGTGGCAGAATATTAGCATTATGATAGTATAATTTGCACAAATGCTTACAAATTAAAAAAACAACCGACACATCACTAACGTTTTAAAGACATGTTAGCCACCAACTCTGGCCAAGTATACGGAACTTTGACCAGTTTTTTTATTGTGCAGGCTAAATTATACGAACTTACAATGTCGGAATTTTGCTCCATCGGGTGTTGAACAAGTTACATGACAGTAGACTAAATCATTATTTTCTAAATGAAACAGCGAAAGTTTTCCATCGCCATTTTGCGCAACATGACATTTAAGTGCCGTCGGCCTTAAAATCAATAAAAATATTGTCGTAGCTGTGAATATTTGGTTGGCTCTGGACTTAACGGATATTGTATACAATGTTATGGAGAGCGATCCTCTATAGTTGATTTTATAATCTCTTTTTTTCTTGATCGAGCAAACTATGCTAAAGTAACATTAATCTGACATAGATTTCTTCCGAACGAATCTTGGAAACGAGTTGGTATATGCTCGGCACAAAGTGGTCTTTCACTTAATCCTTAAATCGGCGTCAGTCGGCCTTTTGTTTTGGAAAAGGTATTAAATTACCTTTTAAAAAAATAGTAGGTACGTACCAACATTGCCGGAGTGGTGTAGGTACTAACAAGTTCGAGTACGGTTGTGTCTGTATTTAAAACGACTCATCATTCTCATCTATCGCCAAATTTTATAATACAGCTAAGATTATGTGAAATTGGTCTATTTCACTTATACAACCCAACCCATATGCAAACTCAAAACGTGCTATAATGCGTTTCGAGCTTACTGCCTTCCCTTTCCAAAGCATAAGCAATCTTCGTCGATAACTTAATTAGAGCATAAGCCCACACAATTTCATCCACTCATAATATGCATTGTTACATATTTCACGCACTACGTGCATGTAATATTAATGAACGCCTTCTGCTTCAATTATCCTCTGCTTTGATATCCTTAATTCTGCACAGCACAATATCGTTTTAATGAACTTGTTTGCTATGGCTTGTGCTACATATATATCTACTTATCTATCTCCATGTCTTCGCAATTATAGCACTTAGAATCTACACTTTCGCAAACAACTTGTATCTCCCTCACCCCAAATTCGCACACAATTCATACCCACAGCAACTGATAAGCGCTGAATTAAGAAGCTTAAATCGCACACGAAACGAATCCATGCGAGTTCAAATATCAACCGACAATAAAATTAATTCAATTAATCACGAAAGCCAATAAAAGAGAAAGAACAAAAATACAAATAGGAGAATAAGAACATTTTGTAACCCACCCTCACACCCGCACATCAATCTATAAGGATACGAGAAACACAAATAGTCTTTTCTCGTGTCTAGACGAATAGCTGCACCTTTTTCCCCTATTCCCCCTATTTCCCGTTCCCTTTTTATAGCGCCATTCGTTGAGTTCATTTTCCACGTCGTATTCTTTTGCTAGATTTCTTTTACAAACCGCAAACAGTGTTCCGACTCTCCCCCCGTCTGTCTTCTCTATGTTCTGTCAGGGAATCCATTAGAATTTTAAGAGCTTCAAATCCTATTAGAAGCGTGTTCCTTTCCGCTTCGCAAGGCAATGAGTCCAGCCATTGAACTGGCCAACGGCGATAAGTGGGAGTCTAGTTGAGAAGTGGGTTGCAGAATGGTTTGAAGAAATTACATTACCAAGAAAGGGTTGCTACAACGTAAGGTGCATCTTGGCGGGTAGGGTTTGTCTGGCAATATGTTTTTTCTATTTTCGTGCGGTCCTCATAAAACCATCCACCTGTGCCGGGCATAGTAGTAATACAAACCTGTCCGACTTCATTAAGACTCAATAGGGTGTGCTTTATGTGGTTATACTAGCAGAACCATGGTGGGGCCCATTACCGGAATCAGACGACACGGACACATTGAATCAACTGAATTTCACAAAAAATTTAATTATGATAATGTGTTAGTCTTCAGTGTTCAGTTTTTCGTGTACACATCAGAGTTAGTTGATGTTTGCTGCAGTATTCCAACGGAAGTTTTGAACTTTGTTTGCATAATTATGGTGGAAAACTGTAAACTTCGGAAGGAATTACAGACTTAATTTACATTTTAAGAATCAAATTTCTATACACAACACAAATGCTTTACTTACTTTGATGAATGGAATAGTAAACTACGAGTGAGATCTATTCACTTGGCTATGAAATGCAGATCAGTGCGCACTTATTTGCTATCTCCATCGATCGATTGACAGACAGAAACCATTAACGCTAAAACGATGGCAATCGTCACCTCACCACCATCAACGTCAATCAATGTTGATCAACCGATTAACCTTAGACGTTAACATGCAAATTGTAAATTTCTGGGCTCCTGAATGACGGATCAGATACGACTATGGAGTGGTGTAGCCTTGCGGGCTAATATGAATAATTATATTAAATTAATATTCTACGACAGAGTATAATATATTGAAGATTGACAGAAACGTAAAACGAAATAACGAAAACCCGACAAGCATTTCCTCTGATAATATTGTATGGTGTTTAAATTTAACGTGCTGGTTGCAGGAATGGGATGAAGTTGATCAACTTTCTATAGTTATGCCACTACTAAATGATTGTGGTAATCGGTTTTTTTTGATTAACTTTATAGTTTTGTACTATGACTTTGAAACCTGTCCATAGTTATTGTAAGCCCTAAAGAGATAATATTCAATTGTCATATGTTAGTTTTCCGCTTGTAAATTACTTGTAGTCGAAGAAAATACTGATAACAATAAATGTACTGAAACTCAAGGGAATAGAGTTGTTGGGGTACAAATTGAAATAGTGCTGAACATAAGGAATGCCAACTACTAGTTTCTTCACTCTCGGCTCTGTATCAGCAAACGAAATATTGCGAGTCAGGCATTGATCCAAAGGATCCATCTAACGCATAAGCCCCATGTCTTAGAAAATCCCCTTTGCACTGTCGAAAGGCAGGCAACGGTTTTGAGATGTTTGCCTCGACAAAGCAAACACTTTCTGCAGAATATTGTCCTTTTGTTTGTTGCAAGAGTGGGAAATGTTTTCAAAATGCCAGTGCTGATGGGAATTAGTTCATGAAAAGAGAAATTTGTGTAGCTACTCAATATAATGTCTATTATTGACAGAGAAATAAAACACCAAATGAAAAATACAAACTTCATCATCTGTCAGCTGACTGGCAGTAAATTAGTAGAAATCAAAGAAAGTAATCAATCCAAACAATATTTTCACTTTCAACTAAAACTTAGTGAGTGTGTTTAAATAGCCTCAGCAAAAAAATTAAGTGTCACTGGTTTTAGGGATTCTATATAAAACGATACATTAGATACACTATACAGAAAGCACTTCATTAATAGCGCAGCCATACAGCAAAATAATAATACGCCTTCGTGTATCATAAATCAACGTGATTAATCGAATTGTTAATGAAAGACCGCATAGCCATTAAATTAGTTCATCGAATGTCTGTAAGCATTTAACATGCAAGCCGACATTTCGTGTACCAGATTACATGCTCCATGCAAATTGCAAACTAACGTTACACAAAGTCTTAATGAGCATGTACTAGCAGAACTTAACAATAACCATTTATATAAATTGCAGAGATACATCAATCTGCCTCATACGCGGTCCGGATTAGTCATAAAAAAAAACACAACAGACGCAACCGCCAGAAAGGAAAGTTTAAGATAGTTTCATTGTATTGAAATTAATTTCCATTTACCGCTAAGCATCAATATCAATCTATAGCAGCACCAGCTTTCAAATATTTCTAAGCAAAGCACTAAGCTATTTGACTGCTAAAAGTTTTGCAAGAACTTTGATAGAAGACAAACTGCAAAAGAAAAAAACGTTAGATATTTAAATCATTTATGATGCGCTTATAATTATAAGACTTTCTTTTGGCTCGTCCATTGACCCTTTCTCTTTTTAAATATTTCAAATTAAAAAAAAAAAAAAAACACTGAACGATCTACTTATAGAAAATTGAAATTAATTAATCCGATCATTGGCTTTGGGTGTTATTTTAATTTCCCAAAATAGAGATAAGTAGGTACGAGTATGCAGCACAATGAAATCGGCAAAATCAAGCGAATTTAATTCATGTTATTGAAATATTTTCATTAACTGAATTTTGGAGTCGTCGCTTGTATAGTGAATAAAGAAAATTTTCTTGACTTGTTGTGCTCCACTGCAGATGCCACAAAAGAGGTTTATTCCACCGGTCGGTGGTGCTACCAATGTGTAACCTATTTATGTTCACGCTATGTATGAATGTTTGGAAGGTGCGGTTTATTTTAATTTTAATTTTAATTACCTGTTTTTCTTTTAAACATATTAAGTTGAAATATCGCGACGTTGCGAGTGAAAAATGTTTGCTAGATAATGAGCAACATTATGAGTTATAGTTGATAACTTTATTTGAAAATTATCTTTTTAGTTCAAAATTTCTTGGTTTAACTGACTAAGTATATCAAGTAAAATTTGAATTAATAACATAGAACTGAGTATAGAGTACGGTACTTTGCCATTTGATAAGCTCATACAGCATCAATATCAAGGTGGAAGCAGAGTACATTTAATGTTCATTTACGTACTCCGCCGGTGGGCGCAGTAGCGCAGTGGTTAGTGTGCTGGACTACTGTGCGAGGGGTCCCAGGTTCGATCCCCGGACAAACATAAATTACATCTTAAAGTTTTTTTTCTACTGCGCCACCTCTCGCGAACGTCTGACAAACATCCGAGAGTATGACTGTCATGAAAAAGGTTCTCAATTCAGCCGTTCGGACTCGGCATAAAACTGTAGGTCCCTTTCATTCGTCTCAAAAATAGAAACTCACACAAAACGAATTGTTGCGAGAAGCTAGGCCTTGGGTGTCACCCGCCTGTTGCGCCACCTATTTTTTTTTTTTTTTACGTACTCCGCCATATTTTTCCTTATTTTAAAAACTTGATAGCTTATCTGCAAGCTAGTTCACAGTCTAATGACAAAGAAAATCACTGCGAACCGGAAAGGTTGTATAACTCTAATCCTTTATATAAGATCATCTGTCTGTTGTATGCTCGGTTGTATGATATTAAAATTTTGATCATAAAAATCGAAGGAAAACCATAAAGAAAATAACGAGCTGAATTATATCATATCATACTATAAAATAAGGCGTAACCGTGATTTGGATAACAATTTACCAGCAATCAGTAGTCCAACGAGTTCTTTTGGATTAACTACGATAAGTGCGTCAAGCGGGTTGAGCTTTGACAAAGGAAAGGTAAAAAGAAATCGTTTTCCCGGAATTTATTTCTTAACACTTTTCTAGGGAAAGGCGAACCTATAAAATGCTTCAGCTTGTATCGCCAGGCTATACAAAATCAGCATAAGAGCTTGTAGGTATATTAAGAATTTATTTAAAATCTTTTGTATATGGTATTTAGATCTAGATATATACCATGAATTAAATAAATATAAATTTACGACATCCCATAATTTATTGTTGTTGTTGCAAAATTTGACAACTTACCAACATACATACCAAATGTATGGGAAGTGTATATTATATTGTGAGGTATCGGCGCAAAGTGACAATGCACATTAGTTGTGGCTTGTGGCGGACTCATTAACACAATTCAACTTCATTTGTACATGTTTTCCCCTTCGACATATCTACTATATTTAGATATATGCAAAGAGAACTTAGAGAACATAATTATTATAAATATTTCCTTCACTATCCAATGTTTCAAAAAAAAATCAGTTATCAATTCAATTTCTCCACTTTTAATTCGAAAGTCTTTACCCAATGCTATCAAATATTTGCTTATATGCCGGTGAGTAAACATTTCTATTCAGCCCACAACAATATGACGCATTCACACACACAAATATTTATTCACTCATATGGAATACATTTCCATCCCAGCGGATATAAAATTGCAATTGCAAATATTGTACAATGAAATTAATAGCACTGACCCAAAACAAATAACAAAATTTAATTGGTTTAAACTACAGGCAAGCCCTCGCGCATATGCGATGCGATGGTAGTTTCAATTAAAATAAATTAAATTGGCTAACTTAACAACTAGCCGCACTTCCTATTTGAAGTGTCGTCACATATCCACTCAGTCACACTCCCAGAGCGTCAACACAAAAGATAGAAGCGCCAAACTAAAAATAAAAAAAAAGTTAATACTACGCATAATTAACATACAAATACGATTAGCATGACACGAAGGATAGGATGGGATAGATGACCCACCCAAAACGCAATGAACGCGACAACTAAAAGATTAATTTGAATGCATCAAGCGTATGACAACTTTAGCCAACATGACATGGAGAACCCCCTCTGCCGGCAAATTTCGCTTCACGATGATCAAATTTGGAACCATGCAAAGTTATTATAGTGCGATGATTATGACTTAGCAGGCAGGCACAGCCAAACCGCAAGAAAATTCACGGAGCCGTAGGTGGTTCGCAGAGAATACGAATCAGCGATGACTCATATGTCAGGGTTTTACGATTGATAGCAGAGACGGCAAAATTTGAATGAATATTTGCGATTAAATTAGCATTGGAATTTGTTGGAACAAAACAGCACTATTAGACGGGTTGATGTAGCATACGAACTAACGGTCCCAAAACTGGTCGGCCACTCAGTTGCTTTTAATTTGCAAGGTGTGAATTGAATCTGGAAATTTTGCGAAAAGATTTGCCTTGAATTTGGGGTTTTGTGATCGTGGGCGGAAAATGGAATTCATTGAAGGATTACAATTTTTTTTTATAGATTGTGTTTGTAGTAGTTCTTTATTTTAACTTGTATCTAACGTTTGGTCCTACTGACTGCAATGAATTCGAAGAAACCTTAAAATTTAAAAGACCCCAACTATGTAAGGCCACTGTGAGTATTGATCAGAAATAGACTCGCTGCTGCATGTACTCCAATCGACCACAACAATCAAAAATAATACACCTTGAAGGAGTATAGGTATATTAGCTAAAAGTTAAGTTAAAAAGTCTGCAAAAAAAAATACGGAGTTGCAAATTCTTCCTGACCATCAACGATTCGTTAGAAAGTTATCTACGAAAGCTTAACACACGGACAAAATAAATTCCGTCTTGGGTCAATCCCCAAAGACCAAACTGTTCACAAACAAAAGAACTATAAAACAATTGAGACAATAACGCACAGTCTGGTAGAATTTTATAAGAAGAGGGTAACGGATCTTAAGTCAATCAGACTGATGCAGAAAAGTGATATGACGATATGCCAAACAAATAGCTGGAGCCCAAATTTTCAAAGAAATGTACGTAGGCAACGACGCGATGCCACTTCCAACTACATGTCTCTCCATCCAAAATTTGATAGACCACTTTCTCAAACCACTGGTGAAACCACAAAAAGGAAATCAATACCAATCCCACCTGATAGATCAAAGATAGAGCCGACAATGAGATGGCTCACGAGCTTGATAAGAAATGGATGTGCAATACTTCAGAGTCTACAAAGCCGCCGCTCTGTGAGGTCAAACAATGAGTGGAGAGTAAGTTTATGTCCGAAGCAGGAATGGATCCATTAGATCCAAAAAGAGCTTTAAACTGACTCTTTTTTTTGTTACAACTTTGTCTATGTACTAATACTTCAAAAGGGTTCATTCCCGCAGTTTAATTTTCATCATCATGATGTACACCAAAATCAGTCCCCTTAGCTGACAAGAGACGAATTTTAATTCAAAAAGCTTACCATACCAAAAATCCATTATGAACACCACCGACCGCACACATTTCATATCATTCCACAAAAAAGAGAAACCCTAATCCCGCAGTTATAATAAAATAATTTATTCAGGTAAAATATAGAACAAACTCCGAAGGACGATGCCAACAACTTTTTTTTTTTCTATCAAAAAATAAAAACAGTGAAAACGAAGCCAAACATTCTTACTCCCTTACTTGCCACAGCGTTAGGCTTAAATTTTAATATTCTGAAATTACCATCTGCTGGTCTGTGCCAACAAAACAAAAACCAACGTAACAGACAATCTCACTTTCTTCTCCCCACAGCTGCTGCTGGATAGTTGTTTGCCTCTAAATGATTGCCAGGCCGTGAAAAACGGAATATATTCCTCAACCTGCCAGTTGGAACCACCAGGCTACCGCTACAGCATTACACTTTAAATTTAAAGCCGAATATTCCCGCCCCACACATTCATTAAACAACCTTGCACCAATTTTCATGTATACGCCAGCCTTGTTAATACAATTTTTTGTGGGCTACCACAACAGACAACTGGAAATGGAAATGGAAAAACATAAATTTTCACATCTCGCCCAAACATCGCATTGGTTGTGCTGTATTATTTGACACAACTGACTGTTGGCGGCGGATGTCGCTGGCCTAGATCTGGAGAGGTCTACTGTCTACAGTACATGAACAATAAATTCATTCGAATCCCCGACACACTTATTCGGAATGCAGATTCTTTGATTTGCCATAAAGGTGGAGGGTGGAGGAAAAAATCTCTTTGGAAGGGTTTCGATTCCGAGTTGGTGGTCGCAAGCCATTTGCTTTTGTTGTTCCCTGTAAATGAAAAGCGAAATGGCTTTCTTTGAAAAATGTGGTTCCATTATTCGTGGTCTGTTCAAAAACGCACGTTTGATGTGCAAGATGGGGTGGTAATAAATTTATCGCAACAAGTGAAGCCATTTCATTGGCAGCCCCTTTGTTGTTGCTTGTTGAACTGATTTTCGTCTCGAACAATTGTAAGCTTTTGAAATATGTATGTAAGAGATGAAGAAGAAAGGGCTCTGTAATAAGAGTGCTGCCAATTTATTTTGTGATTAATAATAAATCCTCCTTTTTTGAGAAAACCGTCATAATGAGGGAAGAAAATTAAAAATATATTACTAGAAACGAGATTGATCTTGAATGGCAGTAGATGAAAAGGAGGAGATTACTTATTCAGGATTACGCTATTCATAGATGGAGTTAATGGACACTGCACAGAGATTTCGAGATGAAATCGCAAAGAAAGGAAATACTTGCCAGAATTTTATAAATAGTTACATGGTTGATGTATCTATGTATCCACCTACTAGAAAAAGAAATTAGGCTTAAAATCAATATCCGTTGGGCGTGACCGCCGAGGTAATGACGTTTCTGGACTTGATCCAATTCGAGCCGATATATTGCTTTCAAATAAAATAAATATGCACTAGAAATCATAACTCTGAGACATAAGATTTTCAGAAATTCTAACATATCACAAGAATCCAAGGCAATTTTTGGAGCCACCAGTGGAGAAATAATAGCCACTGAACCATCCTATTTCCTATTTCTCTCTCCTTCATCTTAGCGCATAGATTCTTGCATATAATATATACCAAGAAGCTTATCTAAATGAAAATGAGAAAGTAAACGGCTGAGTCTCACGAATTATTGGCCAACAATGAGATTTTTTGTATAAAGTTAGGTACATATTAAGGGGCTAGAAATGAGCCTTTTATAAATCTTTTCGAAGTCGGAATTGAATTATATACGTTGCCGTTTCAGTTTTACTGTCGAAGAATAGCAACCTTAGTTCTGGAATGATTAGGAGCAACATTACTGAAAGTGCTACCATTAAAATGAATTGCAGGCAGATCTTTTATAAAAATTATAAAGACAACACGAAGCATTGCGGATCACCAGCAATCGTATGGTCAATTTCATCCAAAAACAGCTTAAATTGAACACGGAAAAATAAAGTTCATTACTCATTAGAGGCGAGACTCATCCATCGCATAGGCAACGCATTTTCGCCAAAGCAGCTCGATCCCAGACTCTGACAACTGCGTTCGAAATCTCAAGCGCGAGAATCTTCGTTAGAGTGGTCGATTGCTGCCACTGAGATAAGCCATGATCGGTCGCAGCACATCAGAATCATCTGTGCATTCTAATAAACACGGTTTCGCTTTTTCGAAACTCGTTCCTCCAATATGAAAAAATAAGATCTATAATATCCAGACTCAGCATTATGAGTTGTTTACCAAAATGTACGCAGATTACGGTGCTATAAATAGATTTGCAAGTTCAGCCAATTGCGTCGTTTATTAACGTATGTCTGCAAATAGCGTGTTCACTGATATAACGTGGTGCATACGTACACCTAGTAGATCGCTTACTGCGCACTTCTTTTCTGGTGTTCTCACGCCCCGCTCAATATGTTCCATCTGCCACAATTTGCACTAACGACTCACCCAGAATTTGCTTGGATACTTGCCCTTGGTGGAGCAGGCCGCTTTTCGCAATTATATGGCTAACGTAATATAAACCAACATAAATACTAAATTGTCACAGAAACGCGTTCTTGAACCATCCTATTCCTATTTTTAAAGTTAAATGAGCCAAAACTTTTATAAAATCATAACTAGTTCTTTTTTGTTCGGAAGTCAAGCACCTCTGAAATGGGAACTATGTACAAGCAAATTTAAACATTATGGCAAAATAGATTTCTCGAGAAACACGCCTTTAAATGCGTTAATTGCTTTGCAAAGCTATCGACTGCTCCCAACAATTGTTGGTTTTTGCGTTCTTCAAGAGAATATTCCAACGCCACCTTGAAAGCAACCAAACAAAATTGGAATTGGCAATACAAATATTCAGTCTCTGACATCATCGCATTTGCAAATTACTGCGCGGATCATTGCGAAGCTAAATGGTACGCCATGCTCCAACCAAAGTTGGGGGGTACACGGAGTTTATTTTTCACATGCGATCATGTGATTGCGCAAATGTGACTCATTTTTTCTGAAGTTTCTTTTAAGCTGTTCGAAGAGGTGGCAACAGATAAGATTCAAAATGTTTCACTGATAAGATGCTTCATTGATGATCCCAATTAACCTTGGACCAGTAATTAGCAGCCGCTTAAAGTTTTATTTTATTTCGAATTACACAGTCACCAGAAACCCCACATAATCGCGTTTCCACTGACCTCTTGACCATTTTGTACACAAGTGCGCCATCAAGCCATCTGGTAAATATGTACGAGGCTGCATTGTATCTCTCATCATACAGACACGTATCTCCAAATGTGTATATATAACACTATAGTGCTGCGGTAATCTAATTTTGCAGTACACACAACATACTCGTAATATCCAGGAAATCTTCGCCGCTTCCCCAGCGGATTTTATATGCTCCACGCGCGCACTTGTAGTGGTGGTGCCGTGTCTATGGCGACGACGACTGTGACGAAGAGCAGCGCAGTGGGGTAGGTTGTTTGGAGCCATATAGTTGCACTTTGCATTTTGCGATAGTAAAACTATTTATAGGATTTTCCTGCGAGGAGTGAGGAACGGTGTCGGTGAATGCGACCGACAGTGGAGTCCGAACCATCACCCAACCCTATTTCTGTAGATTCGCTGTGAAATGCGCCAGAGCTGGTTGAACGTGAAGTTCTTTGACCCTAATAGTGGAGTTGTACTTGGTGTGGCAATCAGTCCACGGGGGAAACACATCGAGCTCTGTGGTACGGTGAAATATGCTTTGCAAGTATAAAATGTATAATTAGTTTGTGAATGCAAAGTAGCAGCATCGAATGGACGCGAAACGTTAATAAATTTATTACTTAGCCGTTCGTGCTGGAGGGGTTTAAGCAAAGCTTGTTTTTGGTGCCGCCCGCCTGCTGCTGCTACTGCTGATGATGATTATTGTTTATATGGATGGACGAGTCTTTGCAAATTTGGAAAAGCTGGGTGGGAGGAAAATCGTTTTCTTTTCTTTTAAATGTTATGGATGTAGTGTTGCCGGAGTCTGCTAATTAAGCGCAGCTATTAAATGGTTTAACGACGAGCTTCTCTATGGGCTTTAACAAGATGGCAATAGATAAATGTTTTATTACACAATACACATGTAAATGTACATATAATGCATAACACCCAAAAGACTTATTTAGGAGGTGGTGTATACTTTTCTTCTGCGCTTGAATGCCCTGCTTAGGACAAGCCCAAGAATGTTGTAATTGAATATGCTCAGGGTTGTAGTTTTGGCTTACGTTGTTTCATTAATTGTGCCCACATAATTTTGATCCGATTTAACCAAGACTATGTCCAAGCTTATCGAAGACTGCAGGGCGAAACTGGACTGGCCCGAGCTGGCCATCGGTTGAAGATCACTATCGCCTGGGTTTCCGGCCCAAAGAACATACGAGGGAAATGAGAGAGCCAACAAATTGTCCAGGTGGCACTGCTTTTTTCGTATCATTTCTATAGAAATATAATTTAATTCTTGTTGCAGATGTCCGATTTGAGCAAAAACTTGAACAACGTGCACTAAACATCAATTTCAGTAACATCATTGACTTTCCCAACTTCCCACAGGTTGGTTCTTCCCTTTACAGGTCTCTTGAGTTCAAGCTCCAGTAAGCTAGTTCAAAAGTATGCTTTATTCCTGTAACAAATGGAGTTGAGTTTGTTCCAACATAATCTAATCTCTAATGGGGGCAATAGCGCAGTGGTTAGTGTGCTGGAGCTGGACTGCTGTGCGAGGGATCCCAGGTTACAATTACATCTAAAAGTTTCTTCTACTGCGCCACCTCTCGCGAACGTCTGACAAACATCCGAGAGTATGACTGTCATGAAAAAGCTTCTCAATTCAGCCGTTCGGACTCGGCATAAAATTGTAGGTCCCTTCCATCCGTCCCAAAAATAGAAACGCACACAAAACGAACGGTTGCGAGAAGCTAGGCCTTGGGTGTCTACCCGCCTGTTGCGCCACCTATTTATTTATTATTTTATTTATTAATCTCAGTACTTACATTTAAAGTGTGAGCTCAATTTCATGGATATAAATATGTACAAACACATACATTAGGCCTGTTTTATTGGCAATCTATCTCAGTGAAGTAAAGTAAAGTAGAATTTTTAACACGCAGTTACAACAACTACACACTGTTCGACACTTTCGACTTTCGAGACTCTATATAGTTGTTGTAATTGCGTGCTGAAGATTCTACTTTACTGTACTTCACTGAGATAGATTGCCAATAAAACAGGCCTATTGTTATTATGTTACAAAATTCAAAACTATGGAATCACATTTGCAGGAAGGCCAAAACATTTTCAGATACACAAAATGACATAAACCTGATATGACTATGCATTCCCATGAGCAGTTACCTTTCATTTTATTGCCATGTACATTTTTTGGAATGAACGAAAGCAATGCTTTCCTTATAAAAGTATCCATCAACCGTTTCATTTCACAAATAATTCCGTCTTCAAGACTATTTATAAAGCTTGAGGGCGATAAAAGCCGAAATGTATCTATGTAATAAAACGCAAATGCGAATCGCGCTTAGTTTCGATTGTTTTGATAATTTTGTAGATATACCAGTGGCCTATTTCACCAACTTACATAATTGTATTTATCTACAAGTATTTTTCCACAAAATCTGTAGAATTTTAAATTTAGAATTTTACAAATTTGCTTTAAAAATAATTGTGGTGAAACAGAATTTGCCACTTTTTCTAACAAAATTGTCCAAAAATACATGTAAATGCAAAATTGTAAGTTGGTGAAATAGGCCCAGAGCAGAAGGCAGAATATGGATGCCTAGAAATTAAGCAAGAAACTCAAAAATGAACATCCACTTTGGGCGAATGCTCAAATCAGTTCTGAGCTCTTTTAAAAATATATGTAAAACAAATGAACATTTTGTAAAATTTCAATACCAATGCAAGATTTTGATTTATTTGAGTTGCGGTACAACGACTTAAAACCGTATTCCCTGGGGCGCTCCACACATTGCATTTTCCCAAGCCTGTAATTTTCGTCCTCTATTGCTTCGATGCCATTCTATTTGCAGGCAGCAAAACAATTGAATTGAATGGCAAATAACCCGATTAACAGTTCGCATGGAAATGCCAGCATAGCAATTCACTTTGCGGTGCTAGCTCTCATCGTTCTCTTGAAAATCGACCTGCATTTCTTAGACACAGACCTGCATCTAAGGATTTTCAATAACCTATAAACAAGACGGTTAAAACGTTTTAATTGCCTTTTAATGTCTTCAAATGCATTATCGTCAGACAGGGAGAGAACTCATTACACAGTCAGGCGAAACCAAGACCGACCAAACCCGAATGCAATTCCAAGTCAAACATCGAAAATGATGGTCCGATCCAACTGGGGCGGGTGAAAATTTAAATTCTATCCCTGTGCAGACAATTTTCAGCTTCGCCTTGTATTGTATTACACGAACATATTTGCGCTGAGATGACTTTTGATATTTGTTGCATGCGATGTGTAATGTATCCACTCGGATGAACGAACGGACAAAAATCCATTCATCCGCAATGGGCAGCTACAGCTACGGGTGGTACCATCATCTCGGCCGTTTACTCTATCGTATTCATCTGTTCATGTTGATGATGATGATGATAGATGTATTTGTGCATCTTCCAACGTAAAGTTTAAATTGAATTCACTTCGTTTTGGTCGGTTTTGCGCTCTTGTTGTCTTGTGCAGTGTGCTGTGTGTGTGGATGGATGCATGATAACTGATAAAATTGCTAGGTGGGCTAGTAAATTGGCGTTTACGTGCCATTGCATGGGCGCAACACGGGTGGGTCAAGAGAGAAGTATCTGGCCAGTCTACGGGGAGAATATAATTCAGCTAATTGAATCCGATACAATGAACAATTTGAACGGGAGCAACGCAAAAGAGCTCCGCTTCGTGCAGTGCTCACGAACCACGAGAGGGATGTGTTTGATTTGCCTTTAGGGCTGCACTAACCGAGTGGGTGGCGGTGTGATCACCATAAGTAATGATTGCTAATTGAATAGAGCTTCGGGGCCAGTCTTCTAAGTTTTACCAGACTAGTTTGGCGATTGTTTGCACAATAATCAGGAAATGAGTAAGAACAGAAATAAACCGCCTCTGACGTGATTTCGAGTTGGGTAATTTTCGAAGTGGAATTGTAATCAGAAACGTGGTTACATTCGTGCAGCAATTAGGAGAAAAGTTTCTCAGTTCTCACGTTTTGGGATGTGAAACTTTGCATATAAGCATTTAACACATAAATAACTAAATCTCATTTGGTAATCGATATTCTAATGCACAATTCGATTAACTGTAGTATGCATGCACAATGTTTCAAAGTAAACAAATTAAACGGGGAACAGATAAACATAGCAACATCAACAGCGGAGACAATTTCAGCAGCAGTATACTAACAAAATAGATTGTTAACATCAACTTCAGCTTTGCATAAATTTATTTTATATAAGAAAATAAATATTTTTTTGTTATAGAAAATATGTACTTATAAAAAGTTCGATGGGGCAGGGAGAGAGACAGGAACAAAGGACAGTTTGGTGCAGTCTTTTTTTCCACTGAATTTATTTGTCATCATTTGTTTATGTTTCTTTGGAATTCAAAGAATATATTTTGTAAATTTAGCTGTCCTTTGATTTTTTTCACAACCAAACATAACCACAAAAAATGTGCACGACTGGGTCGCACGTAACTTTCTCGTTTATCGCAGAATCTCAGAGTCATTTCAGCAAATTTTACGTTTAAAATCATACCCACTCAAGGTGTAATTTGATCAAAATCGTTAGAGCGGTTTTTTGTAAAATTATGCTGACAAATGTTACAATTTGGATTCGAAAAGCAATGTTATTAAACTGTTTAGCTGAAAACTGAGTACGACATATTCTTCAGGATATAAACATTACCTAGCAGATATATTTTCATCCAAATCGAAAATGGCGTTTTCGAGATATGAGCAGTTTTTAAAGTACCGGTTTAGCGATTGGGAAGGACGCATTCATGGTTCAAAAAACACTTTTTTTCAACTGTTGAGCTCAAAACTGAGCCAGTGGTATTACTATGGATTTAAGCATTACCTGAAAGTAACATTTTTATTATTATCGAAAATGGCGTTTTTGAGTTATGAGCAGTTTTTTAAAGTACTTTTCTTAGGGATTTGGGTGGATATCAAAGGACGTAGTCTTTTTAGGGAAAAACTGAGTTTGCTATCAAGTTAAGAATGGCAATAGTAGGTACCTTAAAAATATTTTTTTTAAAAAATCGTTTTTACCGTTTTCGAGAAAAAGCCAATTTTTAAAACTGCCGTTGCTGGACTTTTTAGCGAAAAACTGGGTATGCAGTCATGTTAAGCATGCTTACATTAACATCAACTATCAATTTCGGTTCAAATCGTTAGAGCCGTTTTCGAAAAAATCTAAATTTAGACATATTTCGTACTTTTTCGTAAAATGTTTATATGGGAGGTACCGTTAATATTAGGGCTAGAATAAAAAAAAAAAAAACGTCCCGAGCGGGAAGCCTACAAACTCTAAATACGAAGTTTGAAGCAAATCCGTCCAAGCGTTTAGATTCCCCAGGGATGGGACAGACAGACATACGGACGGACAGAATTGTGAGACCCACTTTTTTTAGTTCCCCTATCATCATAATATTAGAATTGATCAAAATCTCGAGTTCGAAATTTTGTACGAATATCTTTCTCTTAAACTTAGATACTACGTATACGAGAAAGTTAAAAATACACCTAGCAAATCCACAATTACGACTACATACGTATATCTGGTTCAATATTTAATGTGAGCTAATTACTTACGCCAATATTCAAAAACTTGTAGAGCACATATTTAGTTCAAATTTGACTTACCTGAAAAAATAAAATTAAATATATATGTAGTTAGCATTATAGTAAAAGATAGTAAGATATAGATTTTAATTTATGATTTTAGATTTATAGATATTTTTCGCAGGTCTATATAGTAGATATGTACATAGTGAATTGCTTGCTTGGGTGAGTTTTGTTTTATTTTTGGGGTGAATGGAAAATACCTACTATTTTATGACGAATATTAACAACTGAGCCAACTGCGCATTAGCTCACTTTTATTTCCACCCTAGAATACCAAAGTCCTAATTGTCATTCATAAAGTTACAAATTGGTACCACAGACATTTTACCATACTGCCATTGGCAACACATTTTCCCTTATAAGGCTTACTGTTAATCCAACCAAAATTACAAACAATTTCCATTTTCATTGCATATCTATTATACCATACCAGAATAATCAAAACGCGTTGTGTCAATGAGCTCAGTCGTTTGGCTATAACTGTCGATGAATGAATTTATTTTTGCCTTAAAATTCGAAAGCGATGACATAATGGTTAGTTAAAATTACCAGTCATACAATTACACAATTTGCCAGGCCCGCCCGGTTTGTTTATCTATACAGAAATTATTAGGCAGTACGTTCGTTTTTATGGTCTATACCTATGGCTTAAAATGCCACATTCCACCGGGTCACCATGGTCTTCTTTCCAAAAGAACTGCATTACGTAATTTCTAATCGAAGATTTGCAATATCAAGTCCAACTGAACTGTCAATCAGAATTAATTTCATGCTCATGCCAAAAAAAGGAACTAACACCAGTCGTGTGAGTCAACTTCCTTTTGCGCGCAAACATTTATACATATATCTACGTTTTTAACTTTATTTTTTATCTGTGTTTTGACTAACCAAACAACATTCAAACTCGAAATTATATTCAGTCTATAAGATTACAGGAGTAGAATTCAAATTACCCAATCAAATTGGCTTCTATGTGCCTTATGTACGATTGTGAACATATTTTCATATGTTTCTGTACTCGTATATCTAGATTGATTGATGACAAATTGATCTATCATCCCAAATCGGATTGGAATAAAGCTAAGGGTATAAAATAAACCGAAAGACACGGTACCAATTATTCGAAAGAAAATACCAACGTCTTGGGGGCCCAATTTAAATGAAATGAATTTCGTGTCAATCTGAGAAAATTACTCTACCGAGATACATTTTTTTTGTTTCTGTTTGTGTTTTCATTTTTTTTGACAATTTTATGATGCAGAACGAGCGGATCGGTGGTAACTAGAGAGAAAGAACACAAGAAGAACTTCTTCATTATTCGCTTGGGCTAACATCACAGCAGTCTCATCGAATTTTTGCAATTAATGCATTCAAATGGGGGCCATTCGGATAAAAACCGTTCGCTTCGTAATGGTGAACGTGATTTCCGGCTTTTTTTTTTTATTTTTTACAAAGAAATGAAACGCATTTGAATGGCGATTACTATTTATTGATATGGTTTACCTTTGCACTGATGGGAGTTCGTATATGAGTTCGTGCCGGAAAAAGTGGAATGGCACCTATAAAAGAGAACACAATGATGGCCGATATGTCATCGTATACGTGATGTCTTGCCCTACACGCACGACACTTATCATTTCATATAATAATGGTGCTGGAGTAGGTAATCACCGGTAAATTGGTAGGTGGAAGGTGTGTGAAAGTTTTGGATAATTGGATGAGCAAATGAGCTAGAGAAGAATGGTTCAATAATTATGAAGGGTAGGTTTTAAAAGAGAAACGCAAGAGAAGAACAAGAAAATCATTGGCGTATTAGTTTTGTTCCTCTCAGTGGAATCAGTTTGTTATCGCGAAAAGAAAGATGAAACAAACAACTCTTTCCAAAGTCGACAACAAGAACAAGTCATCACACTCGCAATATTTACACAACAGCCAAACAACTTTTTATTTCTAAGTAGGATCTGAAAACGCAGAACGATGGCGGCAATCTACGTTCTCAATAAACCTTTACAGTTAGTGTCAACAAAAAGCTTAACAATATTTAGATGGCTTCGGGATAGGTAATAATGACTTATTTACGACGTTTTCGATAGGTTTGTCAGTTTGAATCTTTAGGGGCTTACAATTGAGATGTCATTAACTAGAAGTATTAATAAGAGTTATGTTTCTTCCGGGGATTGAACCTGGAACCCCTCGCTGACTAGTCAAAATGCTTTATAGAAAACAAAATGTGACCACAAATGTAAAATGTTAGTTCTTGGGGTCAATAGCGGAAAAAATAACTGTCCACTTTATGTAGATGTATCAACAAAGATTGCATAAGAATAGAAAAAAACTGTCAATGAATGATAATATGCTCCCCAAACGGGAACGATTATATGTTTGGTTGGGTCATCCTTAATGCTATTACTAATTTTTATCACAATCTGTTCACTTTTTGACTTGGAAACGTGGACCTTCACGTTTTTCCAAAACTTAACCAGATTTTTATTATTATTGGGGCAGACACACAAAGTATTTGCGAGTCCACCGCCACAGATGCCTGATGGCACTCGTACGACTGTTAAGTCATATTGACTACCCTGCTTTCCGAAATAGGTAATGCAAAAGTTCGCATTGAAAACGTTTGGTTGGTTGTCCTTTCGCACGCTCTCAAAAGAGCCAGTCTGTATAAAGCCGAACATGACAGGATGACGCTCATTTAAAGAACACCAACACACTGGCAAAATATAGTTTAGGTTTGTCTTCGACCGAAGATTCATATTAGGTTTACAGTCACTTTTGATTGTGATTTTAAAATCTCGATAACATCGCGTAAACAGTGCGTCTAGAACAGATGTGGGCATCAGATAATGAGTCCCATTATATCGGAGCCAGACGGATTTCAGAGTACATTTAATAATTTAACACAATCTTATTTCTCAGAAAGAGAATATGTATGTGTATTGCATTTAGGTACTATAGCGTTGCTTAAAATTACATATGAATTTTCACTGAGTGTTCAGTCATAGGTAGGTACATCAGTTCCTGAAAAGTCATAAATTTTTTCATTAGTTTTCTGAAAAGAACACCAACGAGTCTTTACAGAAAAACCTCCCAAAAGTATTCAAATCCAACTTCAATCATTTCCAATTTCACATAAATGTATGTATCCTATCCATATGCAACCCCTTATGTCTCCTCCCCAACCCACCCAGTTAAGACTGTTAGAGTAACGTTAAAACTTTTCCGCCAGCTGAAAATTCATACAACTATACCTACTAGAACGTGAAAAAAGGAAAAAAAAAAGAAACGTTCTCCACATCAGGTGATTTCCCAGCACATAGTGCGCTTTTCCACTATTCATCGTAGTGCGCACATTCCCGGGTGATACTATCTTTTGGTATCTCTCTACAATATCAAACGTAATCCCACGTTCTGTCTGAGGACTATACTACGACTATCCTCACAGCTGATAAATATAATATGTACGAGTGGATCCGTAAAAAAAAACAAGTATGTATCTACATAACGAAAAGTTATATCCACTTTTCGATATAACATCTATTTATATGTATAATATAAATATAAATATACTCTCGTGCTCATTATATATTTATTAAGCGATATGAGTAATATAGAAATTCTATATGCCCATGTACTCGTCTGTGATAGTGGGTGTAGTGCACAAGATTCGACGCAGCACCAAGAGAACTCTCCAGCGACTCGCTGTGTAGGTATATTCGTCCACCATGGTGCGGTTGTAGAAAAAGTGCACCAGTTGCCATGGTAACAGCAGCAGAAACAGCTGTATTTCGCTCTCTCTTAGCGAAGGACTTCTTGTTCCTCTTGTCGCCACCCCTGTTGCTGTCTGTTCGTAATCGGAATTCGTATGCACCAAGCACCACATCAGACCAGGCCTCCTTGCGGATAAATTTGCAAAGCTTCTTCTATATCCAGAAGGGATGATGAAGGGAATATAAAGAAAGGACAAAACAGAAAGGAAATACTCAGGCCAAGAGGAGACGAGCAAAAAAATTAAGCGTACTTAAGTTGCTCTTCACTGTGACATAAGGGGCGGGGGAGCAGCGGCAGCAATATACAACACTACACCAAACGGCAACAACATGGTACTTGTGCTTAATAGTTGTGCGCCCTCTATAATGCATACAAGTTAGTGAACAAAATTTCTTTATTTTCTCCTTCTTCACTTTTTGCTGCACTTTCTGGTTTTTGTGCAATTTCACTTTACGTTCACTTGATTGTACATAAGATGTGCCCTATGCTTGCTTGTGTTGGAGGGAAAAGTATATTTAAAGAAGGATATACATATTTGTTTTGCCCAGAGATTTCCTCCAGCAAAAGCAAAAGGCTCGTTTGATGAAGTCATGCGTGTGCCACTTTAAAGTGGCGCGAGTGTATGCTCTTGAGAGACGGAGGGAACATTCTTGATTTTAAGAGGGGTCATGGCTTCACACCACACTTCTATACATAATGAGCGACTGAATAGTTAAATGTTAGTTTTGTATTTAAAGGCGGACGAGAACTTTAATCAATCATTTTGTTGGACAAAAGCTAGGATCATGAATATGTACTATGTTTGTTGAGCATTCAATAGCGAACATAATAAAGGATGTTTTCCTCAATGGGCAAAAAATAATCATCATAGCAGGTATTCCAAAGTGCTTTCAGTTGAATGGAGTTTTTTCCGCCTGGAAAAATAGGAATGGAAGGCGAAATAGGATCCTAGGTGCACAATTTTCCATAGAACAACGAACAATTGGCAGATTGGAAAATTTTGAAGCGAAAGGATTTTTGGAATTTTGAATAGAATAACAGGAGGCTGGGTTAAAGGGGTTCTAGGCATGACACACGAATCTCCGCTTGTGTATTTAATAAGTCGTCTTTTGTCTGAAAACATGTATATTGCTCATTTTGGCAGAAAAAACTACTATAAACCACAAACATATATTATAGGTGCATATTATGTACTACACGGGTGATAACAATAAAATGGTCATGCATTTTAAAGGTTTGCTTATTTATTCTGGGTGTTTATCAGCAAGGCAGTCTTCCGCATAATCACCCTAATTCTGAGATTCGAATCGATTTGAAAGTCATTCGATTTCAGCCAACTGCCATTCAAACTATCGATTTCGATCGAGTGGACATCCGTATTTCGTTTATTTCTCCCCACATTCTCAGTTTCGATTGGATCGAGTTAAACGTCAAATTTTATTCGAGCGAAAATTTGTGGTTGAAAGCTCTATTTGAAAAAGTAAGTTCAATTGTTTTAGCATAGATCTTCACTCAAATTAAAACAATAGAGAATCTAACAGCTGATTTCGAAAATAAAATTCATACACTGAAATTCATTCGATAATGAACTTTTACCCTCGAAACTTAGAACGCGAGCAGTTCATTCGATGAATGTTTTGAATACGAGGAATACGCGATTCGATCGAATCTCAGAATAAGCGTGAATGTGTTCCAATGGCACAAAAAAAAATACTTTTGACGTTTCTGACTTCTGAGTAGAGGATTTTGCTTCTCGATTTCAAATCAGAATCCACTCAAGATTACTTTACAACCATAGATTTACTTTTTGACATTTTACCAATACATGAGTGGAGTCGATCCAAAGCAGGTATCTTGTTCTATTGGTTTTCAACATGAGTGGAAAAACGACATAAACCGAGTGTACACAGAAAACTCTAGCAAGTCCACAAGGGAGTCTTTAAAAATCCCTTTTCGCAAAAATGACAATTGAGTTGGCTGCGCACACCATCGCTTTTATGAACTTTTTTATGGTCAAGTATCGACTTGTTTTTAAACATGCCTATTCAAATGAAATTGTTGTCTAAATTAATGAGCTTGTAACAATTGAGGGCAGAAGCCACTAAAAGATTTATATTCGAGAAAACTAAAAATAGGGCTGATATCAGATGGTCACATATATACAAGGTGGCGCAAAAGTAATCCTCCTATCAGAAAATGCTATAAATTTTGCGATTGGCCCCTAATGTCAGTTCTGTTTTGACATTTGTGTAGTAAGCACATGCGAAATACACGTTAATAAACAATGTTACGCTACACTGCTCCAGAACGCGGAATATTAGTGACTATTCATTTGAGCATCGGTCGGTGACTTTGGCACAACGTGAATTTCGTCGCAGATTTCCTAGCCGTCCAACGCCTACTGGTGAAACACTGCGACGTTTAGCCGCTCGCCTCGAAGAGACTGGCACAACACGAGATGCTGCCAGGCGTGGCAGATCCCGGAGTAGCCGTTCTACAGAGAATATTGCTGCTGTAGCCGAAGAAGTCATGGACATATGAAGACGTCGCGGGCCAAACGGTTACTGTGAATGGTGAGCGCTACAGAGCAATGATCAACGAGTTCTTTTTGCCGCAACTTGATGAATTGGGATTGAAAAACATGTGGTTCCAACAGGACGGTGCAACGGCACACACTGCACGTGCCACAACCGATATGCTGAAGGATGCATTTCCCGGGCGCCTAATCTCCCGTTTTTTGCGATTTGCACTGGCCAGCAAGATCGCCTGATTTGACCGCTCCAGACTTCTTTTTGTGGGGCTTTTTGAAGTCGCGGGTTTATGTCAACAAGCCTCAGACTCTTGCAGCTCTTAAAGACAATATCCGTCAAGAATGTGAGGACCTATCGCCGGAAGTTTTGGCCAAAGTGATAGCAAATGCCATAAAAAGGGCTCAAATGACAATCAACTGTGGCGGCGGCCATTTACCTGACATCATATTCTCGACTTGATGTAAAAAAAATTAAAAGACCAAATAAAAATAATCCACAAGAAGAATCAAAGTTTTTTTTCATTTTTTTTTTTAAATTACAGCCAAAAAACATCGGAAGGTTATTTTTGCGCCACCTTAGATATAGAAGGCCACAGGGTCTCAAAGGATAGGAAACAATCTGTAGAATTATTTAAACCAGCAGATTAAAACTACGAATGGCATTCCTAGGAAGCACGCTAGGAGGTTAGGTTTAACAAATGCGGACACGTGCAGGTATTGCGAGCACCTTCATGTCGCAGAGGATATTACTCATCTTCTTTGTGAATGTCAACCTATTGCTCGGAATAAAAAAAAACACCCTGGAAGGCACTTCTTCGACAATTTGGAGTAGGTTGTCCTCTCAAACAAAATTCAAACCATTTTTAGGTTCTGCAGGAAATTTAAGTGTTTGGGCAAGTTTTGCCCGTGAAGGTTCCCCAGGGATGGCGATGGGCCCAATATGGTGGATAATCTTCTGTAATGAACTCACACCCTATTCAACATAACCTAATGAACTTGGTGGTATGTATCATCAAGCACGAGAAAATGCTGGAATATTAAATTAATATAAAATTAGAGGTAAAACAAAACTAGAAGTTACTTCTCGAATTTGTCGTACAAGACATGTATAAATCTGCTGTAACTCTACGCACAAAAACACAAAATTTTTCGACTACATATAACTTAAACAATTCAGAAATACTGACATTTCGTTGACTATATGAACACTCAACCGAAACAATTCTGTTGAGGTTCTATAATTGTTTTCTGAGACCACACACAAAATAATTGCATCAGGACTAGGTTAAATTTTAACACTAATTGTTGCAAATGGGATCTCTTCTGACGTATAACTCTTCTCAGAAAAATATGTATGTAAAACTGGGTTAGCTCACTACATATTATAAAAAAGTCCATCCAATAACTACTTTAGCTACCAATTCAATTGTCACATGTTTACGTTTTTCATCTTTGCACTAAATTATTATAAAACAAAAAACCTGACAGACTGTCGTGTGGTTGTCTCATTTTGATACAAGTTTCCACTTTCGTTGAGCGCCATCTCAGCCGTCACTCAAGACACTAAGGAGGTGCACACATTTTCTTTTATGTATCCCTTCGTTGACAGTGTCATCACAGAGGCGACTATAGAAAATGGTTATAAACTTACATTTTTGTTATGACATGTCTTCTTGCACTTGACGTCTGTTTATCCATGGGGGGGGATTGGTAGGTACGCCATTCAAATGAACTCTATATCTTAAACCTTAAAAGGATGATGATGAAAAGTAAGAATTATGAAAACTTAAGTTCTTCAACAAATCATCGATTTGAAAGGGTTTACAAATTGCCAGACAAGTATTCGCATTTGTTATGACTGCAAGTGCCAAACACACACGAGTTATTGGAAACACAATTTATTGGAAATACATTTTAAAACCAAAAAGGAAGGCAGCCAGCTGTCCAGTAGGGAATATTGAATTTTGTATATATTAAATGGAAATCAATTTCGTACAGTGTCAGAGGCATGATGGGATAACAAATTAAATTGCAATCAGCAATTGATTCATTCCTTAGACGGAGCTAGTGTGTAACGATGACATCGCAAACTAATAGCATCGGTTGAACAACCAATGTCGTTGCAGGTGAACTATATTTTATGTCACATGTGGCGGTAGTTGTGTTGAGTGCGACGAAAAATGCGAGCCGTGTCGAATTGAAGTATTATACGGCATTCATCAACTCATGAAGCGTTTACTTGCTGATGCCACATTTTGTGGTAATATAGCTGTCGGCTCTCGATTGCGAACGACGCGACGGGTAAATGTATCAACATTTTTTTAAGACATCCATCTAAAAACGAATTATAAACAAATTCAACCCACGCAGGCAATCGTCAAGAGCCCTGCCCAACGTGGGTAGGTACTAAAAAAAAGACAATAAAATCTAAAAAAATAAAACAGATTATCATCTACACTTCATGTATAATATACGACACCCCAATATAATTCGTTACCCACAAAGGACACTTGAAAAGTGTGTTAACCCCAATCACATCGCACTTAAATGCCGCTTGCCCAAAATGACAAGGCCCTAGCATGTCACATAACATTATCGTATCACACATGCAATTTAACCTCAAAAAGTTATATTCCGCTGAGTAATTACAAATTAATGTCCACACACAGATACCCACTTGTCACTGAAGATGTAATACATATATATAGACATTCTACATACCACTCAATTTCTGTCTCTATGCTTTTCTGAAGTTGTCTGCTTGCCTTGTGCATCATCAATGGAGCTGGTGAAAAGGACACAACCGCCACAATCCCTAAGCACTCCAAGTGTATCACATGCCCTCTCAAGTGGTCTTCCCTTGGAGTGAAATTAAAATTCATTCGCCAACGTTAAAAGCGTGACATTCAATTCTTAAAATTTTAATGTTCTAATTATGCAGGCAATCGCATACTCGAGGTCGCTTAGAGGGAGATATTACCGCATAACTAAGGTGGCAGCCAACTTACAGGCAAAAAAGTCCGCGCGGATATACAGTTTCATGTTACTTATGCATGTAGATTGATTATATTATTATGATAGTGATGATGGTATCTTTCATGCACGTTAATTAGCTAAGTATGCCATAGATTGGTGTTTTATGTTTTATGGCTTAACTTGCTGTAAAGTTTAAATTACTCAAAATTAGGTAGGTACATAGGCATTGTTGAAGGTCGAGCCTGTAAAGGCACATATTTGAAATCATGAAATTTCGCCTTTCTCACAATGTAATCCGAAGAAGTGGGTTTCCTGCTGAACTCACTGGAACTCAATTAAATCGTGTGGTTTCTTCGCTGAATGTACAAAATATATCTTCGAGCACTTTGGATATCATTCAGCTGGCGAGGTTTGCGGCATCAAACGAGATGTCCTACCTCCAGTATCGTGTTTTTCCTCATCATGATCTTCAGACGGCAAAAAAAAAAAAACGTTTTCCAATTAAAAACGATGCCGGGTGGAAGACTTAACCTGGAAGTTGGCATGCAGTACAATGCAATCCATAAAATTGCAGAAAGCGAACAAAAAGGTTTCCTTTTATTTTTTGCTCCCGCAACCTTTGATACTAATGATGATGATGATAGTTAGTGTTGGCTGTCCAACAACCCAGAAATGTCCCAACATAGACTTGGATACAAGGGACACAGGTATATAATGCGGCTGTAGTTGTGCTTCCCTCTCATTTGATGATGGGTGTAACAAATAGAAGAAATTTATTTTTATCATTCAACATTTAATTACACAGTACAGTCCTACCATGGTTGTTACTTTGGATAGTGTTAAATGATTTGCTGGTCTAGTCGTTGAGTTGGAGGAATGCTCCAACATAGACAGAGGAACAACGTGACCTTAGATGCAAATGCGGGTGATTTATTTCAAGCGGATTAGAAAGTTGGACTTGTAGAATTGGTTGAAATATACATCACCAACTTTTAACTTTATTAGATTTTTAATTATAGATTGGCATTTGTAATGAGCGGAAGTGAATAGTAGCACGATAAATATTTGACGTTGGTTTTTGCAGTGGTAGATTGGATTACCTATCTAGTTTTCATGACATCAGCATAAGAAGTCTCCCATATGATTATTACATTTAATTTTTTTACCTCGATTTTCTGTGATGTGGTAGAGACTCTTCGTATCAGCGCATTAAAAAGTTGGTCTATATTGCTAGACTGACAAAGGATCAAAAAGTGATTGTCTAAACAAAACAGACAAACCGAATTTCCGCTTACACCGATTAGAATTAGATAATCGGCCAATAAATAGCTTGATGGACTCTGACGACTATAGTGGCAGATTTTGTCTGCTTGTTGTATCTGTTGTTTATTGGGGACTAAAGTCCGGTATTATATATGTATGAACTCGCAAGTGCAATATAGCAGCTCACCTGCCACTTAACAACAATAAGGGTGATTTTTGGTCGACACCAGGATAACAACAGATATGGTTAGTCGCTGGTATTTAAAATCAATGCTAATGAGTGTGGTTAACTGCTTGTTTTCCACACCACCTCATTCACCTAAACTCACGTAAAAGCTATCTAATAGTCACCAGATAGTAGACTGAAAGTCCCTTAATCCGGATAAGCACAGTCTGACTGAATTTCTATAGTCATTTGATTCTTTATTCAATGTGTATATACCTAACTATTGCGTCAATGAACTCTTCTAAGCGTGTACAACCTCGTACTCGTTATTGTCAAGAGTCACTAGTTTTAATTGACTATACATTCATCGCGTCGTCCATCTGATGTATAATTAAAAAAGGTTAAATAAAAAGAAAAAATTGTCTGTTCATTTGAAAACTGTACTGCCGGAAGATGTCTCATCGTCTAAGTCATTAATCATCTAAAAATAATTCTTTATAGAAATTTTGTCTCTTCGTTCACTGGAACTGTGCAATTTGTCAAAGTGTCAAATATTTGCCTCCGTACTTTAGTGTTAAAGTTTCTATTTAACTTTTGCAATGTCTGAAAAATGCAAAGAGGAATTCCGTTGAAAAACTCCCATGACCATCTGGCCCCAAGTGCCAGAATAAATTCCAAAAGAATAGATCTTTCCACTGCAAATATACATACACTTCCAATCATCACAACACTATTTATAAGCAATGAATGTTTACACAACACATTCAAGCGAAAAGAATAAAAAGAAAATTAAGAAAGAAAAAAAATCTTAATTCAAATATGATTCATTATTTTTGCTGGCACAAGATGTTTTCCTGCGAAAGATACACACTCAATGGAAATATGACATCATAATCTTCAACACAGGATAACTTACAAACATTTAATGGATGTATATAGGGACCTATGCCACATCATTATTATTTTCCTGTGAGAGCACAATTTTCCTCTCAAAAATGATGATGGTGCCATCATCCATCCGGCCGGCGTTTGCAACTCTTTTTTTTTTTGCCATAAGGGTTTTCCTCGTTTGTATGTAGAAAAAAAATCTTTTGTTATATACACACCCAACTTTAGATACATAACTGTGTGTAAAATGCATGTGACTAATAAGCACCTCGTTTGCTATTAAATTTAAGAAAAAAAATCCACAAGCACCTCTCTACTTCGAAGCGAAACAGAGATATACCTAGTATAGGAAGACAAAATACTTACGAATCTTGAGAGGGAAGGAAACGCAGCGGCGCATTCAATGTTAAAGAAATGTTATTTTATATTTAAGCTTAAAATAGCCCAACCATTTTTTTTTGTTTTGTTTTGACTAGACCACAGGGCAGCGGCAACATTACGGCGGGACCGGACGTATGACGAGGCAATGTATAGAGTACCACAGGCAATTTTGCTATTTTGAATGATTATTTCATTTGTACATTCATGCCATTGAGGAAAAGTGAAACATCACTATCAGCTAAAATATGTATATTTATTTGTAGTTATGAATGAAATGACTTGGTCGAGTTTGCCAGACTTGCTGACAATCTCGGAGCTTCTTCATGATCAAGTCCGCCATCTCTCCTTTACTTACGTGGGGATTGCCCCTGATGGTTTACAGTTGATTACAGAAGATCGAAGTTATGAAGTCTCGATGGAACAGATAAAAACGATTTTAATGTCAACTTATTGATATAAAAATGAAGTTGTACCAATACAACCGATAAAAAAAAACTACATACTTTATAAAAAGCAAAAAAACGACGAATACAATTTTGGTAACCTGTTGGGAACGACATGTCGAATAACTGAGGAGATTATTTATTAACAATTGCAGGCCTACTGTTCACTGTATAGTATAGTAACCAAAAAGTACGCACACAATCGAAGAAGGTTGAAAATCACAATGGTCTGATTGCGACGTTGCATCGACCTGGTGACAAGTACTAATAATTCAACATTTTACGACATAACACTCTGGCCTTAAAATATTTTTAATTCTGGGATAAAAGGTAATCCCATTACAGTGGCGCGAGAAAGCGATGCGATGCGATAAGCTTTTACGTGCGAGAAAAATGCACTTGGGCCAAAGTGAAGCGATTTTTGATGCGATAATTGCGAGCTTTTCGGAAGCCTCTCGAATGTTTCTCAAATGTAAACTCTTTTTAACACTTCCAAGTTGAAAATAGGAATTTTTAAAAAATCACTCCTGTCAAACCGTTTTGTTAATTGGAAATTTAAATGATGAAATTTTTTATTTTCTTGTTAAATATATATAATTAACTTTTGTTCTTTTCCAGCTTTTACTCTATTTAAAAAATACAAATTTCACTTAAAACGCTTCTTCTGAAAAAAAAAGTAAAACCACAGCACACAAACGCTTTTACTCTGCGCATCATGTCGCATTTCGTACTGCTGCACAAAAGAAAATCCACTTTCCAAAACAATCATTTTATTATTTAATAAGTACCTATAATTTACATCTCGCGAAACTCTGTATCCTTACTTAAGCCCTGAGATCAACTGCAATAGTGTTCATGTGCAAACTGCAATTTTCCGCATTTTCCAATGCATCTTTGCATTTTGTATACACTACCCCATAAAATTCGATTGTGCTTCATAACTCATCTGCCCGGCAAAATGATTTAATATTTCAATTTTAAAGGACCCAGCAGCAAGAGAGAGTTTGTCGTTAGATGCTGCCGCATAATTTCAATAAAAACTGGGAAGAAGAATAAATTCAACTTTATGCAAATTTGATAATCCTTCTACGGCTATCAAGAGCCCGTCGCATTTAAATTGAGAGAGGATTTTCCCTCACCCTTGAAACATAAAATTAAATTCCATTATCATAGCGCGGAGCCACTGTTTACCATTTAACAAATTTGCGTTGAGCAAATGTCAGAGTTGTTAGAGCTGACAATTTAAATAAAATAAATCTAGTTTAAAATTAAGATGACGGAACAAACGAGCATGTTTATATCACTACCTCGCTAGTCACGCCTGCGTGACTCAGTCAAACTGATTCATTTCGCCTTAATCCAACTTTAATTTATTGTCGCTGTCGCAAAACAAGTTCAAGAACCATAATTGGGATTGGACAATATGCTGCAACTTACCGTCAATTGGCCCACAAATTGTGCAGATTCAATCTTAAATTTCATCCCACGCTTCATTTAACGAAAATAAGAAACCGAAAAGGAGACCACTATGCAGGTAGTCCTCGATAATTTATTTAGAAGTTCATTCGAATATCTTCTTGTCAAGGGCAAAGCGAAAAGAAAACCATTGCCTCTGGGCAAAATAATGGGTCTCATAAATAAAATTCGAAGAAAATAACAAAAGAGAGAAAAGCCAAATAAGGAGGAGATGAAGTATAGGGGTGGTCGTGGTATCAGTAGTCTACCTTTGCCCAGTGGAGTTGCAACACATATTCGCGGGCAGGCTTTAGGTTCAGTATTCATTTGAACGAAAAGTCAAACGTATTGTGCTTTTGGAATATTTTGACAGGAAAACTCTGAATGAGCCATCACATTTTATGATGCCCCTTTACGTTTTATATTCATTTTTATGTTGAGCGCATAAAAAGGAGTATGAAGAGGTATGCTATTCTCGTAAATCACACACCTGTCGAGCCATGCGTACCTACATGTATATTACTTTCGTAATAGCTTTCGGACTCTTAAAGTGTTATCAAGGCTTATCTTGGTATGTTCATGGTTACATTTAAGCAAAGCCTTTTAAAATTGAAAATCTAGCTTACCTATCTCTCTGCCAGATTACTTATTATACAATTTACGGACATTAAAAAGCAATATGCGTTGTGCATAGCCTCTGACTTGTCAATCTTGCAAGTCAAAACTGGCTTCTTTGATTTCGACATCGGCGTAGGTCAAATACTTTAAAAGCTGAGCTGTTGAGTTTTATATTATATCATCTATATGTGGTGTAAGTTGCTAAAACAAGACTAAGTACGTAGCCCCAAGCTGTTGTTCCGTAAAAAATGTTACCTATCACAACTAACTGTGCGGAACACTGGTTCGAACCTTTGATAAACACATAATTATAACCCACCTTCCGTACACTTCTGAAAATGATCCGAGTGTACAGCCGTGCGTCGTGAGAATGTTCGCATTCGGCATAGGTCTCATTCGTTTGTCGCAAAAATAAAAATCACACAAAAACATGATACATAATACCTAAATCTGAAAAAATTGTATATAACTTCGAAAAATTGGTCAACTTCATTCAACATTATTAACTATACAGCGATGAAAGTAACTTATTTTAACGACTATATTGGCTGTATGGTTTGCTGTATTACTCGAGATATATTGAACGCTGTATTTCAGCGTCAGTTCTGGCTGCAAGCAAGGACCACTTCCTCCATGGTTGCACACATAATAATTTACGCAAGACCCTCTCGTTTCCTTATTTTATCTCATGATAATGGCAGCTTTAAACACGTTTGTGTGTAAGGAAGTGGTAACCATTTAAAAATGTTGGCGCAAAATCTCTAAGGGGCGTGCCGCTTACGGGGTAATATTGCCTTTATTGTGAAATTGAAATTTTCCTTAATAGTCGCTTTATTTTATGAATCTGTTTTATGGCAAACATTTTTAGGTACGGCATTTAAGGTTGACTTTTATGGCAGAAAAGAGATGACAAACTAACTCATAAAATAATCTACATACATATTTCAATAGGATATTTAAAAAACACCTTTATGCTGACGTTTTAGAGTATACTGAAGTCAGTTTCGTGAACATTGTATAGCATTTAAGATTTTAATCCAATTTAATAATACGTGTCGTTTTATGCATGTACAATGTACATGTTATAATTGAAAAAGGCGGCTCCGTCAGAACTGTCAACGCGCTTGTAGTACTCTAAATGAATGAAAAAATTAACCTAAAATCGCATATCGAGCCATATATCTAAATTACATGATTTCAATCATAAATAATTATGCCTTTAGTTATAGCGCTTCGAAATTCAAAGACAAAAAATATTTTTTGCGTGCGGAATATAAAAAATTGTATCAATTTAAGGTAATGCTTACGACCTTTATTTTACTATTTATCTACTCAGTCGTTCCTATCAGCTTTTCCACTCAGGAGTTTAAGGTAACAGAACTTAATATCTCGCCACATCACAAGCAATAAATCTAACCAGTATATGTTATATTATAAATGGTACAGCGAAATTATTAAATTAATGTGAAAAGAAGCGAAAACGTTATCCTTTGAATTGATAAATCAATAGAAGGAAATATTGCATCAAGTAGTTTGTACACTAGTAAGTATAGCAAATAAAATAATTTTTTCACAAAACTCATAGGTAACCATTTTTTTGTTAATACCCAATAGGTACCCCAGAAAGCGAGTTAAAATGTTTTCTTGCCCTGTTCGGAGTTTTTGGATGATTCTGTCCTTGTTCCGATAGGTAATGATCTCTTGTCTTTTATTGGAAACTGGCTTTTGCCAGCGGCTTTGCTCGCGTAGTTCTTAGGATTTGGAACACAGAGATTCCTTTACAGTCGCCGTGTACTCTGTTTTCTCTTTTATATTTATATATCACGCAGAAAACATACCTAAGAGAGTACATAAGAAGTAGTATATCTGAAAAATATGTTTATCATCAATAGCCGTAAGCCCTGGCAGCTAGTGCTTGAGCACCATCTGAAGATTAATATCTCGGGCCCCCAACAGAGTTTCCAAAATCGGAAAGAGTGATTATCTTTATTTCTTATAATAGAGTAAATAAAAATGTGCCCGTACCAATTTTGACCCCCCTTTTACCCCTTAGGGGTTGAATTTCTAAATATCCTTCCTTATTCCTTGTATACATCATAAAGTTAACCTCTGTGCAAAATTTCAGCTTTCTAGAGCAAAGGGTTTGGGCTGGGCGTTGATGATCAGTGAGTCGTAAACTTAATTTTTTAAACATAATTCCCTAATCCCATTCATTGCACATTCATTCGAAACTGATCGCGCTCAGGAATATATATTAATCCTCAAGTGGCTCCAGTGAGTCTGGCCTCAAATTAAACCCAAGGATCAACGAACTATGAACGGTAATTATAAATATATATATATACATATAAATAACAAATTTAAGCTTTTAACTTAAGGCGACATGTTATTATCATCGCACATATGTATAATGGGCCGTCCATGATGATGACATGAGTTGAGTAAGTAAGTAGACTGAATTCCTTGAATAAAGCAAAAAGCCAAGGTCTCTTAACAAGATATTAATCACTGACCGCCTGATTCATTTTATGAGGTCATTCGTTAGTCAACATTTTTGGTGATTTTTAGTCAAAATTTGTGTATGTATTTAAAGTACAATTATCAAGTCTTATCCAACAGGAAAATTGTTTTAAATTCGAAGATGAATTTTGTTAACATTTTAAATCGTGAAATCGGGTAGGTACAGGTGAACTTTATTTCATAAGCAGTAACTCATAGTTTCAATTCAAACGATCTGATACATTTGTAGTAAATTTAAGCTTTTCGTTGGCTATTGCCTTATCATAAAATGACACTAGTTTAATCCGATTTATTAAGTGGTTGGATTTAATAATATGACTGCAGCTGAATGCTAGTTGTACTATACCTAACCTACAGAAGTTTGCCAATACATACTATACAGTTTTCATAACCTATTGCTTATAGCACATAATGTGTTTTCGATAGAACCACGTCGGAAATTAATACTTTCAATCGTTGTGTTGTTGCAGAAGACACACCTAAGGGTTATGCGATGCCTAATGACCAAAACACACGCGCAGAATTCGCTGTGCAGCAAGATTAGAATACACGTGTTCTTATGTGGTCTGCACCCAGCGCAGCACTGCAACATGTCTCTAACACCACTGCATAGCAACGCAGTGAATTAAATTAAATAGACTTGGCAGAATCGAATTTTTAAATTCAGCTACTGATGCATACGAGGAAAAGAGGGACGGGAATTATTTGTCGTCTGTGTTGAAACTCTCGTGTTTTTCCCCGCATTTACAACAATCGATGCAAGTTAAATTCTGCACATCTGTTTTATCTACAGTACTGCTTGCAGCGAAGCGTTCAGAATTTCTGCACATGTGTTTTGGGCATTAGTCCCGATGAAAACTGTGCTACCAAACTATCATTGGTTTAAATGTTACCGAAAAGTGCTATCGATGGTTTTATAAAGGTTATTTGAAGAAATCAAAGCGTTTTGCCAAAAATATACCTGCAAATTACGAGTACTATTTATTTTTACCTGCATTTTCCTTGTTTATAAATTATTATAACCAAATCACAAACGTGATTTAGATTGATGAATTATGTGATTTACCCCATACATTTTCATGATTGCTAATTATGTGTTTTATTTTGAATTGTGTCGTTATCATCGCAAAATAAAATGGAACATACACTTCTGTGATATTTTAATTTCAAAAAGACTAGTAAGATACATACTTCTGCAACTTTATAAAGAAAGGAATTGACAGAAATATGAAAATAAAACGCTGAAGTTCGATAGAAACGCCTTACGTGTTTTGTGAATCACTTAGGCTTAATCACGTTGCTATTACATAGTTTGATTCTCATATTTGGAAATTCCTATAAATTATTCTTGAGATGAAAGTACGAAATCGCAGGTATAATACTGTGTGTACTTTGGGTGCATTGGCTTCGGTTATTACAATGGACTAAGTACAACTTAGATAAGAAATGAAATTTCAGTATTTTCAGTATTTTTTAAGTAGTAAAATCGTTTCTGAAAAGGTAAGTCCTCTATCTGGCATTCCGTTGCATAATCAGTCAATAAAATAAATTATTTTTTCGGACTAGAGTTCGGACAAACTCGGACTGATATTCACAATGGTTTCAGGCAGAGAATAATATAATCTAGCCGGTCCATTTTTATATTTTATAACTAAACAAACTGAGCTTCAATATTGGAACAGCCCTTATTTATCAAACTTTGCCTTAACGTACGTCTCCGAACAAAATATTAATGCTATTTTCAACGAAATTTTGTACGGATCCGCTGAAATGCAGTGAGTGAAAGTGATGTAAGAGGACATTTTTCTGTAAAGTGCACGCAGAAGCAGAGAACTGTCAGCGGCTTTAAAGAATTATGGATGGAAATAAAAGAAAAACTGTTAAGGTAGGGATTATACCAAATAGTGTTCTTAAACTGGTCTAAGGGTAGCCCTGATTGGACATCTATTTAGTTTAATATGTATTGACGTTTGTAAGCTCAATTGAATACTTAGAATGTTAGATCATTTACAGTTATTATTATCTTTCTCACCTGCCAGGTGAGAACTCTCAGGAGCACAGTGAGACCAGGGCCCTGTACCACAAAACTACAATTTAACAATTTCACAGGCACTTGTTAGCAATGGCGATTTAACAAGTAACTATAATTTCTGTACCACAAAAGAAAAACGCTTCACTTGTTAAATATGAAAATTTCCCTTGTTTGCGCAGGCAAATCGTCTTAGCTGAAATCATATTAAATGAATGTTAATATTTGTTGGTGCCATCAATTTACAAAATACTCAGCGACACGATTTCCAGCTTCGCCAGTTTCAAAAATATTTTTATATTAAATATGTGTTTATTATTTTGTATGCGCCACCGTATACGATATCTATATCTATAAACTTAATCAGTTTATCAATTCTATCCGATCGAAACAAAAAATGTTAAAATTATAGTCACTGAGCTGGGCATACGAATGTACATTAAAAGCAAAAAGTTCGCAGAAAAATGTTCCCCCTTTCTCGATTAACTTGTGAAAATAAGGATTTCCTTCAAAAATTTTTCCTAAAATAAAACTAATTTAATATAGTTAATATTTATCGAGACAAATGCTTCAAATTTCTACTTAAAACCACATAAGATATGACTTGTAACGACTTAACAAATTTCAACTCACACGTTAAATTTTTTCAAGTTTATAACTATCGTTTGCAAAATGTTGTCTACACTTGTAGCTTTGTGGTACAGAAAGTGGGGAAATTTAGTATTTCCCAATTGTTAAGGTTTGCTTGTACAATAGTTAATTGTTAAATTGATCTGTAGTTTTGTGGTACAGAAACTATTGTTAATTGTTAAAATTCGCCTGTTGTACAAGACTTGTAGTTTTGTGGTACAGGCCCCAGGAAAGTTTAGGAGACCAGGGGCCTGTACCACAAAACAACAATTTAACAATTTTACAGGCACTTGTTAACAATGCCGATTTAACAAGTAACTATAATTTCTGTACCACAAAAGAAAAACGCTTCACTTGTTAAATATCAAAATTTCCCTTCTTTGTACAATTCGTTTGTACAAGTGCTTCCGTAACGGATAGACTATACGCAGGCAAATAATCTTAGCTGAAATAAATTCTTCATATGGTGCCTAGTGTTGTATGAGACATCTCATACCCCTTTTTAACCTAACCTAACCTATAATCATAAATAAAATTTGTTGTTATTGTTGATGACATAAATTTACAAAATACTCAACCACAGGCTTGGAAACGAAAAGGATTTAGACAAACAATTTTTGCCAGTTTCGCAAGTTTCAAAAATAATTTTATATTTGTATTTATTATTTTTTATGCGAGGTATACGATATCTATATCTATAAACTTAATCATTTTTATCAATTCTATCCGATCGAAATAAAAAAGAAAAATGTTTAAATTATAGTCACTGAGCTGGGCAATGTGCATTAAAAGCAAAATGTTCGCAGAAAAATGTTTTCCCTTTCTCGATTAACTCGTGGAAATAAAGTTTTCCTTTCAAAATGTATGCTATAATAGGACTGGATGAATATAGTTAATATTTTATGAAGACAAATGCTTCGCATTTCTACTTACAACCACATAAAACCTGACTTGTAACGGCTTAACAAATTTCAACTCATACGTTAAATTTTCGCAAGTTTATAACAATCCTTTGCAAAACTTTTTCTACACTTGTAGCTTTGTGGTACAGAAAGTGGGGAAATTTAGTAATTCCCAATTGTTAAGGTTTGCTTGTACAATTGTTAATTGTTAAATTGACATGTAGTTTTGTGGTACAGAAACTATTGTTAATTGTTAAAATTCGCCTGTTGTACAAGACTTGTAGTTTTGTGGTACAGGCCCCAGGAGATGTAAAATTCACGTTATGAATTTGAGGATCCTCTCTGGTTGATATGTTTTGTAGTTCTTCAAGAAGCAGAGTTCCTTTGAAGAAGGCGAAGGGGCAATAAATTAAATAGTCACAGGTCACTCTGAATGCGACATGTAATGCGCGAAATCGCATGATTATAGAAAGAAACACGCAAGCACGTACACATTTTAATTCGGTATGATCTTGTTACTCAGTCCTCACATGCGGGATTTTACTGCAAAAAGACATTTCGTGATTGTAATCCTCCCTTTGTTGCCGTACTTAAACCTCATTCGTGCAAGTGTCAAATATGAACAGGAAGAACAAAAAATATGCCTCACAGAGTCGCCCAACCCTTCAAACCTCAACATTATGTCTTCACATATACATATCTATACTCATGGCTCACATCAGCGCAAAATATATTAAAAAATGGAAAAAAGAAAAGTTTAAAAGTCACGAAGACAACCACCAGAATTCATAAATATTTCTCTAGCTGGCCAAAAAAAAAGTATACTACAGTTCTTCCTAAAAATGGCGAGTCCAACTATGGGCTAGAAAATTACGTCTGTGGAAGGTAGATGTGAAAATTTAAAGGATGTAGACGAACAAAATTGGAAAAAAAATATAGACACAAATAATTTTCATTTTTTGAAACGTTCCTCATAAGAGATCCTTACACGCCTCAACTTCTCTGTACATTGTTGAGTTTCTGGGGTAAGGGGGCGGGGGTACAAAATAACGATGGGTGTAAAAGAAGGAAAGAATGGCAAAATGATGACGTTAATGGTGAAATACGAAACGAAACGACGACTTACCAAAAGGGGTTTTCTCCTTTTTATTTATTTTTTGTTTTATACTGTTTGCAGGGCGCGGTTGCTGGTTTGGGGGCACAGTGCGCTAAACAGGCGCCTTCTGTATTTCTCTTCAATTGGAGATAACAATAACGATGAGCAGCAGCAGCAGATGGAGATACTCAGAGAGTACAAGTACGAGTATATATATAATAAGTCACACACACACTATAGAGACAATGAAATAGCCTGCGGGATATTATTTCGGTAGCTCCTCTATGTCTTCGTCTATTGTGTTAATTTTTATTCGGTTTTGCACAGCAATTAAACTCTACTAGGACAATAGCGAGGATTTTTCACACACAAACAAGTTGTTTTGTTTTATTTTTAAATTCAGTTGGTTTTATTGGATAAGAATCCAGTTATTTTATTTATCACAATAGTTTAAATTTTTAAGTAAATTCTTTTAGTTTAATTAGCACTCCGGATTTTCTTTTATTTAATTTTCAATAATTTAAGTGTTTTCCCAATAGAAAAAAAATAGACTTCAATAAATAATTTAATTTAATTTAATTTAACAAAAAAAATGAGATTAAGTGAGAAAAATGAAAGTACACAAAGATCACAGGTGAAATTTAAAAACTTGATTTTTTTTTTTTTTGTAACAACTGTTTTTGGAAAATTTTCTGTTTAAAATATTATTTTATTTTATTATTATATTTTTATTTTTCAGTATTTTTTGGTTGAAAATACAAGGTGTATTCATACGAATATTCAGCGAATATTGTTCAGCAAGCCTGCTTAACGACTTCAGAAACGAGACCAGACTGTACACAGTGCAAAATGTGAAACTTTTTCCTCCTTGTTTCTTGTGTGTACGAATGCTCCTAGGGGTTTCTGTGTTGGACAGAACTACTAGTTAGTAAGTAGGAACTCGATTCAATTTGAGTTAAAAATTACACTCAGTGTGGGGCAGCAAAATCGGTGGATATTTGTTGACTCTCTCTCTTGAATCTTGATATCAGCCAGCTAAGCTAATACAAGAAGGCAAAAAATAGACAACACAATCACAGTGTTTATGCATTCTCTTCTCAGAGCAGTATTATAGTGCAATAGTCAGTACAGTAGTCACTGTAGTACGGTGTGTTTGTTTGAGATTGAGATACTTGTGGACTGAGTCATCCGAAATGACGACTATAAACATAAAGAGATGGTCGGAATCGTTGGATATTTGCATGTACAATATGCATTGTATCTGTATGAGTATGCCTTATGCTATGCCCCCACCAGTTTCAACAGCAGTGCCGGCTTTTCCATGTTCTCTTTTCTTTTTATTTATCATCGACCAGACCATCAAGTCACTGTACCATCATCACTATACTACCGGCGTTTTATGAGAATGTGGTGGTGGCAAAATTGGGAACAGAGAATAAAATTGAGTGAATCAAATCAAATCAGATGTGGATGGGTGTTGATATTGCGCAGAGTTAGTACTATTTTATTTCAGTTTTCTAATTTTTTGAAAAAAAAAGTACCTACACAAAAAAGTTTTATATTTTATTCCATTCCCCACGAGATATACCTAATTTCAGTCGATATTTAAGTCATGATGTTGATATAATGTATCTTGTGTAGACCGAGTTTTGTGCACATGATATCTTGAAATCTGATGTCTGACTTTATTTTCTGCCTACTTTGCAGATAAAAAGCTTGACTGAAATTTGTCATTGATTTGTTTATTGACTTTAAAGGACCATTCACATGGTAGCGAACGAACGAATTGATGAAATGCGAATAAACCACACTAGCAGCAGTGCATGGGTTCGCGTCGCTGGCAGTACACTCTTATTTGGGAAACTATTGAGTGGAAATAGATTTCCACCCGAACTTTTCCAGCAAGCACAAGAAGGGACTGAACAGCGGAATAGACCAGGAGAAAGATGTGCTACCTATGAACGTATAGGCTAAGGCTAGGCGGGCACAAAATTGAGGTAGATTTCAATGGATGGATGATTTCGATGTTATGTCGGATGATTATAACCACGACGATGATGATAATACTGACGACCGACTATGATGAGGGAGATGGTAATGATTCCGATTTCAGTCTTTCATGTCCATTTTCCCATTTTTCCTATACCGTATGATGCCTGTCTATTTGGACATGGTCCGATGAATGCATTCAACTGCTGTACGTGCTACACCAGAACGGAATTCAACACGCCAATTGTGAGAGCAGCAGGAAAGCTTAGCCAAATAATAATTCGACTACGAATGTTCTCCTCATTGCATCCGACTGAGCTGTTTTGGGATATATATAATAGCCAAGCCAATATAACCAGAAGAGAGAACGCAATATCGGAAAGAAATACACAATCTACCTACTGTCACGGAGTCAGAGCTATAAATTATATGCACCCCACCAACGTACATACAAGATCTGTAGCACGAATTCCTTTCCAAGGCAAGACGAACATGCGGAAAATTTGAAGTTGACGAAGTAAATACATGGAAGCAGTTTGTGCATTCTCCATTTGGAGTACTGGTTTCACGATCATCATCATCAGCCTCGGCGTTAGAGGACAAAACACACAAAATACCATAAGGCGGGGAACAGGAATGCTGGCCTCCTCCAGTCAAAGACCCGAGCAGAGGCGCAGAAGGTTTCGCAGTGCAATAATTAATATTGAGCTCCAAAAATAGCCACATTAGCCCCCACTTTCTGTGGCTGTGCGACAACGTTGCCGGCTCTGGATCGCGAGGAAAAAGTGAGATCGGAGCCACTCCCTTCGGAGTATTATACCCAACAGAGTGTTGGTAGGGCGGCGGCAGCAGCGGCACAAAGTGTCAGACTGATGACATGCAAGAGTCTTCAGAGCACTGCTGGTAGAAGTCGATTAATTTAAATAAATGATCAAAATTTATATTTATCCTTGGATCTTCATGAGATTATCATTCTCTGGGGATCACGATTTGAAGGTGTAGGCGAAGGCGGTGGAGGCAATTGAATGGATGAATAGAGATCGATGCGCAGATGGTCGTTAGAAGAAGAAGCACTAAACTCGTTCATTCGGAACAAGCGCTGCGCGTGATGGCTCCTAGCTATTAGCAATGTCTGCGAAGATGTGAAAAGTTTATGTTTGGGCGTTTAAAAATAAATTAGTTGCAGCCGAGCGAATTTCTCAACAGACTTTAATCTTAATAGTAGGATGCGGCCTGGATCCTGACAGTATGTGTTCGCGGCGTAATGATCTAGCTGAATTCAGTGCGGTACTTTGTCTTTTATTCGAGTCTTATACGGAATCAACTTAAATGAGCGAATGGATCACATGAAATGCATCTGCAAAGATTGCATTAGGTCAGATGAGTCACCATATAAGTCAGTGATATTTGGCTTTATACAATTCTATTCGCAATGCTAATTGAATTCAGCAAATTCGGTAAATAAAGCACAAATTCTTCTTCCAGCGGTACCGCCGAATAAAATTACTGATCAAAATATGTATAAAAAAAAGAAAATTCCCTGTACAAATTGTATGGATAATATGTTTTTATAAATTTTCCAATTTCCCTTTAAAGTTTTTTAATTTTCTCGACGCATGTAGATTCCTTGGGCGGAGACAAACACAACAAAAAAAAAACTCGAAACGGACGATCCCATCTCGAATTAGCGGCGGCTTACGTATGCAACCTTTTTTTATATATAAAGATTATTCACATCAGTGTAATACAAACATTTATCGATTTCCCCCAAAAAAAGACAATACATGTGTCAAGACAAAAATCCATAAAAGAATACATCAGAGCTAACGTCCGCAATTTAAAGCATTGTTTTCAGTTTTCGCATAATAAGATCAATTTTACGTCATATGGTACGCCACCCATCCCAACTCGAAGGAGTGTATTAAAAGTCAGGTTAAAATCCTATTGAATTTCACCGGTTCAACATCCGATCGTACAAGTACAACTACCTCCAAAAATTGAATGTTATTGAACCCTTATATGCTTCCCAAAACTCAAAGTCAACTACCATTCCTCTTCTTCGTTGTCGCTGGTAAAATAAATGAGTGGAGCCACTCATGTGGCGGGAAACAAAGCTTATGCGACTTCTTCTCCCAAAGATTTTTGGGTAAAAAGGTCTTGGAATATGTTACTTTCACGCGACCTTATTCGAGCGCGCGCGCGCTCGCAAGCAAAAAACAAAGATACCATTGAAAACATGAAATAAACCGATATGTGCAGCATGAGAGGTAGATAACTGATGAGTGATGAGGGTAGGTAGGTAAGGTAGGTGGTAGCCGGTAGGAGAGAAAAAAGTTAACAACGAAACAATTCTGGAAATGGTCTTCGCACAGTCTCAACCTACTTTTTCCTCAATTGTGTTTCCGCTTCGGCAGTTCGACGAAGCCAAGAATGCTTTAGATTTGGTTTCAGCCAAGCAACACACCACCGCAACGCGAATGAAGTGTGGATTGGATAGTAGATAAGCACGGTACGGCGGCGGTGCGGCGCGGCGGTATATTATGCGCATGCATTGATTATTATTGGAGTGTCACCAGCACACCACGTTTATTTCATTACTTCGCGTAAATCTTTTCTTTATTCGTTTCTCTTTTTTCCATAATTTAATTTTTGCGCCAGCATACAAAGGGAAAACGTAATAATAGAACGGAAACTATGTGCATGAGAATAATTAGCAACGTTTTGCGTTTAGAGTATGTTTTAATTTGCAAGATATCTCTAGTACTGGTACTCGTTGCGGAAACATCATCTTACTTGCAAACTATGACTTGAGTGCTTTCATGTGATTTAGTGGTAAGTCCTACTCTAGAGCAAGACGACGACAAGAAAATATTCGAAGGTTGAATACGTTTTTTGAATAGACAAATTCACACCATCAAAGAGGATTAATGTCGAATTTAACAGCCAATACCGGCTCATACATATAGCCTTCTTCAAAGAGCCCACAATATAAACACAATAGGTTTGGCTGGACGAATCCATGGCTGATACATATACATTTTCATAAATATGTATCCCTGCGATTGCCTAAAAAGAAAAATTGCAACATTGCCAGGAAACCATCAGAAGTGGCTCCCGGAAATTACGCCTGATTTTTTTTTTTTTTTGGAAAAATGTCAGAAAATGTTTTTGTTTTCGAATTTGGAACAAATATCAGAATTGTGTTTTGAAAATATGCCAGAAATTGGGAAATTATGCCAGACAGATGTGGAAAAAGCACCAGAAAGTAAAATGGAAATTAAGCCAGATAATAAACATAGGCAACTCGTATTCTGGCCTAATTTCCAAACTAATGTTGGAAAAAAGGTCAGAAAATGTTATTTATTTGAAATTTATCGAACTTCACACACAAAAAAACCTTGCACCCACTCCAAATCCTACAATGACCCCAAGCAGGGGGCGTTGCAGGGGGCATTTGTATGTAAAGTTCGGAACTGCACTCTTTTTTCTTTCTTTCAGAAAATATTGTTTCTGGCATTTTTTCACAAACATGACGTCCTCTCTGGCAGAAATGGAAAAAACGGCAAAAAAGCTTTTTGCAAAAAAGACAAAAAAAAATCTGGCGTAATTTCCGGGAGCCCGCAGAAGTGCCGCATCTGATGTGCTATACGTTTCATCAGGCGACCAGTAAGAGGCACTCTAGTAATGAGGTTCGACATTTTAACCAAAATGAAAATAGTACATGTCCAGGCTATACACTATACAGTCTGAGCCGAAGTCTGCACAAATATGAACAAGGGAATATTCACAACCATTGTGCACCATTCGTCGATTATGTCTAATTGTTCTGCCAATATATGAATGAGCTGAAAGAATGTATGGCAACATTTTTGGCGTCTGCTTGAGCGCAGACGTTTGAACTATAGTGAGGGTATGTCGCAGAGAGTTATCATGAACCATATCAGTGAAGACTGATCACCACGTTGTAGGCAGTCTGCTCTTACCCCACATGAAGTTAAAAGTCGCATTGTTGGAAGCAACATGACAGTATGAAGTACACACTTTCTGTGGCGAAATCTAAACAAGCACTTTTCAAGTACCTAGAGAATAACCATCGAAAATAAATGGCTGCAAGGCGAGTATTGCGGATGCGGTTGAATTGCTGAAAGGGCGGAATGCAACTGGCAATTCCGTTTGAGCACTGTTTGTTTAAAAAGCGATAAAACAGTGCGAGACACGTAACGTTTCTGCGATGTTTAAGCGAATGAATAGAATTCGCGATATTCGTATCTCCGATTAGTCTCAACTCACGATTTTGGATCCTATCCAGTAGGTGCAATATGTAACATTTATTTTGGGACGATATCACAAAAATTTGTTTAATTTTAACTAAATATGCATAATTATGCTTTAAAAGTCTTCAACTTTAAAACCCATCAACAATTTGGCATTACTCTATTATATAATGTTAATTTTGTGAAGTTTTATTAGAGAGAGCTCCGTGCTTCCGTGTTCCGTTCCAAACCATTACCACATTCGCTCAAGAGCAACCGCAGCTTTCTCTTGAGTAATTTCTGTGCAACAGAGAATTCTGGGCTCTGGCATGGTTTCTCTTACAAGCAACCCTTGTTTCGTCTTTTATCGCGTCGGCCTCGGCCGGCGTTTTTACTACAAAATACGTTAGCAACAGCTTATACAGACAATGGGGGTGTGTTTCCGCTCATTTTCTTCTACATCGTCACAGCACAGCATGACGGCTTGTGATGACATGCGTAAAGGTGACGCGGCAAGCAGAAGTAATACAACTATTAAGTAGTATGTATACACAGTCTGCTTCGACGACGAAAGGGGTTGACGAAATCATCCACTTTTAGTACAAATACAATGGGTTCACAATTTGCATAAGAGTTGTGGGTCGGTTTCGGTTAGACGGTTACTTGGAATGCTTTTCCCAAAGCCTTCCCCATGAATCATCAAACAAATGTTGAATTAAAGGAATTAAGTGGTTTTTCGAATGCATAATGAACGTAATTCCTTTCTCCTTCGATTCTCTCCTGCTATGGGGTGGATGATGACTTTTTATTTTGTAGTGAACGTGTAACATAACGATTTATGCGCACTTTATAAGCTAGAGGCAAGGAAAAATCACACCTACTCAAACAGGATTAATACGCACCCCGTCGATTTTGATTTTTCTAAAGGCTTTTATTTCCACTGAATAGGTTGCTCAATTCAATCGTCGCTCAGGACGATTTATTTTTTTCGGTTTTAAACGAGAGGAGTGTTACATGATTTTATTTTGTCCATTAAAGTTTGCCTTCCGGCAATTTGCCGAATTTCTCACTCTTCACACTTTCGATGAAGGAGTTGGCTCATTATTACAACTTGTTGGTCACCCTTTAAACACTCATCAATAGGAATAAGTTGAAAGGGATGATCATGATGCTGTTTGTTTTTTATTCCCAAATATTGTACTGAAAGGCAAATACGACACACTAGTCATACTTATACACTATAAATATGTTTTATTCGAAAAGGAAGCAAGCACAGCAGTCATTCGATATGAGTCATTTGAGTGACGATTCCTTGTCGACAAATGGGGGAGGTGGATGGCCTTGGACATAATAAGCACTTTTTAATTATGTATTCAATTTTGCAGAAATATTTTTGAAGGGTAATCCTACAATTGATAGTTTTGTGTTGATGTGTGGATTACAATAAATATGTACGTAGTACATAATTGCTTTGTAAAAAAATGCTAGCTAACAAGCGTAGATAACAGATAAAGATATGTATTAAGTTGACAGTTAATTGGTAATAAAAATAAAATAAAACAAAAGCATTGAATTACATGTAGATTTTTCGCGTATAGCTTTGCTACATACAACTCATCCATATTAATTTCCTCTTCATATAGCAGGACAACAAACCATACATACATTCCGCAGGACAAAACACATGTAAATGGGCTTATCGTTTGAGTAAAATCGTTTTCGAAATTTTAAAGACATGCTTTATTTCGACAATGGTCAAATTGATCTCAGACTGAGCACTGAATTGCTAGTTTATGAGTTATTTTTTTCGACTATTTTCGCCTAAAAAATAGAAATTGGCAATTGAACAACATTGCGAATCCAGAGTCGTAGCCTTGGACATCTGAGAAGCATCTGGCCGGGTCCACACCACCTCTGCGGAGGACTGCAAAACAATCTTTGTGTCAGATCGATTTTATATGTAGCCAAAATGGTGTATCATTGAAAAACCAATAAACTATACTTTTCTTAACTCAATTTCATCTTTATATCAATGATTTGCTTATAGCTCTTACATTTTTCTTTCTCAAATAGTGTGCATATGAATGCAACACCACAATCATATTCGGAAATGCGAGCAAATTACGTTTTTAATTAAAGATCTGGGGCCTATAACACAACATGACAAGTCGACAAGTCTAAATTCACTTGCCTAACTATTCCTGTCCGACAAGTACAAGAACGTTAATCGCTGCACTTGTCAAACGACTTCAATTTTCCTTGACCTGTCAACATTCTTCGACAAGTGTTTGTGAAGATGCCAAAACATAAGAAATGCTATTTTAACTACAATAAGAGAGGAAAAGATATCCTTTTTGGTGCTTTCAGTGATGTCCTAACAAAAAAAAAATACATGTGAAAAATGAAAGGGAATAGACAGCCTATGAGGCTTTAATATATATACTTTAATTTCACAAAATAAATGTTAGGCATTAGGTATTACATTAAAAATGCACTTGTCAGCTTTTGACAATATTCAAATCACCTGTCCTCATTGAACCACAGTTCTTTCTACAAGTGTTTCTTGACACTTGTCGTGTTCTGTTACAGAAAGAGGGAATTAATATAGTTTCCCACTTGTCATCTTTCATCGCAGTTGTCGAAGTGTTCACGGACTTGTCATTTTGTGTTACACAATTTTGTACAAGTTGTCGAAATTCACTTGTCCTACAACTACTTGTCGCGTTGTGTTACAGGCCCCTGGGCACACTATTTTTTAAAGTGGGGAGAAACTTAGTTGTAATTTATGCACAGAAGAAACAGCTCACCTTTTCTAATATGCATCGACTATACCACAATTTAAAATTAACCACCAACACATGCCGACCTGTGCATATTCTATATGTAGAATAATGGCACATACTCCTACGACCTTGCCGAAATTATTACTTGAAAGCTTTACCTGTTAGTAACCTTGACGTTAGGGAAGTCACCCCTCTTCCCTTTGGCTACAAAGAAGCAAACTTCGGAACTCGCTTACTGCGGACTAGGTCGCCTTTCCCGAGAAGTATTTAAAAAACTCAAGATCGCAGTATTGGAAAGATTGTGGAACCTGCACTGACTCAGGTGCAGCAGGTACTTTACCAACCTTTTTCAAATTTGTGTAGTCAGGGTTAAAAAGCATACGAGTTATTGACTGAATTATGTCTTGTGTGGGCAGAGTGGGTCTGTAGTGCGTTTAAACTCAACATCTCCCAGCAGTGTTATTAATGTATAATTTCTTTATAGAGGCTTTTGTAGAAGTTTCAGTGAATCAGGCCAATATCCACTGTCTGTAACCGCCCGTCCTTATCTCAAACAAGAACTCTGCACCTCAGAAAGTGATTTTCTTGTCGAATTAACAATCACAAGCCGAAATTGACTCTGTAGCCGACCGCTTCAGATATTATATTATTGAGTATGCGCCCCCACCCTTTGGTAATCAACGTATTGTCTAACTTTGTAGACAGTTACCTAGCTTCCTAGCTGTATTGTGTGAACGTATAAAACCTTTCGCCAACAACCTGATATCAGTGCGGTCTACCATCGACCTAATTTCCACACTCCGACAGATCTTAGAAAAAATCCAGAAATTTCAGATCGATACACACCACCTTTTTACCGACTTTAAAGTCGCCTATGATGTCGTATATAGGGTCGAGCTATATAAAGGCATGTCACGTTTCGGTATTCCTGCCAAATTCGTTCGTCTCTTCAGGATGACGATGGAGAAATCTCACTGCTACGTCAAAATCGGCAAAAACATCACCGAGCTCTTTGATGTTGAAAAAGGTTTGAGACACGGCGATGCGCTTTCGTGTAACTTTTTAAACATCATCCTTGAAGCAATTGTAAGAAACTTACAAGCCAATATCACAGGTACAATTTTCCAGAAGTCTGTTTAACTAAAATATAGCAAACAAATTAACGCTTCCTTCCATTTAGCTTAATAAATAAAACACATAAAAATGGTTGCGAGGATTTGAACCTAGCCTAGATATTAGTTGAATAGAGCACTCAGATTCCTTAATTTTCAACCAGCATAACATCGTGTTTGAAACTTTAACTGCTATCAATTTGAAGAGAAATTATTTCTCCCAATTTGATAAAGCGATACATTTGTAGAACCTATGAAATACACAATACTCACCACAATCTTCTTTTATGCAATCATACACTGTTTTTGCAATATCTATCTCCGATGCATGATCCCAGAGGCCATCAGTAGCCATTACAAGAAACTCCTCCTGCCTATCTAACTCAACTAATACACAATCGGGCTGGCTTATTAAATATTTTTTCATGTTGATATCTCCTACAAAAGTGAACACATTAAAGCACATCTTAATTTTTAATTTTTTTTTTCATATCACATACCTATTGAGCGAGTTATCATTATGGATCCATTTACCCGAAAAGCTCCTGATGTGTAATTAACTGAGCCTCCTGCAGAGCATATTCGATAAAATTCTCGCTGTTAAATAGAGATTATTTAAAAACAAAATTTACACCGTGGACATTGACATTTATTTTACCTGTAACTCTGGCCTATGCGGTGTAACAAGTTGCTTTATTTTGCCTTGCTGTTTCGCCAACATTGCCATCGAGTCACCAACCCAGGCAATTAATAGTCGACCTTCTTCTGGACGGTAGAGAGCGCAGAGCGCTGTTGTGCCACTTGCATAATGGCTTGATATGAATTTTTCATCTGTATATTGGAATGCTTCAACTGGATATAAACATTTTGCTGGTAGTTTGGAAAATTGGAATGGCAGCTCTGTTGCGGCATATTGTGCGGCTATGTGGCCACCGTGCCCATCGAAAACTCCATAAAAACTGGCTTTTTGAGAATCCTGTAAGCAAAATAGGATAATTCTTTTATAGATGCATACATACAACCGGGGAAAAATTCTTTAAAAACCTTTGCTGTAAACCCTGTTAAAATTATTAGCGACATACTAGAGTAATTGACCCTACCAACTACCAGTGCACTCCTAACACCACGACTCCACGGGAAATAATTTCTCTCAGAATGCTTATCATGAGATGAAATCTCCTATATTTCGTCTTATAGGAGATTGGATGTTAACATCCTTCAACAGCGAACTAAACAAACACCTCGTAGTCTTCGATGATCTCAACTTGTTGCTAATGAGGAACTTGTTCTTGTGTTTACAAGGTTATCCCAACGCTGTTGGGGCTAGAAGAACTGCATGCTTGCTTTGCTTTGCTGAAAGCATGGAATACAATGATTTCGAGACGGTTATGCTCAAGGATTTCCAAACTGATGTACCTATTGAAAATGGTCATCTTTTTTCCTTTTGCTTCTCTGAGAGCATGTATGTGCAATGAGTGTTAGCCAAATGGATTACGCACAATAACCAAATAGAGTACAATAGACATAAAGAACCCACATAAATACGCTAGACACTGGCAAGAGCGTTTCCTGTACATAAATCTAACTAAAACCATAGACACATTATTACATTGTGTCTATGCTAAAACGTTATCTCACAAAAAAAAGCTTAACAGACAGACGGCTCGAATCTATAATGATTTATGTGTAAACCTACCGGCCGGCCGTCAGTTGGAAACCGATGTGTATATTAACGACTACGATTTCAGCATACAGAGCTAGATAATTTCTGTTTTCATTGCACAGCCTTTAGGTGATGCATATAAGTGACGCAACTCAATCAGAACATAGAGCGAACTTCACCTTCAACAATCTATTCATTCAATTAAGGAAGGTCATAGGATTGTTTTTGACTACAAATTACAAACTTGTAACATCCAATTAGTTATAATGTATATAAAAATGGCCAAACGCCTACCAGGTATGCAGACAACATAGCAACTACCTATTGCTACTGCATGCTACAATTATTACAAATGTAGCGCGCCAAAACTCGAATGAAACACACAGCACTGTGAAGTGTCGAACTGAGTCATTGTTTTTGATGAAAAAAAAAAAAAAAACATAATACACAATTGAAAATAGTGCCTACCCCTCCACTAAACGCTGACATATCTATGTCACTCAGCATGTGATTCATCATAGTTCTAAGTATGTAGTAAATAAGCAAAAAGAGAGGGTGTGTAGATATTATACATTCCAATATACCTTCATATCGTAGACTTTGTCGAATTCATCAATGCATATGTTGCGGTCTTCCATTGTGCGTCGTTTATTTTGCTTAGATCCCACGGCTCTAATTGGAATGGACAAGAGGTCATCGGTTAACTGTTGCTGGCCGGAATGCGATGCGGTGTCTAAAATTTTATTCAATTCAACATTATCCAATAAGCGGATGCAGAATGCTTCCAGTATAGTGGTCGTTAAGCTTCTAAGATCAGTGCCTAAAAAAGACAATAGCCATTTTATGGTATTATAAGAGGATACACCAACTCACCAGAAGTATTGTAACCTATTTCGCCTTGTACTTCAACAAGGACATTTCGAACAATCGGTGCTATCAATTTGGTTGGACATTTTCTAAGCAAAAAGCAATAGTCAGAACAGTTTATACGTATGGAGAATACCAGACTCACTTGTCGTCGAGAAATTTAAGAATCCAATATATTACTTCGGCTTCAGGATCGGACACGGAGGTGGTTCGAGTTCTCACATTTTGCGCTTTTATTGTCACCTCAGAGTCTTGGGGAACAACAGATTTGGCTATATTTGCAAGGAAAATGTGATATTGGTTGAATTCCTCGTTACATGAGGCCATCGTGTGATTTGGAGCGTATTTTATTTCAAACTAAATTATGGTATTCTTTGATACGGATAAATTATTTATTTTTTGTTTTGATTTAAAAAAAAATGAAAAAACACTAGCTATGCAACGAGATATGTTTACATTCGAAGAAACCGATGAGGGCTGTTCTTCTAGAAGAAGCTTTTTGCTGTCAGTTTAGTTATACACAACAAGGGAATAAGAGCTCATAACCAGAGGGCGGTGTAAATGCCAAAATGATGAATGTTTCGAGTGCTGCCAAATTTGAGTATATACACTTAAAGAAATTATATTGGTGTTTATATTCAATACAACATAAGTAGTATTTTTTCTTGCTACCCAAAAGGGATTACGCGGTTATCGGGGCTTAGCTCCTACCATATAAAAAGGGCATTTATGCAACGTCGTAAGTTTACTATTTGCGTATAATGGTAAGTTTACGACACGTCTCATGAAAGCCCTAAATATATGTTTTCATGATGGTAAACCAATCAGCTGTTTCACATGAGAGAGAACCAATGAATTGGTAAAATGCGAACAAACCACTTTTTATGCAATTATAAAGAGAAAATTGCACATTTTACTATTCCAAGTGTAGGATAATTAGTTTGTCCATCAAATTGTATTAAGAAAACAAGTTCTAAAAGGGTTTAAATAACGAAATTTTCAATTCCAAACTTTTTGCCGCGAACGAAAACATCCTTTCTTTGGAATTGTAAATTTCGTTATTTAAACTCTTTTAAAACTTACCAAGTTACCAAGTTTACTACGTTTACGACGTAATATTCTGGGAATAGGTACACAAATACAAGATTCGCGAATAAAAACGGTTTCCAAAAATGGAATTCGTAAATTGTACCACCCTTATTCATTAGATTCATTTAATCTGTTAATTATCAGTGTCTCAGCACTAAAACAGTAATTTTAATTAAGGATTAAAAAATGTTCATTCATAAAGAATTTTTGCTTTTATACCAGTTAATCAAGGAATTAAGGCAATAAGCCTAAAAGTATACCAGCATTTCATATAAAAGTATGCAATTGGTAGAAATATCTGATAAATTCTGACATTTTTCTCTGGAATGTTGTGTGCATGAGATAAAGAACGCCATGATGATTTGAACAATTTAATTCAGAGCTAATTTGCTCCTAAATGCCGATTTCGGCATTTAATTTTTTGACACTTGATTAAATGGAAATTAACTTTGAAAAAAGTTTATGAATAACGTTTTCTGCAATTAAACCAAAATTAACCCTAATGTCATTTATGACACAACCGATAGAATACCTATCGATAACTGTAACTGATAACAAAACTGGAACCCACTTGCAACTTATTATGTTGGCTTCTCTGGTAATTGTGTTGTTTTTTTATCTATGCCGTTTCATAGTATCAATCCATTTAGTTCTGTCTTGTAATGAAACTGCCTGATTAATGGTTAAGCGGTATTTCAAATTTATTATTCATCAATCTAATACATCATAAGTGCATGAACACACAAGCCTTCTCGTTCCCATCTATATCACTTTTCATGTTCCATTGGGCGAAAAAATCAATCTTTTTTTTTTGATTCGGATCACTTTACAGATATCGAGATTTGTCGAGATTTATACATATTTTCACTAATGCCAATATACCTACCTACCTTCACAGCTGATATACGTTATTAAAAAAAATACGAAAAACCTCGTGAATAGCAATTATTCAGAACAGAAACGTAATTTTAACTTTATTTTGGAGAAATTATCTACTTCCTCGTCATCTGTGGATTTAGATTCTTCGTCGATATGATTATTCAAACTCGATGCCTTTTCTCTCTTGCAAAATAACAAATACAGCAACTGCAGAAATTGCTCGTATGACGAACACGAGCCAGTATTATCCGAGGTATTATCCGAAGAGGACGACGACGACGATGAAGATGTGCCACCATGATGAAGATGAAATTAACATTATCTATTATTTGTTCCATATATATAAAATTTTGATTCAAATTATGTATTTTAATGCGGGTTTTCAGTGGCTCTAACTTTTTCGACCGACTTTCATAAAACGTAAAGAAACAAACGCCAGCTACCAAATGTCAAATCATAATATGTAAGTGGTATTGGAAAGCGAATCTGCGAAAAGTGCTCTCAAATCTGAAAAATTTGCGTACCAAACGAATGCAAAATGTGATCTCGGGCAAGAAAGTGTTTTTTTTGCCAATCGAAATCGGCATAACGAACAGGTCTGACTTACCCAAAATAATTTTTTTAAAAAAACACACCTTTGCATCAACTTGACTTTCAATTTCAATTTCACAACAAAACAAAACCGCCTAATAAATTAACGAAAAAGGGAAGCTGATAAAAAACTGTCCATTACTTACTAGTTTAAACTATAAATTTAGAAAAATAGATCTGTAGTAAAAGCCATTGTTCGTAACTAAAGCTGGATTCTGTCTCAAACAACGTTTACTGACTTATAAAAGCAATGTCCGGCTGGCGACCAAACGAAGACAACTCCGATTCTGAAGAAGAGGAAACCACCTTCGACATTAAAGGACGTGAGGCGATCGTATTCGTTTTGGATGCATTTCTCTTTAAGACACCAAGTCATTTCAAAGATGCTATCAAATTGATACGCGATGCCCTTCTCTCAGGCCTGATGGTGAATGACAAAGATCTAACTGGCATAGTGTTTGCAAATACCAAAGAGTCACCAGCACCTAAGGAAGCTGAAGCTCTAAAAAATATTGTTGTTCCTGCAAACTGCACTTTATTCCTTCCTCTGCGTCAGCTAAACAAAGACATTGTGGAGTACTACCTAAACTTTACTGAGGACAACTACTATAATTTCGACACTGCCTACGGCGTTTCTCAATGCAAGTTCGCAAACATGATACGCTTATGCGGCAATATGTTCCAACAATGTGGGATAAAATTGTCTAACCAAACAATTGTCTATTTTACCGATCGGGAAATGCCGCACGAATCGGGCACAAACGAATTTCAAAAAGCCATCCAAAAAGCCAGCGATATGGAAGGACAAGGCATTGATTTTAATTTAATACCGATGCGAGATGATTTCGGCTATGAACCTTTCTACAAGGAATTTCTTTCACTGGCCAAAGGTAAATACTTAACGTTCTATATGCCGAACTAAGGACATTGATGATTCTTCTTGTAGATATCGACATGGAAAGTTTCGAACCAACTGACCCAAAACTGGCTCGCGAAATGATCGCTGATCGAAAGTTAAAGTTGGACATCAACAAACGATGCTTAGGACATGTCAATTGGAATCTGGGAAACAACTTGGATGTTTCTGTAAAGTTTTACAACTACTTCCAGAAGTCTGTTTACCCGCAAAAGTTAAATCTTCAGCGGGATGATAACTCTGTCGTTACTGCCAAGATAACAAATTTTATCGACGAAAAGGATCCTGAAACTGGAGACATCATCAATAGACGAGAGATGCGAACTGGCGACGAGATATATGAACTTTCGTGTGGCAATGAAAGTATTCAACTTTCAGGCAACGAAATGAAAAAGATAATGTTCCCCTATCAGCCCGTTTTGCAGTTATTGGGGTTCAAAGATCGGACAGCAGTCACTAAGCAACATTTTCTTCGACCTTGCTCCTTTGTTTACCCCGACGAAAGCCGAATTGTTGGTTCCACTAAGCTGTTCACTGCATTATGGCTGCGGTGCCTAGAGAAAGGGAAGATTGCCGTATGTGCATTCGTTTCTAGGTACAATTCGAAGCCTGCATATGTTGCACTCGATCCGGTAAGAGCAGGTGACAGAAATGAGTCAAATACGCCTACGTTCATGAATGGTGATGGCTTTAAGGTAGTCTACCTACCCCTCGCCGATGATTTGCATCGTTATAACTTAAAGGAATGGGGTGTCGAAGTATCGCAATCTGATGAGGGTCAATCTATTTTCAAGAAAATCACTAAGAAACTTAAAGTAAAATATATTCCAACAAAAATTAAGGATCCCGCTCTGGAGGAGCTACAATCCAGGCTTCTGGCATTGGCTTTCAACATTGTAACTGAGGGTGGTGGCGATATTCAAATGCCCGACCCTCTAAAACAAGACGATCGTATTGAACAGTATTTTGAGGAATTTGAGAGTGCATTTGGCGTTGAAGAGGTCACGGAGAAAAGAAAGGCGACCGGTACTCTAAAAGCTGGTTCTCCTGCAAAAAAGCTTAAAATTTCAGATCAAGATTTAAGCTCTTCAGTGATAGATGACCTAATTGCAACAGGCAAATTGGACTCTTTAAACAAGGAACAAATGTCAAATTTTCTTAAGCAAAACAATGTTAAAGTTACCAAAACGATGACAAAGGGGGTATTGACAACGAAAATTATGGAATTACGACGTACTTAGGCATACGATACTTATTTTGTAATTATGTATACTGTTGAACAGGTTTCGCTTTGTTATAAAGTAATAAAATAAAAAAATAAATTTCTGTTACTTTTGTTCAAATAAAGCGTCTTTTAGCATTTAATCTAGGCTGTTACTCGGCCGTTGTTCGGGACACGACTATCTACGTATACGTAACGAAATGAAAAAATACACGGTCCTATCATGGTATCCGTTCCGAAAGAAAAATTCTCCGATTTTGTACGAATCGGAGAATTTTGCTTCATGTTCATGGTAATCGTTCCGATAAGTTGTTCGGAACATTTCTCCGACAATACGGAAAGCATACCGGCAGTCTACGTTTCAGTGCGATGGGTTGCGTTTTTTGCACCTGGTTTTGACAGCCACATGTCAATTTTTCTTCGATTGTCTCCGACATCTGTTCATCGCGGAAATATTCGGCCCTAGCGAGGCATGATACAACAAGACAAGATATCGCATTGCGCATGTCGTTCATTCTTGCTGTTCATCGGTATTCATCTGTCAACAGATTATGACGTAGTAGCTGCGGAGATAATGGATGTACTATTGGCGCGAAAGTACAAATTTGCGATTTTGTTAAATTATTATTGTTATTAATTGAACAAATAATAGTACATTTGTAAAAGGGATATTTGCTCTTTATTTGAGTGCAAATATAATTAATGAAAAACAAAAAGAATCATTAGAAACAGCTCCGTAACTTTTCTAAGAAAAAAAAATCTTTTAAGGCAAAGAATCTTTATCTTTAAACGATAAGACCCAATTAATAGAAAAATAAGGACTTTATAGACTGCATTTTGTGAAAAATTGCTTAATAAATATTATTCAACATGAAAAGGGTAGGCAAACTGGCATTACAAATGCAGTTGCATTTATGCTTAGACACGCACTTTCTTTGGTAGGATTTAGAGTCTGCAGCATGGTTGGTCTTCTGAAGCCATCGGAAGCTATGGTGAAAGACAATAGTGAAACTATATTAACCACTGAATTGATTTAACTGCAATATCCGTATCAAAAACACTCTTCTTCCGCTCGCAAATGCACTTTTGCATTTGCTTCCTTAATCGACAAACAGTGGACAAAAAAAACACAAGAAAACCAAAATAGAATAAATAATTGACGAAACTACTTGTTTTTTTTTAAACATTTTATTCACATTCGATTCAAAACACAAGTTTTTTCATCAATTTTGTTAATATGACGCGTCGAGCTGAGCAGAAAATAAGTAATTCTGCGACTTAATTGAAAGGAACAACAAAAAAAAGACACATGTTATGGACGATAAATGTTTTTAAAAGCACATTCACAGAATTCCGAAACTATATCTTCTATATTTTCCTTTTTATTTAAACATTTAAAGAACCAACACATCTCGTTCCATATAAAACACACGTAAATATCAAGAGTCGAAATGTACACTCCGCAACTATGACGTACATGCGCAGAACAAATCAAAAATGAAAACTTCAATGCGCTATCTTGTCTTGTTGTATCATGCTAGCGAGGTATCCGTCGGAACGGAATTTTCTCCGCAACGCATACTCCGTCGGAGACTCAAATTACATTCAAGGTATCCGTCTTCGGAAAGGATAATTAAAATGCGACGACGCATTGATTTTTCCTATTTAGTGTTCCGAAAAGCTGTTCCGAAGAATACCTCGAAGCAAAAATCCTGCGATTCGTATGAAATCGGAGAATTTTCCGTTCCGACGGATACCTCGCTAGGGCCGATTTTAGTGAATAAAATGCGTTGATGCATGATCGGAAAACGGATACTTTGAACGCAAATTTAGTATCCAACTGGATTTGCGTTGCGGAGAAAAGTACTCCCCGAACGGATACCATGATAGGGCCGAATATCTTTAGTGGAAAACTAATAAATACCTACACAACTTTCTACATAATTTTGTTGAGCTGTTACAGATTTTTTAACGCAATGAAAAGAGGCACATTTTGTTGACTAAAAATCATACCGTATACATTTCAAGCTTGAAGTAAGGAATAAAACCGTAGTTTTTAAATTTTCACTAAATATTCTATTAAATGGACATTCTGAATCTTTCTAATATTAATATTTTGTTCAATGTTTTTCTTTTACTTTCATTTCGCTTCACGGCGCAACGGCTTGTGATAAGAAAATGTTATTAAACAATAAAGAACTTGTTCATTCGTTTCACTAACTAGCCCAATCTGATTATACAAATCAAACAAAGCAAAAGATGTACGTCTTTCCAATTGTCAAATATCAATTGTCAAATCAAGTTGCAAAAATTCTGGAAAGGTGTTTAATTTGCGATTGCACTATTGCACGTGCACAGATATTTGTCCTTTTTACACACATTTATGCTTACCAAAAACGAAACTAAACAACAAATAAATAATTATTAATTCTTGTATCTTTTCTTTATCAATCTTCCTTGCCTCCTATTCCTATTGCTTTGCTTGTTATTGCTATGATGATTTTGATATGATTTGCTTATTTGCTTTTTGCTAGTCGTGAAATTGCCTGAGTGCGCGAAAGGTGGTGCTGGGTTGGGTTTGGTTTGTATTATATGTTGAAAAGCAGCGATTTTCCTTCGGCAAAATTTATTTTATTTGTTTTAACTGGTTTTAACTTTGTACTAACAAAGTCACAAATATAGTTTAATATTGGATCCAATATTCAACAACACATTATTTATCTAGTAAGTTGAAATTTATATAAAAACAAAAAAAAATATATCTGAATTCTATTGTTTTATCGGAAATATTGTCATCGGCACGCAAAATTTTCTCGTGTCATTTATACAAATTGTGTGTTGAGAATAAAACAATATTTGGCTATCACACACAAAGGGCCAGTAAAACAATTGCTCAACTCTCTATTGATTGGTGCTAAACTAATTGATACGTTTGAGAAAATCGATTTACAAATCAATTATTGAATGTTAACTATTTTTTCTCGTTTGTCTATAGGTTTGGTTTTTATTATTGGCGCTAAGCAAGCATTTTCTAAACTTTGGTCTTATGGACGACGGTGTACAGAGTAGAGAATGAAAATAAATTACTTTTGCAAAGGAGGCTGCAATTGTAACCAAATCCAAACTAGAAACATAAAAAGAAGCTGCAAGCAAGGAATCGAATCTAGTTGGTATTTACAAACATTGACGACAGTGCTGCAGATACCCTCTTAGTACAAGAATGTCAAAAAGGGTTAAGAACCCGAACCCCATGTTCGAAATAGTAGGAACATCGGGTAGTGCAGTTGGCAACAACAATGGTGCATCTACGTCCGGCGCAGTTGGCGGTGGTAGTGGTGCATCGGTTGCAGCTTCAGGCGGTGCCACCGAGCTTTTGCCAGAGGTGAGTGAACCTCTTTTATTGTTTTCTTGTTCTTAATAATTAGTGTGTGTGCGTAAACAAGGATGCGGGAATACATCCCATAGTGATGGATAGTCACTTTAATGTTCAGTGCGGTCTGGCTAAAAGGGCTAAATAGAAAGTACCTACCTACCTACAATTATTAATGTAGATTGTAGGTATGTGTAAGCAAAACGCTGTTTAGATCAGTTTTTTTCTTTTTGTGAAATCAACATGAAAATTACTAAGGTGTGTATAACTTAACCTATCATATTATTTAACTAAAACACGAAACGTACCTATAGCAAAAATTAGAATTTAGTCAAATAAATCGAAAATCATATTATAATACATAATGTAGTTCTAGCAACATGTATTTCATACATATTCAAGAGGAATTTACTCTTGCATTCATTCATTTTCAATGGTCCGCTTGTCCATTAAGTGGGTCGTGGGTGTAGGTTGCTCAAGTGGACCCTCCATAGCTCTCGATCCTCCGCCATCGACTCTAAATCATCAAGGGGAATCCCCATACGGGTAGAGGAGAGATTATGAATTTGATCTAACCATCTCATCCTGGGTCTACCTAGGGGACGCCTGCCCGATGGTACGGATTGCCAGAGGTGAGTGAACCTCTGCAATAATTTAAAATGATTGTGGAAAAGTACGGACGTTTTGTTTTCTAAAATATTTATTTTAAAATTTGAACTTACATTTGTGATTCGTTCCAAACCAAAGGCACCAGCAAAATTAATTACAACTAATTCGTGGGATTCGTAAAGTCTAATCGCTCTAGCCATCTCAAATGTCCGATGCACACAGAACATTATTCCTCTGACATATTCGATGTAGGTATGTCTGAATGGATATATTACCTATTACCATGCGTAGGAAATCCCTGCGGACTACATAATTTAAATGCAATCTTTAAAATCGACACAAAAATGATTCCATTTTTACAAGACAAAATACCTACCCAAAAATCTGCTCTTCTAAATCACTTGTTTGTGCCACAACCGCCAGGTACTCCCTGCCAACAGGGTACAAATTTCCATTCATTCATGTTATTTGGAAAGAGTTCAAGAGCCTATGCGATAAATAGAGAGCACGAGTCACCAGCCGATAAATATACCGGCATTTAGTCATACGCGGAAGACCTTGAACGATCTCAACAAATAAACAATTTATTTTCTTTATCTATTTATTGATTTACTACTGGTTAGAGGTGCGCGCGCTTACATATTTGTTTTAATATGAACAGTAAGTCATCTTGTCTAGATGTCGTCTAGATATGGTCACAAATGGCGATTAAAACAGTGACCGCACGTTCAAGAAACAAATATGTAATGAGAAGCTATTGACTGTTGGCATCGCGCTTGAGTAATGCCATTGATGGCTTTATTGCCTTGGACCAGACGATAGCAGAAGCACACAAAGTGTTGGGAGTGGTAGATAAAACGGCTGGTTTATCTGTTTAAGGATAAGTTAGCGGCGCGAAGCGGAGCCTTGATAAAATATTAATGACTCTTAAATCACTTTACTGTCTAGAAATGTGACTTGGATTAAATATACTTTATTGAACTTGAAATGGAATGTATCGGAGAATTGTTTAGTTTATTGGAACGAAGACATAGTGGAAGGGGTTTTATTCATGTGTATCTTCAAATGCAACTTTATTTGTTTACGAAATAAAAATCAACTTGCTGCATTTGTTAAACTTTCACAAACGCATTGCGTCGCATTAAATAAAACAACAAGTGCATACCATCTGTGAATACCCTACATACTGAAAATATCTCGTGAAAGTTTAAATGTAAACGACTGTTCACTGTCAATGCCGGTCGGTCAAATTTTTCTAATTCAGAATGCAGCCAACCACTATATAGGCACTAATTTTAGGTATAGGACAAATGCCAGCGTAAGTGCCAAATAAAAATAGCACAGTGACACCTTGTTATCACGCACACACTTGCTCGTACCTTGACTTTTCCTCGCGAAACAAGAGTGCGTTGATTGCAATATTTTTTTATCCAATCTTTGTTTTCTTTTTGCAGTCACTAAACGATGTATTTCGATGCTTCATTTGTATGGAAAAATTGCAAGATGCACACCTATGTCCGCATTGCTCGAAACTTTGTTGCTATTTGTGTATCTCGCGATGGTTGACCGAACAACGTCGTCAATGTCCGCATTGTAGGGCTTCGTTGCATGTAAAAGATTTGGTAAATTGCCGTTGGCTGGAGGATGTTGCACAGCAGATTGAAAATCTTCAGCAAATCTGTTGCAATATACGTACAACGAATGGTCTGATTCAGGGAAAAGAGCAGGACTTGTGCCCGAGTCATCAGGAGAAGCTGAGCGTATACTGCTGGACGTGCAAATGCTGTATTTGTCATCAATGTGCACTATGGGGTGGCACTCACTCGGGTCACACCTTTAAGCAGTTAGGTAAGTGATTTGATATTTCATTCTTCGCATAGCTCAACCCACTACATCGTATTTGGGTTGAAAAAATAACAAACTTCACACGCAATAACCAGTATCGATCTTCACCGACGGTTCAAATATAAAATGCGGCGCAGGATCAGGTCTTCCAGTCGGAAGTACTATCAATTGAAGATGCTTACAAGGTATTCAGTGGTAACACCTGCAACTGGAGAGATATATCAATCTTTATTGATAGTCTTCAGCCATCAAAGCACCACATCGTCTTAACTGAAGTAAGCGGCCAGACTAACATCACTTTCAGTGTCAGTATTTCTTCAATATGACTCATTAAAAGTTAATTTGTTTACAACTCGCTGTCAATGGCAAACTCAAGATGGAATATATCTGTGTTAAATGCAGCACTAACCACAGATCAGTTGATATGCACGCATTTCCTCCAACACTGCCACAGGCCCTGTTCGATTAAACCACTTCTACCATTTGAAGAATATTCTTCTTCGTTTTCATAAAGTAGTTGACTTGAGTTTAGTCACAGTGGGTTTCTACCTTTCTACTATCAATGGGGCTACACTCCAACCTTTTAGTAGAAAAGTCATATTTTATTGTATGCCACAATGTTACTTAAATGTGTAGTTCCCTATGGAACCGCAAAGGTATTGTAAGTTTTGATCGAGATGATTATGAGCTGTTGGACAAAGATCCTCAACAATATTTATAATAGGGAAGCTTCTTTGAACGCATATGGTTTCCTTATTTCTATTCCTTTTTAACGTATCGCTGTAGGATATTAATTAATGAAAACAACAATGCCAATATCATCATAATCCAGATCTATGTATATGTACTAATTTCAACAAATCTTTTTCCAGAACTCGTTTACGAGACCCACATAACCCAGGTGAAAGAGGAGGTCTCTCAACTACGTACACGCCTCGCAGAGCTTATAATGCTCGTCCAAAGTGTCGAACATAACGTAGAGACTGTACGCAAAGCAAAGGACGAGAAAGTCCGTGAAATACGAAATGCCGTGGAACTTATGGTCGGCCGATTGGACTGTCAATTAAAAGCAAAACTTGTCACATTGATGCGACAGAAAAACTCACTCAGTCAAGAGACTGAGCAACTTGAACATCTGCTCCAAGAAATTGAGCAACAAATGTCAATATGTTCCAAGTCGCAGTTGATAATGAAATCACCGGAACTACTCAAAATGATTCATCAGGTTCGAATCAAACCTATGGCCAGCTATATAACTGCTCCAGTACCTGCTGACTTTCACAGTGAAATCGTGCCACAATATGATACAGGAAATTTCCTAATGAAACGTTTCAGCCAATTGCAGTTGAAAGGTGCTCCGGTATACTCTGAACCATTGGAGAGCAGTGGATTGCAGTGGCGCCTTAAAGTGTATCCCAACGGTAATGGAGCTGTTCGCGCTGAATATCTGTCTGTGTTCCTCGAATTGGCAGCAGGTTTCCCCGAAACAAGCAAATACGAGTACCGTGTCCAAATGATCCACCAGAGTTCTAGTAAAATCATTCAGCGCGAGTTTGTATCCGATTTCGAAGTGGGCGAATGCTGGGGTTACAATCGATTCTTTCGGCTGGATTTATTGGCTTCTGAAGGTTATTTAAATTTGGCTAAGGACACCCTAGAGCTAAGGTTTCAAGTTCGTCCGTCAACCTATTTCCAACGTTGTCGTGATCAGCAATGGTATATTAGTCAGCTTTTGAAGAAGCAGAAAGAACTTATGGCGGAAAATAAGTCTTTGCGTGAGAAAGCGAACAACGAAGAAGAAGCCCAAGTTGTTCAATTGGGCCAGGAAAGGGAGAAGCATCAGGAACCAAGTCACAGTAGAACGAAACATGAGGAGAATAAAAGTTGTAGTAATACAGTGGAAAATTCTCGCAATAGCAAAAATTTGTTGAAGGAAATGGGAGCTAGAGAAAGTGCTGAAGGCAGCAAGAAGACAAGCCGTAGTGACATTCAAAAAAGCGGTAAGTATGGAGCAAATAAAATTGATGTTAAGAAATGGTAATATGTAATTTGATTTACCTCTAGTTGACGCTTCATTTTCTGGAATGCTGGAATCTTTGGTGAATGGTTCCTCCAATTTAAGCTCAACATCCCGCGAGGTCCCCGGAGGAGAAATCAAGCAAACAAATAGCGCCACTCCATTGTGTTGTAAGTGTCTCATTTAGTTTGATAGGCCTTAAATTTGCTATTTTTCAATTGATGGTTTACTATAACGACAGTACATTCTATATATCGATTAATAAGTGGTCCGTGTCAAAGTAAGCCGTCTTAAAAGAAATGCCTGGTCTCCCTTGTCGCAATCAATTGCTCTTCTGTTTGGCTTTTTGGAGTATTATTATTATTATTACAAGTTTATTGATATGCAAATAAATTACATATAAATATTAAAAGGAAATAAGCACTAGCTACCAGGGCCTTCGGTTTTAAGTAAAATTAAATCTTATCATCTATTTTAATTGCTTTTCGGAGTAGAACAGTATAGTGTTATGTGTTGGGGTACAGGTTTCAGAAACCAATATTTGTCTGGGTACAATAGCGAAAAGTTGTTAACATTATGTCCAGAACGTGTCCAAGATATAACCAGCTACTTGGAGTTTTCACCTTTATGTCCAGTGACGGCAAAAAAATTCCGGATTTTTTCTTGATATATGTAATAATTTTCTTAACATCAAGGAGAAATCCTTTAACTTAATACAATTAATAATTTGAAGAATTTCATTAGAAACCTTTATAGTTACCTTTAAAATATAATACCTTTACAATATACCTAATATAAGAAAAATATTATAGAAAAAACCCGGAATGTTTTTGCCGTCACTGTATATAAGCTTATGCACAGAGTAGTCTGGTTGGATGGCACAAACAACAGGCAAAGGTCGTTCTACTGATTACCTGTTAGGATATGTAACCAATTTATAGACGCAGGCAATCCAACAGCAGGGTAGTCCAGAACTGCACATGCTAACTAATGCACATAAGTTAACTTGACAACCGTGAGGATATCACTTTTCCAAAACTCCTTTGACAAGTTCAACTTGCTATTTCGCTCCTCCTTAATTCAGCCATTCGGATTATTTATACAATTTTACACTAACAAAAGTTTTTTAGCTGGGCCTGTTTTTTTTTGATACATTGATCGCGTGATTAGTCTCTTTGTTCTGAAGATCATGTTAATGTCGTGTATTTTTCCCTTCCCGCATCCAGTTCTCTTGAATTGTGTCAGATCTGCACATTGCTTAATTTTCAATTACTAATATTTACTTCTTTTCTCTTTTTAGCTCCCGAAAAATCTTCATTCCACATTCTTTCAAATTCCTCTCCAGATCTCACAACAACTACTTTAGAGAAGACCTTTCTCGGCAGTAATATTCTCTCGGATGCCTCTGATTCGGATTGTGATGAGCCCGGAAACTCTCCGCTAACTGCGCCATCTTCTGTTAGTTTTAAACTCAGTGGCACAACTTTCAATACGCAGGAGGATAATCCTCACTGCGAGGAAATAAACGACTTTTCATCGGGTGAGAATGATGTTGAATACGCAGAACTATCGATGGCTCAAGGCATTTCTTTGAACACTGAAAAGTCTTCATCCAGCGGAGCCAATTCATCAAGACGTCCCTCAGGAAGCGGTTCGAATCATCGTCATGTGGCCTTATCATTGTTGGATAGCAGCAGTCCTACGGAAAATAATCCATCGTCAGATCCTTGTTCGGGTAATTATTCGTGCGGTAACCTTTGATGTCATATATTCGTTCATAAACGCAATTGTAGTTTCTCGTAACAACTCGCGGCAGACGATGTTTCCAGTTAACGTTTTGGAAACACTTTTTGAGCCGCCGAAATTCCATTGCAACAATGATGACTATTTGGACGATAGCATGATATTGACTTCATCAATTCCTTTGAGTTACTCGGAAGGTATGCACTTGACTTCAGGGTCAATAAACGCAAACATTTTCTGATGAATACCTTTCTTTATAGATTCTCTTCTCAAAGATTATCGCAAAACTAGACCTACATCAAGCGCCAAAGAGCCAACTGATTCGCCGACATACCGCTGGGAAAACACTGATGTAAGTATAGCATAACATGTGAATATTAACACTAAAGTTTGTATTTATGTCGTTTATCAATTCTTTCGTGCATTCGTTTACCCCTGTCATTCTTATGTTTGATTTTGTGATTTTTCGTTAAGTACGTCTCATATTTTTGTTGCTTTTGAGTTGAACTTTTAGGAATTTTGTTGTTTTCAGAAGTGTCTTAGGATTATTTTGCCCTAGAAAAGAAATTTGCTTAGAAGACTGATTTTAATTTGTTATAAACTTGACTTGAAAGTTTGCATGATTATTGTATTAGAGTGTGTTATAGTAAAAAAAATACGAAAGGCGGTCCAACATTTTCCAAATATTTAAGCAGCGGTATTAATAAAAAAGCCCTATTCACTCTTTAATCCATCTGATAGCTAGCAGACGGATAGTGGACTTGTTCGTTTGATAACTTTTATTATTTATAAATACATCTTATATCCATATTACCTATCCACTCTTTATCATTAAACGCACGGCAGCACTGCGTCCAAACTGTACTAAACATGGTTGTAAATCGGTCATATTCCATCAGCTGACACTATCATGCTGAGAGCATGTTATGTGCTTCCGCTTGCGATTTTTAGATTCTTTCTGAAATTCCCTTTCAGCTTTTAAATTTCTCGAGTCCAATCGAGCTTTTTGTTGGTATATGTCTATTTGAAATTATGTGGATAGCAGTTAGACAAGGTTAGCTCTGTGTGTGAGCAAGTTAACCACTCTCTATACGCCGAATTTTGTGAGTTAAGTTATCCGCTCGTTAAACATGACAGTGAAAGCTAAGATATGTTTATGAATAAGAATTACGAGTTATTAGATGTGATAAAGCTTATTCGCCGCTATTCGGTATTTATTAATACGGGGAAGGTGTTTACGTCCAATATAATCAAACTAATGATTTAAGAAATGACCAATGTCGTTTCTCTTGATGATGTGAGTTTTTGTTTAACCTTAAATCTTACCATTCAGCCCGTGAGTATGGGAATAGAATTAATTAAAACTTCTCCGCAATGTAGTTAGAGAGGTGTCTGATGCCTTCCGTATTATAAACGAAAACCTTAGTATCTCTAAATTTTTTATGGTACAAATGGAACGGGCCTACAGTTTCATGCCCAAACAGCGAATTAAAAAGAAACTTTGTCAGGACAGTTATACTCGCCGATGTTTGTCGGATTAGAAAAGCCCTTAAAATGTAATTTGCGTTTTTCCGGGGATTGAATCTGAGACCCATCGCTCAGCAGTCTAGTACACCAACTACTGAACCCACATTACAGTGCTGTGTAATTCCCGTTGGCGTTTGCGGAAACAACTCGACAGATTTCTAATTAAAATTTTTAATTTTTTATTGATTCATAGAGTATTCAGTTCGGGGTATGTATGGAATAGCACATCGGATAAATGGCCGCCACGGCCTTGCTGTCAAGTATGTAATCTTTTATTGAAATTTTCTATGATCGTTTCGCATAATTTTTTTAGTACACCTCCAGGTTTCCTCTTTCAAGGCGTTGGTGGTCGTGGGCTTGTTTGCATAAACCTTTGGATTTAAAAAACCGACAAGAAAAAAGTCCAATGGCGTTAAATCGCAAGATCTGGAAGGTCAATTCTGATCGCAAAAACGGCCGATTATACGATTAGGAAATGACTTGTGCAGTAATTAAATTGTTTCTCTGGCTGTATGGCATGTGGCACCGTCTTGTTGAAACCACATGTTGGTCACATCCATATCTTGTAATTTGGGCACAAAAAACTGGGGTGGAATCGGCTAAGGTGATTTGTGATAAGTGATAGTCACAATCAACAAAATTGGTCTGCGTAAGGTGATTGTCACCGGTGACAATCACATTTTTGTGATAATTTCTTGTGACAGCAGTTTAGTTGTCACTTGCATGTTGATCTAGTAGTGCTTTTTGTATATTTTGATGTGTTAAGCGAAAGTGGACGTGTTTGTACCTCTGCAATTATATTTTTGGATCTGAAAGTAAATAGGAATAAAATAAAAATAACGATGGGGGTGTTTCTTTGTCCGACTGATGCGATTAAATCGCCGAATTGAGCTAAACATACTGGAGGTGGAAAATCCAAATTAAAAAATTCTTAAAAAATGCTTGACTTCAAAAGGATATAGATATTTTTATAGTATGTATATATCCAACACCCCTACGGCAATTGCTTTGCCAATTAGCATATCACATTCCATCTACTCTCCAGTTAATTACAAGAAGTGACAAGAAGTTGGTAATGACGTCAGCAGTCAGCACCAATAGGTCAAAATACTGTGTGTGAGGTGACCTCAAGAAAATTAAACTCTGTCCCATATTTAGGGATACTTTCTCCCAGAAAACGGCAAAAAGCACCTCTCACAGAAAAATATTTGGTCAAATCCGGGTGCTTTTCCACGTAGTTTGCGATTTATTGGCTGCGCAAATCGAATAGATAATATTTTTAGACATTAACATTGTTAAAATGGTTATTTGTTATTTGTATATTACTTTGCATTTTCTAAAAGTGCATTATCTTCTCAAATTCTTTTACCCAAATCGAAAACAATACAAAAAAAAGAGTAATGACACATGTCAGTGTCAAGTGATGCCAAGTTTTAACTAATTTTTGGTGATCACCTTACGCAGACGGAGAAATTTATTTGATCACAAGTGATTGTCACATTTGTGATAATCACAAATCACCTTAGCCGATTCCACCCCTGGTTTATCATGTCACGATAACGAACACCATTAATTGTCACTGCCTGACCAGCCGCATTTTCGAAGAAGAATGGTCCGATCATGCCTTCAGCCCAAAATCCGCACCAGACAGTCAAGCGTTGTGGATGCATTTGTTTCTCAACAGTTATTCGTGGGTTTTCTGAACCCCAAATGCGACAATTTTGACGATTGACGAAACCATCAAGATGAAAATGAGCTTCATCACTGAAGATGATTTTGTTCGACAGCTGTCAAGCCTTCATTATTTTTAAAATATTTCTAAACAATGAAAATGCGTTGTACTTTCGCATAGCGCTCCCCCGAACTGTCTGCTGTCATATTGTTATCTTTTTTTTGCGTTGGCATCACTGTACTATTAAATGCCCCCAAAATTCAAATTTTGCGTGAATTATGGGACACCCTTTAGTAGGCCGCGCATTACAGGATTGGTGTTCGCAGATTCCAGTGCCTGACTATCGATGTAGATGGCTATATCACTTCGAGATGTAGACCTCATCCGCATTCGCCCTGCTGTCTTAGGAATAGCCAGAACTTCTGATTGGAAAACATTCCTGTTATCGTATTGACACTTTGGATCTACGGAAAATATGCCAGCTCTAGTGCCTTCAGTTGTTTTCGAACCGTATTTACAAAAATCCCATAAAGAGTGAGATATCTATGGGAGGGCTTCTAGTGCTTCTAGTAATCGCTCTTGGGATTTTATGACAGACTAATTGGTCTGGAATGTTTGACTGTTTTGAAGAAAAAAATTCTTTTACTTTTTGTTCCTTCCATGCTGTTGGTATATTGAGACTTTGTCATAGAATCTCCATAATTTTCCGTAACGCCCCCTTTGGTGCTTTTTGCAGCATGATCGGCAGGATGCCGTCTGGGCCCGAAGACTTATACCGTTTTATTAGCCCATCGCATTTTTTCAAAAGTAAACATACTTTATAAGGTTTCTAATTATAATACACCTCCAGATTTAACCTTCTGCTTTGTAGAACAACGCTGATCTACCCAACCAGAAAAAAAAAATGTATGCAATTTAAAACTGAATAAATTCCCCCTTATTACTTATTCGTGGTATCAAGAAAATCAAAATTGCAGGCTTCATATCACCGCATGATTGGCCAGTTGGATTAAAAGCTATGATTCGTTTTAGGGGGTATTGCATTGTCTACTCTACGCCGTAATATGGAGTTCTTAAAGTGAGCCCTTGTCCGATCAGCTTAACATTTTTTTATGGATATGGATATACGCGTGCTGCAATGGCCAGACCCTATCAGATTGTGATGGAAGGTGGCCAATTCAAATAATCATCCCTATTCCCGTTGGCGTTTGTCGTAAACGGCTCGTATTTCACTTCGTTTTTTAGTCGGTGTTTTTAACTTTTTTGAGACAAAAGAATTAAAAAGATGGTCATTGGACATACCAGTATTTATGACAAGACTAGAGTCGTTTTCAGCTGGTCGTCCAGAACCGTCCGGAAGAACTCTCCGCGATTCTGAATTCAAATCCAGAAGCAAATTTCGCTTCTTTTCAGGAGAAGAACTGTCAGTTGGGTGCCAATCGAACGCTTTCAGAAGTTTGCGTTTTCCTAGCTAGTCGAGTGTCGCTATTGCAGCATCATTAGCCCTATCCTATAATCACACAGTATGTGGTATACTGAACCACTTGTTGCTTCATATTTACCTCTTGATCTAACATGATTACACTCAATCAAGTTTTTATATGACTATCCCAGCTATTGCTATATTTAAATGTCCTCGAATAGCGTGAATTTTCTACTCAATTCATTAGCGTGCGAAGACGGCGCGGCGTTTTTCATTTTAACAGCGAAAGCGATCCACTTAATAATAACACACCCAATTGACCGAATGAACCAACATGTATCTGCCCATATCTACAAGTATTTTATTTTTACATATGTATTACGTAAAATAATGTTCTATTCATATCTCTACGTCCAATATTAAATGTCTCGTGATGCTTAGAATGTAATTTGCAATTTGCATTAAGAGGCCATGCACATGTGGGATTTATCACAGCGTTTTAAAATATTAGTATACTTTGCAGACGGATGGTATATGTTGAAAACTTTGTCGATATGTCGATTACTTGTGGTCGACTACACAAGCTAAATCAAGTAGCCAGACGTCTACCATGATAGCTCGTTTTTTTTGCTATTCTGTATATTTTGATTTTTGAAGCTATGTCTCCTTATGCAGTACCGCTCACATTTTGTAAGATGTTTCTAATAGGCAATATAATATGTCCATTTACCATAAACGATGAAGCTGCTATATAGGGTTTTAAATACACACTTCGCGAACTGGTTTCTTTTAACAATGTACATTAATGTTCCAAACTTTACAACTTTAGCCTCCATGTGTGTCGAGAACTACCTTTTTTAATTTTTTTTTTATAAGAAGTGACACGCCCCTTTGTCTCAGAAATCTTCAACAAATGGAATAATGGTATAGGAACGCACAGAGGACAGACAAACAGATAAAATTGTAAAATAAAGGAATACATATTAAAATGACAGTTGTATTAGGATTAAGTCAATTTTAGACGACTAAACCTCCAAATGAGGCGCAGTAGCGCAATGGTTAGTATGCTGTACTACTGTGCGAGGGGTTCGATCACCGGAAAAACACAAAGTCTTAAAGTTTTTTCTACTGCGCCACCTCTCCCGAACGTCTGACAAACATCCGAGAGTATAACTGTCCTAAAAAAGCTTCTCAATTTAGCCGTTCGGACTCGGCATAAAATTGTAGATCCTTTTCATTCGTCCCAAATAAATAAAACTCACACAAACTCACTCGCCTGTTGGGCGAACCAATGTTTTTTAAATTAATGGTGGGTAATAATGTAACTTGGTGTTTCAATGCTCACTACATGGATCAGGAAGGGCGAACTTGAGTATCAGAGATAAACCCTAGCAACGCCCATGTGTCCATGGTCTAAGTTAAATTTAAGTGCTTTTGCACTCGGTATTTTATACACGTGTGGATAAACTACATATTCACCTCGATGTGTATTGTATTATTCAGTTCAAAACTGGGTTTTTGAGTTTATTGCACTCTCATTTTTGATGTTAGTGCAAAGAATAACATATTTTTCAATCTACACTTCTTGATTTATCACACCAGGAAATCATCGTTTAAATTTGAATCATGACAGAAATAATCCACGCTAATTGAGAGCGAGATTCTTTAGTGCATGAGCACTTTAAATGTAGGACATTTATTTCTGTTTATTTTTAGATAACGTAGACCATAGAAGCTATGCTAATGTTTGACATTGTTTGCCTATGTACGTCCATTTATGGGTAGTTTTGGGCAGAGAAACGATTTTGAAATTAGTCAATTAAATGTTAAATGAATGCATAACCATCGTGATTGTACTATGAGAACAAGTAGTGCTCGGGCTCGCACTTCGCAGTGCAGTGGAGTGTTGAATAAAATCAAACGAATTATAAGAAAAAGAATGTATTTAAGTCACACTGGTTATCTAAGAAGAATATTAAAAAACTTAGTTTTGTATTAATTAATAAATATGTTTTAGTTTTCCGGTATGGGTTTCGGTTGTGTTCCTGCTATTTTTGATATATACCAACATAGATTTAAATACGTTCAGATTTTTAGATTTAAATACATTTTAGCTTTATTCAGCTAAAATAAAAAAAATCACTATTTTTGGAAACTGTTTTATACTTTCCTTATTGCAGAAGTTGCAATGAATTAAAAACAGAATTAAAAAAAATGTTAATCAAATCTTCAGAATTTTTTTTTTGAGAGATCTACAGAATTATGGAATTCAGAATTACTTCTTATACCCTCCATAGAATTCCTCTCTGTTTGACAAAAAGTGATCAGTTATTCAATAAATTTGTACCGCGTTAAATCAATACTTTTCAAGTCGCGATTTTGTGCAGTGGCACCGAGAAATTCCAAATACGCGCCCATTTGACATAATGAGACAACAAATTTCTAGTCTCTATCGACTTTTTATGAGCCTTACCTCATTGTTGTGAGACACTGCCATGTTTTTTGCATACGAGAAATCAAACAATGAGATCTGCATTCGTTTAGCAAATGCTCAGTCTCTGAGGTCTGTCTCATTTTCTTTTTGCATACGAACCCGAGCTAAAGCTATAAATAGTGAGACTTAAGTCTGAGCGAAAGCGTTTTGCATACCACCCAATGTGTCCAATAATATAATCAAATCACTAATCTAAACAGCATTACGTAATGTAGTTGATAAGAAACGTTGTTCGTATCAGTTCAAGTGCACTTTTTGTATTTTTATCGGCATACAAAACAACATCTAAATTTAATCAAAAATCATTTAACGCAACCGTCATAGATTGTAAATTAAACGATGTGTTTATTGCCATCGGCCGTAATAACTTTCGGTTGCATTGTGAAACTGACCCCTTCCTTGTTTTATTATTTTGTACCGAGCACAAATTTCATTATGATGAAAGACTGTAGAAAATCCTATTTTTATTCCTAAGCTAGATTACAATTGAAATAATGTAATCCAGTTAGCAATATTGGTACCAAAAAGATGGGCACAGATTCCTTATCTGTTAATTTAAAAAGGAATCTGCAAACGAAGCAATTTTTAGTTATACCTCTTCTATTCGTGACGTCAGAGCCGCATATATATGTGCCGTGCTAAATATCGTGTACTAGCTAGCACCTTTAGTCAAGCTAAGTTCAGACGATGTACACTTTCGCATGTTATTGCAATTTACGAATAAATAACAACACGGAAGCATTTAACTTAACCTCATAATTTTAAGATTGTATGACACGCAATGTCTACGTTCATTTGCACTTCAATGCACTTAAGTCGCATGATACAGACAGATATGTATGTATTTCTTTAACTCGGTAGAACAAAATACAGCAACTTTTTTTAGTCGATAATTCCTTAAATGTTTGTAAGCTTGCTGATAGCATTTCAATGCGTTGTTATTATAAAATCCGAGTATTTTCGCTAACTGGGAGGGAACAATCAGCAATCATTTGCAGAACAATGACCCTTATTGTGATTGTCGATCAGCCTAAGACTAATAACCTAACGTACACAATTTTAAAAAGTAAATGGATTTGCAGCAAAAACAGCTGAATCTGTTTTATCGTTTTTATATACAGTTTATCAGAGCATCATGATGTGCAAAACAGTTTCATGCAGAATTTGTTCTCTCTTCACGCAAAAGCCTGTATTGTTACGCACACCTTCTACCTATATCGTCTGTTTAAAGTTTATACAGCGAATACAAATGGTAACAGTTTAAGTTTTTAATTTACTCAAAGTTCGAGTTTTGCTCTGGAGTATTAATGCTTATTTGGACATAATCAGTTATTATTTTGAACCATCGCCATCCAAAAACCGATAACGGACGTTGGTAATCGACATTAATATGTTTAATATATTTACACATTAAAATGAAATTCACGTTTGTAGATGTATTAATTAATTAAAAATATATTTAAAAGCATATAAAAACAAATTTTATCGTCTAGAATTTGGGAAGGTTTTTAAACATTACTAATTAGTCTAGTGAACAATGGTTATCAATATTTTACTAGTATTTATCTGATGGATCTAGAGCTTTTTAAGCAGAACTACAGCTTCCTCTTTGCATTTCTTGTCATCTTCATTTCTAAATTAAACAGAAGAATAATTACAAAATGAGAAATAATAAATAAATCTATAACTTACAAGACAGCACAATTGGCTGCTTTTTCCAAAAATCCCTTCGCTTTTTCACTTTGCTTCATCGCAATATGGCACTTGCCCATCATAAGCCAATTAGTTGAGTAGAATCCCTCCTTCAATGACTCGGCCTTCTCAAAATGTTCTAAAGCCTTCTCGAACGAACCAGTGGGTGGTGAGGCAAATATGGTCGCGACCAACTTTCGCTGAATCCATGACAGCTCTGCTAATCCGTACTCATAGGCGCCCTTCATGTGCCATGTAGTGGGGTCATTCGGATTTAAACGCACCGCTTCGTCCATGTGGAATTTAATTGTATCCAACTGCAATATTCTCGCTTTGATGCCCTGTAACTCGGACGAAGCATCCAGGATAATCGCCATATACTTGTGGGTAGCAAAATTATTAGGATCAGTCTCCACGGCGACTTTAATTAGTTCAAATGAATTGACTATCATTTTTTCCCTCTCATGCTTATCTTTTATCGTTTTGGAGAGAGAATACATAACTCTCGCCTTTCTCCATAGTATTTCTGGAAGACTTTGATCCTTGTTTTTTTTTTTATAGAGAATAGAGAAAAATCAATAGAGCTGGCCAAGGCCGTTGAATAAAAAATAAAACTCTGGTTTACCTTGTATTTGTTGAGTACATCAACAACTTCTTGAAAATGATTCTCATCGTAAAGTTGATCAGCGTTCTGGAGAACACTTTCCAGACTAGATTCTTCAGCCATTGGGTGTGAAAGTCGTGACGGCAATGGAGCTGCTGCGTTATACACAATAGGAAGTCCAATCAGAGCAGCAACCCGAACAATTTCGCTGATACTGTTCACAGCACGACTGCGACACGATACGACCACCTAAATTAAATCACAAAAACTGTGTCAAAGTCCGTACGTAAATAGAAGAGAGAAAGGGGGAGGGTACCCATATGAAGAAATTGTATACATATATATGATTTAATATTCAACCTTATTAGCTTTTGATATGCGCACTGTGTTGATAGTTGGTGGTAGACGACGCTCCTTTGCTTTTACCACAAAAGAGATTATGTTCTGCTTTAGTGCGTTAAGTCTGACAACCAGGTATGACATTTATTATGCCGGAGTGTCCAAGTTAAAAACGAAATAAATAAGTTGTAGTTCGTTATACACTGCCGCAGTCTCGAGCTACAAATTACTTTTGTTCAATGCTATAGAAAAGCACTTCCAAATAAATCTTCTTTCATAGAATTGTTTGTGAACTGAATTGAATAGACAAGACATTGGTCTCTGTCTGGCGCAGGGAATGCAACTTATTGTTTCACGATAAGTAAATTGTAAACAAAGGTAATCAGCTGGCATGCAAACGACATCTACATGTTGAAGTGTACACCCAAAGTTGTTGGTGAATAAAATTCACTTCAGACCAGTTCACAAAGAGAATTTTGCAAAATTATGCAAATTGATGACTATTTTTGCTGAGTCATAAGGCGTGTGTTATTGAACATCTATCTCAGCAAGGTAAAGTAAAGTAGAATCTTCTGCACGCAATTAGAAGAAGAAGGAGTCTCGAAAGTGTCAGACAGTGTGTAGTTGTTGTAATTGTGTGTTAAAGATTCTACTTAACTTTGCTAAGTTAGATGTTTAATAAAACACGCCTGTAGACTTATATTTAACTCTGAAAAAGGGAGGCATTTTATAGTGCATCTAGTCGGACAGGTCACTGTAATCTAATTTTGAAACAGATTCCTTTAATTTGACGTACATCTAGCAAAGTAAAGTAAGCTATATTCTCACCAAAGTGATTAAGTCGAAGTGAACTTTTCTTTCCAGAGTTCCAAAAAGAAGAACTAATATTTTTCGGACCAAATTGCCCTTTTCAAGTTTCCGTTCCCATAGGGACAAAATGGAACCTTATTGTTTTGCTTGCTTCTGCTTTGGGAACATATCGGACAATAAAATATGCACAAACAAATTTTTAATTCAAATTTAAAAATTTTAATTGTTAAATTTTATTGGGCAGTTTGTATGGCAAATCACGTAATTTATTAAATTATTTATCGCTTGTGGGGACATTGTATAAATCATGTTGGTGGCAACATGGCATAATGAACCATTCACATGAGAGCGAACGAACGAATTGATGAAATGCGAACGACGCATTAAAACGCGTTCTACAAACGAGCGAATAAAACATTCGTTCGAACTTAACCTCAAATCAGAAATTTTCGGTAGAAACTGATGGCTGAAATTCTCGAGCTAAGAATAAGAAAACTGTTCATGTGGACTGTCAGAACTTGCGAATATTCATTCGTTCGTAGGTAGTTGGTCGCTCTCATGTAAATTGTCCTTTAGACAATATTGTGAACTGTACCCAATTTTCTTCAACTAAAATCATACGATCCACTGTCTGGGTCTGACATTCATGATTCAATTGCAAATATATACCTCGTTCCATGTTCCATCGAACACTTTTGTTTACAAAAAATTAATACATTCGTCTCTTTTGTTTTCACATGTTTTGGTGCTTTCTCTTTTTATATGTCAAACACGAGGTTTTTATTCATGACATTTGTTTTGTGTAGTGTGGTTGCTGGTTTTACATTTAAAATTTGTTCGCTAAAACCAATTTAAAGTTCGATAAAAATGCCTAAAGTAAGAAAACATAAAGGGAAACCAAAGAAAAATGTAAAAATATACGAGGACAAAGAGCCAAAAGAACTTGCAGAGGCACCACATTCTTTCATCATCCATCGTGGTCTGTCATGCCCGTACATTCAAGATCTGACTCTCGACTTTCGTCGATTGATGGAGCCTTTTACCGCCTCAAATTTAAAGGAAAAGAAAGTGAACCGTATCAAAGATTTTGTCAGTTTAAGCGGTGTCTTCAATGTGAGTTACATGGGAATATTCAATAAACGTGCAACACAGCTCTCATTAAAAGTTCTTCGAATGCCGCGCGGTCCAACACTCACATTCAAGGTGCACGAATTCACTCTGTCTCGCGACGTTTTGGCTATTTCTAAGAAGCAATATGTAAATGAGGAGATGTTTCAGCATTCGCCTCTAGTTATATTAAATAATTTTACTGGGGAGTCTGGCAAACATATCAAATTAATGGCGTCTACCTTCCAGAATATGTTTCCCTCTATCAATTTGGCGCAAGTGAATGTTTCGACTATTCGTCGGTGTGTACTCTTTTCATACAATCCGGTTACAAAGTTAGTAGAGATGAGGCACTACAGCATACAGATTGTGCCCGTAGGTCTGCACAAGAGTGTGAAGAAGATTGTAATGGGTAACATTCCTAACTTGTCCAAGTGCCAGGATATTTCTGATTACTTTTTACAAGGGGCTGGTGCATCCGACTCTGAAATGGAAGATGAAGATGAAACAACAACGATTAGAAATGCAAATCCAAAAATCAATTGCGAGAATAATAAATCGTCGATAAAATTGCACGAAATCGGGCCGAGGTTGACGTTGGAGTTGATTAAGATTGAAGATGGTCTTTTAACAGGCGAGGTGCTGTATCATACTTCGATTTCCAAGACACCCGAGGAAATAGAAGCGATTCGGGCAAATGTAGAAAGGAAGAAAAAGAAAAAGGAGCATAGTAAGAAAATGCAGAAGATAAATCAAGAGAAAAACAAGAGAAAGGATAATCCACGGAATAAGGGCTATGTGCCAAATGATCGGGATGACATTGAGCCAGACAGGGATGAAGATTACTACAAAGCAGAAGTTGGCGAGGAGCCCGATGAGGAAATATTTAGATCAAGAGATACGAAATATAGAAAGAGGAAGCATTCGAAATAAGGAGGAAAATAAGTCAACATTTAAGAGAAAAATAAAATGAAATATTTGTTTTTTTTTAATTATTTGTTTTTGTAATTCTTTTGATTTTTTTAAATAGATAGGACAACAACATGGGTCAGAAGCTGAGTATGACCATTTTAGATGGTTTCCATGATAGACGGGTTGGTCTGCTAATTCATGCACGATTTTGTCACTTTTTTAGTCGAGCAGGATTTATTTTTTAACGGTCTCGGCTTTTAGGTATAGGTCGACGCATTGGTCGGACAAACAACAACTTGCTTACAAACACATCGCATGGTTTATAATTATAGCTATTTTAAAATATGTACGTCATTAATTTCATAAATGATTGTTTATCAATTCTTCATACAAATTCAGTTTTTGGATTTTATCGAGAATAAAATCCAATTAATAAAAATAAACTTCTAATATTATAAGAACATTTCTAATGGGAAATCATTATCGATCTTGTTTTTGAATTTTCGAAACTACGTACAGAAGCTTTTCCATTGGAATTAAAACTATGTCGATATCTCTTGTTAGTTGTTATCCTTACCAGTTTTTTTTTTTTTTTTACAAATTATAAGGATGACATGGCCCCCCTCTCTATTCCAATATAAGACTTGAAATAGAGAGGGCGAAATGACGATAAAATCGAATTTCTCTTAACCCACCTGTGCTAGCTAATTGCCAAACATTGCCTAAAATGTATAAATACTTACTAAAATTAATGTCAAGAGACAGACAGTTTCAAATCTGTATATTCGTAGGAAAGATTCCCAATATTTACGTCACTGTTCAAACTCACAACTATAAGTACATATAATATACCATACACTAGTAAGTTAACCCATTACCGCTTCGAAACATTTGGAAAACGCCGGACAGTTCTACTCGTATGTTTGGTTAAGTGCTTCAATTAGTTGTAAAGAAAGTAATCTTTAGATATAGAGTTAATCAATTTCTGCTGATCCGGCCATTTTGTAAGAAAATATATTTTTTGCTATTTTATCAACATCTAAAATAAAACTTAGAACTTCTCCCATAGCTATTTTATTACTCGTGGTATTTACAGTTTTAAGTTTATCTTCTAGTTTTTTAATGTTTTTTTTTAATTTGATTTTGTGTTTCATAATTTTTTGTTCTCTTCTCCTTGTTTTTCGTTTCTGATTTCTATGTACCCCCGTTCGAATGATACAATTCCTTCTCCCCGTAAAATATTTAAACACCCGTAATCACACGATCGTCGCACTGCCATATTTGTTGTCCTATACGCCTCATCATCAGGACGCTTACTCGCGATTTGATCGATTGTTAAAAACGATTCACTTATCACCGGACTCATCCCGTACGCAGATTAATGGGCCACCAAACAGACCTTCTGTGTCACACCTCCATGAAGCACCCAACAACGCAAATCTGCCCAATTACTTTGATCAGATGCACTTGCCACAAAGTAAACCGAACTCTACAAACGTTAACGATACTGGCGTCTCAGCTGGTCCATCAAATGGTCGTTCTTCCCATTTCACAAAACCTCCTCAGAAGACGAAAAATCAAAACCTCGAATGGAACGATCTCTTTGCTGCTCCCGCTGATATATATCCTCTTATAACACCGGTTGGGCGAGTACAGCGGTTCAACCGCAGAAGTAGCGATCGTGAATCGCCGCGAAACTGTAGTCCCCAGGCCCCTTCACGTTGGCCAAGATGTAACAGCAACGCTAGAATTCCATCTAACATATCGAAGAATTTGAGAAACTCGACCACATCGAAAGTGCCATCCTCTATTTCACAGACTGACGACTGGAACAAAGCAGTCAACATATGGACTGATTCGTTTTTTAATACACTGCCGCCGTACGAACCTCAGCCCTCGTCACCCACTACGGAGGTGAGAAATGGATCAGCAAGATCGCTGCCATTGCACACCCCACGTACTCCTCCCGCACAAACAAACACGATTTTAAATACCTTTGGGACGGATTTGGTAACGTGCGATTTACCATCTGCCTCACCGCTTTATCAGTCGTTTAACTATCGTCGCCAGGCACCAAGTTCCTCCGTCCGCAGCACTTATGTTCATCAACCGACGATGAGCTTGTCGTCAACTTCGTCATCGCGAGGCTTGCCGCGAAGCTCTAAACTATTGATGGAAGAACAGAAGGGTTATACAACAGGCTCTGGATTTTCGAATGACAAGTGTGATGTTGCTGTGGCAATAGTTGGAGAGGATGACAATTTATTGGACCGATACTTTCGGCAAACACGTCCTCCGATGCTGTACAATGAGGTTGGTTTCATTATTTCATTTTAATAATTTCTATTTTTATTTTGTATAAGAACTTCTTTTTAATTCCTTAACCTAAATATTATTCAACGCCAAGGAGTAGAATGAATGTTTTAAAAAGTTACTTTTCGATTTTGTTCATTCAGTAGATTATAATTATAATCCTTAGAGCGCGCCAAACTATTCATTTATTTATTACTTGTTTTAGGGATGTTAAATTCCCACATTGTGCTTGAAATATGCATGATTAAACTTCGATGAAGCTTTAACTATATAATTTTAAGTTATACGAAAATCATCATCCAACCATCATTTAAAGGAGCAGGTCATTGAACATCGAAGTAAATTATTCATTTAAAGTGAGATTATTTTACACGCGTTTCTTCTCTCTTATCTAAGCTTTCGCCCGTTGGTTAACGTCCTGTGATCATTGTGAACCGCTTTTCCATAGTTCGGTACCAATTAACTTTAAAAATTATTGTACTTCCTTAAATTGCACAGTAGTCCTCGATGGGAATTACTTTTTAATATGCTTGAAAGAAAAAGATGTACTAGTACCCTACACAACATTTTAAGGGCCTGTATAGCGAACCCAACAAAAAACTTTATAGGTTACTTTATTACTTTTTATATTCTGTCAAAAATAGCTTAAATTTCCTATTAAAAGTTTAAGAACTTTAAGGGTGCGTTTATGTTGGAGCTGCGATATACTATAAGAGCCGCGATTATCGCACCGAATGAAGCAAACCCTAGCTCTGCCAGGTTAGTAAACATCGCAGTTTGCCCTGTACGCCCGGCAGTAGCTCCACTAGTATCGCTACCGGGCGATGTTTTCTGCCATTTTCTTAGTATGCAAATCTAGCGGTGTAAGGTGTAAAAAATTATCCAGTGCTGCCGTAGGGGTACTGTAAAGTGCACCTGTTATGGCTACGATGGCTAGTTTACCGGCTATAGTTTTGTTTTTTGACACCTTCCATCACATTAGTGCGCACTGTATATAGCCAGTGTACCATAGGAGGTTTAGTTCCCAAGACTATACTGTTTTCTTAAAAATAAATGTATGCATGCTGTGACTCCCTTAAGAAGCAGTGGTTGCGGTTGCTCCTTACATGGGCTTGTAGGAATTTGCTGTGGGGTTTTTAGCATAACAGATGGTAGACTAATTGGTCTCAAATCGTTGGCTGTTGTATGTCTTTATTTGAATGCTTCGAGAATAAAAACCACTTTAACTTACCTCCATGCTGTTGATATATACCCTAATTTCAGACTTTGCCTTTCCAGATTTCTTCGTATCGCTCTCTTCGGAAGACTTATACGATTTGAGGGATTAGATAGCCTACCGTATTTTTTAGTTGTATGAGATCAACTATGTACCTACAATTATACTTTTTTATAATAATCAGAAAGACTTTTGTTTGGAAACTTCTATTTCACTGCACAATTTGTCCAAATAAATCTGTTGAAATTCATGTCTTTTTGGTCTCACACTGGGCGCCTGACAATAATTTCCCTAAATAAATATTCAACATTCATACTCGAGCTCAGAAATACAGGCTCCTGTTGTGATTCTTTGCTCAAAGCACTCAGTTAAGGTAAACACTTGTATGCAATTAAATATTGTTTTCTCCGTTTCGCTCGACTCGACGCTCTTATTGTTTATCACAGCCCTAACATAAACGCACCCTTACCAAGAATTTCGTTTCCTTAAAGCCTAAATATTAAAAAGAAAACAAAAAAATATATGTACATATGTATTTATTTTATGTATATAGTAAATGTACCCGCTTTTATTTTTTAAATGGTAGTACATTTAAGTCATTTATTTTATTTAATAAAAAAAACAACAACATAATAATTGAATTAATAAAATATGAAAGAATATAAAAAGTAAACTTTTATGGAATTTGTTCTAGTAAAAGCTCAATTTAGACTACCATTTCAGTTTCAGTTGAGCTATCAGTTTATTCAGTTGAGCTTTCAAGGTTAGAAAATATGTCTACTAAAACTGACAACTGAACTGAAAACTTATGGAAATTCCATCAGTTTCAGTCTCTGTTAAACGCTTCAGTTTTTGCATTTAGACATCAGTTTAACTGAAAGCTTAACTGATAGCTCAACTGAAACGGAAACTGAAATGATCGGGTAAATGGGGCTTGAATGCTGAGATGTTTACCTCAAGAGATAGAGTACAAAGTTCAAGATAAGTTGCTTAATTGCACAACTTTTTTTTTGGTTTACTGTATATAGGTTTATCCAGCAAGAGTTTTTTTTTTGACTTAATAGAGAAACGCAACATTTGTATGTTCTTACTTATTAAAAGTTACGCCAATGATAGTTAAATATTTACAGTGAAACCTCATGTTTGATGACCCTACGAGCATAATGTACTTGGGTTACGGGGCTTTACATATCTTTTATATTTTCTAAAATGTTGTAAATTTTTAAATTTAAATATGTTCACTAATATCACACACTATTCTATCACCATAGTTTGTCTTTCATTTTAACATCGCATGGGCGAATTGCAAGCGATGTTCACCCTCTCACTAATCCTTCATTCTAAACTGTTTTGTTGTTTTCATTACACTTTTCAATGTTGAATGTTCAATGTTTAACTGTAAAATTATGTCTCTCCCACTTCCACTACATTTCAATGTGTACGCGTTTGAAATAAATTCGTACGAATAAAACACGAAAGCTCCCTCAGACTCAGACAACTGCCACAGAAGAAGATGATGACGATAATGATGAAGAAGACGAGCGCCTTATCAGTATTACAGGAATTATTTCGCCGCATCCAATAACTGTTGAATCAACTAGATCACCAACAACCATAGAATTAGCGACACCCGTTACAAATACGTCTACAAGTAACGACAACAACGGTATTGTAACCCGATCAGTTACAGCTTCAAAGCGAAAAGAGAGGCATGTTTGTTATTAAATTATTTGTTTGATTTTCTAATTCTTAATTATTGAGTCGTCAAAACGTTTTAGTTTTGATAAATGCATGATTTTGTTTAGTTTTATGTTTAATAATTTTATACATGTACATAATTGAGTAGTTGACGTTTTTTTTAGTTTATTTTGCTTGCTGCTGCTAAGTAGAGCCTTCGAAATACCTATACAGTTATTAACAATTGCCTTTATTTTATTACAGGATCGCCGAAAGACCAAATTCGTCCTAAAGTGAAATTCGTTTAACTATCTAACGACAACTTAAACTAGTAGTGAAAATCATATGTTTAAAAATTGCTGATTTTACGATAAAACTAAAACTTACAAAATATTGCCTAGACTTGTTCTTAGATGTACGATGTACCTACTCATATTATTAGAAGTTTCTTATAAAATTACCCCTTAGACTAAATTCTTGTAAGCTCTACTGACTTGTTCAAGCCGGTTAAACTATGTGCGCCTGTAGCTAAACGAATTTTTACAATGATATTTTTGGATTAGTGAAATGATTTTGTGAACTTGTTACCAGAGTAAACAAACTTAATTTTGCCCCCCTTTTTTGTGATATTATATATTTTTGTTCTTTAAAAAATTAATAAAAAATTAATAGGTATCTACAGAATTGAGTTTTTTTTTCTCTTTAAGAGTTATGGTAATAGAGTTATAAAGCACACACATCCACAAGATGGCAAAACTAATAAAGCGAGCCTTTAGGTCTGTTCCTTTACTTTCGTAGTATAAATGGAAAAGACTGTCAAAAGGGCAGTGATGGAAATGAAGTCTCTCTCAAAGAGAAAAACTTGCGAAAACGTTAGGGAACGCTTTTGTAGTAACTATGAAAAATAACGGGCTGCATTCCAGGTTTGACTATTTAAACTACAGAGTTGACAAGCTGTGACAGTTCGAAGGAGGGGAAGTTAACTAAATTAACCAGAGGCAAGAGTGTGGTTCATTTCGTTCATACTACATGTCATTAGTAACAATAGCTGTCCCAGATTCCAAAAAGTAACTAAATAAACAATCGTTGTTAATTTAGTTAAAATAGTCGAATCTGGAATGCAGCCCAGATGCATTTTGTTTTTCCATAAATTGCATGTGAGTATGTGGACGAGTTTTTACTGACTGAACTACATGCATTCGCGAAGATAAAAAAAGCTATATCATTTTCCCGCTTTCTGATACCATTTTCGAATGCAAATAGTCGTTACGCGCGTTTGAAATCAAACTTCAAATCATCTGTCAATTTTTGGGCGACTGACAGTTTTGCCAATTCTTATGTCGTTTTCCATTGGGCAAAAAGAAGCGTCCGGAATCAAGAAAATCACTTCTGAAACCGTTTCATTGGCGCAAAAAATACTCTTCTCCTGATTCTGAGGAGAGAAATTCGCTTCTCGATTTCAAGTCAGAATCCAATCAAGAAGCACCAACACAAGTGCATTTTATGTATTTTATACAAGCCAGCTGACAGCAGCCATAGAATAATTTTTGCCGTTTCACCAATTATACGTGAGTGTAGTCCAGAAGCAGTTTTCTAGTTCCATTGGATTTCATAATGATGTCGTTTTCCATTGGTTTCACTCGGGGATTCACTTATTCGGAGATCCAATGGAGCAAGAAAACTGCTTCTGGGCGACTTGTACTAGAATTTGTACTAAATTTCGATTAAATTGGTTATTGGTTTCGAAATTAGTAAAACTAGAGTTTAGTGATTGTTTATTGGTAAGGCCGTTTGTATTGCAGACAAGTCCGAATGGCTTTGTTAATTATTTAATCTACCCTTCTTTACTCAACTAAACTAAAGATTTGCCCGTCTCGACCGACACGACAGCCATGGCGAACAGCGCAAGTAGAATTCCAATCTGTCTATTGAAATTCTGCAAAAATTCTTGTAGTTCGATCCGATGCATTATCCCATAAAACATCTTTCAATAAATGCGCTTAAAATCGTGTAGCTCTTGCTTCTGAAGAAATTTATTTACCCACAATCTGTGCCTTTTCTTATTTTCGGCTAACACCAGATTTTCTATAGGTCATTTAATGCTTTCGCGACATTTGTTTTTTCGATGACGTCATGTTGTGAAATTAAATGTTATAACACAATTATTTGCCCAACCAAAGACATAAAAATATGGCCGACAAGATTTCTGACTGAAAAGTCTGACATATTTAGGGGTATCGCGAATAAATTCCGATGGAATTTTTTCCCTTGTCAGCAATGTAAATCAAATTGCTGAATGGGAAACATTCCGGGGGAAATATTATTCGCGATAGGGGTGATTATTTTAGAGTTCAGCAGACCAGTGGTATGGTAGGTTCAGACTCGTGGAGACGCGGTGTTAAGACAAAAAACTGGCACCCTATACAAATATCATTCACAATCGTACCTAACCTATTCAGTACACAAACAAGTTGCCATTTTGACATTTCAAAGTGGAATCTATTTTTTGTGCATCAATCAGGCGCTGAGCAGAGCAAGACAACTGCACTTTTGTTTTGAATTCATATCCCCCAGGTTGTTGTTGTTGCATATACCACCGAACACGAATTAGCTTCTACTTGTTTTGTTGGGAATTGCTTCTGCTTCGCTCCATTAAAAGGGGAGTGACTCAACTTCATTTCCACTATCTTGTCGCGACGCTGATAAAATTTAATTCTCTTCTCATTTCTCAAACGGCTTCAATTGGATTTGCGTTGCGTTGCGATATTCTCCCTACTCTTACTTTGAAGTATCATATTTCGTGTTTCTATTTACTATTTTGATAAAAATATTTGGCTATTAAAAATCGAACTGCTCGTGATTTCCGCGAATTTTCAGTTTTTCATTCTTATAGTGGCCAAAAAGAAAGGTAAGTGGAGTGGGCCCCTGGCCATTGAATTTGTTTTTGTTGTCTGCCAGGGTGAAGGGACTACAACTTCGTTGGTTTAATTAGGACAAAGGAAATGTAAAGCCAAACAAAAAATCTCTAGCCACACAAGCACATTCCATATTAGTCATCTAAAACCGGGGATCTTATTTCTGTTTGTATGTACCTAATTTATTTCTTCGCTTGTGAAATTGCCCAGAATTGTGTTCCTTAACCTACCATCGACAAGTTCTTCTAACAAGTTCCAGAAGCCATTGGAATCTTTAATTAAATCGACGAATAATGCAATGAAAGAGCAAAGAGATAACATACATCATACAAAATGAATTAACAAAATGTAAACATAAAAAAAGGGAAGTGCATCAGTAAAATAAAACAAAATAAAGTCGTGAGAAGCGAGTTGCAAGTACATTGGAAATGGGGTCTTTCGTAAGTAACTATAGTTTCGTCAAAGCATTTTTAATTTCCTTTATCGTCTGGCTCTTCTATTTGTTGCTTTATTTTGTTAGGTCCAGTGGAGAACTGCATTGTTTGGTAAGTGCGTACCCTCAGAGGGGTGTACTTTGTTGGTCTCTTTTGCTAAAGAATTTTTGTGTTGATGACTTGTCTAAAAGATAAAATTAGATATCTTATAGTACCTTGCCTCTAACGACTTTTCTCTGCATTGTATGAGAAACTTCTGATTTCCCTTTATCACTGACTGTTCTATTCTAATTTGCCAAGCTGACTACACATGTTTATTCTGCAAAGTCGTTGCACCTCCATCGATTTTAAACAAATTTCTTTGGTGAAAACGGATAATACTGATTAGGTTACTTGCTTAGAATGGCTTTTTGTAATTAAGCTTGTGTGTATTGGTTTGAGAAATGAAAGTATCTGCTTGCAAAATCCCCATTGTATATGGAACAAGTCTGCCGACAAAAAGGTAGGCTCATTAAAAGATGAAACACAGCAAATGCGAAAAAGGATACAAACGATTAGTCCCATCGTTGGTAACGGCATTTTATAATATAAGGGAAAGTTAAATGCCGATGTCCGAAAAAATGTTCGAAATAATATCTGGCCAAAAGTTTCAAGTGATCAATCTGTTAAAGAAAACAAATGCGCACACATCTCATAGTATTGCGGAATTTTCAAGAACCCAAGTATTTTATTTATTTATACATTATATAATATATATATTTGACACAATAAATTGCCAGTAAAGCATCGTTAACACAGTGAATCACTCGTGTGAGACGAATGTAAGTTACATAATACCGGTTTGGTGGAATTTCCAGGCCGTATTACTCAGACATAACGTCGATGATGCTCAAGATCATTTCGATGTATTATAAATCTGGCGTCTGTCCATGGCGATCTTCGCATTTTAAGGAAACATCATAGGTACAAGATAATTCCAAAATAAGTTTTTCATATATTATTTAGATACCTACATGAGTTATCTACCACACAAATTCTGTTACATATATGTATTTGTAAAGTCAAAGTGCCCCCAAGTACAAAATACGCAGAATCAATGCACAATTGAAAGTAAATCACCTTAACTGTTTGATTAATAAATTTATTGTATATGACTAATAGAATATTATCCAACAAGAATGTACATAATATCATTCTTCTAACCGCGCCTCACATAAATAATATTGAATACTGTTCTTATCTTAGTGGTGTAGGTATATTAAAACAAAGCATTATCAAACAGTTGAAATACAAACCTAGATAACGCATGGGGATAACAAAAAGGTGGTTAATTTTATTAGTCAGTTACTTCACCATTCGTTTCATATCGGTTTCAGTTCCCTCACCGTTAAAATGTCGCTGTACCCATCTCTAGAAGACATGCAAGTTGACAAAATTGCACAAAACCAACGTGCAATGGTGAACGAAGTAATCATGTGTCAAGATTCACAACAAGCTCCTCTACCGAACTCGGTAATTGCATCACAAAATGGAGTTGTCTATCCAGCTCTAGGAAATTTCCTTGGATTGGAGCTCTCCGAGGATATGATTCGACGAAATATGCCAGAGTAAGTTTGAAAATAGTTCAAATTGAAAACAAGGAGTATTAAATGTTTATCTTGTCCTAAGGTATATGACTGATACAACTGACACTGCCATAACTGCTGTACATAATTCACCATATCCAACGAATAATGCACTTGTAGCGCCAGTCACAGGGAACACACTTATTCCATCTGTCGCTCAAGTCAATCACAGCATTAGGGAATTGATCCTATGCAAAGATGGTAAGGGAAAAGTGGGACTTCGTGTTCAATCCATCGACAACGGAGTATTTGTTTGTATCGTGGTAAAAGGCAGTCCAGCTGCTCTAGCTGGCTTAAGGTTTGGCGATCAAATATTGCAGCTAAATGGAACACTTGTTTGCGGATACTCCGTAGATAAGATACACAAAATGCTGAAATCATCAGGAAGAAATAACATATCAGTCGTGGTTCGTGATAGGTAAGTAAAACTGATAATAAAAAAGAACCGTTAAATGTAATGTTGTGACCTTTTCCCCAGACCATTTGAAAGAACAATTACTTTGCTTAAGGACTCCAAGGGCGGCTTGGGATTTGTATTCAAGAATGGTAAAATTACCTCGATTGTTAAAGATTCATCCGCAGCTCGCAATGGCGTCCTTATAAACCATAACCTACTCGAAGTAAATGGACAGACTGTTGTTGCAATGAAAGATAAAGAAATCGTCAAGATTATATGTGAGTCTCCGGGAACGACGGTTAAAATTACCATTATTCCCACATTCATTTTCGATCATTTGGTCAAGAAGTAAGTCGAGTTTTGTCAATACCGACCAATCAATGGAATTGATTAATTTGTTTCTCTTTTAGATTGTCTACATCATTCCTACGCGGCATTATGGATCACAGTATTCCCGATTTTTAGGTACACTGCCATACAGCGATAATAATTTATGAATGCCAAAAAAAGTGTTTTATTGTAGTGACTAAGCTAATATTTGCCATCTACCGAATGGCACAAAAATCATTTATCGATTCCAAATTACGTATTCTCAAACAAAACGACGTATTATTTAGTATGTATTAATATTTCATTCTAAAAATGCCATTTTATGTATCAAGTTGACTTGAGTAGGAAATATGCAGACTATATTATATTATGTGCACACTTTTACGTACTGTTTTTTTAATCAATTTATTTACTTTAAATAAAAATGAACTACAAATATAAAAGTGTTGTTTGAATACATACATACTCGCAATTTACAACTGTAGCACTTCATAGCTGATCATAACAATATTAGAAACATACGTTGACGTTATGTCTTCGGATCGAAGACGCGTTAAAATTTTAGTTAAGGCTATCAAAATTTGGATTACTGCCGGCAAACGATTCAAGAAGAAGTCTGGGGGTCTAGCACGTAACTTGATACAATCGAGTTCAGTCGATACAATCGAGCTCTGGCAGCACCTAATTTGTCTCAACCGATTATTTTCGATTGATTATCCTCGATTGAAACAAATTAGGTGCTGCGAGAGCTCGATTGTATCGACTGAACTCGATTGTATCAAGTTACGTGCTAGACCCCCTGAAATTGATTGAAAGGTAAGTGCGCATATGGGAAATTTGTTTACCAGCTGTTTTGTGTACCACCCTTAAAGGTATGTCATTGGTATGTACATCAAAGGAGCGTCACTGCATCCTACACTACACGGAAACCATAAGTTTAACTCAAGAATTAAAGCCTGGTTCCACAAAATACCATAAATGAAAACATAACATTTCCCAGTAGACTCAAATACAGAAGCGCCATCGGCAAGAGTACGATAACTTTGGCGTCGTAAAATAATAAAGTATTCTTGTAAAAAAAGGTCATTAAGATGCTACGCTATGACATTCGCAGAGTGTGTGTGTGATGTCTAACGTACAAGACCTTACTCATCCCTGTTCTGCCTTATGGCGGTGCAGGTAGTGCGCACAATTGGAGAACGAACTCAACCAACTTAGTGTGCGTAACTGGAGGCAGCTATACATAGGGAAAGTCCACCACGGGAACGTCGTCTAACGTCGCCGGCTTGTTGGCATAGACCAATGGTTTAATGTAGGCACATAAAAAAATCTAGAGGGGTTAAATCACACGATCTCGGCGGCCAATAAACGGATTCTCGAGATAACACGTTCACCGAACTAAGACTTCAATAACTCTATTGTTGCACCCGCTGTGTGGCTTGTGGCATCGTCTTGTTGGACCACGTATCACTGATGTCCAATTAATGCAAGTGCTCAAAAAAACATGTCTTTGTAGCGAATACCAATAACCGTAACGTGACGGTCATTTTCATCGACAGTTGAAATGTCTATTTGTCCAATCCCGCATTTTGTGAAATGCTATGAACAGGTATTTATCACATTTCAAGCCATCAGAAATGTCCATATTAGTGTTTAAAATGACCTTGTTGTGTGGTAGGTACGTACTACGCCAGGTTTTTAAATAACGGCCGAATTTCGCGAAATGCTTTGTGCGCACAATGCCCATCACCATCAGTGAATTTTTACAACTTTTGCTCCCATGAGTGTCGAGAAGTAGGGTTTGTAATCGTTTGTTTTTTGTATGTGAAGGTCCACGTACCTTTTCCAATCCCGCCTACGCATTTGCTTCCAAAATGCATTATGCATCAGACTTTTTCTAATTTTAAGCACAAGCGTTGAAGCTCGTGGCAGGCGAGAGATGTTTTTCTACCAAAAAAACCCATGTAACATTAATTTTCTTTAAATTAGATTATCGCATGGACTCATTTCCTTACATTTATCAATTCCGAGAAAAGATTTTCCGGCAAACATATTTTTCATGACCTTAGCCATAACGTCAGATAACGAATAAATAATAACAACTTTGCCATGTCCGTTTTTTTTTTTCATCCTTTATTGGTTTTTGTTTTACTTTTGTTTTTACCTTTCTTTTTTTGAATTAGCGTTTATCTTTTCACATTTTTTTTTTTTTTTTTTTCTCTATTTTTGTTTTCCAAAATTCTTTAATATCAATAATTTTGTTCTACGACTAGTTTTACAAACACTGTGATCAGAATTGTTTTGTTTTAGCTTTAATTTCTTCTTTTCTTTTGTTTGTTTTAGCTCAAATAAAAAATTAATTTGGAAAAATGTACTTTTTCTTTATATAAATATAAAATCACTCAGCTCACTAGAACATCACATAAATATAAAATATGTCTCCTCCTTGCGATACATACAACATGCTTATCCAATAAGTTTACTACTTTTATTTTTCTCTTTATGTTTATCCTTTATAAAAATTATCTCAATAGTAATAATAATAGAATTGCCACAGAAAAAAAGAAACAATAATTATATAAATGTTTAAATATGTACTACTACAAAAGAACCAAGTGGAAAAAATACAGTCACTAACATAAATCACTAAGTTTAGGAAACAAAAAAAAAAGTGGAAAACAAGAAGACTAAAATAATAGTTTAATAATAATAAAATAACAAATAGTATATATATAATATATATATGTAAAAAAAACTGTTCGTGGTATATGACTCGATTAATACAAAATATGCGTAGTAAAAATATAGAAATCATTCTTAAATGGTTCTCTTTACTTTAATATTTTCAATCATAATTTTTTTTTAGTTGAAGAATAAATTATTTACTTTTTGTTGTTTAAATATATGTATTCTGTTTATTTAATTATGACTGGAAGTCGTTTGGTAGAAAATTCGTTAAGTTCTCTATATTTCGTGTCTCTCTCTCTCGCTACCCTTATCGAAACGAAACTATGACAGATAATAGTTTATGAAGCAATTATTTATTTAGGCTAACTGTTTTCGTCTTGAACGTCAGTGCGGAAGATGCAAAATTGAAGTTTTTACTGCTTTGCTGCGTTTTTAAATTAACATATCGATGAGATATAAACACTCCAAGTAAAGGTTAGTAGGAAATTTTGTAATTTTTCGAGGTAGGTACGTTTGTAAGACATTATGTACTACATATAATTATGTAGGTTGTATCTACATTACGAACATATTTATTCATTCTCAACAAACGTTTGCAGCCTGTCTTAAGATTGGGCAGGCAGTTAGACAATCGTTCAAGTATTTAGACTACGAGTACTTTGAGAAAAGTCGGTTCATCGATAGTCACTCATCTTTATATAAAAAGTCTTCTTAGTTATATAATATAAATGCAATGTAAGCTGTGTTCAGGGGCCAAATCACGTAAAATGAAAACGATCGAACGATTTGTCTATTGCCACAGATATGATAGAGATGGATTTAGCGAAAACGATATTGCTCGATCGTTTTTATTTTATGTGATGTGGTCCTAGTTTTTGTGCTCAGTCATCTGTCTGTCCAGAATGACAACGTACGTGTTTTCTTTGACATTAGTACAAAATTATCATTTTCGATACGGCTTGCGTTATTATGTGAGTTTTTTAACATCGTAGTTGAATTTTTTGTACTAAACTCATCGACCTACACTGCAGGACCGAGCTGTATGGAAAACATTCCTAGCTAAATTTTAGGTTTTGTACACGTATGGCACTTGCAGTAATATAAGTTGCAAGACAGAGAGAGATAAGATGCTCTATGGGCAGTAAGTGACCCAATGATTAGTGTGCTCGAGTTCAACTCCTGCGAAAGCACAAAAATACATTATAAAGTTTTTTACACTGCGCCATCTCTTGCGAACGTCAGGCCAAAGTATGTATTTATAAATTCCGAGGTATTCCGAGCCTATTCTGAGATTTACTCAGCTTACAAATATAAAAAATCCAATATAAATGGTAATATCCAAGGCCGTATAAAATGGTGGAAGATGTCAATTTCAAACTGTGACGATGTTGAGTCAATGTCAAATTGATACGGCTCGACACTATGCACTCACTGCACTGCTGATAGCTTTTGAAGTATGATTAAAACTTTGATCACTTCTTGGCATGTGAAAGTCGGCGTCGCGTTGTTTTAGCCAACAATTCATCTCCATACTTCATTGACCCAATCGAGTTCAAGTTCAATTTCTAAGGGGTTGAAACTACAAAAATTCTTATAATCGTACCTAACCGATACACACCCAGCCCATTAACGAATACGGATGTTAAAAACACATAAATAACAAATAATTTACATTATAACTACTTTATTTAGTTTGCAATTATGTATGTATTATAACACCAGCCTAAAGAAACTCTTCAAAATGCATTCATCCTCCAACGTCAATGTCTTTCATTTTTCCCCCATCGCTCACACATGTTCAATTGTTTATGCCCTTCCTATTTAAATAATATTGTAATTAATTTTTATATATATTAGTATATAAAAATGATTAAATATTATTACATACGTTCATTATAATTTCTGTGTATAGTATAATTATTACGGGAATAAGTAATAATTACAATATTTGAATCTTCTTCTGTTTATTTTTTGTTTGTTTCTTTTCTTTTCACTAAAAATTCCTATTAAACATTAATTGGTTATTATACTATTGTTAGATCTGTAGATTTTATATTTTAGTGGCTATTTTGTTTTTGTCAATAATTAATTAAATACTTCTTTATCTTATGCAGCGCGCGCACAATTAAACGGGATAAGTTTTCCTTACTAAAATACGATTAACATTGTTTAGTTTTTATTTTAAAATTGTCTCTTTCTATAGTTTAGTTATATGTATTTTGAATTGTTTGTTTTTTTTTATATGTATATTTCTTAAGTGTAGTCTGTATTTATTTTTGTTTTATATTTTATTATTTAAACAGAAAAATTCCTATTCTGAGTGCAGATACCAAATTATTTCAATGACTTGAAAAGAAAAGTGTGTAAAAATATAATATGTATGCATTATTATGAATGTATTAATTTGTGTTTTTCTTTTCTGCGGTTTACTTGATTTGTTTTTTGTAAAATAATAGTAATTGTTATTATATATCAATTATAGTAATAATGAATACTTAGCTTAGGTTGTTGTATTTTAATTTTGTTTATTACTTTTTTTTAATTTTAATTTACTTTTTTACTTCTTATCAAGAATAATCACTGGCATAACTGCGAATAGTTTTGTGGTTGTCTTCATTTGATGAATTTCTCTTTTTCTTTTGCTTCCCTTTTATGCAATCATAGAAATAAATAATTTGCTATTGTTGTGTGTCTTGTGGATGTGACTGTGACTGTTCCTGTTTTTGTTGATTACCCAAATCGTCGGAAGAAACAATTGGAGATGCTGGATATTGTTGTTCGTTAATATTACTACTTGTATCCGATAATTGCTGCTGTGTTGGCGGTTGTTGTTGTTGTTGAAGGAATTGCATGTTACTGTCCTGATCTTGGGTCAGGTGCTGTTGTGCTGTTGACTGACTATGACTACTGCCTGATATTGTTGCAGTAAAGGCTGTTATAGAGCCACCTGCAATTGACGGCGACTGATCACTACCAGCGGCAATTGGTACGCCTGCTGTCGGATTGGAAGGGGACTCTGTATCGGCAACAGACCAATTTCGTTCCGCAGCTACTGGAAATAAAACAGAAAAAGTATTTGTATAGCTGCATTCAACAATCCGAATATATACTGATAAAAAGAGAAACTGGAAATATAACTTGTCAGTATATTGTGTAAAATTAAAAAAAGAATATAAATAAAACGAGTACGAAATTTAATATTATGAAATGAAAGCGCAGTATGGACGCGCCGTAATACATGAACGATGCTACAAGTGAATGACATTTTTAAGAACACCCATTCACATTTACTAAAAAGTGTATAATTAAATCAACTGGGGATCAAGGCATACAAAGCAGAGGTGTGTTTGCGTAAAACCAGAACTATTGTGGGATCACATCCCATTCGCAGAAAATAGTCCTTACTAATAATCGTTTTTAAAATCCACCTTACTTATTGCATGCTACCATAGCTTATTTTATATGAACAACGTAAAATGTAAGGCGGTCAGGGGCACTAAAAATTTCATCGAATCGAACTTTTACACAGTCACGTAAAATTGGAATACCATTGACTTGATTTTAGGCTGGAGTGTGATTAGATGTGCTATAGTTTATCAATGTTAACCTAAAATGTTAAGCCTATGCTGAACTAATCTTTATACATACATGGAAGCATACAAAAGCAATATAACCAGAGGTCAGCAATAAAAGGATGGACGTATTTTTATTTTTGTATTTCCAAAAACGATTTGATGACGAATTGCTGTCGGATTGTTTGCAGATAAAAAAAAAATTAAATTCCTGTGACGGGACAAAAAAGTCAAAGTTTGGAAAAACACTGAAAATATCATTTTCGCCCTCGTTTGCATTTGAGAATAAACAAAAGCGAAGACGGTCGAAATAGCTTTCATTTGGAAATAACCCCCTGATATTAATGGACAATCTAGAACTAGATGGTCAAAATTAAGGCATATTGCATATAGCTATCCGTAAAAACTGGAAACAGAACAAAGCTGACACATTTAACCCCAGCATTTCATAGGAATTCAGTGAAACCTTTTGTGGAAATGACTGAGAAGTTGCACAGTTTAAGTGAGGAAATAAGAGTAAATTCGGTTCCAAATTTCGCAAATTTATTTTGAAAATCATGGTTCTGTTTGAAATCGCGCACTACGTCCATTTCATAAGCGAATATTTTGTTTAGCGATGAAGCTTAATTTTGATTGAATGTATACGCCAATAAACAAAACTGCCGTATTTGGAGGGACGATAATCCTCAAGTGTATGTTGAGACACCGTTACATCCACAAAAACCGACTGTTTGGTGTGCTTTACGGGTTGGTAGAATAATTGGTCCGTACTTTAAAAACGATGCTGGCGAGAACGTTACAGTTAATGGTGACATTTCATTCATCAATTGAATAACCATGACCAATTGATTTATTGAAAGAAACATTTGGTAACCGCATAGTGTCACGTTGCGGACCCGTGAATTGGACACCAAGATCGTGCGATTTAACGCCGCTTGACTATTTTCTGTGGGGAAAATATTCCACGCCGATAAGCCCGCAATGATTGACTACTTGGAGGAAAATCATTCGCCGCGTTATCGCCGATATACGGCCAAAAATGTTGAAAAAAGTCATCGAAAATTGAACCTCCTGATTAGACTACGTCCGAGCCAGCCGTGGCGGTCATATGCCAGACATCATATTTAAATTATAATGCCAGAATCTTCTCTTTCGAATAAAGTAAATTTCACGTCAATTTTTTTTTATTCCATTTCAAAGTTGTATACCCCTAAAAAACACCCTTTACTTTTACTCTAATATAACTCACTAACGCTTGATCAAAATGCAAGTAAAATACTAACTCAATTATATTTCAATAAAAACATCTTACAATGATCACAAAGGAATGTTGGAACAAAATGAGATAAAGATAATACTTCGATTATTTTACTTTTGAATGATGAAGCGACAAATGGCAGAGTTTAAAAAGGATGAATTTGTTTTTGAAGGACTAGCGCGCAACTTACTTGCTAAACTAGTTTGCCACAGTAATGAAACTTTTTTCCAAAACCCTGAAATTTAATTTTTAAATTCAGGAGTTAATACAAAAATTTAATCTATCACACTAAGTACATTTTACATATCTATATACGACAGTATTAAAACCAACCCCTACACATAGTTACCTTGAAGAAATTTCGTAGTGGAACGCAACGATGAATCGTCACGTTTCCAAGTTTCCTCTCAGCAAATCTCTTCTGAAACGAAATAACAACAAAATCTGTCATCGTTTCAGCTCGGGCTGGCAAAAAAGTTTTGTTTTTTGTCCATCACATATTAAATCCAGTATTTTCTTAAAAAAATAAGTCAAATTACACAAAAGCTTGGAAGCGAAATCTTGTCGAGAAACACCTGACAAAATTATATAAAAGCTTCAAACAGTCAATTCAGTAGAGACATGTTAGGTTTTATAAGCTCGCAATGCGAATGAAAATAACGTAGGTAACACGAAAATAATAATGAAATGTGTCACCACTTTCAATGTGGGTGGTATATAAACGTGGAAGTGTTGTGTGTATATTTATTACATAATAGACAGAGAGATACATAAGGCAATCTGTACAAAAGCAAAAAGCATTGGTTTTTGTTAATAGGACTCACCCGTCGGATTTGAGGAAACACTCTTAATCCCACTATCACTAGATGGTTCATTTAAAGCACTAATTTCTAACGTTTGATGTTGCTGGCTAGCAAAACTACCCCGAAGCGTATCTTCCAGAAGGACGCATATTTTCTCTTGATCTTCCTGCAATAAATTCAAGCTAGAGAATAGGGTTAAAGAAAGGGTACCGAACTTACCAAATGCACAAAACCCAATCGAACCAATTCAGTAGTAAGCACACTAGCAGAGTCATCCTCTGTTACTTGACAAGTTAGTTGCCGATTCATTTTGTCGTCCATTCGAAGGAGTATCGTCATCTATATTTAACATTAGATCGGTTGTTTGTATGAGTCATATTGGAAATGCTTACCGATAAATCCTTGCTACCCTCTTTCGCCTTTACGCTGCACATCATATTTACAATTCGTCGCGTTTCTACATCGACGGACTCTGGTGTGACCGATTTGACTGAATCGGCGGTTTCTGGCGACACAGCTCTCAATCGAAAATGCGGGGGTTTCTTGCCGGCAAAAGCAGTCAGGGGATAAACTCCAAATCTAGAAATAACGAGAGTTGTATGTATGAAAATTATTTTCACTAACTTTCTGTTCTGAGATATAACTGCAAACGTCAGATCGAGGATGGTAGTTTTTACACCGAGACAAATGGATAGGTACCACTGTTACCATATAAAAACGCAATATTTTCAATAGCAAATTAGAAATTAAAGTACATAATTCATTTTATTTTATAAAAGGTAATCCAAAACGTTTATGTGCCACATCTGATCGTGTAAGAGGTAGACGAAAGACAAGAAGACACACAACAATAAAGGTGTTCGCAGAATAGTTGGTATGGGCATCCTTCAGTGAAAGATGTGCGCGTTCATTGAAACTCAACAACCACCCCAACATTCACCGACTTCAAGCGGCTATATCCTTTTAAAACGAAATTGGTGGACGTGCCAGTTCCGATATATGCCACCAACAGCAACGCATGAAGAGCATAAAACTGATTCAGTTTTCAGCAAAAAATAATTTTTCTAATGAAGATAGAAGCACCAGGTAAAAAAAAACTGTATCCAGATACATATCTTCAAGTATGTACTAGTAGCGCGCTTTCTGCACATAATGCACATTGCACATAGTATATCAAAATATGATGCTAACACCTACATGTTCACCGATCTAGCAATCCTTGAAAACTGCCACTTACCTCTTCAATACAAGAAAAAAAAATCGAAAAGCAGAATCATGTAAATTCGTATCGTTAAAAAGCCTGGATTGTTTCAAATACTAACTACGAGCACCTGATAATGAACCTCGAATTGTTTGTCCCGGGGACCGACGAACTCGCTAGGCATGGCACAAACTTGTCGATTCTACCGGAAAAGGAGAATCTCTATATGCCTCTCGCTACGTGTAAACTTTTTATTAAACAAAATGCGATAAGCGCCACTAATCGAAGGTGGTCAAATTGCGCCACGTGCTCCATCACGAAACAGATCTGGCCCATGCTGGATTTTAAGCGCTCCAACGATCTTGTAAAACAAAAAAGATCCAACATTAGCACATTAGTAGGTGTCATCACCGGACACTGCATTATTGGGAGACATGCTCTTAGGATGGGCCTCCCCTCCAATGATTTCTGTAGAAGCTGAGACTTTCTATTTTCATGACAAAGTCCAGGTTTTCACAAACGGTGCAAGAAATAGTTTACCGCTTCTGATCTGGTTACAAAATATAAGGCGTTCATTCGCCTCAAACTTGAGTAAAATTTCCATGTCTGGTCTGGTGCGCCGAAAATCATATTGCACTCACTGGATAGGATCCAAAATCGTGCGTTGAAACTAATCGGAGACATGAATATCGCGAATTCTATTCATTCGCCTGAATATCCCAGAAACGTTATGTGTGTCAGACTGTTTGATCGCTTTTTTAACAAAGAGCGCTCCGCCTCCTCAGCAATTCAACCGCAATACTCTCCTTGCTAGGAAAGCCCATCAGTTTACCAACCAGCCTATCTTCGCCGGCACTTTGAAATATCTCCTATCCTATCCGCCTATTTTCTTAACGGCCGCGCTGTTAACATCACACTACACCATAAGAGTAGTCATAACCTCTTTAGCGCGTGTTAATTAAAAAAAATTGACTTACTTGACATCTTCAACAAATTTTTCCAGTTTATCAGAAGATGGCACATCTGCCAATCGATAGCAAATCTCCTCACCCGACTGTAAAGCGATTCTAGCCATTGTAATCTCTGGTCGATTGCACCGCTGCATCATTTCGTCAATTATCGTTTCCGAAAAAAGAGCTGCATTCGAAATTGGATCCATTAACAGTTAAATCATGTAATTTTGTATTATTTATTTTTTTCATTTGTCGTTAAACTCACTTCGATTCTTCGGCGAAAAGACTAGGCAATGCGCCGCGAGCAACTTTAATGAATGCACCTCGAATAGCAACGGATGAAATAACAATTCGTGGGCACTGGGACGCTCATCTGGATTCCTTTTCAGGCACTTAAATATTAAATCCCTTTGCAGTTCATACTCCAAACTATTGATGGTACGCAGGATGCTCTCTTCATTCACTGAACTAGAATCACTACTTCCTTGGATTTCTAGAGCTGCCATTTCTAATGCACACATACCGAAGGAATAAATGTCGACGGCTGGCGTTAAATCTGAAAGTGGAAAACTGTGTTATATAGACGATTTCAAATACATACAATCAAGTGTTCTGAACCAACTTCGCTCGTATTCGGGCGCCATTAGATGCCTGCTGTCAGCGTTCTCTTTACTTATCTTCACATTATAATGAATTGCATCGGGAACTACACTACCGATTTTAACTAAGCCATTATGTTGAATAAATATTGTATCACAGGTTAAATTGCCATGTATAACTGGCGGCGTACAGGAATGCAAGTAACTGCAAGAGAAAACTACAGCATTTAGTGTCCACGTGCAATAATCGAAACCCACCTTAGTGCTGATAGAATTTGTGTACACCATCTTCTCCAAGCTTGAAGAGGCAGTCGTTTAGCATTTCGTTTGGTTCGTTTCAGGAACTGTTTCAATGAACCAGATGACATATATTCTGTTATAAATATGACCTGCAACAAAGAAAAAAAAATATTTGTAACTAACTGAAAGCAAAAACTAGTCAAAAAGAACTCACTCTAGGTTTGTCACTTTTCAAGTCAGTCCAGTAACGATGAAATTTCACGATATTCTGATGATCCAGCTGGAGGAGATTCTCAAAAACTTGACGCATTTGGTCCTCCTGTTCTTTCAAATCTCTACGCTCGGACAATTGCATCTCGTTCCACACTACTTCTACACCCTCTTCGGTGTCCATCGCCAAGTGGACACAGTCGATGCCGGGCACATCCCGCTGGTCAACTTCTTCGCGACGCTTGAGCCATCGACCGCAAGGACTTTCCTCGAGGATTTCACTCTCATCTTCGGAATCGTCGCCACTCTCACGAGGTGATGTATCAAATTGTGTATCAGCTGGGGCGCTGGTTCGACTATTCGGCATTGCCGCCGAAAACACACTGGAGTCGTAGTGGTTGGGTGTGTCCTGGCACACGCTCGCAGAAGCAAAGGCGAATGCTCGAAAGAAGATCGATCGAGAATCCAAAAGCCTTTAGTAAGTTGGAATTTTTCAAAAACTTACAGTTGATTGTGCGTTGCGATTGTGGTCGATAATGGTAGTGGATGGAAGTGGTGCCAGAAGAATGCGACAAGCAACAGCAACAATGATGATAATAAAAATCTTTTAAATTTTATTTTTTAAGAAAATGTATTACTTTTTTTGTTAGTAAATACGTTTTTTAAAGTGTACTTTCAAGCATCCACGCCGTTTTTTTAATTAATTTAAAGCATCGCGAAGTTTTGGATCAAGTTTTCTCACTTCATTAAGATCCTTCTGGAAATAGAAGAAACATTCGTTAACACTCTGATTATAGATTGGCATTTGTTTGCAAGGGTTCGCCCTTAAGTTTTCTGAACAGAAATGTAATTTTTAATGCAAAAACTAAATTAAAAAAAAATTTATTTCAGTTTTTATGTGACACATGTAACAGTTTAGTTATTACTCCATATAAGAAAGGCCTATTAGACATAATACAACGGCGCGTGTAGATTAATTCATTACCGGCGATATCAAAATATAGTGTCCATGACCACAATATCTGTTTTAAAGACTTTATGGCAATTCTATTTGATACCTATTCTTTTTAATGAATATTTACTGAACTATATCTGAAAGTCAATAGAATTAAGTCGATATGTACTTTGCAAAAATATAGTAACACAAATACGTAGTTAAAATTTAGAAGTCTTTTCGCTATTACTCCGTTTTGGGTACATGGCTACATATTTACTTTTCACTTCAATTGGGTGACGGTGAAGTCAATATTAAACATAGGCGAACCGCGTGTGGCTGTAGTGCTCTTTGATGTTGACCCAAATTAAAAATAAAAACAATCAAAATCTATTGAAATGGTATTGTTTAAAATATCAATATCAATACCATAAAATATTGCGCGGCGGTAGTTTACTTATCAATATCATACTAATTAGAAGAGTTTTTGACAATTTGCACAATTTGAACTTTATTCCACATATGACACAAGTAGCTGTTTCGGTAAGTCTTCGAATTATAGTTTTATTTGCTTCCATTTGACCTTCGCCTCAAGTTGTAATTCCACTTTATAAGTCATCTTAAAATTCATTAGTCCGTCTCTCAAAGTAACAATTCAAAAGGCGGTATGCAGTTTCACTTGAAGTTCATATACCTAACTAGCAACGCCCGCGGCTCCGCCCGCTGGTTTCTTTTCTATTAAATTAAATTCAATTTATTTAAGCTCTCATATAAATGCACGTTAGTTATACCCTCCACAGGAAGGTATATTCACTTTGTTTTTACGTTTGTAACGCCAAGAAGGATTCACCGGAGACCCTATAAAGTATATAATATTCTGAATCAGGATCACATTCTGAATCGATTTAGCCATGTCCGTCCGTCTGTCTGTTGAAAGCACGATAGCGTCCAAACGAATTGACCTAGGCGAAACAAATTTTGTGAAACGACTTCTTTTTACCGTCGCCAGTATGGAAAATGGGCCACTATTAGATCCACGTCTCTCTCTGTCTGTTGAAATCACGATAGCGTCCGAACGAATCGACTTAGGCAACTGAAATTTAATGAGAGGTCTTATATTTATGGCCTTCAGGTTTTTGTTAAAAATGGTCCATGTCGGTCAAGTAGTTCTATTACCTCCCATACAAAGCCAATATTAGACACATGCGTGTACATGTACCAGTACATACAGTGGAGGGTATCAAAGCATCGGCCAGGCCGATGGTAACACTTTTACTTGTGTATATTTTGTCTTCTTTTTAAGCTTACAAAATATTTGATCGCTATACCTTTTCATAAACTATACCTACATGTTATTTATTTAATGGGCGCAAGTAGCTATAAACATATTACGCCTACAGCTCACACGCGAACTTTCAATATATAGCTGTCCATGTGAAAGACGTAGCTGTCGGAGGTCAACTCTGGCAATGGGCGAGTAGTTCTGAAGATAACCCCTATACCCCTGTTTCCCCTTCCCCCATCCACACTCTAACTAACCTATACTGATCCGGAGGATGTAGCCGATACAATCTTGAAAAAATTCGGCCAAATAGTTCCAGAGTTAGTCCCTACCACCCCTTTACCCCTCCCCCGTCGTCAACTTAGTCCTTACGTAACCTGTACTGATCCGAAAGTCCTAAGTCAATGGACATAAGATTTCACATAAATAAAAACTCGTCACATCAGGTATGATCTAATTATTCATACTACGCGATCATATCGTTACACTTTCCATAGCTGCAGATCTCAAATCCATATATGTAGATATATGTATCCATCACTTACATATATACATATTTAGTTTGTTTTATGCATATCCATTGCCTACATCAAATTCAACTACGCCATACATGAGTATGTACGTACAATGTGCATTCTGAATGCCAGTCGATTTTGGGAACGCAATATAAAACTACCCCTAAGCACAACTGCAATCGAGAAATCATTTTTTTCGCACTTTTCAATTTATTATGTCTCACCCTCTGGATGGACCAGAAAGATGAATTTTAGATCAAAATACTCGGTGAAGTATTGGCTAACAAATAAAAGCATTTCTTGAAATGACATACGTAGATTTATGAGTATAATGGCAAGTTGAGCGTAGTAAGGTCGAAATAGGAAAGTAAACGTTTTTCAACCCTTATAGGACGAATTTTGAAAAACGATGAAGGAGGCATGTAATTATTTTGATTTATCTATCATCATACAAACTTTTAAGTTCATACGGCTAACGGTTCGTGACACCCCTCTTAGTCCCCGCGACCCCTTTACTCCTGAGCAATTCTCACCCACCCTACGGACCAAGTTGGCCACACATCTATAAATCAGAAAAAGATTCATGAAAATCGGACGAATGGTTCTCGAGTTATGGAGAAACGAACAGACGGACGTTGCATTTTATAAGTAGTATATAGTATAGTATATAGTATATAGTATGGATATGGATATGGATATGGATGGATATGGATATGGATATGGATGGATATGGATATGGATAGTACACTTTAAGGGTCCCTTTCATGAAGCTACTAAACAAATGTAGATTGCAAATTTTACACTGTGAAATGTCCAGTCAATGCATTGGCCGCGTTCCATTTACCGCTAGATGACTAGCGGCATGCCAAACTCCATATAAAAAAAACTGACATTTCAGCATTTGCGCTAGAGCTCTAGCACATTTTGTGAAATATCCTTTTCTGGGAAATCTAGCACAAAATGAACTGCTAGATTGAAAAAAATAACGAACTGTCAAAACAAAAGTGAAAGTGCAAAAGTCAAATATTTCCAATTTGTTGTAAAATGGGAATTCAAGCTTCTATGTAATTAATACACATTGTATTTGCTTATTTTAATTATAGCGTATTAATAAATATGCGGCATGTTGGCACAAAATACATTTTTGACTTTCATGAAGATGAAATAATACGAATTCAAATTGGTTCTAACGTCACTTTGCCGCTGCTGCTAGATCTCTAGCGCGAGCGTTCCTTCATCAGGGATATTATGTGCTAGACTACTAGCGGTCAATGGAACGGGGCCATTCTTACGCTCAAAGACATCGAGAATATAACTATGTAGGTGCATTTTAAGGGACTCAGAACGCAACTCAAACACATTATTAGACCTTTGTATCTAACTTTGGCGTGCCTCTTAATTTTTCTTCATTCAAGGAGAAGGAGTCAATTTTTTTTCTGCCCTGTGAATCTCATACCCATTGCGAACTCTATATCGTTACTGTACTTGTGACTATAACAAAGCTCATTAAGTAGCGAAGTACCTATACCATATCTGCATTTTGTGCTAAACTTAGAAAGTGGTTTATGTGTATATGTACACAAGAAACTTAAAAATGTATTCGTATACCTACGCAAGGGCTTTTGCTGCAACATTTGCTATTTTTTTTTTACGTAAACGGTTATAGACTCCAGGAGAATAAAGTAAATTTTTCAAAGAATATAAAAAATATAATTTCCATAATAGAAAGACACACTGTAATCTTAATGAACAAGTAACTTTATTTGTTACATCACTGATGGGCTATTGAGAACATTTTCACTCAAGAGGAATAATCTTACATAAATTATGAATACTTAAAAGAATGTACATATACCATAACTAAGATTGAAGACTAAAAATAATCATCCACATAGCTTATTCCTGGTTCTCTCTGCAAAACGTCATAAATATAATCGATAACCCTTTAAAGTGAATAAAAAAACTTACTGGGAGTAAAATCGCCCCCTTTTGTATAAAAAAGTTACTATCGATTGTAGTAGAACAAACAGGATATGATCCAAATCAAGGCAGAGAAACCATTTATTTCTTTACATAACATACTGTGCACTCTACACACGTTTTTTAAATGAAAAACTCAAAGCAATTGCATTTTGTTTTGGTAGTTGGTATTTGGTAGTAAAACACTTGCCTCTTGCCCAATGCCCAGTAGGGCTAGCAACTATAGCGTTAAAAAATGTTAGCATTTCGCGTGATGTGAATCATTTATGAGATTTTTATTTGTTTTTGCTTGTTGCGAGTCCAAGAGCCAGCACGTGTTAGCTATTAGACGTGGAAGAGACATAACGTGGGTGACTAAGAGATTTGCTTGTATCTTTTTGGTAAAATAAGTCGACTTAGTCATATGATTAAGTGGCATATGGCATATACTATACACTATACAGGTATGTATATTGTTTGATTAGAATTTGGTATATAAAAGTAAAGTAGTAGATGGAAGTAAAAGTAGCACGATTCAGCTATAAATCATACAACTGTCTGGGAGCCAAGCGAAGTTCAGCATAATTTTCGGAAATCATTTTATAAAAATAGTTACAGGTTGTTTGTAAATGCAAATATTTAACTTTAGAGAAATGCATTCGAATAGGAGAATTTACATAGGGTAGTGGAAGTAGAGTGGATTTAAAAGAAACATAATATGTATACCTAACTTTAGAACGTAGAAATATTTTAAAATATGCCTATATCTTTTATATTAGAAATACCAATTTTAAATAATTATGCAATGGACGATCCAACAACAGGATTATCGTATAGACATAGCGAACATTGTGATTGCGATTAATCCCGATTTGTTCGTGTGAAGGTGCCCTAAGAGTTAAGAGCAGTTATACTTACTTATGTCGTGTTTCCTTGCATGGGTTTCTATTGATCCCATGTGCCATCGTGTGCGGCTTCTGGCCATTAGCTAGCTTTCAACAACTCTTTCTAATATCCGATATTCCTTCCATATGTCACCGCAGACACGCTCTCAGAGTTCCGCTGGATCGCGTGGTTATCTATAGCATTTTACATTCTCGAAATATTTAATCAATTAAAGCATCATTCCTGTCCCGTTCTCTGATGCTGACGTTCGTTTGGCAGTAAATCTTAAAGTTTTTTGTATGCATATTAAGAGAGGAACCGATCTTACAGATTTTCGTTTGCCTTTTTAGAAAACTTAAAAGAAAATCCATTACTTAGCTCTTGAGGGGTTGGCAGAAACTTTAAGAGGCTTAATATTATTTAAAGGTATAAAGGCCCTTCTTCATTTCTGATTTATTGGACATCAATAATAAATTCTAATAAGAATCTAGTTAAACAATAAATTTTAATTTTATTCATTTTTCATTTTCAATGGTCCGCTTGTCCATTAAGTGGGTCGCGGGTGTAGGTTGCTCAAGTGGACCCTCCATAGCTCTCGATCCTCCGCCATCGACTCTAAATCATCAAGGGCAATCCCCATACGGGTAGAGGAGAGATTATGAATTTGATCTAACCATCTCATCCTGGGTCTACCTAGGGGACGCCTGCCCGATGGTACGGATTCCATAGCACGTCGTGGAATCCTTGTCGGGGACATGCGTTTAACATGCCCAAACCACCGAAGCATGGATCGCTCCGTCCGGAGAAGTAGCTGCTCGACATTGAGTTCCTCACGTATTCTAGTAATTTTAATTTTACAACTTTCTTAATGTGAATTTATTGCTTACTCGTTTATTCAAGCGCGCAAAAACCTTTTTGTACATTGTTCGTCATGTATGTATCTCCCCTAACAACAGCATCTCGGAGTTGAATAGAACCATTAGAAACTGCTAATTGTTTTGACACGCTACCAGAGAAAAATCACTGCATATACCCGGCCGCCGATTGGAATAGACTACAAATGACTAGCAGATCGATAATAATACATATTAATAATTAAACAGCAATCAACAATGCACAGAAATAATAACAATAATAAAACTAGAAGCAGAAAAAACATTTAGTTTGTTGATTCTAAATTTAGATGCAATTTGCTGCTTACATTTTTGATGACTACGGTTGCGAGCGCTTCAATTGAAATTTCTTAGAGGCAGGTCACGAAACCGTAAAACGTTAATAAAAGCAAAAAATCACATTGCCTTTGAATGTTTATTGCATTTTACCACCCCCACGTGGAGTCCCGAACGATGAGGGGGATTTTGTGCGAGGGTAGCGCTCTCTTATTTTATTTTTGTATTTTAACAAAAAAGCGAAAGTTATTTTGTTGAGTTGCAGTTGATCGGTTTTTCTAAAACAGTGGTTTATTGTTTTATATAATAATGCGATTAGTAGAAAGGCGACGGAACGGGCGCCACCCTTAACATGTGGTTGAAATTTTGTGGCGCCAGCAACATTTGTTGCGAAACAAAGTTAAGCAATTAGTTACCAAAGGCAAAGACTGAGAAAAGCAGGAAAAGTATACGACCGAGTGTACGGCAGACGCAGTAGCCATTGATTTCTTTGCATGCGCCTTTCGCATGAAACTTTGTATGCTAATTTGTCGGTAGAAATATTTTTCTTTTAAATATGTGTAGGTACCTATTTCAAATGTTTTAAAATTTACGAAAAATGCGTTTATACCAAATTGACACTTTTGGTATAAGGTGATTGAACGACTCGTCTCACGAGCTTACTCTTAATAAAAAAATAAAAAAAAAAACATAAGACCAAGAAAACATTTTTGAAGATCCCCCCAGAATGACAAATACTCATTATTTTTCCAATCCATACTTTGGATCATAATTGAATTCCAATGTTAGAGCTTTATTGCCTTTATAAATACAAATTAAGTAAGAACAATTAATAGAAAGTGTTAAACAGTTCACTTAATCTTCTGTTTCTTATTCTTGTGGGTAGAAGGTGGAGGTGGAAGCTCAGCTAAAATTTTCGGCAAATGCACTTCAAGTAGATCTTCTGTGCTTGTTTTAAAATCCTCATCAGCCCATATTAACTTTAACTTTGACATTACATCGCCCATTTTCTTGCCCAGTGGGCAGTTTTTCTCCTTTAGCATGTTGCCGTTCACCGGAAAGAGAGGTATCTTCCACGCCTTTAACTGTTTGTACAGCTCCAAGTTACCAGAGTACTTTAACAACTCTTCAACATAGTCACGTCTGCCAAAGGGTTGCAAGCAAAACACTTGATAGTCCTTCAAGGTGGTGAGATTAGTGCCCACCAAATCCCGATTTTGAGTGATAAATAGCGTGAGATCCCTTTCAAAAGCCGACAGTTTCAAGCGATCATGCAAATGTATTGCATCCTCTGCTGTGTGTAGGAGACCAGCAACGTACATAATAGAATGATGAGGTTCAGGAAATTGAGAAACTCGCTCAAAAACTTGTCGAAATTCATTCACATTGGGATCGGCAGGCAGTCCCATGTACTTGGCTAAGCCACATTTTAACATTTCCAGCGTTAGTTCCAGTGCAAAATTTCCTTGAAGAATCTTTCGAAATTCACCCCAAATCCGTTCGCCACTGATCCTTGCCATTCCATCTACATTATCGCGGATAGCTTTCAAAGTGTCTTCATCGTGATTTGTGGGAACTTTTGAAATTCTTCCATAGAATCTAAAGTATCGTAAAATTCGCAAATAGTCTTCTCTGATGCGTGTGTCAGCTTGTCCCACAAATACAACCTTCCGTTCTTGCAGATCCTCATAGCCGAAGAAGTAATCGTACACTGTTCCGTCAAAGCCCAAAAACATGGAATTAATTGTCAAATCTCGACGGTTAGCATCCAGCTGCCAATCTGTGGTAAACTGAACTTCTGCATGGCGACCATCGGTGAGTACATCGACTCGTAGTGTAGTCACCTCAAAGTTCTCTTTGTTGTTGATCCGTGGGGTAATAGTGCCATGTTTCTCCCCCTTGGCATTAATCAAACGAACTTCTTCCTTGGTGAACATTTCTTTCATTTGATCCGGAGTTGCCGTTGTCGCCAAGTCGATATCCTTCGGTTGGATGTTCATCAGAATGTCACGGACTGCGCCACCAGCTATTCTCAGCTCGTAGTTGTACTTTTCGAATAATCCAATTAGAGTGTGAAGTTCTTCGGTGAATATTGAACGGAATTCGGGAGTGTCGATTTTTTTCACCGCTGGATTAGACCGTGTAACCGGTGAGGAGATGGTAGCAGCCGCGGCTGCTTGAGATGTCGTCACGTTATTGGGGTTCATTGTTTTAAGAAATTGCTTTGTCTGGTTAATTAGATGATGGCGAAAATGATTTGATAATCTATTGATTACGCTTTGCATACCTGCGCGCACAGTGCACCCGACCGACGTGGTAGTTGTGTTTTTGGACAACCTAATGTGGATGGAGAAAATTGAAAGGCGTTAGGATTCATCGGATCATGTGTTTAATGCCTATTTATCCGAAAACTGTCTAAGGATTAAATTGTAAAAATATTAAAGCCAATTTAAAATTATCAAAAATCATTTCTATTTTTAATAGACTATAGATGTGCTAGATGCTGTGGGTAGCGTCAAACTTCCACAGCTCGAAGTTTCTATAACTCGAATTTATTTTCTTTCATTTTGAGAGTTCGACATATGGAAGTTCCCCTGTATGTGTAATAGTAATTTAACAGTCAGTCTAAATCGGTTGGTCAACATGTTTAAAATACAATTCTATTAATTTCCTTTGGCAGCTTAGAAAATCTACTTTTATTAACAGAGTCATACATTCCAGGTAACTGCAAGGCTGACGAACTTGCCAAGCTCGGAACTATACTACCTATCGTACCAAGCAAAGGTACTTTAGGTATCCCAATCGCTACGTGTAAACTTATAATAAAGCTGGATGCCATCCAAAGAACAAACCTTAGGTGGATATGTGGCACGACATGTCTAGCGACAAAACTTATCTGGCCAAAGCTAGATCTCAAACGTTCCAAGAATTTGATATCTCTTGACAGGAGGCACATCGGCGCCACAATAGGTGTCATTACGGGACACTGCCTTATAGGTAGGCATGCAACAAGGCTTGGCGTACTCTCAAACGATTTTTGTAGAAATTGCTTGGACGAAGAGGAGGACGAAACTATTCAGCACTTCCTCTGCACTTGTCCGCCACTCTCCCGAAAACGGAAACTCCATTTGGGAACCTCCTACTACAATGATCTAAAGGATCTAACAAACCTAGACATTCGTAGTCTCCTTTGCTTCATCAGAAGCTCAAACTGGTTCAACGAGTAGCACGAAATTTTTAATAGATTCATGTGGTATCACAAGGGACCTAATTGGTCTAAGTGTGTCGGCCTTAGTCAAATCAGTATCAGACTAGTGTGCTAATGTAATTGCTAATTGTAATTCTACATTTAAGGGAAACCAGATTCGCTTCCCTTGCGTAGCGATGTCAAATTAAAATACACACAATAAGAGCCTTTTGGTGCTCTTATTTAGTTGCTCGCCACGAATATATTCATTCATTCATTCATTTTCAATGGTCCGCTTGTCCATTAAGTGGGTCGCGGGTACGAATATATTAGAAAACTAATACTAAACCCCGATGCCTTTTTGGTCGCATATAGTACATAGTTATGTAGTATAAGTTATGACGCGCAACCAAATGGGACCGCCGAAAAAGCAGCTTGTGTGACAATCTCGTGACTTAGTCTTCTACATATATCATTTGTATTGGCTAAAATTTTGATGTCTACATTTATTATTATACACACCTTGCATCGAAAAGGTATTTGAAAACAATTAAACGCTTTACAATTTCGGTGCCAAATTTTCAAGCCGTTTTAAATGCTAGAGTGTTTGACAATATCACCCAATTGTTTGAGTCAAACGGCCTATTGTCAAATAAATTATTATATTTAAAGTATTAACATTGCATATTGTTATGTATATCTCTAAAAACAATATATTGTATAGGCATCGCATAACGCATACCGGAATGCCGCATCCCATACCGCAAATGATAATCTGGGTGATCACAGAATCCGTCGTATTCGGAATTTTGCTACGAACCCCGAAAGAACTATCAAAAGTGTCCACTACGACGGATTCTGTGATAGTTTCTTCGGGGTTCGTAGAAAAATTCCAAATACGACGGATATATGTAATGTAATTGGGTTAACTCGTTGCCATTATGCTTGTAATTTTTGAGAAATTACATGGGTGTATTTATTTATTAGTATGAAACAGTAACAAAGGCACAGCTGTTTATCTTTAAGCGGGTTGCTACTTGCTTTTCTTGACGACACATATAACAGCAAGAATGACAATTTTCGAAGACCTAATATACATAGATAGATATAATCCATACCACAAGCAATTTCGAATAGGTGCTCTCAATATATGTAGTTCATTGTATAACAACTCAGAACTTTGCCCAGTTTATGTTGTCTACTGACACACCGACTAAATGTGGCTCATCAGATCGGACAATATACGTATAATTATCGCTCATCAGATCGGCTTGTAGTTGCTCATCAGAAGATGGAAAAACAAATCGAAAATTATTTGGGCCAATGAACGAAAATATATGTTCGCCTTTTCACGACATCTCACGACTTTTGCGATTCTCACATTTATGCTTTTAGGAATAAATGAATAAACTAATCGTCGAGGAAAGTGACAAATTCTGAGTTACCCAAGAAGTACCTTTTCACTAGATTTAACTAAGTTGTCAAAACATCTTTATATACATATTCTGTCATAGTAAAATATAAATATGTATAAGTTATTTCATAATTTAATTATTTTTTCAAAATTGTACTAAAAGCGTTTGTTAAAGGCATATTAAAAAAACACCACAAACATTTCTGTACATAAAACATCAGTCGTAGTGTATAATTAATGTATCATCCATTAGACAGTCAATCGGATACAGGCTTATCATTTCTCCACGTTCGTGTGTTTCTGTGCGTGAATCGAAATTGAAGAGATTCTATTCAGTGGTAGATTACCTGCGCCACAATTAACACAAAAATATTGTTTCTTACTGCAATTGGAAAACTCTGCTACACTATTGTATAGTATACCGAATGTCAAACATAATTTTGATTTTCAAATCCTACGTCAATCTTGGACGTAAGACAATCAACGCATTTTAAATTTTTGGGCATTAATCCATATTTTTTGTTGTGTGCTCATTAAGACAAACACAAGCATTTTTGTTATTTCTATATTTCCGAATGATTTTGCAAACTTATTGAACTTTAGGTATACATACTAATACAACTAGATGTAGATTGTATATGCATCTGATAGCAATTTTGTGTATATACATGTGTACATATATAACTATGTATAAACAAAACCGACGCGACGGTTCTTATAAATAGAAATCTTAGCTTTGGTATTGTACAAAATAATACAAAAAAGTGATATCATTGTAAAAAGTCTTATCAAAATTTGAGTCATCGCCTTAATGCATTTTCCCAGATCATTGTCAATTGAGGAAGTCGTCTTCAGACTGAAAGTAGGTACCTATACACTTAAATTAAACTTGATGACACAATGATACATTTTGCATAGGCAATATATACATATTATTATCTATACGACATGAGAAAGTGAACATTGAGGAATGTAGCCTGAGTAGTTGCTTTAGCTCTACATTTAGCTTTATCAAACTATCAAAAAATTATTTTCTTGTTCTTTACTCAGTTTATCCTAACGTTTATATTTATCTAATCTGTCGAGTTGCGTTCATTTTAGGTTAGCAAAGTTTACTGCTTACATAATAGACCACATCAATATCTGTTCGATAGAAATTATTTGTATCGCGATGGGTCAATAAAAAAATAGCGATATTTCTGAAATATCTTTCTGACGACGCAAAAACATAGCTCACCTGTTGACACTGCCCTAACCTTTTCAATTAAGTATTATTAAACATTTAAGTGACCTCAAATCCAAATGCGTTTCGCCCCGGTGTGGTGGGTGGGCTCATCATTAGACGAACCACCACATCTGCCTATACGCACTATTTACTCGATGTTTACCAAGACTATATGGAATCACAATCACAAAATGACTGTGAACCATAACCTAATACGAGTCTTTGGTTAAAGATTTAATCGTATAGGATTATTTGTCCGTGGCCTGGCATAGTTTAAACCAAACTTTATTCATTTCTTGAATTGATATAGATATAGATATTCCTGACTTGAAAACTTTTTGACTTTTCAATTAAGGCCCGAAACACACATGCGATTTCAATCGCGCGACTGCTTAGTCGCAAAAAATGAAACACACACATTTCAATGTGAATGCGCGCACATAATTTTGGATTTTATGTGCGCGCATTCTTATTGAAATGTGTGTGCTTCATTTTTTGCGACTAAAAAGACGCGCGATTGAAATCGCATGTGTGTTTCGGGCCTTAGTCCAGACCACATCGACATCAGGAAGGGATTAATTTCATCAAATTAGAGAAATGAAATTGAGTTTTGTGGGATCTCCTAGGTCTGTTTGTATCTAAAGCGGATAAATATGCTCTCGGTCGCTTCTAAAGAAAGATTCTTTGTAAAATGTTCGGTCCCGTTGACATTGACGGCCTTTGGAGGAGGAGATTCCACGGCAAACTATACGAGATGTACATTGTACTGGTCAAAAAATGTGTGCATCAATCGAGCCTACACCGCTCGGGTCACAAACAAACACTCTAACCACCACACTAAGAACAGATTAATTTCTATCGCGATCCGTCGCTGTACATTGTGCAGCCTAATAAAATATCCTTCATGAGACCCTACATACGACTCAATGTAACCTCATTCAATAGCTATACTGTTCTTTCCAACCATAAATACGTGACCAATCGCTTCAACACTTATCCCATTACTCGAATCATGTCTGGTTTTAGTTCAAATGACACTGGTTCAATAAATTTTCTAACAATTTTCTCTGTTACTCTCGATAAAATTCATTCAAACGTTCTTTTAACTGTTTAATTGTAAACACTTTTGAGCGCCAATTTAATGACACGCCTTTATATCTGAATATTAAAAAAATGTGTATATATGTAAAAAATGTATTACAAGTGTTTTTATTGCAAAATGTTCACATTTGGCGCACACGCAGCAAAACCGTGTTCAGTGTATAATTAGAATTTTGTTGATGCAGCTGATAACAATGAAATATGGCCAACGAATCTTGATAATCATGTCTCGATTTGCAAATATGCAAACGAAATTGACTCACAAGACTAAAATACACAAAAGGAAAACCGTGGCCCACTCCATATCTGTACAAAGCTGACCAATTAACAACTTTCAACGCGAATGCAAGAACTGATGAGAATACTTCGAAACCGGCCGGCAAAAGACCGGTAAAAAAACATCTCTATATTGCAAAAACAACAAGGCAAGTTATCATAGTGAAAGTCTGCAGCGACCAACTTCAACCGATTGAACATGTATTTTCCTGTGATTTTTTTTTAAATAATGGTAAAGTGGGTCAGTGCTCCACGAAAGCCGGCGATGCATAATCTGTGCGTGTGTGTGTTGCTCGACTTTGCTTATTATTCTAACATTGCAATGCTCCATATGAATCAACAAAGTTTTCTTTGACGAGGTGAACAAGCAGTGCACTTCCTCATCCGCTATCACTGAGAAGGCAATGAATTCGCCTCATTGGAGGGTTAAACAAAAATGCAAAAAAATAACAAAAATATGTGCAAGGTACAGCCATAAAAAAGGGGAACTTTGAACATGTAATGAGCATCAGCACCATCATTGCTAAACCCATCACGACGCGTCAATACCATAACCAACCAACTTTATCATCATTATGGTCGTCATCAGTCATGTTCGTAGACAGCTGCATCGTTGCTTTGGACCTCGTATTGCTGTGGTATACTGTGCAGTCTTCGTCTTTAAGTGACCCTAAACTAGGTATTTTTTTACATAAATAGCTCGCTCCAGTCATCTCTCATTTTATTCCTGGCCAACACTTCTAGTTGTATGCGAGGACATCATCTTTCCAAAACTCCTTCTGTTACAGGACATGCAAACTTTGGAACTCGCTTCCTGGGGATATATTTCCAGACGACTACAATTTGCAGCAATTTAAGTGCAGAACTAACATACATCTGCAAGCATCTCGGGGCGCTGATGAAGCGTTATAGGTTTGCCTTTCCCGGGAGAAGTATTTTTAAAAAAAAAGGGATTGGTGTGTTTGTGGTTACTCCAACTCCAATGCACGTTTCGGCCAGCGAGCAAATTCAATTGGAATGCCAATTTTTCTTTTATTTATCTAAAAAATATATATATTTCTGTTAACATATATATATTTCTGTTAACATATCCCAAATATGATTTTGGAAGATTTTATTGCTAATAAAATTAAAGAAGGGAAATATTTTTCCAGAGTTCAGCTTTATATGTTCCGTTTTCAAAAGTTCAACAAATTTCTGGCAAGAATTGTCGCGGCATACCTATCAACGCGTAATATGATACCATTATCCAATCTACTGTGTGAATGGCTTCAACCTTTCTGTGACACTCTAACCGGAATATACCAGTGTGGTTATAGGCCTAATAGATCTATGGTACACCGAATTTGCAAATTTTGGATAAGAGCAAACTCGAGTCCCACCCTTCAAACCGCATATAATAGCATTCATGCTATCTGAAACAAATAGCGGTCAGGCCAGTTGTCATCACTAATGTACACTTTTTTTTAACAGAATCATCTATCTGTTGGGGGTATGCAAACCATATATCAAGATCCTTCAGAAACTTTTAGGTAGTTAAGGAGTTCATGTAACTCGAAGTAAATTGTCAATTTCACAAATGACACCCTACTAGAGATCCGTCGTTTGGTCAAATAAATGGGCTAAAATCTGACGATTGATTGATTTTTTATTACATACTTTTTACTACATATTAATTTATAAATTTTATTTATGTATTTCAAAAACGTAAAAAACGGACGAAATATACACTTGGACCTTTATTCTTTCAGTCCTGTTTTCTGGAGCAGACTGTTGGACGGTAAGCAGGGGGGAAGGGTTGATACTTGGGAGTGTTAGACGCTCGCAACAATTGTGGCAGTGCAAAGAACGTGTTTCCTTGCCTATTTCTTTTGATTTCATTCGTTTTTTTTTTTTTTTTTTTTAATAGCGCAGCAGATTGATGACCCTAGGCCTAAATTTGAGAACCCCTAACTTGTTAGTCTTATTTTTAAAACGAATATAATTTACATATATATTTTCTCAGTACAGCTACAGTTAGCCCTGTTTTTTATAAGATTGAATCTGCGGCCCTCTCTACGGCCGCTAACTTCTTACTGTTGGTGTGCAAACTAATAATTCGTAATATGTACATTATGTACATACATATTTCTTGTCCTCTTACCCTCTTTAAAACTGATTTAACCTTGTTAGAGGGTGCTTGGGACAAGTATGCAACTGAGATTTAGAATTATAATTGGACTTCGAGGCAAATTCTATTACAAGAAAATAACTACGTAGGTATAATAATAATAATAAATCAACAACAAAATGAACTCAATTTATACGACAAAAGCAATAATTGACAATAACAAAAATAAACTCTATTTATAGATTAGCCATAGAAACGTGCCTCTTTCTCAGATTATAACATTCCGCCCGCTGCTATGCGTAATTTTCAATTAAATTGCCCACTTTTATGCACTTGATACCCACACATAGATACGGGATACGAACGACCATCATACTTTTTCTTTTCTATCTAAGTCAGACTTAGACTAGGTATATCTTACTCGCGACGAGTCAAATCAATTGTACTCAATTAGACTTAATTCGTGATTCCCAAGTAAATCGTTTGTTTTGTATCTTTTGCAAAACTAAACCACTGCCCTTGTACTTGTAGTAGTCCCCCATTTGATACCTCCATCAAAATAATCTAACCATTGATTTGTGTAGGTACGTAGGTACCTACTATGTCCTATCTATTTGATTTTTGGCAAATTGAATTTTTATATTAAAATACAACATAGTTACCCTGGAACAAAAACCACCTAAACTAAGTCATATGTCAGTTCGATTCGATACTTATGAATTTATGATGAAACAAAAACAATCACAACGAAACGCCCTTTTTACAATAAAATACAAACTTATTTCGCAAAAATAATAAAGAGCAATCGAAGAATCCGAGAAAGAGATCTACGAATTAAGAGAAAAACAAAACCCCTATTCGAAGATTTGAACTGGAAAGAAACTATACGCACCGCACTCGCACAGTAATATAACCCCAATTCGAGATTAGTAGGTACGAATAATAAACAGCGTTTTTTGCAAGTAGAACATGTTTAAAATCCTCTTCTTACCAGTTACAGCAGCAATAGCCATAGCCACCCACATTTTTTAATTAATCCATTTGAAAATGTGATGTGCGGTGCAAGGAAATTTAAGTAATAGACGGACATCAAACTTTTAAATTTTAAGAGATTTCCACACCCTTTGACATCGGCGAATTGAAGTTTTTCGTTTCGTCTGGCGTAGTGCTGTCGCATTTGTATATCTTTCCTTTTCTTTTCCTGCAGAGCAGAAATTTTCTATGGAAAATTTCCGTCTAAACTTGTTTTCCAATGCACAGTTCGACTTTAATAAAACATATTCCAATTAAATGTTTGCTTGCTCAGGATTCAATTTCGAAACACTGCACAAAATCACACACAAGACAAATTGAAAAGAAAATGTAATTTAATATTAAATTTTTTGCTGAACTTGAGCTATTAATTATTTCGCTTTCTCTTTTTCTCTCGTTGTCAAACGTCGTTGGTCGTTGGTTGGTGCTGCGGCGAATTTCGAGAAAACCGAAACAAAAAAAAAATAAAAAACGTGACGACGATGAGAATGAAAGAGCAAACGAAATTTGTATCGCTCTCTTTTTTAGAACGTTTTTCGTTTCTGATCTGATGGAAAAATTCTTTTTTCTTTCGCTGGGAAGATATTTACCAATTTTTTTAACAAGAACTTTTTTACAGATGATTCAATCGTCGTTGGAAGGTTTTTAGCATTTTCACACGAGTTCACTAGGATGGCGAATTAACACGCGAAACACTTTTCAAGAATTCTGAGAAAGAAATAGTTCTTTTATATCGATAACTGATAGTTTTGTACACTTTTATTTTTCTTATTTCTTCTGTTCTTCGTAGTTGATAGAGCTCCGAAAATTGAGGAAAAATGCCGTACTAAATGACACAAGCATCAAAATCAAACTGAACGGAACGGACTTGACACGGGCAAAATATTTGACAATTGGATTTTTCTCTAGCGAAAAGATACCAAGGGATAAGGTAATAGATTGCAGTGTTAAAAGTTGGTTATGTCCAAAACCAAATGACTCCATAATGTAGTAGAACAGTGATAAAGTGTAGGGCCACACATGATTTCCTATGAAAGTCGTGTCGTGCGAGACAGGTCGATATTAAAGTAGGTAGGTAGAAAAAAAAGGAACTTTTTGTGTGATCCTGTAATCTACCCTTCTTTTTCAACTAACGTAAAAAGAGCATTGATAATAAAGTAAAGTAAAGTAATTGAATGCCAGCTAAGTGGTAATACATATATGCTTATTGGTCTTTTTGATAGTTGCCAAAGTAGGGTCATTAAGTGTAATGGGCATATCTCAAATGCCCATAATTGTCTTGTCATCATTCGTGTAGTCTGTTTTATTTCCTTATTTGTAAATTGTGTCTCTTTTTTATGCAGTTTGTACTAATTATTAGTTTTGGACCTGTTGTTGCAAATTAGTGAATAAGGATATTCACTTAAACGCGTAAAAGCCTCATAAACTGTGCAAACTGCAGAAATTCACCATCTCGTAAATCAACTGTCAGATTTTGTATGGAGAATAGTTTACGCAGACCTCATAATTTTCCGCGACGATTTAGGTTCTTAAATCAACCGCGGAAAGTTACGCAAATCACAAATGTCAAACTTTGACACACAGTATGAATTGTTTGTTTGATTTGAGATTTACAGTCGATTTACGCCATCGCCATCACATTTCTGAGGGGTGCTCACTTAAAGCACCGCAGAAATTTATACATTTACGAGCTGCATACATTTATCTAGTGAATACCCTTAATGTTAATTTTTTTTTTCTCCGTTATGATATGTTTTGTTTTTTTAGGAAATTGTTTATTTTGTGTGAATTATTTGTATTTTTGCAATAAGTAATTCATGCAATTCATGTAATAACACGTAAGCAGTGTTATTATATTCAGCACATGGTAACTAAAAAATACAAATGCCTCATATGACCAATATCTTGTAAGGGGAGATTCCTGAAGTTGCACCGAACAAAAAATTGTATGGCAAGGGTGTCTATTCTCACCATCAAAGTAGGTGACCTTTAATATGGAGGTTACCACTCAAATCGCTATAACTTCCAAACATTATAGATACATTACCACGCCACGCAATTTTGCATGACTTCAGAGAGAGACATCCGTTTTTCCAATAAATTAGAGCTGAAATGAAATTTTCCAAAGGATTTATGTGTATCAAAACAATGAAACAAATTGCTGCAATAATTGAACACGATTTTGATTCTTTCAATTAGAAAATATAATTCGACTTTTCAGACTATAACGCGAAAAACTATTAAAAGCAGTGAACGCATAAGTCGATTTAAAAAAATACTCGAAATAAATCAACGTATACGTTTATTTGGAAATTTTTGTGATCACTCTGTTCACGATTCCACCACGAAAATTACATTTCCAAAGAAACAAAATTTACGCAAGCTCTACGCAGCCTCTAAACGCAAATTTTTGTGTTAAGTTACGCGGCCTTAAAACTACGCTGCTTAAATTCGAAAAATTGTTTATAAATAACAACGTCGTAAGTTTACCATTTGCGTAAAATTGTAAGTTTACGACAAACGTTTCATGAAGGCCCCAACTGCAGTTTGTGGTAAATGGTGGTAATCAGCTGTTTCACATGAGACGGAACGAAAGAATAGATAAAATACGAACAAACCACTTCTGATGCAATTATAAAGAGGAAATTGCACATTTTACTATTCCAAGTGTAGGATAATTAAATATAGTCCATCAAATTGTATTAAGAAACCATTTTTTAAAAGGGTTTAAAAACCAAATTTCCAATTCCAATCTTTTTGCAGCAAACGAAAACTCACTTTGCTTGGAATTCGAAATTTAGTCATATCCATTCTTTTATAAGTTGTTCTCTTAAAACAATTTGATAGATTAAATAATTATCCTACACTTGGAATAGTAAAATGTGCAATTTCTTTTTATTAATGCATCAAAAGTATTATAAATGCATGCAAAGTATTTTTTCCTGATTTCGCGCCTTTATTTCAAATGTATAATGTCACAATCACGTCGTCGTAAGTTTACCATCTGGGTTTTCCACACAAATTCGGGTAGTAATTTTACCATCCCGTCGTAAATGATTTTCCATACAAATTTTGACAGTTCATTTACCACGTCGTAAACTTACGACGTTTACGACGAGTTTACGACGTTGCATGAATACCCCTAACGTTTTCCTGCGTAAGGGCATTACAGAGGGTGCGTAAAGTTAAGCAGCCTCTACGACACGTTTATAAATACGGCTACCTATATGCACCATAAAGTGCCCAAAAGAGAAAATTGAGAAGTTTCGTATGACAAAGCACGCAGCGTATAAATTGCGTCAAAGTTTCCACCTATTACTGTACTTAACCATACCCAGCGAACACAGCCTGATTAAAATTTTCAGCTGCGTCTGTTCTATCGATGAAACTCTCACCATCTCTATCTCGTTAAAAAGCGCCAAAAAAAGAGCAAAACCTCTCCCTTGATATTACTCTTCCATTGAAACTCCATTTCATTCAGTTACAAACATTCGGACAGAGAGGAGGTATCTCGAAAGTTGTGTTTACAATCACCTACATTAATAATTCTATATTGTGTTTAGTGAAACAATTTCAATAAAAATCTTAAACTTGGAAATTCAGGTAATTAGAAAATAAATTTAATTGCATCAAACCGATCAGCGTCGTATCGTAACCAATGGTTAATTTATAATCTTAGTAAATATTTTAATGTTTTTATCGCAAGATTCCAATTTTCTTTGCTGCATTTATTTAAATTATATTTTTATGTGTGTATATTTTGGAAAAGGCACGCCATTTGCGCGGCCATTTTTCATTGTCTGGCGGAGGCTCTCCTTTTGGTCGCGATTCCCAAAGTACATAGTTTGTGATTCGTTAGGGACATCGCCCCAACTTTTTAATTGGTTTTTTTTTTTTTATTTTTTATTTATTTTCCATAAAAAAAGATATTTTCGGAAAATTTGATGAGTCAGGAGCCGATTCTTACAAACAATATATTATATTTCTATTGATTGGAATCTAGTGGATTTTTTCTTAATTTTTCAACATCGAAGTCCGCCATTTTCTTTTTTCTCTGGTGTTATCTCGGTCTTGCACACTTATTCCTGTTTTATTTTTCTTCGCACCTTGCTTTTTCATTCTTTTGTAAATGTATTTAGTTTTTTATCAATAATTGTACAGACAAGGCAGTCATAGCTAGACTTGTTTTGTTTGAATAGGTATATTTTTCTTTTCGTACATTATTTTTGGCGCTTTTTTACATAATTTTTTTTTTTTTTTTTTCATAATTCAAGAATGGCTCGTACAAAGCAAACTGCTCGTAAATCGACTGGTGGAAAGGCCCCACGTAAACAATTGGCTACCAAGGCGGCACGTAAGTCGGCACCATCTACCGGTGGTGTTAAGAAGCCTCATCGTTATCGCCCAGGTACAGTGGCTCTTCGTGAAATCCGCCGGTACCAGAAGTCTACCGAGTTGCTGATCCGCAAATTGCCATTCCAACGTTTGGTGAGAGAAATTGCTCAGGATTTCAAGACCGATTTACGTTTCCAGTCGGCTGCCATTGGCGCTCTTCAGGAAGCCAGCGAAGCCTATTTGGTTGGTCTGTTTGAAGATACCAATTTGTGCGCAATTCACGCCAAGCGCGTCACCATCATGCCCAAAGACATACAATTGGCCCGGCGAATCCGTGGCGAACGTGCTTAAGGCGTGAACCCGGACAAATATCTACAGCAGCAGCATAACTTTAATATTTTGGATGATAAGGAAGGTAGACACGGCATCCCCATCGTTGTTGTTTTGGTGTGGGTGCTGGTTCCGCGAAAAGGACGACAAGCACTGAAGGAGAAGCAGAACATTCACAAATTTCTATCTTCTTTTTTTTTAAAACAACTTTATTAACGTCTGAACTCGTTTCTTTTTTCGGTATTTATAATAATTTATGTTAAGATTAGAATTAAAGAAACAAAAAAAAAATCCCTTTGGAAAATTTTGTCTCTAGCAATGGAGTAAAGTTGTAATTTTCCTTATGATCCTCTAAATAAAGATTTCACTCAGTTTCTCAAAAGGGATTTAACCGATTTTTCTTTTGGCGTTGGTATTTATTGACTGATTTAATGATCATGCGCATACTGCACGCGGAAAAAAATGTTTTCTTGCGTACACATTTTTTACTTAAATAAATTACAAGGGGAAATTGCACTCAATTTTACTGATCCAGTTTCCTAGCATCTATGCCTAGTTCGAGCAAACGTTTCTCCACGTCTTTAGTGTCAATGCCGTTCTCTCTGTTGTACTTATAGCTTACGACAAGTTGCTGTTCTTCGAGCCCTTCAATGTGATTGAATAAAGACCCTTCTAGTTTCCTATCAATATCATTTTCTTCCCGAAGAACGCAGAAGTATATCATGAATAGTGCAATACTTCCAGATATGACATATGGTTGATACCAGAGGGATTCGTCCGAACCGCCACTGCGCGTGTCCTTTGCCCGCCAAGTAGCCGCACGGCTTCCGAAAAATTTTATTGGTTCTTCTGTGACTGTTTCACCGTCTTTAGGATAGGGGGTTGTTGCATTTTTAGATATTCTAATAGAAGATGTTGTAAGGAGTCGATTATAGCCAGATGACAACACTCTGAAATTATGTAAAATAAAAAATATAGGTACTTTGTCGAAAAAAAAATAACTGCAAAATACCTTTTTTGAAGTAAGTATCGCAAATTTCGGACGTGAGGAATCATGTTAACAAGAATTTCTCCGATTTCTGGATTTCGATTTCTATTTATTGTGAAATGTGTCCTGGGACCTGGGAGGAATTTATTTTTTAGTCATAACAAACGAAACATAACCTCAGAATTTTTATATCTCAGAGTGGTGCCAAACTTAACAAAATAATGCATTATAACAATAATGTTAAAAAGGTACCGACAAGATATGTATATGTATTTTCGTCTTCAATTTTCAAAATTATAATTTTAATTTTCTTTTTAAATTAGCTCCTAAAACAAAATATATGGCCACAAGCAGCTACTACTTTTCCGCGAAAATCTTGAAATAAAATCCCTTATTCGGGAGTCTTCCGGAACAAAATTACCTATTGGATATTTTTTAGATTTATTTTCTCAAATTTCTCAAATGCTTAAATTTCTATTACCTCACTTATGCTAATTTCGATTGGTAATCTCAGATTTTTTTAGATTTCGTCTGGCCAATCGAACAAAAAAAAAAGTATCTAGGCTGTTCTTTGTTAGTGTTGGTGGTGTACCTGCCATAAAGTTGTTTACCTTTTTTGTTGTGAAGATTTTTTTTTTCGTAGAGTGGTTACAATTTGCAAGTTAGATACATTTTCAAATAACTATAAAAGAAATCTCATAATAAATATTCCGAGATATGTTAACCACGGTCCACGTCCTGCACAAAATTACAAACTCATTGCTTTTTATTCTTCCTTGCAAAGAACAAATACTGCAACCGCATAAATTGCTAGTATGACGAAGCCGAGCCAGTATTATCCGAAGAGGACGACGACGACGATGAAGATAAAATTTACAACTCTATTATTTGTTCCATATTTATCAAATTAAGATTGAAATTATTTATTTTAATATAGGTTTTTAGTAGCTCTAACTTTTTCGACCGACTTCATAAAACGTAAACAAACATATGTCAAATCATATGTAGGTGTATTGGTAAATCTCGAGAGACTTGAGAAAAAATCTAGATTCGCAAAAGTGCTCTCGACTCTGAAAAATATAGCTTTTTTTTTTTTTGTACCAAACGAACGAAAAAAGTAATCTCGGGCAAGAAAAAGTTTTTTTTTTTTGGCAAATCGAAATCGACATTAGAAACATTTTCATTAATAAACTCTTCTGAAATCATTCCATAGGCACAAAAAATACTCTTCTCTTAATTCTGAGAAAAGGATTACATTTAGACATTATTGTATACAAGTGCAATTTATATATTTTACAGAAGACCATAAACTCATTTTTATCAGTATTTTTGTTCCATTCAGATTTCAGATTTTCGGTCCAAATTGGCTTTATTTTGCTTTATTATCTGATAAATGACAATTTGATTATAATACTTTTAAAGTATTTATGTACATAATAAAAATACCACAAACTCATCGAATCGAAACACGTTAAAAGTCAAAAACTGTACATAATGTAATTTATTTTCATGGACATCTTTTATTACAGATTATATTTTTCGTTGCTGAATAAAGAGCTGCAGTTGAAGGAGTATCTGTGTTCCATTTTATTTTGCGATGAGAGCGACGTATAATTAATAATAAAACACGTAATTAGCAATCGTGAATATGTAGGTAAATCACGTTATTAATGAAATAATTTAGCTAAATAAAGTGGATTTAGTAATCACGTCGGAGGAACATGGTCATGTATGAAAATAAATTTTTAATTAATGCAATCAAACTATTTTATTTTAACGACTTGGCATCACTTTAGAAATTGCAATAGGTACACCGCAGGCCGAATATTTCAGAAACAATGGTAAATAAAAGGAGATAGTTAATATAAAGTATGTTACTCGTTGTGTGCAATAGAGATACCAATATGTTATGTATTGTTTGTTGTTGTTAGCCGAAAATGACACCTTTTATGCCTCAATTATTTTAAAATACACAAATTGCCCGCGTTTTTCTAAACTTTTAAATAACCTAAAACCTATTATTTCCTAAATAAGTGTAATTCATAAGAAATAGTACCTTTTGGCGATGGAAAGTGAAGACTTGTTTGACGAGGATATTACTGAAGAAACTGTTCCAGATTTTGACAACGAAGTCGAGGAAGTTACCGAGGAAGTTGAAGCCACAGAAAACGCCACTGAAGTTGGGAGGGCATCCCCTCAATCAGATGCTTCAAAACGTATTACAAATGAAATTCTTATTTAAATCTCAATCCGAACATAGGTCTCATTTTTAGAGAAGTCTGAGAAACCCAGCGACCACAAACTTCTTCATCTTCCACTGGCTAGAGTAAGAAACATTATGAAACTGGACCCAGACCTTCACATTGCTTCTAATGAAGCTGTATTTTTGGTAACCCGTGCGACGGAACTTTTCATTGCATCGATAGCTCGAGAATCATACAATTGCACTACCCAAACAAAAAAGAAGACTATTCAAAGGAGGGATGTTGACATGGCCATCGAAACTGTAGATACACTGGAATTCTTAGATGGAGCAATGTTTTAAACATTAATTTAATTTATTAATGTCGACTTATAAAATAGGGTATATAAATATAACATTTATAATAAATGATGTCAATAAAATATGAAAACATTTTGATTTTGAAGTAAACAAAATACTAGTATCTACGTACCTATATATTACATTGTAGCAAGTCTAAATTTGCCTACACGCACACTTCAACATAAAAACATAGAATCGCGTAAATATCGTAAGTTAAAATATATCTACACAATAATGTACCCGTCTCTTTTACTCTTCCGGTTACCAAACACGATTTCTTTCTGTATTCTATGGAATAAAAACTGCCGCCATATTGATTTGAATGAAACAAAATTGGCTCGGCGTAAACTTCGTGTTTCATTACTTGAGTTTTCTATTTAATTTCCCCGAGTGAAAATCATTAAAAAATAGCTAAAAATGTTACTTAAGTGTGAATAAAGCGTTAAGCTTCAAAATTGAGGGTAAGTGTTTTGTGGAAATAAGTACAATCGCATATTTGCATCACATTTTCACTGCAGTGCTGTGTTTTGTATGGGCTTTTCGTCTTGCAATTGACTGACCAAATTTTTCTTGCTTAAATTTAGAAAATTTTTTGCGCAATTTTTCAAATTGCATCTAAAAACCAGTGAAAATTCAACTAATTAGTTATTTGGATTTTTTTAAGGCGGGAAAAAATGTTGATCATTTCGTTTTTTCACTTTTTTTCTGATTTCATTGGTTGCTTCTTCCTATTTTGTCTCTTGCTCATTACATTTATTCTTTATTTCTTAAGTCCATCCATACATATATAATATAATTACATATATTATATATAAATATATATACATTTATATACGGATGTATGAATCGAAATGTTTCTTGCAATATATGTATAAAATACAACCTCCGAACGATGGGTTATTTGTATTTTCTCCTGCTGCTGGTTTCGTGTTTTTTATTTTGTTTCGTTATAATTTTTTTTCCTACTCCGCCTAGGCCTAATCTTTGTTTCGCTCCTCGATTTTATGGCGGTGTTGTGCTGTGGCCAGTGTTGCCATGAAAATATTCCGAAAAACCTGCAATTATAAGGGAAAAAAAATTTGGACAAAAACCAGAAGTGGATCAGTTCTGTACAACATTTCTACCTACTCATAGAAGGTAAAAACCTCAACTTTTTTCTTGTCTTCTATGTAGTTAATGCCCAGTTGTACAGTGTGCACTTAAGTATTGATCTGCTGCACAGATTTTGGCATTTTAAAAGTCTGCAGCTGGGTGAACATCCAAAATGCTGACAAATCTGCAATGCAGACAAATCTGCATTTTTGGCAACGCTGTTCCCAAACGTAAAGTTAATTCGCCAGAATTGGGAAAACTCACTGATACAAGTGTCTCAAGAACCTCACAACCATTGTGCATGCATGATTTTTCGAGGTTTTCATATTCTGGCGGCACACTCCCTCACACGCTGTCAAAATAACCGAAATCGTGATCTCCTACTGAGCAGTTCACAAGAAGTCACTTACTAATTTTTTTGTAGAGTTGGAAGTATATTTTCATTTGCTATTAATTTTTTTTTCCAATTTACTCAGTACACGGTACGGTACGTATATGTTTTCACGTTCAAAAAAGTAGAAAGAGCTCGTGCATGTATTAAGTGTTTATCTGTTTGGACTTCTTTAAGACATTTGTCGACACTGAAGAGTCGGCTAGATTTTATTTCATTTAGGTGCTATGCCCTAACATCTTTTGATAAAAACCAAATCCGAGTGCTCGTCGAGTCCTCCAAGAACGCCGCTACTCTTGTATGGGAGCAGGGTTCTTCAACGGCTTGGAAGATCTAGCAACGATACCTCTAATCAGATTTAAGAAGATTCATCAACAGATCCGAATGGTTTTGTTAGATGTATGTCCTATCATGTGCTACAGGGCAATCCCAATGGGCCTCAATGGCTTCTGGGTGAAAATTGCATATATGTATTGCAAACTGACCCTCTAACCTAACCTAACCTTGCTGCTATGTATCGTAAATAGTGATGCCTACTTATATTTAAGCTACTCTTGTCATTGTTGGCATTAGCATTTTCTAGACCTCCCATCTCCCATGGTATCTCAATGATATACGTTTCATATGTTTGCAGCTGCATTGAAATCGATTTTATTGGATGATTCGCTCTATGATCCAATATCCCAAATTTGAGTTTCATCATGCGCTGTGGCAACTCTGGTTTACATATTTTTAAAAACAGGCATAAAGAAATTGACGAACGACAGAGAAGTATACGGATGCCATGTCCAAATTGTTGGAGGAGGAGGGGGCGATGGTGACGGAGCCTCTCCTTCGCTTTTTATACCGATGTTGTGTTGTCTTTCGTATTTGTTTTTATTTTTTTAAATGATTTCATTTTGTATTTTCATCTTCTGCTAGTGTATTGTTTTTTTTTTTTTTTTTTTTCATTTCATCAATTCTAGCAGTGTACCTACTGCATACATACATTATTGATGTTTGTTGCTGGCTATTTTTGCAAGTCTGTTTTGTGCCAACCATTCTGCTTTGGGCGAACAATAGTCTTTTTTTTAAGGTAGCTTTGCGAATGACGTGACGTCAAATGTTTCTTAACAATATTTTTGCTGTTTACCGCGTTTTCACATCCATCCATCCCCAAAGCGCACTATGGCGCACTTTTCTGTGGCATAGCACAACACAAGTAGGTACACAACAAGTGCAAAATGCAGAAACTAAAGTAACTAGTTTTAAAGTGTACTGCTCTTGGTGGCAGTGTATTGCAACTAGATGTGCGTGTGTGCGTATGGATGAATGTCTTCCTTTTGATTCCTACTTGAAGGTAAGGGAAAATGGCTAGTAGCATTTTCCACACACTTTTCGTACGTAGAAAAAAAAAAATTGTAAACACCATTAGTAACGCAATGGTTAAATGCGGGAGAATGATATTTAGTTTGTTAGACGGGCAAATTGCATTTCACCACATTTTAGTCGTTATGGTTACATTCTAATTTAAGTTCATGTTCCTGCATGTTTATTCTTGCAAACAATAGTTTCGGGTGTGGGGCGTAGGATCTGTAATTGATAGTGATTATGCAATCGGTCATATTGTGCATATTATATCAATACTTTTGTATTGTTGTATCGTTGTATTGAAAATATGTGTTAGAACAAAATTATGGTAGGACCTACACAAAACATTATACATTTTATCAATTTTCACTATACCTAGTTGATTCATTTGTATGTATGTACCTAATTGGAATCTACATTGATGCTTTTTATTATCAACATTTTGTTAATAAATACCTACGATTATCTTATCAGCGTTTTCATAACAACTTAAACGTTTTGCGTCGTTTTATGAAATAAGTGAAGCGACATGGTAAGGTAGTAGGTATGTACCTACCTAGTGTTTCGTACTGTTTCAAAAAAACCATGCAATGTTCAAAATGATTTAGGTAGGTATATCATTGTATTATGTAAATGTAGTAGGTACCTAGTAGGGGCGTCCGGACTCCTAGCATAGTACACTCCCGCTCATCTGAATAGGTTCAACATTATTTAAAAAGTAAAATGACGATATCTCTCTAACCAACTTGCCGATGTTAATGAAATCAATTTTTTTGTACAGAATAATCAATTGTTAATGAAACACGAAAGTTTGCGGTCTCTAACATACGTATATATATTTTTATTTTTATTTTTGGAAAAACATGTCAAAAAAATCCCATTTATTTTGGCTCATCAGAATAGGTTCAAGGGCAATAACTCTAGTTTGCGATCTACAACGATTATGTAACGACGTCAATTATTTTCCTTTTTTAAATTGAAAGTAATTACAGCCGTTTTTTTCTAAAATTGGTCGCGGAAATCAATTAAACCACTTTGAAAAAGGATAAATAAAGGGATACTTCAAATTTGGTTAAAAGCCGGGCCAAATCGCTTAGAAGATTTGCCGAAGTCAAAATGTAGTTGGTAATTTTAGTCGGAATGAATTAAGCTATAATATCAATATGAAAGGAGGGGCTCAACATGCGACAACACCAGCAGCGAGAAGACTTATCATCTGAACTGCTTCAAATTCCCAACGTTGTAGTGCTAGAATCAGGGAAGAATTCGGTGCTAATAAAAGTCTGGCATCTGGAAAACGCATTATTCGGAGTGCAAAGCATTTGAAGAGATTGAACGTAAAAAAAGAACACATCTCAATGATGTGTGCAAAGCTACACGACTTCAGTTTGCTCAAGATCATATGACGTGGAATAGGAAGTGGCAAACTGTCGTGTTTTCCTATGAAAAGAAGTTCAACCTTGATGGACCGGATGGCTACAACTATTACATTCACGACCTGCGAAAGGATAAATGTGTTTTAGGTAGTCACCACACCTGTGCTGTGCATCAGGGGCATTACGATGTTCCGCATAAATCATATTATGGGACTTGTGACTTTGTGAGCTGCAATTTGTTACATCGAAAATTAACGCGAATGTATGCAAAACTATAGTAGAAAATGCTTTTCCAAATTTTTCGAATATTTTTGAACGGATTCCATGGACAACGGCCCCATTCATACCTACTGGAGTGTTGTTAAACAGTGGATAAAGGATCAAAATGTGAAATTGCTCGAGTGGTTGCCATACTCCCCGGCCATAAATATTATTGAAAACGTTTGGGGTCTATTGTCCAAAAAAGTATATAAGGACAGGGGACAATTTGGGAATCCTGCAAGCCTAATTGGCGCCATTAAAAAAACCGGATCAACAATTTCACTTGGATTTATTGAAAAATATTATAAATATTTTCCAAATCGTATCTATGAAGTTATATTGAACAAAGGAGATAGTACTACATACTAAATTATACTTAAATATGTAGCTAAATGTTAAAAATAACCAAAGCTGTGAGTTAGTACTTAATATATATATTTTTTCTTAATTTTAAATTTTTGAACCTATTCAGATGAGCCAAAATATATGGTCACTTTTCGATACGTTTTTGGAAAAATAATCATAAAAATATAAATACGTGTGTTAGAGACCGCAAACTTTCCTGTTTCATTAACAATTGATTATTCTATATAAGAAAATTGATTTCATTAAAATCGGCAAGTTGGTTACAGAGATATCGTTATTTTACTTTTTAAATAATGTTGAACCTATTCAGATGAGCGGGAGTGTAAGTCTGACAGCATTTGGCCTTCTTGTTGGTTGGTCTAGATTGATCACATGACCGAGTTTTCAATTGATATTGACAAAGGATAACCAACCAATTATCAAGGCAAGAAAATCCTGCCTTAATAGACACTTTCGCACAAAGCCAACGGGTGAATAGAAAAGATACTCGATATTCCGTTTAAGTTAACAATAGACAACTTGGAACGGGGCTCTCGCTCTAGTTAACATTACAATTCAAGTTGTTGCTACGATGGGTTTTTTGAGCCTTCCTCTTTGTATGTTATCAAGTAGGATAAGAGCAATATTCGATCCCTCGTCTAATCTGTGCTTTGCAGATAATGAGCACTTGCTTTCGGCTAAAGCACCTGTTTGCTGTAAATAGGTAACTTAACTTTCAGGACGCTCACCTTGAGATATGTCGTATAATTGCCATCTTATTCCTGAATTGATGACTGACTCCAATAAGATGCATAGATCTCTCGGGATGAATGTGTTGCTCGTCCATTGCATAAATATAAACAGCAGTTTTATAATTTAAACCAACAAATTTGTAAATACATCTAGAATGTATTTAATTTTATCGGTCTAAATTTAAGCAGATGAATACGAATACAGTTCATACAACATTATGTACCTACTTCATACGCAATACATAAATATTTATCTCCTTCACTATTGCATTTAAACTAAATTCAGCCATTTCGGGCCACGACACGATTGGGATTGCGTTGAAAAGGACCAGACAATACATATTCTTCTATCTATTTCAATCAGACACCATTTCCGACAACCATATTGCATTTTTATACAAATTTACTATTTTAATTGCTTTCTTTTTGGAATGTTTGATATTACATAATATGCATTATTAGGAATTTGCGTTGCATTAACAGTAAAGTTTAAAAACACGCATTTTTAAAGACTTACATACATGTATGTATTATCTAATAGCATCCATTTATAAAATATTTCAGATAAAACATTTTGTCAAAATGCTTCTTAGAAGTGATAGAAGGGATCGACGTTTGCGTCGTTCCAGCATGCGCTCGACAACAGCTTCCGTTACCTTAATATCACCGCGACGCTTGAAGCCCACGCCGAAAAGTATAAAAAGCCTACAAATAACTCAAAACAACAGTCATGCAAGCAATAATAACAGCTGTGTACGCAACAAAAGCTCTGCAGCAGCAGCCTCATCGACAGTTCCGACTAGCTTAACCAATTCCAAGTGCAATAAAAATCCATCAGCTACGTCGACAATTGTAAAGCGGTTGAAGACAGCTACAGCGAATACTATCAATGTTGTTCTGTCGGGTCAGCGCTCAGTAGGTACGAGGACATCTCATCAGCACAAGCTACGCAATAGCAAGCGAAGAAGGAAGTCTACCGAAAAGGAGAATCGATGGCGCAAAAATGAAGCCATCCGAATCGCTCTTTATCAAGATAGCGGTGTGTGTACGCGAACGAAACTTATTGCTTCCAAACATGGTGAGTTATTTTTTGTATGTTCGTATACATCTTTAGTAATCATTGAATGTTTTCTAATAGTTTCAGGTGTTGCGGAGAGTAATATTTCGCCGTCTTTATCATTTGGTAGGATGCCACCGTCTAAGACAAAAAAAACAGACCAAACCAATGACGAAATCGAGAGCTGTAGTGTATCAACCACATCGTCGATTGCCGGCAAAACTGCAATAGACCTTAGCCGAATAGAGATGACTGAGGTATCTTTGGTTTCTGAGTCGCCCTCAGGTGGCAATGAAGAGCCTGTGTCAACTACGCAGGAATTAACTCCATCTAAACCATCGTTTGTTCAGCCCGAAGAAAGCAATCTCACGAGCGTCACTGAGTGTGACAGCACAACGGACTACGAGCAGCAGCATTCAATTTCTGCAGGAAGAGTACTGGAGATGATTTCACCAGAAGTGGATTCCACCACCGAGGATCTACTGTGTTGCATTTCTTCAGAGAACGCTACGGATTCTGCCTTGTCTTCTTTCTGTGGTTTTTCCAACGCTGCATATTTAGATTTCAAGTCTCCGACGCCCACAGCCACAACAACAAGCAATCAAGAATCGCAGATGTTTTTGGCGCCGGCGACAACATCAACGAGTGTGTCTGGGTTCGATCAAAGCTATTTTCCCTCATCACAGTTCTTAAATTCTTCAAGCAGCACAGCAACCACATCCAACTTTGGCTTTTATAACTTCCCACGTAGTTCTCAGGATATAATATCGATTTCCATGTTCGATGATGAAGTGGACAAGGTCTTACCAACGACAACATCGTTGTCGGACTCGTATCAACAAAATTACACAAGTCACCCGTCGGCTTTTGCTTCCAACTTCACTTCAACGTCCCACTCGTCATCTTCAGCGAATGTAATGGGGAATGTGACGATGACAAACTCCGACTACTCTCACATTGCTGATATGCTGCCCTACAATCCGCTCTTGGCACACACCCTCCTGAATTGTACAGAGAGTGGCCATTTTTCGGATACTTCCTGTACCGGCTATGAGCAGGACTCCTCGTCATCACATTCGTCATCGTACTATCAGCAGACAGCAATCGATAATCTTAAAGCATTGACCAATCTTCCCTCAAGTCCCACATCTATATTTTCTTCGATAAACCTTCCGAATAGGGAAACTCTTCCGGACGTGAGTCCAAGTGGTATTATAAACGTAAATTCCTTTTCCTCATCAACATCGTCCTCATCATCATCATCGTCTTCATCGTTTGCTTGCAATACATATAATAACACAATTCAAGTGGAAACTCTAATACACAATGTAGCGTCGTATCAACAGGACATACACGGGACAACGGCTGCAATGACAAATCTCATGTATACAGCTGCTCTTGAGGGCTGCACAACACCCATTTCATTATCTCACGTGGGCACTGTAGAAGAGGAATGTCCCGAGGTAGAAGAAATTCCCGATACTCGTCAAGAGGAAATGCAATGGGACACTTTCGATCCATACGTGTTTATTAAACACTTGCCGCCCCTAACAATGGAAATGCGTGCAAAATGCCCAGCGCTGCCCCTGAAGACACGGTCAAGCCCGGAGTTCAGTCTGGTACTGGACTTGGACGAGACGTTGGTGCATTGCAGTTTGCAAGAATTGTCCGATGCTAGTTTCAAGTTTCCAGTTCTATTTCAGGTGAGACGAAAAGCAGTGCGTGTTACTAAGTTTGGTGATAACGAGTATTCTTTCTTTTAGGATTGTAAGTACACAGTATTCGTGAGGACACGTCCTCATTTTCGTGAGTTCCTCGAGAGGGTGTCACAGATTTTTGAAGTTATTTTATTTACCGCATCGAAGAGGGTCTATGCTGATAAGCTGTTAAATTTACTCGATCCGGAGAGGAAGTGGATAAAGTAAGTCAGAACAATATTAATAAAGCGTATTTAGAGCGAAAGCAGTAGCAAATGATTTCTATTCATTCATTTATAGGTATCGCTTGTTTCGTGAGCACTGCGTTTTCGTTAATGGGAATTACATCAAGGACTTGACCATACTCGGGCGAGATTTGTCTAAAACGATTATTATTGACAATTCACCTCAGGCATTTGGGTGAGTAAATATAGTTTGGTGGTTATTTAATAGGTAGGTACTCTACGGGCAGGTAGTCACTGCGTAATCTTTTTTGAGTGGAGTAGGGCGGTCTGTATTCATTATGTATTTTTATACTTTTCCGTGGAATATAATACTAGACCAATCACAACCAAACTAGTGAATTCGAGAGCGAAAAAGGTATATTAAACAAAGCAGTATCGATTATTCTCGATTGATTATCCTCGATTGAGACAAATTAGGTGCTGCCAGACCTCGATTGTATCGACTGAACTCGATTGTATCAAGTTACGTGCTAGACCCCCTGGCCCCAGACCCGATCTGGATCCAGATTTCATGTACATTGTACATACACTTGAAGTTTTACTTGTCCGAATAGATCTTCAAATAAATGGGAAAGCAGTATTAAATACGACGTAAGGTGTAGTTTTTAAGGAAGCAACTGTTTTTTTTTGCATACGACTTTCAAGATATCATCGCGATTTTCCTTGTCGAATACCTTCTAGAAGCTTACGAACGCGAAATCGATTGATATCAGGATATTTGAGCTTGAACTGTCCTGTTGCACATAATGGAGTTTATACGAGTTTATACTTTGTGAGTCACGGATGATTTAATTTGTTTGTCATTGAAAATCATCGACATCCCTATTACACACTAAACTAAACATTGATATTTTATCTGATATTTTTCTTTATTTTCCATCCACTGCTAGCTAAGTACACCTATTACAAACTATTTTACCTTGTGCTTTTTAGATATCAACTGGAAAACGGAATACCAATCGAAAGTTGGTTTATGGATCAAACAGATTCAGAGCTAATAAAAGTGTTGCCATTTTTAGAACGATTGGCCGAAATGGTAAGTACATCAAATACACTATCTCTTCTTTGAAACGGCTAACAATATCATACCAATTACAGCGCGAAGACGTTCGACCACATATCCGGGAGAAATATCGATTGTTTTCCTACCTACCCCCTGATTAGGAATGCTCCAGTAATATACCGTGCATGTTAGTTAATTTAATAATAATATAGTAATACGTTTCACATAGTTGCATAGTTAAATATTAAACAAAAAAGAATAAGAAAATATGAACAAATAGTACGTTACAACAAATATAGAACACTTCTTAGAATTGACAAACACTTAACAAGAACAAGTAATTTAGTTAACAAAAAAGAAACAACTACTTGCGTAATTTTTACATGGATTCGAAATCCTTATTCATAGAAAAAAAGTGTGTGCTATAAATGTGGAATTTGTACAGGAAATTGTTTTTTTTTATGTCTATACTTAAAATTTAAAGTTAATAACAAGTTATACTTATTAATATTGCAATGACGTACAACTAATATTATAAATAATTATTACTTTTTAGTTGATTATGCGATCTCAACAAAAAAATATTCAAAAAGAAAATGAAACAAAACAATTTTAAGGAAAAAAGTTTAAGTTTAAAAACGGAAATATACATAGTTATAGAATTTTTAATTTTATTTTATATGTACCCGTATGTAAAAAAATATCGTTTTTTTTACAATTAACGTTAATTATTTATAAATTATAGATACATATATACATAAAATGTGGTTATATATATTTTGTTTGGTTTTTTCTCCAATAAAGTGCAAAAAGAACGCAGTAATATGGATAAAGTCATTTGTTTTATACTTACTTACTTTTGTTCACAGTTCGGGGTGAACCTGGCCGTTCACTAACAAGCCTCTTCAGTTAGCTAACCTCCACCTTCAATGACTGTCGCAAACGGAATCGACTGTGGACTTCCTGGCCTGAAACTACACTGGTAGAGGCCGATCAGGGTTTTGGCGAAGGGTCTAAGGCTGCAGTTATAGCTATCAGAAAAGTCCATCCGTAAAAACACGCAACAGAACAAAATTGAAACCTTTAACCATAGCATACATAGGAATTTAGTGGAATACTTCGTGAAACTGGTTGAGAAGTTGAACAGAAAAAGTTTTTCGTACGGAAAAATAAAGAAATTCTTTTTTTAGAAAATTTAAAGATCAATTGACGAATTAGCTTTATAATTCGAAAGTAACTATTTAAGACCAAGATTGAGTTCAACGATTAAGTTTAAGTGCTCCAAAAAAGTGAAACAATTTTTTACGAATGCATTTTACTGATAGCTATAACTGCAGCCTAAGGGTCTGATTGTGCTTAATGTGTTGAGGTTCCATTTATCAGGGATACATTAACCACATTTTGGAGATGCATAAGTTGTTGTATGTTCTCTACAAAAGGCATCTCCAGATGCTTGGAACAATTCGCCTAGTAGTCGAGCTTGTTTCAATTAAGCTTGCATAGTGCTATCTTGCTATTTTTACTTTTGATCAGGTGACGCAAATTTTGGTTATCATCGTCTACATCGAATGGTTCATTCAGCCTGATAGCACGATGTTTATAGTTTGCATAAGTAATGTCCATATTCTTAGCACTGGCTATGCCTATGACTAGTACGAGGTTTCCTTCTTCATCTCTACGTGGTTGTGTGTGGTTGTACTTTTTGTTACTCACAAAATTCTTTCACTTCCAAGAGAAAGCATCAACCAGACACTTGTAATTGACTACAAGCGACTGTCAAATCGGCAAATATCAATCGCAATCGACAATCGCAGTTGTCGTTCAGCGATCAACTATCGACACTCAATAGGGGCCATTGGCTTCTTGGAAGTGATCGGGTGAAGCCCAGCACACCAGTTGCCATTATTAGTCTTTGGCATCTGATTCTTAAAACTTATCGTATGCCATTAGCTTTCGACTATTATAAAGGGTGTCTGTGGGCTAACTATGCACTTCGCAGCGAATCGCGTAATTTGCGATTTATTCAGTTCGCTTCGCGGCGAACATGTCAACTATGCAAAACGATCGCTTGGAATGTCGACTTTCAAAGAAAATCACACTATTTCTCTCTGCCGTCTATTTTTTTGACCATGCAAATGCACCGCTGACAACCTAATTCGTCGTCAAATTATATATTGCATTTCACGTCGATAAAATGGCATTCGCATTTCATTACACAGTTGCGCGAATATAATGGAGCGAAATGCGATAGTTTTCGCCGGCGAACTGAATATTACCAAAATGCGAAATCGAGAAAAAATGCGCTTCGCGGCGAAGTGCATAGTTAGCCCCCTGTTTTTTTTTTTAAACCTATAGGATTTGAAATTAAAATAAAACACACACCACACACGTCGAGCAAATGTGTTTTTATAAATTTAAAACAAAATTAGCTTTAAAAACTGCAGTTTTCTTTTCCTCACTTTAAATTTGTATACACATCTTCATTGAGAAAACTAATTAGCTATCATCTTTGATTGTGTTATGTAGAGCGCAGTCATTAGCAAGGCTATACTTGTTTCGAGATTTACTGATTTTTTATGTAACTACATATTTTTAAAGTAGACACATCCGTCATCGGGGATTCCACCATCGGCATAAATAGCGGCTGCAGTTGTTGTGCAGCATTTAGAATACATTTATCTGAACTGAAAACGTTGTTGCTAGCGATCCGTTTTTCTTCACTAAATGTGGAGAAAGGAGCAGGGCAACTGAACATTCTCTTTGCCATAGATCAGACGGCGCGCGAACCATTAGGACATGAAATTAGTTATCCTTATTTCCGATGCCCATTCCTTAAATGCTTCGCCTTTGCTGCCGTCGCTTCCTAGCCTGTTTTTATTGATTTTGGTGCAATGACAAAACCAAAGCTTGACAGCGACTAAAAATTAGAAATTATTTTATAAGCATTTGTAAATTATTTAAATTATAAATCATGGGGGTCCCCTTATCGTGTAAAGCTACTTTAACCCTGCAAGAGAATCCAATGCGACCGGATCGTAAACTTAGCACGATTTACTGAGTAGTAGCAACAAAGCAAGTAAGTTTACTCATTTTGTATTACCTAATGGATGTACTGCGTCTTTCTATATTTTGCTTTTTCTATTTAAAGTAATTTCATTAAAATGGAATTTTTTTTTATAATTTTTATTTCAACAGTAACAAATAAATAAGAAGGTTAAAATATAATAATGTAAGAACTTGTACGTAACATTGATTTTCCTTTGTATATATTTATGTATTGTGGTTTCGTTTTACGCTTAAACTATAATGTTCCTCTTTCCATTATTTATTTAGAAATTTATTTACTGATATATGTGTGTAGGTAGGTATATATTTTCCATTTTTATATATTATAAAAAAAAATACTTTTATTCTTAAGTATAAACTTAAAATAAAACAATGATGATAAAAAAAACACTAAATAAATCAAAAATGTAATATGTAGTACATACTTAGAAATAAGAATATCAAAAATCATTAAAGTGCATATGAGTGGTTATAGCCGTTATTCATCAAAACAAAAGTGTGTAGTATATTAGTGTGGGTCGCGTCGGCTTATTAGATATGGCGGTTAATACGTTTTTTTTTGTTTAATTTTCGATAATAGTGCTATGTACTATGAAAAATGCAAAATACATAAAGTACGTACCTATATATGTAGTTTCTATCTAAGTAGATATTCAATTACTTCAAAAGGATATATTTTATGAATAAAGTTAAAGACAAAACTTTACTCAATATTAAGGCTGCTTTAGTTGATTTTTGCTTGCTTAATTTAGAAAAATAAATAAATGTATGTTTCGTTTATATGTAAATCAATTTTGCTTTATATTCGACCACCGCTTTTGGAAGTTTTATTTTATTCTCTTCTCGAATTTGTTTTTATAAAAATTACAGAGAACAAAACAGGCCAATTGCAAGTGGAAGTGACATTATAAAACCAAATATATAATACTATCTCTCGTGTAAATCTATTAAAATTTTTGGAATTCTGTGTTTTCGCATTATTCAAAAACGAAAAATAAATATAAATGTGTACTTTAGCTGGAGGAGAAGGAGCAAGAGGAGGGAAAGGGGAAAAAAGGCGGATACGAATAATCGATAGGTTTAATCGGGAAACTGGGCGATGGACAGTCGCTCCATTATGGATCCCTCCATAATGAGTTCATTGCTATTTGTAAGGATATCAGTTAGCTGCGATGAATCACCAGTATACGTACTGAACGGGAAGAACGATGTGATTGTTGGCAGACACTGTAGTCGTGTCGGGCTATTCGTTGGTGTTGTATTATTCGATTTGTCTCTAAGTTGAACCGTGGCAGATGAGGATTCGTTGTCGTCTGATTGCGCTTGACTGCTGCTTGTTGTGGCAGCAGCCGTTTGCGTGTTGTTCGCTGCTGTCGATGTCCAGGCGCCACTATCTGGCAGGTCATCAAAGTCTCGCGTCTCGAGAGCACGCTGCATTTTAGCGATGTTATTCAGTAGCAGCCTGTGGAAGAGTTCTATTTGAGGAAACCCACCAGATTTGATTTCGAGAATGGGTATCCATCGATAGTAGCATTGTTCCCAGATTTCCAGGTGGCTGACATTGTAGCGTGGTTCTAGGAAGCGATCCTGTAAAGACATTTATAATTTTTTTCTTATTGTTTATTGAGCAAATCCTTACTTTTGGTATAGTCGACTGAGTGCAAAATAAATTCGGATTGATGGTGAATCTCGAGCCAGCCTTCTGCAATCCAGGCAGCAGTATAGCGTTCGGGGGAATCGCAACAGATTTTCGACTCAAGGTCTCTTGTCGTTTTTGGTAGAAGGGATTCGTAAAGAATACCTTGTCCTTATCAGCGAACTGCTCGCTCCAGTCCCACACAGGCCGTAGAACCAATTTTAAATCCTGCAAGTGCACTTTTAGTGCATTTTCAAAACCAACAACTTAGCCGTCGTAACTTACTCTTGTTGCCTGATAGCGCTCGTATTCCGTATTAAATTGGAATGTATCAAATATGGGTAGAAACGCCGAGTCCCATATGGTAGTCAAATACGTTTGACTAAACTCAAACTCCTCGGGAAATTGTTGCAATAGCTGCCATACACAGTCTAAGAAGAGAAGTAAAAGCGGCGACTCTTTTTCCGACTCTGCCTCGAAAATATGACCCAAGCGATCAAGAAACGGATGCTCTAGGGCTACCCATTCCTTTTGAACCAACGATTGAAAGCCGTCAATAGTGCGAAACAGAGGATCCAGAAGGATCTGTGTTAAACTGGATATCACACAACACAAGTCGCGAGCGCTGTTTTCTTGCAACACAACGGTTGTGCCCTTTCGCATGTGAGTTGCTGCTTCGGTTGCCGTGCTTAGACAAAGTGATACGTATAGAAGCCAACTGGACTTCTCCAGGTAGCTGAGGTACTTGGATTCTTGCATAAGAAACTGGCGTGGACTGTCGGGAGTGCAGATTTGCCGGAATTTCAAGTAACCTCTCTGAATATCCTGAATACTGGGCAGTCGCTCAGATAGATTCATTATTTGTGGTGACTTTCGATCGGGATCACATTTTCGCACCAACTCCAAGGTGATATTTTCAATTGTTGTGTCCTGCAGCTCGGGCTTGAGCTCGCCCATGCGTACGAGTGAGGCGTTTCCGTAGCTGTACACCTAGAACAAATATGCTTGAATATAAAAATAACAATAATTGAGACAAAAGATAATGACTACCCAAAAAGCGCTTCGTGCATCACAGAACGATGCAAAATGTTCGACAAATTTCTCAACTGTGCAGCATTTCGGGATAACGAAATTCATTGGAAGACCACTGCCATTTTGTATTGATTCAGCTGAAAGTACTCTCCATTCTGTTGCACCGCAACGTATAAGCTCTCGTGTCCAATCATTTCTGCTTGTGTACATGGTGACAGTGGACTTGACTGTGTTGTAGTAATGCTCCCTGTGTGGAAATTGGTATGGACGGTCAGATATTTAGATTGACATTGCATAATATACGAAAAGCATTTAAACTATTTTCTAAGAAGAGCAACAAAAATTTGTATTATGCGTTTAAAAATGCATTTTTTTCACTAAAGGATAAAGGATACATCATGTTCTTACTTCAATAAACTTTACATGGACCTACTGCTCTTTACATTCTATCTGGGAAACAAAAAAACTCACGTAAATTTACTAGAGGTCTCCTAATGATCTAGACTAGAGTTTAGACGAGAGCTCTAAACATTAAAACTTCTTTTGGCGAAACATTCTCGAGGAAGATAGCAAACGATTGACTCTGAGTGAAGAATAGCGGTTGAGACTAAGGGCCGTTTTCTGGTACGACCTATAATGATTAAGTTCTACTTAAATTCTTATGGGCTACTTTTTGTAAGGCATAAGCTGTTACATAAAAGTTTATGTGAAACTTAAATCTCTATAAGTCGTTTCAGCAAATGGTCCTAAAGGCCTTTTTGATTGTGTAGAATGTCCATAATAAGAGTACTCAAAGCCCAATTAACTGCGTTGGCTTAATACAAACTAATCACGAACTTGAAGTAGTGCAGAAGAAATACGAAACGAAACACTATAACTTAGGTGAGGTAAGATCGGCATGCTGAATTCGCATACGCTTACACGGCCTACGTATTGTACCTGTTTTGGTGGTACAAACCAAATATCAAGCAGAAACATCATCGCGGGCCATTCTGTACAATGTAGGACTAGTACTGTAACTGAGTCTAGCAGTGTGTTATATCTAAGATGGTTTTGCATTCGGAAGATTGAGTGCGATTAACACTCTGTCTAAAGCGGATGAAGATACCCTCTATCATATCAATCAACTTTGAGTGCGCAACTGCAGGCAGTTTGTTAAAAACTGAGTTAACCGGGGAGGCGTACTGCTTCATGCACATATCAAACCCGCGCTATAGCGCCACATAATTAAGGAAATAGTAATACATAGATCAGAGCTGTGCCAATCGCTGCGCGTTATTTTACCCAAAATAATGTTAGATAAATATGACCTGCAACTTTCGATGGTCAAATGGTCTTATAAACACGACCGTTTTTAGTAATATATACGGTTTATCAATTGAACGGAATATTTATTGACGGTGTGCTGTTCTCGTTTTTTGATTCACTTATGCAATTCTTAACAGTGATTTGTATAATTGAAAAGAGATTAGGCACGGAACTTGGCCGTCGATACAATACTTGGTGGTGGTGGATTTTCGCATTTGCTTACGTCAAAACAACATTGTTAATTAAACTTGATTTCATGGCACCGAGACTTTGTATGACTTTGTTAAAAAACAATTAAATAGCAGCGACAAACAAATTTGCTTTCTACGTCATTATTGTTATCATTTCTTGTGAATATTGTGAAAATACGCGGAGAGTGGTATATAAATATCAGTGAACAATACACCGCATCTAGGGAATCACATCATATTTTCAACTACTTCTTAGTATTAACAGTTGAAAATAGAAAGTTCATTGTGCGGGTTGGGAATCAATCCTTTTATTGGGCGCATCGCAACTTTTTCCATCGATTTGACATCTTGAAGGCGTTGTAGTATTCGTGTAATGTTTCGTTACCAAACATAGGTTTTGTTTTTTGACTTAAAAAAAGCTTGAAATGATAATTAGTTAAATGTAATCGAACTAGAACTATCTTAATAAGTAAGTTACATACTAATTTCTATAGGTTTAGCTAGGTATATGTATATGTATTAAGTAAAATCTATTTTAAAAATCTAGTTATCCTAGACTCTACCTATGTGTTTACCTTGGCATTCTTTTCGCGCATTTTTTAAAAAATACAAAATAAAATGAAACAAATTATTTTGCAAGCAATTTCCATAAAGCTAACTTACTTGAAACAAAAGGCGAATGACAAATCATGACGCGATGGATAAGCGAACCTTGCAAGAGCCGATGCAATGACTTTTCCTTGATCTCTGGCCGTATTTTTAAAGGAAAACTTAAGCAATCGAAAATTCTGTAAAGAAAACCCCATCACATACAAAGCAGCACATTATCGTTCGCACTTTGATGAGTAAACTATTTTTTTTTTTATTTGCCCACCTTGCATATTATGTGAAGAGCCTCTATCCTCGAGCTAATCTTTTGCTCTGGCACCAGCAATTTTTTCTTTTTATCAACAACTTGATAAATCTCATCGATGTTGTTGAGTGTGACATCGTTTTTCCCCAGAAATTGATTCTCTTGATATGCTCCTTGTTGCTATACGACACAGTTGAGTGAAAATCTTTTAAGTTTGCCATACATTTTTTACGTACCTCAGTGGGGTTGTACGCGATGAATGACAACTTAAAATTCGTCACCGTCAATAGACCCAATATTGCTTCGTTTATGTTGTTATCGGATACTTTACACGTTGGCGGGTACATATAAACGGGGGCGGATGCAACTTCCAATTCATCTGTAAATATACAACCTATAAGTAAAAAGTAAAGTAATGTTTTTCAACACAAGTACCCATACCTGCAAGTAACTTTGGTTTAAGATTCTGCAGATCCCGCACAGTTTCGCACCCATTCAGACCCTATACATAAAAAAATTGATTTGCCCCCCCAATTTACATTGTCACATAAAACAATAGATTGTATAAAAAGGGGATGCGGAAGTTATTATTATTAATATCAACACACAACTAGTATATAACTATAAAATGTGCTCGTATTCGTAATAGAACCATCATAAGTATAGCTTCGATAAAAAAAAATGATGACTCTAATTTCGGGCAATAATCTCTTCGATTTTTTTTACCTTAGATGAGTTCACGTAGCTAGTGAATGAATATTTCTGTTTGGCCGGCGTCCCGGTCATCGTCGCCTTGATTTTATCAATTTTGACGGATTTTTCTGTTTACTGTAGGGTTGAATGGAATAAATTCTTAAATACTTATTTACAGAATGCCTTCGATTTTAGATTTGCGTTCGTATTATTCGCCTGCCTTATCTCCGAAATGAAGACAACAATACACAAAAAAACAATTTCTTGTTCGATGGAGTCCGACAGAGGCACTATTTTGGATGCTTTCTAGTTGCTCATTGCGTATAGATATTTCCAGAAATATATGCACAGGGTGTAGTATATAGTTGAGTTACTAGTAAACTAAATTAAATTTACAACCATATTGTTTGCAACAGGAAGTAAGAACAAATTATAAAAGGGAAACTGCACCCATTGTCTTATTGAAAAAAATACCTATACGGATGGAACTTGAAGCGAAATGACATATTCATTAGTCTGTCAAATATAGTGACAGTGACATTCTGGCGATGTTTTTTTTTTCATATAAAGTAGTGCCAAGTCTCAATATCCAAACTGACATATCAGTAAATTGGGAGCATTTTTTTTAAATGTACCTATCTAGTTTGAAGTTTGAGCTTTACCATTAATAGGTGAAATGAAATACAAGATATGTACCTACCTACCTGCTGGGTGCTGGGCCACACAATGCCATTAAACTCGTGTCGGACGAAACAGGTAAATTTTGAGGTTAGTGGAAAAAGGAAGAGTAGATTACACTTTAAAATCGACCTGTTTCGCCCGACACGTCTTTCATGAGAAGGTAGGGGCCCTGGGTTATATTTGCAGATTGTGCGCCAATTTAACAAAAGTAGGTAAATGTTTAATGCTTGTTCACGACTAGGTAGGAGCAGATTTATAATTAAAAAAAAAAAAAAAAAAAATAAATAAATAAATACTGCGCCCACAATCCGAGAGTATGACTGTTCTAAAAAATCTTCTCAATTCAGCCGTTCGGACTCGGCATAAAATTGTAGGTCCCTTCCATTCGTCCCAAAAAAAGAAACTCACACAAACGAATGTGTCCTTCCACTTGTTGCGCCATATATTTATTTATACTCTCGGATGTTTGTCAGACGCACGCGAGAGGTGGCGCAGTGGAAAAAATCTAAATGTGTAATTTGTATTTTTCCGGGAATCGAACCTGGGACACAGTATAGTAGTCACTAATCACTGAGCCACTGCGGCTCTGCTTGTGTTAAAATGTAGCTGCACTTTTTCATCCTCGTCACAGCTATAAGCTACGTAACAAATCCTTTGTAAAATTCAACAGAAGGCGTATTTTTTTGAGAATCTATAGCTAGCTTACTTTTACTATTACATGCAAAACTTGTATACTCACTTTTGGTTTTGTTATACTCACTTCCCAAAAAAATACGCCAATCATTTTGTATTTGTATATTGAACATGTTAATAAAAACTGATATTGGAATGGAAAAAAAATAAACAACTTAAAACAAATGAGGAAAAAAAGTCTCAACAAGCTTTTATTTATTTTGAATTAAAGAATTTAGACAATCTCTATATATATAAAACAAAGTGGAAAAAGTATGTTTCCCTCTGCCGCAGGTAATTTTCAACCGATTTTGCTGATTTTTTTTTAATGTCAGTAATTACGGAGATTGGGGGATAGGCTAAACAAATTCAAAATCGGACAAAGGGGCGTGGCATCGCCCATAAAAAAAAAAAAAACATTCAAAATCTTAAATCTCGAAAACCACAGAATCGATTGAGATAAAACTTAGAGATAATCTTAGGAATTGGCCGTAAATCAGACAAAGGGGCGTGGCACCGCCCATACAAAAAAAACATTCAAAATCGTATATTTTTAAAACCACAGAATCGATTGAGATCAAATTTACAGATAATCAAAGGTATTGGTCGTGGAGTTTTCCTGTGAAGATAGGTCAAAATCGGACAAAGGGGCGAGGCACCTCCCATACAAAAAAACATTCAAAATCGTATATTTCGAAAACCACCGAATCGATTGAGATCAAACTTACAGATAATCTTAGGTATTGGCCCTAGAGTGCTTCTGTGAAGATTTGTCAAAGTTGGACAAAGGTGCGTGGCACATCCAATACAAAAAATATTAAAACATTGTCGCCCGAAAAAAAATTAAAAAACAATTAAAAAAGCAAGAAAAGGCCTGAGGAAGCTGGCCGGGCGGGTACAGCTAGTGCTAAAATAAACAAAACTAGCTGTGCCCGCAGCTTGGTTGGGGACGTGAAAGCATAAATATCAGGCAGAACTTTTCACCACAAACCACCTATAACTGCACGTGAATTTTAGGAAAATGACAACAACAATGCCTTGGTATGTCAGTGGTTTGGTTTTTATTTCAGTGGCAATTATTGTGTTTGAGTATCGTGAGAGTATCTATATGCACCATTGTTAGAAAAAAAGCTACCAGTGAAGGGCGTGCAGCCAGGAAAATGAGTGTCCATGAGCAAATCCAGGGATTGTTCCTTTGACTCTGCCCTAACTGCTAACCACAATGTGGCGAGTCGGCCAAACCAGGTTGGATTTCAGCAGTTCGTAGATCATCTTTTTTGAAAAGCTTAATCGCCACTTCCTTTTGGCCGTATTTTATAAGGAAGTTCCTATCTTTTAGCATAGGTATAGATTCAGACGTCATTGAGATGACAATTGAGTGGCCAGTTTTTCTACAACTTCGAGCTTGGCTCCTGGCCATACTTCACTTTGATGAAGTCGGCCAACCGTTGGTAACCACAGGCGATCAGTTTTACTGACCCCAGGTGCCATCCTGCATCTTTAACTGTTAGCGGCTGCTGGTTGGTGAGAAGGTACTCACAGAGACGGTTCATCATAGTAAGTTCTCTCGCCATAAAGGCCTGTTCTGACAATATTTGTTGGACAGAATAATAGTAGGTGCAATGAAGTTTTTGGTGCACCTGACCAGATATGAGCGTTGTACTCAAGCTTAGGCCGAATAAAGGCATTGTACATATATTGAAGTTAAGTCGGAGGGTGTGAAGTACTTCTTACATCCGATTTAATAAACCTAGACATTTCGCCGTGTTTTTGGCGACTTCATTTTTCGCTGTATGTGGTTATCTCTGGCGGAGACAAAAAAAAAAAAAGAACAATAGCTAGCTCAAATCGGACCATCCGTTCTTGAGTTATGGGCGGTACTCTTACGTATGCAACTTTGTTTTATATAACTAAATAAAACTGTGCGAGAGGTCTCGCGTTCGATCAGCGGAAAGACACATCTTACATCTCGCGAACGTTTGACAAACAGGGGTTTATGCATATGATGTTTCAATGGACCCGAATTCGAGTTTGAGTGCTCTAGGATTTGTAGTCCCCGAGAAGGCTGAAGTACATAGTGCTGCTCGGTATTTATTTCTTCCCACCAGAAAGCTTACTTCCAGACTGTGAACTTCCTCGTAACTTACCGAAAGAACCGTTACGAACCCTACACTTTCCTGGAGCATTTTTAGATAAGCGAATCCATTTTTTAGTAGTACCTATAACATGCAATTATTACTCCCGGATTTGTTTGAAATACAATTTTAAGATAAGACGATTTAGAGTCGATGGCGGAGGATCGAGAGCTATGGAGGGTCCACTTGAGCAACCTATACCCGCGACCCACTTAATGGACAAGCGGACCATTGAAAATGATGATGATGATGAGATAAGACTTCACAGGCACATTCTATAGTATTTTCTGGAATCGATGTTAAAAGCTTCAATTACTTAGCCCAGCATTTAGGGAGAATCAGCAGGTGGTGTATAATTCAAATAAATTAAAGAACAATGCCACTTCTTCGCTTCTAATCAATTAAAAATGTATTCTCATTCAAATTCAATACTGGGTCAAGTTGAAAAATGTAGGCAAGCTATATAGAGCTCTCGTCATTGGTGTGGCATATATGACTATTGATTTTCTTCGTAAAACGTTTGCTCACAAAGGGACTCGCATGTCCTCTTTGCTGGACAATGACTCTGACTAGGTCGATATGTTTTGTTTTAAACGGGTTCAGTTTCCTTTGCATGGGTGAATTGTTATTAGTTTCCATCGTAGTGTCAGGTCGAGACCATGTGCATATTAGATTGTCGCGTAGCTTAGAATATATACACAACAAATTAGTACCAACTTGTGCCTTTCTCTTCGTTTTGAATTTTAGTAAATTAAGTCGCAATTTATAGTCCAGGGACAATGTCAAAATTGATCGCAAAAAATGTGAGTGTCCTGCAAGAGCTAAAGGCCCACACAAAGGATGTTACGTGCCTTGAGTTTTGGGGAAATGTTCTCCTTATAACTGGATCTGGGTTCGTCCTTTACTCGTTTATGTACTAGAATCAATTGACCTTTGATTTCACACAGTGATAAGACCATTCGTATTTGGAAATGGGAAGTTGGTTCCGGTTTCGTAGAAGATGCAAACATATCACCACTGATTGGACACAAGTATGGAGTGACCAGTGTAAGGATTTCTCCTAAGGTTAGTCTTTGTGTATTGTTGATGTTATTTTCGAATACATATTTTGGGAGTGACTTTGTTGTGTGAAGTGTACAATTAGTGGTCATTTACTGCTCAAATAATAAAATGACTGGCAGATTGCTGCTAGAAATTAATAAAATTGCAATTAGGTTGTTGAAGTAAGTGATCATGAATAATGAAGGGGGGTATTTATATAATTAATTAGCTTTTATCCGTTGCTTTACACCCGTCACAGAAGTAGTTAGTGCGCTTTGCTACGCATAGCTAGGACCCCAAGCAAAATTTCCAAAAACAGGGAAACTGATTTTATTTATTTACACAAACCAAGTTTGAAATCGATCGGATGAAAAGTAAGAATTTTCCTATACCAACTTAGATTCTTCTTGTCCCCCTTTTGGACTTTGAATTTCCAAATCGCTTCTAAGTGCTCACTTTAGCTATAAAAGGAAAATTAATTCAAAATATCAGCTTCCGAGCTCTTACCGTGATGGCTGGTCGTTGATGTAATGTATTTTTTTTAACGGAAATTACTAGTCTCATAACTTTAGCGTAAACTGTTTATTTTATGTTAAATATAATTCACATTTACGGACATCTGCACAATAATGTCGTGACTTCATTAGCGGTAATTCAAAGGGGAATCGGGTGTCTATGTAAATATTGTGGTCGAATGTAGATTTCCTAATATATTTTAAATATTTATCAGCATTTGCCGTGTTGCGATACGAAGGTAATGTGTAGGAATATAGTTCACTCGCTTACAAATTATGACTCTATTCTGGGAATCGCTTGTATTCGTATTTGCGATGTGGCACTGTAAGCCAATGCATTAAATATGAAACAATTATATTTGTAACAACGTTTTCGTGAGGAGTACCACACTTTATCGGTTATTCACCTTTATTTGCATTAGAAAATGGTCAGAGTCGGTATATTCTGTAAGTTGAAAAAACTTTGAGGGGGATAACGAATGAATATGGTTCGATAAATAGCAATTAGTAAAGCATTCGGTGATACTGACTGGAATAGAATACGCAATTCATATTCTTATGTAAATATTATCCATATAGAAACCACAATGGAATTGATATACATACTGATAATAAGCAAACAACTTGTAACAATTTTTAAACCGCATTATTATATTTTTATTTTAGTGACCTAACAACCAGACATGCGCCATGCATGCATAAATGACACTACTCTGCATTAACCCATAGCTAACACGTGGTTCGTCCAGTGCGTTTCATTGTCTGGAAACATATTGGCTTCTAATTAACTGCAGTTAATAATATAGGAATAATAAATGCCATCACGAACACATTGTTTTACTGCCATAGCTATGTATTTATAATTGGGGGGCGGGCAGCGAAGAAGCTAATTATACATTTCTATAAAATTGATGTATTTCATAGTTTTTATGATAGAGATGCCGATTTATTATTATATCCTTTTTACGTGATAAGCATGTTTGAGTTAGCTGAATTTGAAAATCAACAGTTATATCCAAAATTCAAGTTATCAACATAAAAGTCACTAATATGTAAATCGAAGTGAACATTTTCGTTTCGGTTCGGAAATTGAATTCGAACTTTGCTGCTATTAAAGCTTATTCAGAGATTAGAATCGAATCGAAACTTGTTCGAATTTATTCAGTCGATATTCCTTTTTTTGATTTCAATGTGTAGATATTTATTTTTGCTAGCTACTTCTTGTGTTTCGATTAAACCGCCAAATTTCATTGAAGCAGAAGACTTACTAGCTACTTTTGTTTATTGTTCAACCAAATGACTTACAAATGACACAAATTTTACAGTTGGCTGGGTAGTGGTAGCTTCGGAAACAGTAGACAATTAGTAGAGATCCTGGCAGGTAAAAGTCGCCTCATCAGACAAGAATGAGAACAGTTTGAAACCGATTTCCATTCACGGAACTTAAAAATCTGCAGTTTTTTGTTATCTTTTGTTCATTTCTGTGCAGCTCAGAGTCACTAAACCGTCTTTTTTTTTTTGTCAGAGGTTGCTGCTATCCAATGGAGCACTCAGACACAACTACTGGTCCATTGTAGGGATGAGAAGGAGCTTCTGAACAGTCTTAATATAAACAATAAAAAAGCGGGAACTTGGAGGCGTATACGTAACATTATTCGAAGTTAAAAAGAATTGTGAATCAGATAATCGGTGGCATTCGAACTGGACATTATTAAAGGTCCCTATTGTGAGTGTCGATAATTAATCGTTGATCGACAACTGTCGATCGATCGAGAACTGGGATTGTCGATTTTTGTTTTGTGGTCCAACGTGTCCGGGTACTTTTTGTTTATTTTGCATCGTGCTCAAAAAATTTACAAAATTAATTACAAAAATGCATTCGTTTTAACAAACTGTAAATACAAATCCATCCAAATAGATTAGTATTTATTTTTAGTTTATTGAATAAATAAATAAAATATTTACAGCTCAGAAATGATTAAAAAAAAAAACAAAACATGTTTACCTATATTTTCAATACAATTAAACACCATATGTATTCTCTTCTTAAAAGAAAGCATTTAGATACTCTTCGGGTATGGTAAACTCCATGTAATAGTGCTTAAACTGACAGGCGCACCTATTTCGTTCTGGCTTCATACCAAGCTCATTATATTGGCTAGCCAAATAGCTGTACACATCAAGAACTTTTGCATGAGCCTCGAGTTTCTTAAAGTATCCAATAGCTTCGCTAATCTGTTCTTTACAATCCTCCAAGGACTGTTTCTTCTGTTCATTTGTCAGAGCTGTTGCGACTAAACACCTTACATATACGAAATTGGCCTTAGCACGATCATAAAGCCCTCCATTGGCAAATATTTTTTCCATTCCATTCTTGATCGATTGCAGGGCCTTTTGGGGCATTTGCATCTGAAGCAATACCTGGGCGAATATCATGTCCGTGATGGCCCACTCATACTCCAAATAGGATTGTAGCGCCAGAGTTGAGGCTTTGTTCAAGGTCCCTATCACATCGGAGTGAATTTTTTCCTCTGATATCATTGAGTAGGCAAGAAGTATTAAGGCACGGACTTGTGTCAAACAGTCAAGATTTTTTGCCATCAGCAGTTTGTCGAGCATAGTTCGGGCAGTAGTTAGATATCGCTTTGCAATAAGCACAGAGGCACGCTGAAGAATTGCTGCGTTTTCATCGAATACATATAGTTGACAGCACGCTCGTGACGCCTCCTGCCACTTGCAACGAAGAATCGATTGGTGTATTGTTATGTGACACTCGCAAATCATCCAGCTGTGTGAGTGTGGGTTACGGGGGAACCTCTCTTTTGTGTGGTGTAAGACTACTGACGACAATGCGTACTCGCCTTGAATGTTAAGCCAGAGGGCTAGGCAACAAAGTACCATGCATACGCTTTCACTGTTTCCCACGTCGCCAAATACCCAGGTCTTTTTTAGCTTCAGCAACAGTTGAGCATACATAGAGGCCATTTCATTGTGACCATAGAGATTCCAAAGCGCAGAACGCAAAGCTAGCGAGTCGGAAAAGTACTCGAGCAGAGAATTCTTACAGTTAAGCTCATCGCTCTTTTGGAGAAGCTCAAAAAGATCCAAAGGAAGGTACCCACACTGGGCGCCAACTTTCACTACAAATTGTATACTCAGCGAGAGACTCTGAATCATGCTGGGATCTTGTAAATCTGGCAGGCATTTTTCAAAAGGATCAATCTTGTTGCTGTTGAGAATACAATACCACGAGTTGGCCAAGTCCAGACATCGCTTGTCCCCATTTTCTTGGGCGAGCATTATACACTCTTTCAGACACTCGAGAGCTTCCTCACGATGGCCAAAGTTTGCGTGCATAACAGCGAGATTAATACTAAAGAACTGAAATCCCTTCTGTTCGTTGCCATTCATCATTTGCATTGGGCTCCGATCGAACGAACGATGTAGAGCGTCCACTGAACTAAAATAGTCCCGCAGTCGCAGGTTATTCATGTAGGTTAGGAAGAATGCTTGCGAGTTTAGTGGGTTGTCTTGTATGATTTCATTCAGTTTTGTTTGCATCTCAATGGGCGGTAGAGCACGAATTTCGTTATTTTCGAGCAAGCTACACTGTTGGGTGATGAAGAGATCAGCTTGTTTTGAGGACCATTTACTGTGTGGATTTCGAAGCTGATGGGCCGCATCGGTGTCAATGAGTGATTCTTCCTCTTCAATTGTGTCATTTTCGTCGTCTTCTACTTCGGTACGGCTGTCTAAAATGTTTGACTTTCGTGGACCCATCGCCATCATGCGAATTCCTGAAAGGTAGAGAAAACTGTTTAAAAAAAATCCTAGCAAGAAAGTTTGCCTTGCTGCATTCATTTTATTATTTTTTTTTTTGTTTTACAAAATTGAATGTAGCAATGTAAGTTTCAGAGTTGGACCGAGTTGGGCCAAAAGGAGGCTTCTCTTTACAAGACTTTAAAAAAGGAGCCTCCCATTGTCAACGCCTTCTGACTGCAGCCTGTAAGACATTTGCAGTCGCCAATCCTCTATTCTGTAAAGCAAGTCCAGCTCATGTTTTTTTTTCACCTAAATTAATCAAAGAGCCATTTCACCTTAAACGAATTCGATTAATTTCATTAAGTAATGTAGGTAGGTACAACCATAGTGAATACAATTACGCTAAAAGCTATTTCACTTAATGTAACTTTTGTTGCAACACTATAATTATTACCCTTGTGACTTTTTCATAAAAAATCAATAGCTGCCTGCTCATTAATATTGCATGCTTTGCTTAGAATTCATAATTCACGAGAGAAGTTGTACATACAACCCATCCATTGAGGTGATTTCGATACAAATAAGCAACTTTGTCCATAGTATTTACCTTTCTCATAGTACAAGCAAATATTTTTGTATAATGCCATCATCTCGGGGAACGTCATACGATCGAGAATCACTGCCACACGCCTTATGTATAGCCCGACGATACCATATTGACTGACACCAATCGAATCCGAGAGAATCTTATCAAAATTTTGCATTTCAAACAAATCGAAGAGGTTCTCTATGCCCAGCGTGTTAAGATCGCTCATACATTTTTCGAAACCTTCCAGGTGGACAGTATCGATTTTATAGCGGCTTGACGTCAGCATATTGTGCAGGTCCTTGTAGGTCATGTCTGGATATTGAATTAGTTTTAACAAAAGCATACAAAATCGCTGTCGTGATTGTGCGGGGAATATAAGACCAAGTTCAGAGGCCGACTGTTTTGCCTGTCAGGGGAAAAGAAGAGCTTAGTCTAACAACTTGTTTACATTTTTTCAAGGAATACAAATGCATGACGTGCCCTTTTATTACAAAACAATCCAAACCTTTAGATATTGATGTACTAACAGGACGACAGCTATTTTGTGCGGTGTAGGTGTATCAATGCGAGATGTTGTAAATGTGGTGCTGCGCGGATCAAGCGCTTCTAGTTCTTCGAAGTGATTCATATTTTGTTAATTATTTTTATCTATTGATATTATAAGCGATTTACTATTTAAACGAAACTGCGAATTATGCGAGAATCGAGAAAAGGTAAACAAATTCGCGGCCAATTTCGAAATGTCAAACAAATGTCAAACAGAAACAGCAAGTGGTGTTCTTATTGTAGAAGTAAGGGAGTTGATGAAGTATAAGGGTTCGCTTATATTTAAAGGTATAAATTATAATTTAGGTTAATACATATTATAGTTTTTAAAGAATAACGAATATTGTCAAGAGTTTCAAATGAAATACAAAAATGGCTGTTACCATTTCTGCATATATGTTTTTTTATGAATCTCATTTACTAAATACCTAGGGTGGCGTCCTTGCTTCCTCATCCGTTGATGGAACCATTCTCTTGTGGGATATTTCTACGGGACAAAAAACAAATACACTTTATCAAGCAAATGGAGAGGCTGTTCGATCTTGTTGCTTCAGGTGAATTCAGAAGTTACTTTTTTGTAAGCACTTATATAGACTAATGTAAACATTTGCAGTCCAAATGGATTTTTTATCGCATCTGCTGATGACAGTGGGACTGTCTGCATTTGGGGACAAGACAAAAGTTTGGTCAAGTACACAAATAAAATATATTCAATAATACCATTAATACATGTCTGTAAATATTTTTCATTGTTGTTTTTAGAGTTCTCCATTATCACGAAGAAACAGTCTACGCTTTGGCCTTTTCTGCGGACTCGAGTATTCTTCTTACGGCTTGCAATACAGGAATGATTAGACTGACAATAATTAAAAATAATGGTGAAAGTAAGTAATATGAGTATTTCATTTACTATAACTGCTGCAGTAATAATTACGTTTGGGAAATGGAGACATTTTCTATTGAAGTGCTACTACGTGTATTATAACTGTATCTATATGTTAACTAAAATACAATACTAATTAAAAGTTAGGATATCTTAAATTTTAAGAAATGACTACATTCACACGTCAGAAAAGTATTCTCTTGCATCTACAGCTCTGAACAACGAATACGATTGCGGTATAGACCATGCTCATGACCTCGGTGTTGTATATGCAGATTTCTGTAGACTCGTTCATTCGGATCGTTAGTATTTAAATATACATACATATTTGACTTAAATCTTACTAATACTAAAATCCAATAGCGTCAGATCCTGATACAACCATTCACACTGCAGCTACATGCGGCAATGATCAGTGTATCAAGCTATGGAGGATCTATTCTCTGAAATCAAATGAAAATTTGAAAAACTCTCGACTTGTTCCAACTGGACCCAGTGAAAGGGAATCCGGAAATGCAGTAGTATATAGCTCTAGTTTGCTGAATGCCGAGTGTGTTCTTACAATTTCCGGTCATGGATGTTCTGTTACATGTGTCAGGTAGGAGCTCTTATATTTATATTTAACACAATGTTTGGATTATATATCTCTGTAGATTCAACTCACGAGGGACACTGTTGATCTCTTCCGGCATGGATAAAGCAGTTAAAGTCTGGGACTTACAGGGAAACTGCCTACAAACTTTGCTCGAGCATTCTCGTTACGTGAATTGCGTGGCAATCAATGGTGATTCAACTATACTTGCTTCTGGATCTAACGATCGGTCAGTGATTGTTTGGGATCTATCAGCTACACTAACGCTAGAGTCACATATTGCTGGATTTCGTTCTATCATATTTAATATGGCAGCGAGCGAGATAGATATTCCACTGGATCTTATTTGCCCAATTACTCATGAAATAATGACTCATCCGGTATTGGCAGAAGACGGTTTCACTTACGAAAAGTCCGCCATTTTGGAATGGTTTGATCGTGGAAAGAATACTTCCCCTATGACCAATGAGGAACTGACAAATCTTGAAGTCACTGACAGTGAAGATCTAAAATTAAAAATTGAGGAGTTCCTAAAAACCTTGGATTTTGATTCTTTTGACGGTATTGCATAAAAACTTTTGGTATCACATTTTTGATGCAATTTTTTTTTAATAAAGCATATTAAGAGTTTTTCACAACGTTTAATCGAATATGTACGCAGTTAATTGTTGGTTAGTAATTTGTTTTATTAAACTATTTTAACAATGATTGAATTAGTTTCAAAATAGTATTTATGGTTTGTATGAAAGGTAATATTCAGCTTTGTAAGAAATTTTTACTGACAAAGTTTAGAAATAAGAACAAGAAATTAGCTAAACCTTTATATAAATCATAACATTTATCATATAATTTTAAGATTTATTAATCACGAGACGTCTTCTTAGAGCTCTAAGATCTGCAATAATATGACCATTGACGAATAGGTTTACGATATAAGGTTCCATGAAATTCTTGTGGTACATTAGGTGTGTTTTTTTGAACATCTATCTTAGCAAAGTGTAGTTAAATAGAATCCTCAGCAATTAAAACAACTACACTCTTCGTGACACTCTCGAGACTCTAACTAGTTGTTGCAATTGCGTGCTAACGATTTTACTTTACTTTAGTTCACTGAGAAAGACGTTCAATAAAACACACCTACTGTCACGCAAACAAATCACGTAAGAAAACAGTGCAAGGAATTGCATGTGTAGAGTGTAGGATGATGTATGCATATGTGGTATACTAGCTAATAAATGAATTAATACCACCGACCGACATACATGATTAAGCTAAATTCACCTGACTTAGCTTAGTCATATCATTAATTACGTGTTTTACCATACATTTTCATACCATTAAATCCCGTATAAATCGCGTAATTGGGATTTATACGTGTTTTAATTTATATTAAGTCGCTCTCATCGCAAAATAAAATGGAATATACTCTTTACAGCCCTTTATTCAGCAATACAAACTGTACAAAAAAATGTCAATGAAAATAAATTAATTTTGTTTTACTTTCTACATGTTTCGATAAATTTGTGATGTTTTTATTATGTATACTATTTAAAAAGTATTCATACTGTCACATGCCCACCCATGCGCGGAAAACCCAATTGTGTCTGCATTAAAATATGCGTCGATGTTGATACTCTTGCAGAGCTGTCTTGTTTTATTCTTGTTCGAATTGACACTTTCAATTGTACTAGATCGAGAAAAGTGCTCTAGAAGTGGTAAAGAAAACTATCAAAACGAACATGTCTCCATAGAAAACCAAATAGAAGGCAAACAACGTATTTGCTGCCAAAATGTTTTGTTTCAGAAAACCAAAATTCATAAAGATCGGCGGAGGCAGGACAACGACAAATTATTTCGGATAAGTATAAGTTTTGATTGTAAGAACGCATGATTGCTCTTGTTATCTGAAATATTGTCTAATTCCCCATCATTCATATTATCTGCAGGGTTTTTAGAATGAGTGTAGCGGAGCACACTTGCAGGACATGTGGGAAGATGTCTGAACAGGAGGATGGCTCGGATCTCTATCCAATGTACACCTCTACAGAATACCACAACGAATTGAAAATGGTCTTGGAGGAATTTGAAATATGGAATCTCAACGTAAGTTCTTCCTTTACATATGCTAAGTATCTCAATAGATTGGAATCATTTTGCAGATCGCACAAGGTGATGGCTTACCACAGAAGATTTGCCTTACTTGTTTTGACAGTTTCTGTCAAATACATAACTTCCGCATGATATGCCAAGAAGCACAAACGAATTTTGGTGAACTATGCATTGGACTGGATATCATAATCAAACTTGAAGCACAGTATGATGATGTTGATGTTGACTATCCAGAAGACTTCGAAGGTGAACAAACAATTACCGTTCAAGAGCACTACCAGTTCCCCACTGGGGAACCACAAACTGTTTCAGATAAGCCCGACAGCTTAAGAACATGTGAAAAGCTTTTGGAAGCACTAGATTCTGATGATGAATGTAAGATAAAAAAGGAACAGCAAAATGCGGATGCAAATATTTCCGAGCTAAAACAATATCAATGCGAATACTGCATGGATGTTGTCAATTTCGATGATCCAGAGCTGCTAAACCAGCATTATAATACCTTACACTCATCGGACGTTCCCTATCAGTGTCCGCAGTGTGAAAAGTGCTTTGACACAAAAGCAAAACGCAATGGCCATGCTAGAGTCCATTTTCGAGTAACACTCGATTGTGAAACCTGTGGCAGGAAAATTCGGGGCGGTAAGCGAATGATGGACCGACACATTGAGCTGCATCATGTCTTAAAGGTACGCGAGTGTACTATATGTGGCAAGAAGTTTGACAAAATCACTCTGAAGAGGTTTCACTACCACCAGAGTTGGCACGATGAAACTAAGTTGCACAAGTGCAAATATTGTGAGAAAAAGTTTATTCAAGTAACACATTTAGTAGTGCACGAGAGGACACACACCGGAGAGAACCCTTTCCTCTGCAGCGAATGTGGAATTGGTAAGTGCTCAAAACATTATCATAGCTAACAAAAAATGTACCGTGCAAATTGCAGGATTTACAAATTCGGGCATTCTTGAGGCTCATATAAAAATGCACGGAGTGAAAGAGTTGCAATGCCCCAGCTGCCCGAAAAGTAAGTAGGCATGCATAGGTATCTGTTATATTTATATTTTAACACTTTTTGACTCTTAGCATTCTCGCATCAACATAACTTAAAGATCCACATGCAAATTCACGACCCTGATAGGAAAGGTTCGCGCTGCGAGATTTGCGCAAAGCCCTTCCGTTCCGCTATGAATTTACGTTTGCATAACTATAAACGACATGGTGCTCCAGCTACAACTGCTATTCTTAATATTTTGCAAAAGCGCGAGAAGTATGCGCTTATAAAGCCCTTCAGGTGTAATAAGTGTTCCGAATCTTTTGTTCTGCACACACAATTGGAGAAGCACGTGAAAACTCACAGCGAAATCAGGCCGTATTCATGCGATCAATGCGGAAAATCATTCAAGCGAGATTCTCATCTGAAGTTGCATGTGAATTCGCTTCACTTGAACAAGAAACCACACAAATGCTCTATCTGTGGATGGGCATTTCCACAAAAAAGCAACTTGAGGGAGCATATTGCTTCGAAACATGAAAGTACTTTAATTTAGCCCTTATGCAAATGATTTCTTTTAATGTCATGTTCCTTCACAGATACGAAGGAGTTCAGTTGCGATGTATGTGGAAAGTCGTTTGCTATTGCGAAGACGCTCAAAATTCATAAGCTCAGACACTTGGACAAGAAATCATATACCTGCACCGTATGTAACAAGAGCTTCAGACTACACAATACCCTTAAGAGTAAGTTAACTCATGAGTAGTTTGCGATTCGAATTCTAATAAAGCTTTCACTATTTAGATCACATTAATTCCCACTGGAGGAAGAACGAAGGAAAAGTAGTCACCGGTACTATAAAGAATGTTATCGTCTAGGTCGCAGTAAGATATTTAGTTATACTCTTAAATCATTTGTAGATAATAGAAAAAATAAAAATGTTTAATTGTTGCAAACGCTCTAGGGATTATTGGAATATCATCCAAATTGTGATATAAACTTGAGTAAGTTATTAACGTTTTATGTACAAAAATTATTTCTCAGGCAAACTGTCGATGCTCACTGGAAGAAGTGTGATGTGAGTGTGATGTAGGAAATTCTTTTTCATTAAGATACTTACCTTACTTTCTTTACTTGAGATGCCGCATATAGTCCGGCGTGGACCAAGGCCTTAACCAAGGTTTGCCGCACGGGGGTAGTTACAAAGACTCGTCGAGCTGGTGAATTGTTATTATTACTGACCCCAGCTTTTTGACCAACAGTTATTGATGGGGCACACAATGCTGAAATTCCATTCACAGGACATATTTTCCGAAGAAAATGTGCTGATAAGTTGGTGCATACTCCTTTCCGGCTTGCTTCAAAAGCTCGGCCTTTAGGCCATCCGCTTCAGTAAATTCATTCATTCATTCATTTTCAATGGTCCGCTTGTCCCTTAAGTGGGTCGCGGGTGTAGGTTGCTCAAGTGGACCCTCCATAGCTCTCGATCCTCCGCCATCGACTCTAAATCATCAAGGGCAATCCCCATACGGGTATAGGAGAGATTATGGGCTTGATCTAACCATCTCATCCTTGGTCTACCTAGAGGACGCCTACCCGATGGTACGGATTCCATAGCACGTCGTGGAATCCTGGTCGGGGACATGCGTTTAACATGACCAAACCACCGAAGCATGGATCGCTCCGTCCGGAGAAGTAGCTGCTCGACATTGAGTTCCTCACGTATTCTGGTATTTCTGATGCGATCTCTACGGGTCACACCAGCAATACTACGGAGAAATCTCAGTAAATTTGTTGGACTTAAAGTTGGATATCACTATCCTCATTGCGTTTTGGCCGAGGGCAGGGATAATTTGACTATCATCGGCCATATTGAACGGACGGGATTATTGCCTGTTTTCCGGGGACTGCTGTGCGAGGGATCCCAGGTTCGATCCCCGGAAAAACACAAATTACATCTTAAGGTTTTTTCTACTGCGCCACCTCTCGCGAACGTCTGACAAACATCCGATAGAATGACTGTCCTGAAAAAGCTTCTCAATTCGGCCGTTCGAACTCGGCATAAAATTGTAGGTCCCTTCCATTCGTCCCAAAAATAGAAACTCACACAAAACGAGTGGTCGCGAGAAGCTAGGCCTAGGGTGTCGACACGCCTGTTGCGCCACCTATTTATTTTTTTGCAGTTTTCCGATGACTTTAACTTCTTCGAATAATGACAGGTATACAAAAGTGCTCCTCCTTCCTTCTAGACATGTTTTTTTTAATCGCAGAATAGGTAATATATGATACGAACCCAGACCAGCAATGTCCAGTATGCTGAAAAATAAGGCCATAGGCCAGTTTTCCTGTTCGTCGTATGTATATGACCCCAGTATTTGATAAATCACAACAACTGTTCCTAATTTCTGTTGTTTTTTATTTTTTTTTGCCCGGAGAACGTACTTGATGAAAAGTGGATAACAACACAACTAACGCTTTCTGTTTAGGTACGTACAAGCATCAACTTGTCACCGAAGTCGCCACAAAATCGGAGAATTTTTCTTTCGGAACGGATACAATGATAGGGCCGATATTTTTTTAGTATGTATGATTGTATGCATGTACATATATACATATTTGTATATGGCATGTAGCCATTAAACCATTCCGCGCAAACTGCCTCTAATTTGAAAGCTTTCGAAGCGTTGAACTCCATTCGCGAAGAAGTAGACATTTGCTCTCAATCAACCTCTAATCAAATACCGTCTCCCAAACAGCTCGACCCGATGCTCGAAGATATTTTCTATAAAATCAGTGATGTCGGCGATGAGCTTACTGCAGCACGTTCAAACATTTGCGGTATCGGGGATAGCATTGAGATTTTATGTAGCAAGATCAATGATATACCAACCCATGCCCCCCAGCTTCATCCAGATGACCAGTACAACACATCATTATTCACCCCTATCGCGAATAATATTTCCCCCGGAATGTTTCCCATCCAGCAATTTGAATTACATTGCTGACAAGGGAAAAAATTCCACGGGAATTTATTTGCGATACCCCTAATTAGCTGAACTACTGGACAGAGAGCCCGAATCACGCTCACCATCACCACCATCTTCTGCTCGTCTCCTGCAACCCAACAAATCTGAAGAAACGATAGCGACCCCCATAGCTCAAGCCCAAGAAAGCATTATATTGTCTGTTCCTCCAACCGTCGCTATATGGACAACTTTCGAATGACAAGGTTGCACTCCATTATTCTGATACTCATTGGATAACGAAGTTATTTGCAAAAAGATCATCACCCAATGCAAAATGTTCCTGCCCTCTCATCATAAACAAAGCCGCAACTTTAAGTTCGACTTCCCAACAAAATACGAATGGTTATTCTGCAACCCCGATGCAGAATAATCATCCTCCTTGATAAGATGCGGGTATGTAAGTAGACGGACAAGCCCTCTAATAATAATAAGAAACCTAGAAAAAATACGTAAAAGTCTACCGATTCCTGTCCTAAATCTGATTCGAATTGGAGCCTCAAAACCAACCTCTTTCTTAATTTTGCCCCACCTTTCCATTTACCTAATAACCCACCTTCTTTCTCTTTAAATATGCATATTGCATCAAATGTACCAACCCATACACCCAAAACCATTTCCTCTCAGCCACCAACGAAATCTTCATCGTCTAGCATAGCATCTAGACCATCGAAACCTCAAGTTAATCGCGTTTCTTTCAAACTAACTCCAACTTCCAATACTCCCCTTCCTCAACCAGCAGTGACCTCTGCCTAACTAGTTCCAAATTTCGACATAGAACAGGAGCTAAGTACCCTAATTTTATAATCTCCCATTTTATAAATCCCACATGTAACCTCCCCCCTGCTAGTACTGTTGTACCTACAACCACTAGCACTAATATCCCCTACTGCCTCCCCTTGTTAAACTAACCCAGCAAACAATTGATACACCACGGACAGAATGTCGCTATGCGCTTTCCAGACTCAGAAAAAAAAAAACATACTAGAATATACGTCTGTTTCTAGTATATCTTCAAGAAAAATCTGACTCAGTTTGTTATAAGGGTAAAACCAAAACTAGTGTGATCGTTTTAATTCAACAGAAAGGATTCCCTACCCACCTTACAATTACAAGTCTCCGTGATATTTACATCAAGTTTCACGAGACTTTTAACATATAAAAAACATTTTTAGAAATCGTTCACTTATCTGAGATCGCCCAGAATCTCGCCCGGAATCAATAAAAACAATAGATTAATAAATGATTACCTAACAGATTTAATTGCTAACTATTGCTTGTCATTGCTATCATTTAATGTTATTTTAATCACTCGGCATATAGAGTGAACCGAAATCATAAATACATATAGGTATACGAGTACGAAATAATAGAGACGGAATAACCGAAAAGTACCGAAACGTCTTGTTAACAAAGTTGCAAATGTTATATTATGTCTGCCGGGAAATCACTAAATCCGATTAAACACGCTTTCTTTTCTCCGAAGAATTGCACTATTTTCCTTGCTTCAATATTTTCTTTTTCTTGATATAAAATTAGCTTTTATCTCTTTTTGTGCATTTATTCTGCTCAACTTTTTTGTACGGGAACGGAGTCTGACCAAATAATAGTATTATTTTCTTTTCTTGTAAAGTTAGAGCATTCAAATTTAACTCACTCTTTGCTTAGGGTCTTAAGTGTTTCTGACCGGATTTCATGTACTCCGTCAAATTTGCCCAATTGGAGCTAATTGTACCTTCTACAGGGCGGTGGATCTGTCATCGTCAATACTTAGTTCTGGATTGAGGAAGTCAGACAATTGCCCACTTCAAATGCTTAATCTGTCCTCCTCATTGAAAATAAGCGTGCCAATTTGTTTTGACTCCTTTAAGAATAACCCACTTTATTCCTTCCTGTAAGACGACGGAAAAAAAGTTTTACAAATCTGTAACAACGGTCTACGATATTGTTCTCGTATTCTTCCTGATTATTCATCAGATCACAAACCATCCACGATGGTGCCACAAATAAATCAGATATCTTAGCGTGTATTTATATCTGAAAACTTTTCAAGGGATGCAACAACTTTATTTGGGTGCGTTCACCTGAACTTGAATTTGAGCTTATAAGCTCCCTCTTAATGGTGCCCACTGCAATGATCTGTCTGCCAACCTGGGACTTGTTAGCATTCCCTTCTTCCTTTGCCTTGTGAAGGAGCAAAGAGATATTCCAAAAAACCTATCCTAAGTCGATGTCGTTGTCCAAGCGTTTCGATTTAAAACCTAGCAGATGCAAAGGGTGATCATCAGATGCTCGCAAACTGTCACCCTTCTGGCCTGGCTCCAAACTCTCTTCTAGGTGATTCCACTCCCCACTTTAACGGGAGTTCAGCTGCATAAGAGGGCTAAGTTAAAAACTAAAATTTGAAATCTTGTGTTAGTAGGACTAAAAAACCTCTTCCTCTTCGTTTCTATCCTTGTCAAAGGAAATAATTACTTTCGTAGCCGTTTTACATTTTTCTGACAATTCTTCTCATGAGAACACGTATAGTTGTAGCGCGTTCAAACAACTTAAAATGAATAAAATGTAACTATGTACATAAAAAGACTAGGTACACATAAAATCTACTGAAGGCCGTTAATGTTAGATGTCAGAATCAGTCATGTACATATTATGAAAAAATAAATTGGGTATAAAGTTCAGTTCAAGTAAATAACAACATTAGTATGTATGTTTATAGCGATTAAAATAAACTAATTTCACGAAAAAAAAGTAATAATAAAAATTATAATTTAATCGTCTTCCAAGCTCGTGTGTAAATTGTCAATTTGATCTCTTAAATAGTAAAAAATCATGAACATAGATATTGCCATGCCAATTAGGGTGTTCACCTAGAACAAAAATCAGCTATGAGGTACACAGGTAAGAAAGAAATTCTCCACTACTTACCAATGCAAACGTCTGCCACGTTATAGGTGAGTTAAAATATATTCGCATTTTTAATTTTGTTTTTAGCATATATCGCATATCCTTTAAAAGTGACTTCGTTTCTTTAACAATCATTACTTTACGTTTTATGATCTCTATTTCACCGATGAAAGCCAGTTTCTAAAATAAAAACAGTAAACTGCCACAATTAGCTATTTTAAAGATGCTTTAAAAAAATAAGAACAATTTAGCCAAATGCTCATAGTTGAAAGTTTAAAAATGTGTAAATTTATTAGTAAATTGTTATTTCTAAATTTAATCAAAATCGTTAGAAATTTCATAATTCACAACGATATTTAAGCAGATTATACAAATCGTATTTTCTTTTTTTTTAAGAACTAGTAGATTATATTGTGGGCGCAGTGGCTCAGTGGTTACTGTGGAGACGATACTGTACGAGGGGTTCCAGGTTCGATACCCGGAAAACACACAAATTACATCTTTAAGATTTTGTTCACTTGTCCTGAAAAAATTCTCAATTCAGTTGTTCGGACTCGGCATAAAATTGTAGGTCCTTTCCATTCGTGTTTTTATTTTTATGATGAATGGGAGGGACCTACAATTTTAGAAAGCTACAGAGCTTTCTCGGAACAGTTATTATAGGCTCTTATGTTCCTCAGAATGGTGTATTTTGGGCTTTTCCGAGAGAGTTGAATCTGAGTTGTACCTTTTCGAGCACTTTAACTTTAGATGCGATTAAAAATAATTAAAAATTCCAGTTGTACTTTTTCACTCACCTTAATCTCTAGAAAGTAATTGGCCACAGAAAGGCAGATATAATCCCAGCATATAAATACAAACACTCCGCTGTTGAAAGCCATGAGACTTCGTCCAAGTGAGCCCCCCAAAATCAAGTACCACGCAGTCTTGTAGTAAACTATTATATATGTTGCTCCCAATAAACACACCGAATTCATTGATAACAACAGCATTATCTGCTTCTGTAGAACTTTATTGATATCCTGTGTAGCGTTGACCAGTTCCTCTAATTTCTTGCTTAAAAGCAGCATGCGGCCGAAGACCTCCTCAGAACAATTTGGCTGTTTTGGGATCACCGAAAGTTCTACTGAGTTGGCATTGTTATTCTTTCTTTGATGAACTGTTGATATACTTTCTTGATTTATGCCCTCATTGAATATCTCGTTCATTTCAGAATGTATTTGCTGCAATTCAGCTTGGGCAATCCACATGGTAACATTAAGCAGTTTGAACGAAGAAGCTAGGGCGAAATGGGGTAGGAACATGGCAGTGAAATGCATTGCTTGTTGCAGAGTCGGTAGCTGGAACTCCAACTGTACCATTATATACATTCCGAATCCAAAATTTATCAGCAAACCAGAAAAAAGCCAAATATACGCTATTGTTTCATTCCATGACCAAGATTGGGACGAATTCTTTGGTAGAGCTTGTATTAAGACATTCAATGCGGTCGTAACATGCCTCATCTCATAAAGAGAAAATATCATAACTTTGATACCCATTAATAGGTGCAGACGGATGCACTTGTGGAGAATTGGAGCCAGCTCTTGCAGGAAATAGAAAATCGAAGAATCGTTAAAGTGTTGTTGAAAACATATGGCATACCATAGTGCCAAACAAATAAAGTAAACAAAACCGACTACTGACAGTTGAAACTTGCGTGAGCTTACGCTAAACCACTGCACTTGGTAGCTACAGCCTAGGCAGAGTACATTCAAGGCACGCAATATTCGATTGTAATTCATTGTCTCTCACGTATTCACAATGGATTTCGATCTAACCGCGTTTAGAAACAGACTGATCATTGATCATGTCGGTTTTTTCGGATGTGGTTGCTACCAATTTTTTGCAGTGATATTTATCTTGGCAATAAGCGTGACTGTTGCGATTACAGCGTCAGATATTAGTCAGCGGGTCAAAGGGCTGGCTATTATAAATTACTATAATAATCATTTATGAATTTATGAGCGCGTAAGAGCAAATAAAATATTTACGAAAAGGCCATTCAGAAGGGGCAAACGCAGGAAACAATTTGGAGGGCGGTTTGGGTTTTAAAATAGTTTAAATAAATTCACATTTTATTGCTATATTGTAGGTACTCCTGTGTAGGTGTATATGCAATATATAATTTAATACCTAATTCCACCTGTAAATTTGAGCTCAAACGAGTCGGTGGTCTTCGAGATTTAAGGCTTTGAATTTAAATTTTTAATTTTAAAAGCAATTAAAAGTTGAGTTGAGTTGAGAATGGCCGCGTTCCATTGCCCTCTAGATGACTAGCGCACATGCCAAACTCCATATAAAAAAAACTGACATTTCACCATTTACGCTGGAGCTCTAGCACATATTGAGAAATTTCAGTTTTTTTTATATGGAGTTTGGCATGCCGCTAGTCATTTAGCGGTCAATGGAACGCGGGCATTGTTAACGTTTTTTCATAATGTATTTTCAAAGGCGACCGGGTTTGCAGTACAAAGTCACTTACTAGTGTATCTGATGTCGTTTTCCATTGGGACCATCAGATTTTTATTTCAGATCTCAGATTTTTCGTGGCGAATGGAACACGATAGGCAGATTGATCTGCTTTTGTAAATGTATTAGTGCATTATTAGACAGTACATCAGCTGTGCACATTTTTTTCGTTTGCCGATGAAAACATACGAATTTAATGTGGGAAATCATATCGACGAAGAATCGAAATCCACAGACCACAGATGACGAGGAAGAAGACGAAGATGATAGTAATTGCTCCAAAATTAAGTCCATGCCCATTATTTACGTTTTTGTTCCGAATAATTGCTTTTCACGAAGCTTTTCGTAATTTTGTTTTGAACACAAATTCCGAATGACGTAAAATAGCTGTACAAGGTATATTGGTATTAGTGAGAGTGTGTGCAAATCTCGAAAATTATCGCGATCTGCAAAAAGTGATCCGAATCAAAAAAAAGATTGATTTTTTGTCCCAATGGAACACGAAAAGTGATCCGGATCAAAAAAAAGATTGATCTTATGTCCCAATGGAAAACCACATTAAGGACTATTCACATGAGAGCGACCAACTATCTACGAACGAAAGAATATTCGCGAGTTTTGACAGTTCGTGAATTTCAGCAATCAGTTTTATTAGCAATTTCTAATTTGAGGTTAAGTTCGAATGTTTTATTCGCTAGTTTGTAGAACGCGGCTTAATGATGTGGATTAGAAATAAACTTTGACAATCCTCGCCAAGAGTATTTTCGATCGCCGCAAAAAGTTTGCAATTCCGACCGTCATTTTTAAAATCGAAACTCGGAGAAGGTACATAAAAATAAAATAAAATAAATAGGCATTTCCGAAAGGTGGAACCTTTGATTTGCCTTCTTGATTCGCCGACTCTTGAAAAGCCGGGGGTTGTCCCACACACCCACACCCCACTCTCCCTACGCTCCTACGATATCCATGTTTAATAGCATCAGTAGGCTTGTTGCGCAGTTTGCAATTTGGAAAGATAAGAGAAAGACCGTTCCGCAAAAGCGGTGTATTAAATGAGTTCTTCAATAAAATATGCACCCTTATTCTACGTGGCGTTTATATTAAACGACTGCTGGCGTTTCTGAGTCGAGTCGCTTTTAGTGTCGTTTTAGTATCGGTATTCTATTCCTTGAACGCCTCCTCTCTCATTTATTTTACATTCCACATGAGTTCCACACCAGCAACTGATAATTGACAAGTAGCAGTATGTATTTATGGCAGCAAAAGGGGGAGATTTTTTGTTTGTAAATTGTTCAACACACGGAATTTAAATCCAAACAAAACCAAACGAAAAATGTGTTGAACAGTCCTAATGGTCGCGATATTACAACAGTTTAAATCAAGAAGACGAGGTTAATAAGGTGTTCGTCTTCTAAACTGTTGTAGGTATTTATGTTTGGTATTTTAAAGTGTCAGTTAATTTAAAACTGGCTTCGACATTGCGTTTTCTTGCGGTGTAAGGAATGATTTCAATTTGTTTCTTGCCCAGCCAACCCTTAGTAAAATCCTAACAAAAATGCTTACCATTATCGAAGAATATGCCCAAAATGGATTTGATCGGGGTTTGTTATTTTCACCCTTAATCATAACAGAATTATGAAATCACTGCATAAATGTAAACAATTACCAAAACTCACATGCTTTTTTCTTAAATTTGCCTCCTAGTCGTTTAAGAATTTGTAATGGACAATAATCGGCGTTTTATGAGTCGTTTTGTGCAACTAAAACGACAGTCAGAATGCGAAAAACTGTGTTGAACTTGTGTTCCACACTACTTAACCGCCACATGTCGTTAAACGACTTTAAACGCCTAGAAACACGCCACATGCAATACCGATTTCAAAAAACGCCATTTGTCGTTTAATATAAACGCCACGTAGAATAAGGGTGATGTTTTTAGGCATTTATTTTTTGAAATATGTAAACAATACCTACATGTAACAAAAACTAATTTTTAGATTTAACAGAAATTGTAAAAACGTAAGAAATAAATTGCTACCTATGTTACAACACAATGTCAAGTCGTTTAGATACAGCGTGTTTCAAATAGGTATATACGTTTCTAGACCTCGTTTATTGCTGAATTAACAAATATTTTTAGGATTTGACAAGTAAAATTGGGAAACATATCAAAACCTAACAGCACAGAGTATGTCGTTGTGTTATATTATGGTGTTTTTGATTAAGAAAATAATTGTCATTTCCATCAAAAATGCAAACCTAGAAGTGTTCTTTTTTATTTTTCATTGATGAAGAGTAATGAGCAATGGCAGGTTAATTCTTACAAAGAATCACTCTATCGTTCCTTATTGCTAGGGTTTTTGTTTTTGTTTTTCACTCGTCAAATTGACAGCCCGTCGTCAGTTTCCCCGCTGTTGTTGGTTGTTCCGATTTGGACAATGCAATGAATCTCGTTTTGAAAGCTATTTATTTTTTGAGGGTCTTTTATTTTATCAACGTTTGGCTTTTTATTTGTTCAAGTTGGCCACCACTGGAAGTTGGTGGAGCCTGACCTCTTTTTTAAATTTATTTTAAGTACCTAATCACTCCACCAATTTTTAAAAATTAAATTTTATATCAGGTAATTTATTCCTCAAAAGAGAATAGATCTAGTCGAATAAAAAAACAATAACAAAAACTTCAGTTTAAATTCAATATACATACATACATGTGTATTGCATAGGTGTAGATAAATGTAGAACCCGTTTACCTACATAGTTTGCTTTAAATGCTAGATTGTACACAGATGTTAAACAGCTGTGCAATCATACAGTCAAGGAGGCTAGGCGAGTGAGATGGCATTTATACGTTTAGCTGCACATGCACTTACAAAGTGCGGGCGATACCCTATATGAGCTGCGCTAAGAGGCCTGCTTCTGCTTCGCTACAATATACATACAAAACAAAGTCCATTATCTATCTATGAGGTAGGTAAGGTAAATGTAAGGTACTGTAACTAGGAACGGAATATATGCTACGCTCCTGGACTGGAGGCAGTTGAGTTGAGCATTTATTTTAAAATGAGATCAGCTACAGCTTGATTTTACTCAAAAACAAAACATATTGAACAACAACAGAAAAGAGCTCGGCTTGTATCTTGTATCTTGTTTTACTTCTAAATGAACTCATACATTCTCTCGCCAGACACAGCAGTGAACGGTTGTGCGCGGAAAATTTTAAAGTAATAAAAAGTCATTTTGCGTACCTGATCATACTGACAAAGTAAAAGTTTTCTTCAAAATATTACCTGTCAGTGTGATTAAGTGACCCAATAAAAAAAAAAAAAAAAAAAGGGATCATAAATACCGCAAACAAAGGAAAATGCCAGGTAGACCACTGACACCTGAGTCAGCCCTCGCTGCCCTTGAATCACTTTTAAAGAGAATTAAGGACGACTTGGGACCTACCTATGGAGCAAGAGTGCGACAAATGCTAGAACAATTCTCGGAAGAAGTTCCGAGAACTGTAGAAGAAGAAGAAGAAGAGCCAGAGGACGAAGCCGATGTTTTTATGGATTCTGAGGAAAGCCAAGGATCTACCACTGAAACATCAGAAGACGAAGAGGACATCAACTCACCACCAGACAACGGCGAAATAAATCTTGCCAGCAACACCGAGGATGATGTCTCCGACAATTCAAGCCGTAGTTCGTCGCCCCTTCCTGGACAAAAGCGGGCCAGAAAGTCAACCAACTCATCGACCAAGAAGTCGAAAAGGGATCAGCAGGTTAAAGAGATATCCGCTGTAGCACCAGTATCAGAAGTCCAGCAACCGACACCAGTACCGGCACCGTCAATACACCAAACGACAACAATTACACCAGCAAGTAATCTGATATCATCAACACCACAAGCACAAACATCAACAGTGGCGCAGAAGAAGAAAAATGGAATGCCACCAATCATCTGCTTTTCCGGTAACATCGCCGAAATCAGCAGATATGCCAAAGGACAAAAAATAAACTATACCCTCAAGAATGTCAACACAACGAAGACGGTCATAAATGCTGCTAATCGGGAAGGTTTTGATGCCATCAAGAACTTCCTCAAGACAAGGAAAATACAGCACCACTCATTTACACCACGAGAAGACCGACGGACGTTATTGATGCTCAAAGGGATCCACTTCTCTTACAGCACTGGTGAAATTGAGGAGGAGCTCAAAGCCGAAGGAGTACCTGTTATAAAGGTTTCGGTCTTCAAATCGTCGAAAGCAAAAGGCAAGGCGTTTAACTGCTTCGTTGTAGAAGTCAACAAAGCATTTGACGTCACCGAAGTCTGTAGGAAGACACTCCTGCTAAATCAACGGGTGTACTGGGAACGCCTCAAGAACAACGACATTGTGCAGTGCAAGAATTGTCAGCGATTCGGACACGTCGCCACTAATTGCGGCATGGCATACGTTTGTGTCAAATGCAAGCTCAATCACCAACCAGGAGAATGCAAGCGAAAGGAGTCATCGGACACCGAAGTCTATTGCGCAAACTGCAAATCCACAGGTCATCCAGCGAGCTACAAGGGATGTCCGCAGTACAAACTTAAGCTGGCTGAAAAAGAGAAGCAGGTCACACTGAAGAAAGCGCAAAAGGAATTCGCAGCAAAATCTGCTTGCACATTGACAAAACCAGCCGTCAGTTTCGCCTCAATAGCCAGGATGGGCTTAACCCAAGTTCAACCACTGCTGAACCAACCAAAAACACCATCTAAGCTACCACAACCACCAACTATGAAGAAGCAACATCCTATTCGGAAGAACCAACCCAAGACCGGAAATGTGAACCTCGGGGAAGAAGTCCATCGAGTATTTGGTGCCGATCTATCCGCCATCATGAAGAAGGCTCGTAATGCCGTCCCTCCCAATTACTCCAGCATGAGTGAAGAGAATAAATCCGTGGCATTGGCCACTTTTATTTTCCAACTATGCAGTACATAAGGAAACTGCGTGTAATTGCATATAACGTTAATTCGTTATATAGCCTCAACAAAAGAACGGCTTTCCACCTCTTCATGAAGTCCAACAACCCAGATATTGCACTTATAAGTGAAACGATGCTGACCAGCCGGAACAAGATGGATCTTAAAGACTACCATTTCTTCAAGACTGATAAAGTGGAAGGCAAACGAGGAACAGGCATTTTCGTAAAAAAGACCATCAACAAGGGAAGGATCACACAATTCCCCATTCGTGGACTTACCTCATTCGAAGCTACTGGAATAGTCATCCGAATGAATCCATCCGAAACTCTGGCGGTCATCAGCATTTACAACAAGTGCAACGCTAACACTCCGAATATCCAACACGATCTGCAAATCTTGAGCGGACTCCTAACCCAACACACATTCGGGATGATCGGCGGAGACTTCAACGCAAGGCACCAAATGTGGGGAGATACGGTTGATAGCACCGAAGGCGTAGCAATTGTCAACTGGATGGAAGACAATTATGACAACCACTCCCTCGTTGTTGTATCCCAACCAAGACCGACCTTCCCCAGAACCCCATCTTTCCTGGACTTCTTCATGGTGACCTCTAACCTGGTAAACATCCTCCCAGAGATACAGAACTACGAGTGCAAAACTCTTACCAGCGACTCTGACCATGAAGCAGTGCAGCTGATTATTAGGCTTCATCAACCGATCTTTACGAACGAGCAACCAGGAGGTGACTACATAAACTTCAAGGAATTGGATATAGAGCTATTTCATAGAGAAGTCGAAAATAATATCACCCTACCCCCAGCGACAAGAAATCTCTCCAATGATGAGATAGACACAGCCGTTGAAGACCTTCAGAGTGCAGTAAACCGAGCACTCGATATGCAAAAGAGGCCTAAGACGTCGAAGGACAGATACAGCCACCTTCCAGTCTACATCCAGAACCTTTACCACCACAGACAACGCTTAAGGAAACGACTTCAAAGAATACGCAACCGGGAATGGAACACGGTCAACAGTGACTATCAGACCGTTCTGAGTGAACTAAACTGCACTAACATCATGTTCAAGAATGCAGTACAGCACTACAACGATGTTCAGATGCAAAAGAGGTTGCAAGACATTAAGCCCGGCCCCGATACCTTTAAAAAAATTAACCGAATCATCGGAAAAGGTCTAAAAATGCCAGATACACTAGGCACCAATCCTGGAACCGCCACCACCCTTGATGAGAAGGCAGAAGCGTTAGCTATATTCTTCGAAGGCAACTTCAACCCATCGCCTCCTAACGATCCTGTATTCCTCTCTGAAGTCCATGCAACAGTCAGAAGCATCGAAGAATCGACGACAGCAACTACTGCGTTCACTGACACAAATCTAGCCGACAACCCCGTGGATGATGACACCTTATCAACACCAGAGGAAATCGCTGAAATAATTCAGAACAGTCACTCTAAGAAGTCAACTGGACCGGACAAAATATCCAACTTCGTCCTGAAAAAGCTGCCGCAGTCAATAATGATCCTGCTAGCTATAGTGATGAACAACTGCATCAACAACTGCTACTTTCCTAGGAAATGGAAGACCGCTAAAATAATAGCCATTCCGAAGAAAGGCGACCCCAACAACGTCAGAGGATATAGGCCTATATCGCTACTTTGTAGTGTGAGCAAAATACTCGAGGAACTCATCCTGCGGAGAGTGAAAGATGTGTGTAACCAACTCAACATCATACCGGACATACAATTTGGATTTCGGGAAAAACATTCTACGTTGCACCCATTAATGAAGTTCCACCATGATGTCACGAAGGCTCTCAACAACCACCAAGTCACAGTCGCATGCTTTCTAGATGTGGAGAAGGCATTCGATTCGGTGTGGATTCAAGGACTTATTCATAAACTTAAACAGCTAAGTTTTCCTTTACCACTTATTAAAATAATTTTTAGCTTTCTTCACTCCAGGTCCTTTTTTGTACAAATAGAAGACAGCCATTCCCAAACAAAAAGCATCCGAGCCGGTGTAGCCCAAGGGTCAAAATTGGGTCCACTACTTTTCAACATCTTCACATCCGACCAGCCTCGGCTCGAGAACACAACCAATAGCTGCCTGTTCGCCGACGACTCCGCCACATATAGCAGCTCAATGTCCCCCGCCATAGCAGCACGAAGAGTTGAAGTCCATGTCAGCAAACTTTTCGAATACTACCAAAAATGGGGCATACGAATCAACACTGCCAAATCAGAACTAATCTGCATCAGAAGACCAATTAGAGGAAGAAGTAGAGGTAGATCAGCCACCAATTGTCGTAATGTAACGCTGAGACTACCTGATGGATCAGCGCTGTCAACCACAAACGACATTAAATATCTTGGAGTCAACTTTAACGAGCGATTCAAATTCAACCCACACCTGAACACTGTTCTCAGGAAGGCTGCATTCGCGTTTCATCGAGTCTACCCGCTGATGAAGAAGCAGAACGGACTGAGTAAAAAAACCAAACTGCTGCTCTACAAACAGCTTATAAGACCGGTAGTAACATACGGTTTTCCCATTTGGTACACTATTTCCAAGACGTACATGAAGAAGCTGGCCATTTTTGAGAGAAAACTCTTAAGGATCTGCACAGGACTACACTATGATCCAATTCGAAAGAAAAACGTCAGAAATTCAAGACTCTACGAAGAAGCCAGCATCACCCCCCTGGAAAAGTACATGGTCACACTTTTCCAGAGAATACTCGGGAATGCATCCAACCATCCAAACCCTCTAGTCCGAAGGATTGCGGAAACCCAACACATCTCAGAGCATCGCTACCTCCATGTATTGGCTCTACTAAACGAGGACCTATTCCCAAGAGACACCGACAGGGCAACTATACCCTTCTACGATTTGACCGAGACATCCCACCATCGAGGATAATACCAAGATGAACAACCCTCTCTACCACCACAAGGACATCGACACCCGGATTTGAACACCCTGAGGTCAACCCTGACAACGATGCATACTACGAGTATGAATCTGAGAAAACAATTACAATTTATTTATGTAAATCTAATTATTTAAAAAAAAAAAATCATTGTAAACCGTTGGGCCCCTGTTGTTGAGCCAACACACAAAATATTAATTATTCATCAGCACTTGTAAACTAGCCTTAAGTCAAATTGTATATATAAAAGTTCAATAAAAAAATTAATGTTAAATGAACTCATACTGCTCAGGGACGCCCAGTTAACTAGACACGATATACATATGAATTCGTTTTTCGGCTAGTTCGCTGTTTTTAATTTAATTAGACCTACACACTCACAAGACAACACGCTGAAGCTGATCGGAACGCCATTCGCCAGTGCTTGAATTTAAATCAAAACATTGAGTTCGCTACCCGCAGTATGATCGCAGACGTTCATCGTAGTGGAAGTGGAGTATCTCAAAAAAGGCAAAATCAAAACGAATTAAAGCACATACGTACGCATAAACTCAAATTGAAATATCTAGACATCTACTTAAATTGAATATTGAAATTGGAGTGTTGTTGTTTATTTATTGGACTGAATGATATCGTTGTGGTTATTTGTTTAACTTAAAATTGCGAAATATTTCTGCAGTGGGTGTCGAGTGAAAGTGATAAGTTATCGATTTTCGTTTTATCTTGGATTACGCGACAGTCACACGCCAAGGCAATCTTATTTTGAAAGGTAACTTACAACAAAATGTTAAAATTTATATTTACTTCACTATCCTCGCAGAATGTTGAATTTTTTTTATCTTTCGAGTGGTAGTTGTTTGTCAGATTTTGTATTCAATTTATTGATTAACATGCATTATATGGTTATTTAATTTGGATGACGTTTTCAAGAACATTTGGACGATTTTGTGGTTTCCAAGAAATACAAAGAAGTGTGAGTGCCTATGTACATACTGAATTTGTTGAAAAATATGATCTTATCGATTCGACACAAAGGATCACCCTTGCCTTTGTGCCATACTTTGAGTACCTAACCTAGACTGTTGTAGCCATGAAGTCGGTAGGTATGGAGTTATTATGTTGTTGATATGCTTTTGTTTGTTCAAAATTATTGAATCGGGATAGGTACCTACAAAAAAAAAAAAAGCAAACAACATTTATTTAATCATGTATAGGTACTTGCTGTAGAAACTGTTTGTAAATGGGAGGAAGGTATATTTTTTCACCATTTTCTTACGAAATTCATAAAGGCGACAAAAAAAAAATGCAAACAAATAATTCGAATCTACCAGATACTGCGTGGAAATGCATTTCATGATCAACCATAAAACATTTTCTATAATAAATATTTACTTTACATACTATTCGAGTCCAAACCATTGAATAATAATAATTGACTGGAGAGAATGTGGTTCCAAAAGAATGGGGCGAGGCATACTGCAAGAGCCACTACCGAAATTCAGGGGACTGCATTTCCGGGTCGCTTATAATCTCTTGGTTTGGCGATTTGCACTGGTCAAGAATGCAAGGACCTATTGGCAAGAGTGATGGAAAATGACATAAATCGGGCCCAACGCATCATCATTCATCAATTCATTTTCTTGTCTTAATGGGAGACAGTTTATTTAAGACATCAAAAAAACATTACCCAAAAGGGGTATCTACACGACACATTATCACTTAGCTGGCGGTCACCAGTGACCTGTTAGGTTTTGTTTCTGTTATCCGGTAGATTATGCAGACAACTGAAACGTAAAGTTTTAAGTAAATACGATTGTTTTTAAATTCCTGAGAAAGCCCACTAAAAACAGTAAAATCATCTTATAAGGGAAGAAATTACGAAAATGCGGAGATACGTTTTTTATTATTGTGCTTAGAAAGTTGTAATCCCCAAAGAATATAAATACTTTTACTATTATACCTACCTCTTAAAACGGAGGAAGAGGGGTCAATTCGAAATAACTGTTGGATAATTTGTACTTCTTTATCAACGTCCGAGTTTCAAGTTAATACAACTTACACTTTCTTGAGCATAAAAGGTCCTTCTTAAGAGGATTGGGGATCATATCCACAAATCCTTTGTTGGTGCGCGTTTACCCATCAGCTAGTGGATATCAGTTTGGTCTGTGTTTTGGCTGTCAGTCACAGAACTGATGCATATATGAAAGCTGAAAGCGCTTAAATTATAATCCCATATAGAATTTCTTAAAAATAAAAAGAAATATATAAATAGCCTAAATATCCTTTGCAGACATAGTTTTGTTTTTAATGCTTCAGCTGAGTAGGAACAATGGCTTACCGGTTAGTGTGCTTGAGCGAGGGATTTCAGGTTTTACCCAATACCAGAAACCAAAACTGGATAGAGCGCTCAATATTTTATATAGAAAACTGCAATAGTTTTGGCTACCGACAGAGATTATATTGTCTATACAGTAAGTTAAAAGCTCAAATCCGCGAGCGACTAATACCTTACGAAATTATGCGGACTTTACATACCTATACAAAAGACAAACAAATTCCTACACGTATTACTCGTTTAAGAATGCGGGAATTAGGGCCCTGATTTTATTTTTTATCTTAACTTAAAGACTCGATCACATTTCACAGTGGCGAACGCAACTTTTGACTCTGTACATAAAATCGGTTTGTTTTTTTTCATTTTCTTTTTTGGAGCCTTATTTCATTGGGGCCTAATTTCCGATAGCGAGGTAGGTTTTAAAATATGTATACTTTAACCAAGTCCTGATCCTGCATAACAATTTGAACATAATTCTGATGCGCAATTAGCCAGCTATTCAAATCGTTCCTTTCAACCCTAGTTAACTCCCATATGAATATATGGTATGATTATGTATGTATGTATGTAATAGGGACATTAGCACCGGCCTCGGCACTCACTGAAGCTAAGCTCTGGGCCTCCGGGTATCGTGAAATAGCGCCAATGCGAATGGAAAGGTTCTTACATATAACCGTATTTATCAGGCACATAGGATGTGGAGGTCCCATTTATTGTAAATCTTGAAATTACTTTGAGTTCTTAATCTCTTCCATAGCTTTGATTTTTGATGTTGTTGTGGATTTCCCAATTCCACGTAATTCCATTACTATATCCTTGATTCTTACTTCATATTTCGGTGTCATTTTTAATTTTTAGTGTTTATCAATTGTTAATTTGTCAAAATGTCTGAAAATACAAAAAAATCTTTTAAAATCGTTAATGCTTAAAGATAAGTTGGTTCCTCCAAATGGACCTTAGTCTGGCTTTGATTTAGAGTTTACGCTTTCACATCAGTCCTAAGTCGCAACGAATCACAGCGTTCCTGATATGCAAGTGTGACCCTTGGCTCCTTGGCTGACACTAAACAGACAGGCTGATTAGCCATTTTTAGGCGGGTGCCCGCCCGCGGGAAGGAACAACAAGTAGAGGAGTTTTGCCCACCCGAATATATGGTATGATTATTTGATTAAATTCTTGACCGTTTTGTATCTCTTCATTTATCGTCTAAATTTCTTTTAAAGATACAATTTTTGTTGTTTCGGTTGAGAGTATATATTCGTTTTCTTTGCCTCTGCTTTTGAGTGTCAGATAAGCTCAATTATCTGCGGTTCCCTTTAATTCATCTGTTTCGAGATGTCATGTGATATTGTCGTTAATAAATTAAATTGATTACTTTGATGGTCATTGTCATTAAATGTAACCTAACTCAACGGGCCGATATTCTCTTACTTATGATGCTGTAAATAAAAGATCGTATAATGTTTTCCATTTTAATTATGTAATGGCTGCAACCGAATTCGTTTAATAAACAAACACAATCCGTCTGCTACTTTGTGTATAAACATATAAAGTCGGCATTTACAGAAAATATCAACGAGTAGGTACCTACCTATTTTGACCTCGAAGCAATACAAATTTACATTACATTTTATTTTACGTAATAGTGTAAAGTCCATGCGTACACACTTACTTCCTCCATTTGATTACATACAATGCAACCTCGATTATTGCTAATGAGGTCAATGATTCGTTTGTTAATAATTTATACATCCGAAATTACAAAGTTGAATACCTATACGTTTACGGCAAGAACCAAGAACGATTTTGTATTACGTATGCATGCTCTTTGTTGATCGGTGTGATAATATAGGTAGGTACCTAGGTATTTGGCAATACCTACCAATATTTGATATCCGGCAGAACCAGAACAGTCTTTCTTAATTTATTGTTGCTACATACGTATAGCCACAAATTGTATTATTTTGTGGAAGAAATCTCTATTCCATTGTGAGAAAAATCAACGATTTGCGATAATATTCTCCTTATCGGATCGGCTTACTACAGGTCAGTCGTGCGACTGACAACAAAATACTGCTAAAAAAAGCCCCAGAGGTCATCAATAAATTAATTCCGACGACACTTTTTGGTTTTTTTCAAGATTGTCTGTCATTCATAGCTCAGACAAAAAAAGTTGACAATCTAACAAATGGATTGGGTATAATTTTTATAAAAAAAACTCTTCCAGAAATATCGAACTAACAAAAATATAGGTACCTACCTACATTAAAAAAAAGTGACGATCGAATTGAAATGCGCAATTTGAATTCCCCATCTGTCTTAAATAACTTGTTCGATTTAGAATTTAGGAATTATTAATTGGATTCGATTAATTTGATTAGGCGTGATCCAATCTGACCCCAGTAGCAGAATATTGCGCACTATGTGCAACTTTTTTTCGTGTTGGTAAATAAAACCATTCAACCTCACCTTATATTGGAAAACGTAATATGTATATAACATTCCATACTCAAAAAATAAAGATAAATATTGTTAGATTGACGCACGTTTTGATCACTTTGTTTTTTTTTAATAAACAGTTGACCACACCTACACTAATTTCGGAAAACGAAAAGGCCAATGGTAAAAATGTGTACAACAGCTTATCATGTTTATTGGTTATCCTTTCAAATCATAAGAGTTCGGCTACAAAGAAATATATAGGACAGGTATTTCAATAATTGGAATTTTTTTAAGTTAACATTTTTAAGAACATACGAGCACGATTTATTTTCCAAGTCAATGCAGACTGGAGGTACCTAGCGTCTTTTGGAAAAAGTAAATGCCGGCCGGGGGAAGATTTTATCAATCTTTAGTACTCCCACCGTTCTTATATTAATTACTTATCCTAATTCAGAACTTTTATTTTTAATATGGAACATAATATTTTCTAATATATGTAAAAAATAAAGCGAATAAACGCTTTTTGGAACCTAACCATATTTAACCAGCTCTGAACAAACCAGCCTCTAATCTTTTAACTGACGCACCACAGAAGACTACATAGCTGCTGACTATGCCTATGCCTATTCTATAGTTACTAAAATGGCTGACTTTCCCCTGAACTTAACAAATAACCTCTAGACCAAATAACCGCGAGACATACATTTTCCAAAACCCTAATGAAATTTAATGGGGATTTTGACTTATATGCAACCGAAAGACATGAGATATGAACCTATAGAAGTAGAAGGTAATCACCGCTATCGTGGAATCCGCCGGGGGGAATTATTCACGGAAACAAATATTTTGGTATCGTCAAATCCGCAAGGTGAACAGTTCCCCATGTGGATAATGTTAATGAGTTTCACTGTATCGTTGAAAACGTTCAAATCGATTTTTTTCCGAATAAAATAGTACCCTTGTGGCACATCCGCAGAGATACAAAAAACGATACCCAGGTACTGCATCCTTCCGCTTTCTGGGTTTTTTATAATAGGTATTAATGATTCTATGGCCTTAATTAGAGCCGTATTAATAACTCATTACTTGTGCGCGTAGATTTATATGGTCCAAGACAAATCAGATAAGATAAGGCTATGTCGTCCCATTGCCTATTAACATCACTTTTGTTAGGCCTTCGTGAATGATTTTACCAAAAGAATATTTTTCTGCATTTCGTTCAATAAATGGAGAAATTGTATTTTATTTGTGATCTCCATTCTGCAAAATAACTACATATATACATAACTGTCTTTTAGTTAATTAAAAATAAAATAATAGTTTAAAAAACTAAAAAACGCTTTTATAAGTACATAGGTACTGCACTAAAAGCAAAAAAATAAAAATTAACCAATCTATTTTTAAGGTTTATCCTGAAAGGGGCTTAGTGTAAGCCATGTTTGTGTAGTTTACACTCAAATAATACAATACATAACTACAAACATGGCTTACACTAAGCCCCTTCCAGGATAAACCTTAAAAATAGATTGGTTAATTTTTATTTTTTTGCTTTTAGTGCAGTACCTATGTACTTATAAAAGCGTTTTTTAGTTTTTTAAACTATTATTTTATTTTTTGCTTTTTAGTGCAGTTTAATATCTACCTACATGCTTACAAAAGGTTTTTTTACTACATATTAGTTTATTGTATTGTCATCAAAACTGAAACATCAGCATGCAAAATTTCAAAGTCCTAAGTCAATGGACATAATAGATAGGTATGTATTTCACATAAATGAATGACAGGTATGGTTTGATTGATATTACTACGCGTACCTATACCCACCTATACACTTTCCATAGCTGCAGATCTCAAATATAAGTATGTACGATTGTGCATGTGCATACCTACATATTTACGCATCACAAACTCCTATATACGTACATATGTACATATGTACAAATTCAACTGCGCCATACATATGTATGAGCATACATTCTGAATGCCCGCCGCAGTGACAATTCTATTTTTAGAACGCAAATAAAACTACCCTTCCTAAGCACAACTGCAATCAAGAAAGCAATTTTTTTCGCATTTGGCCGAATAAGATCTATTTTCAATTTATTATATCTTGCCCTCTGGATGGATTAGAAAAATGAATGTTAGCTCAAAATACTCGGTAAAGTATTGCCTAACAATTAAAAGGATTTTTTGAGTTGACCTACATATATTTATGAGCATAATGGCAAGTTGAGCGTTGTAAGGTCGAAATAGAAAAGTTTGCACCCACTTTTTCCAACCCTTATAGGACGAATCGGTACAAAGTATCAATTAGGTATGTAATAGTTTTGACTTCTCTATTGACATATAAAGTTTCAAGTTAATACGGCTAATGGATCATGCGTTATGAAAAAGCCTCCCTCAAAGGGACAGGGGAAGTCAAAATCCAAAAATTCTTTCTAAATATTGCATTGTCTTCACAACCCAACCAGCATGGAAAATTTCAAAGTTCTAAGTTAAGAGAAAGTGGTTCAAATTTGACTTGCAAGATTTTGACACAACAAATTTTTCACGAAGTTAAGTAAAAGCCTTTAATTAAGTACACATACTTTTTTTAACACATTATCACACAGTCGTCCGTAAAATAGTCGACGACAGAAATGTATCATTTCCACGACAAACTCGTCACAAAACGCCATTTGTCGATCGTCGCCGCGACAAAAGTCATTTATTTTTAGTCGCCAATACCAAACAGTCGTGTCGTGTTTTTTTTTGTCGTAAACGACCACGACAGAGTAATTGCTAGATTGCCAAATAGGTCGACAAATTTGAAAATAAGATGGATGTCTATTGTCAATAGTGACTGACATGACAGCTTTTTCATTTTTACTGTACAAGAAATTTGTTAAGCAAAATGAAGTACGTAAGATTTTCAGTGGAGGCGACGAGGGGTAATATCGAAGATCATCTCTTTTAGGAATTTTTCGAGTTACCTGTAAAAATTGTCGTGGGGTAAAAATTCGAAGGCCACAGCATCCATAATCATGCATTCATTTCATCAGAACAGAACTTGATTTGTACTGAAATGAAAATAAATGATCAAGAAAATTCAAACTCTGTGAGCATACAGAAAACAAACATATTTTACCACTATGTACTGCCAATATTATCGATATCATCGCTGAGCAATTGAGAGAAGTTGAAAGTAACCCGCTTAGCTATTTGTATACAAAAACACGTTCAACCTGAACCTTGACAAGAAAAAAAGCTAATTGCAATTCATAGGTTTTTATTTCTCTTTTATTAGTATAAATGCATAATTAAATTTAACATATTTAGCCAGGTGGCCATTGCAATTGACGTCCACCCAAGAAATGCAAGTGCAAATGGTACACTGATTGTGCACCATCCTTACCGTCGTTGATCACAACACGGAAACCATCCTTCATGCCAAGGTCTTTCGCAACAGTTTTACCTACAATCATAAGGTGTCCTAAAACAATAAAATAATTGCATAATTCGTCACAATCAATTGTTTAAAATTATTATGTATGTACTACCTAAAAGTTCGGCATCCTCAGCACCTGCTAATGACAACTGGGCAATTGGTTTACGTGGAATCACCAAAAAATGAATTGGAGCTTGTGGATTCACGTCGTGGAATGCCACACACTATACAATAAGTACAAATTAAGAATAATTAAAATTCTTGCCTCTTCATAATGGAAGTCTTACCTTTTCATCTTCGTGGATAAATTTGCATGGAATTTCCTTGCGCAATATTTTGCCGAAAATGGTATCTTCACCAGCAGATCCGGCTGCTGCTTGAGCCTTCTCCACTTCGGACATTTAAGATTTAAATCCTCTAAACAACAAGAAAACAAATTAAAATCACCTTTTCGCGACCGGTTTCGCTGTCGTCAGGAAATTTCTACAGCACATTGAAACTTCAACGCAAAATGTCAAATGCTGCGTTCAGCTGGGCAAGTCATAAAGCACCCAGCTAACGGGGTGCTGTCAGTTGTGTACAGTCGGTCAAAGAAACATCTGTACTTTTTGAAGATGCATATTTTTTGTGTGGATGTTTATCGAATACATTTTTTTACTGAACTGAAACTGTTTTGTGTGCTTTAAGTGGTTTTTATAATAATTTATATTAAAATTCTATGCATATTTTCCAAACCACAAACATTTTTGGAAATTCATTCTACAAAGAATACATTTTTGTTTACAAATCTAAATCTGTACTGCAGCATCTTTTTCCAGATTTGTGTTTAGGGCACTGAAATCAATCGCACTAAATAAAAAATGAACAGTTAAAGTACATAATAATTTTAAGGTTAAGTTCGAACGAATTGTCCGTTTGAGGATTTGTGGATTGTGAATGAAATTTGACTTGATTTGTGTGGGCACAATACATTAACGAATCCTATGGGTACCAGCAGCTGGTATACAAATTCCCTTTTTTTCTCTTAGTCGGCAGTCTAATAAAGGAATATGTACATAGTCAATGGTCTGCGCATTACAAATATTTTTTTAATGTTTTCAAGTTTTCGAATTTTGCTACAAAGCGAGGATTCATGCAATTATGGCAATTTTGTATTTCATTGATTCATGATTCACGATAATCTTCCCTAACTTGTATATTTTTTAAGTCTCATATCTTTTTTTTTAATTATTTATTTAACTATACAAATTTCTACCTAACCTAATTCAATATTTTGTTCTCTTTGTGTACTTTTTATTTAGTTTCATTTAAAAGAGATGGATGCAGTTAAAACATTTTTCGCAAGTAATAAAACCGCATTTTCAAATGGCAAGCAACAAACGGGATTCGGTGGCTCCACTAATAATGCTGAGTCCAACTCTGTAGGTGGTGGAAACTCTGATGGAAAAATAGTCAACGACATGAAGAGAAAGGACAGTGATAGCTACTTCTATATTATGTGAGTGATTATAAAATATAATAAATGTGCAAGGTTGGATGGTGTGTTCCTTATTATCAAATGATTAGAGACTCTGACGGCTATGTTTGGCTGTTGTTTGGCCTTCGAATTTAATGAAATATATTCCCCCTAATGGCCCCATGCAGAGTTAAGAGATTATTTCTATTATTAGATCAAATACTTACTTAGGACGGATTTAAGTACGTAGTAAATTTTTGTGTTTACTACAAAAAAACACAGAAGAAAAAATGGGATTTAGCTATCTATTTTTTTTTATTTTTGATAAGCTGATTTTATTTATGATAAGCAATCAGTGGTCTTTTTTTGTGCTAGCCTACTGCGTAAATATGAAGACAACTTATTGCTTTTGAAAATGTCTACGCCGCAAACTTCGTTGATTGGTAACATGCGATATCATTGTGCTATGACAATAGATATTGTGTGTTGATCATAGTTAATATTCACGTATTTGCAGTATACAATCTGTAATAGGTATTCAGAATAGTTGTGTCAAAGAATAGAGCTGGTTATGTTAAACACATGTCCCCAGCTGGGATTCGAAGACTTCCATAGTTTTCCACATCCGTGTCATCAGTCTGGCCCTATAGAATTATTGAAACGTTTTGAAAACCTTCTTCGTATGGAATAGTTAAAGATACGCCATCACTTATGACGACGATCTTCGAAGATGATGTTGTTTTCGAACAACTCACGGGTTCAATTCGAATCCCAAAAAAAAAAAAAAAAAAAACAACTTGCGTCACCTCTCGTTCGGGTTTGGCATAATATAGGCCATGTTTAGAATTTTTTTTATAATACATCAATTTTAATCATATTATTATTAATGAACTAAATTCCGATAAAACCTTTGGTTTTCAGTAGGTACATGGGATGAATTGTTTTGACGTTGATCATCCTAAAAGTTTAGAATTATGTTTATCCGTTGCGGCAACGTATTCAACTTATAAATGTATATACAACTATAGTATACAAAAACAAATAGGTAGACACGAATTTGACCCATAAGCAAAGCATATTATGCCGGATGCCACGGATAAAATATTTCTAGCGATTTATCCAGTTGCTTCTGCAGTCAGGAACGTACTAGGCTTTTACTTAGTAAATTTAGAATTTGTTAGATTTCACTATTCTCCTTTATGTTTTTACGTAACAATGACGTTTATGGGAATGATAATCATGCGACGTCTTCAATCAATAATAAATTTATCATTTTCCGCTATTCGTTCGCTTTTAACATTTATGTTCCAGTTTTCTATTTATAGCAGCACAAAATGCGATGAATTTTGCATTTTTTCTGCAAAATTGTATTTCAACCTTACCTATTCTTAATTTTAGATTCGTTACTCTTTGTTCATTTAAACTGTGTTAATAGAGCGAACTTAGTTTAACTGACTGACAAGCATACACAATGAGTTTTGTTATTCCAATTCCACCTCCTCAACGATAAAAACTCATTTCAGGCATTTCAGCCATCATTGGAATTATGTCTTTGTTTATAGAATACGTGTTTAACACCAAACCTTCTTTTGTTTACCGAAAAAATAAAATTTAATTGTTTTTACCCTTTTTTGCTTGCAGGTGGCGGTCTTAAGCTGAGAATGGCGTTCAACCCACATGTTTACTTATTCATATTTTTTTTTTATTGATAACTAAGTGATACTAGTATATAAATTATTTGTTTTAGTGATAATGTACAAAAAAATATTTTATATGATACACACATATTCAGTGAAATCTATATTCGTATGCTATAACCCAAATGGACACTTTGGTTTTGTCAGTGTTTTCTTGGACAATATTTTTAATTATATTCGGACCAATCATTTTCATTTTATGCATTTATTTACCTGAAATTCCCATTATACTGATGAGATATGTTCGATAGACATTATTTTCAAATTTAAAGGTGAACTAAATATTGAAATCTATCTATTTAAATTATTCCCTTATATAAATTTATCTTAAATACTTTTATATATATTTTTATACTATTTTGCTATGATATATCTTATGTATAACAATTCAATAAATTTTATAATACTAAACACGCTTTATTTAATCAATGTGTTGACAGAAGATTTTTAAACACGATCAGGCAAAGAAAACTGGAAAGGCTTTTTATGACAGGTAAAAAGACATTTAAAAAAGTTTGTTGGAATGCGAAACTCAAACTCCTCTTTATACTGGCTTTATACTGTTTTCTTTTGGTAAATTGTGATTTTCGGTCCCGTTTGCGAACTCTACGAGCTGTACAGCGGCATCGACCTGGTTAGAAAAGTAAGAATCTCTTTAACCCAAAGGAACAACACAGTAAAAGACTTCGCCTTAGGTGCCGCACACAAGTGGTAGAGGCCCTTAACCAACTGGTGCGAAACTGGAGGCAGTTAGTCAAAGGTTGAGCTAACTGGGGAGGCGTATTGGTTGAGACCCAGGTCCACCCCGAATTGTAGCGCTATCTAAGTAGTAAGTAAATGCATATTCGTACGCGTACCTCATTCTTATTATATTCACCCCTATTCCCGTTGGCGTTTGTCGTAAACGCCTAATATTTCATTTCGGTTTTAAATCAATGTTTGTAACTTTTTTGAGACAAGCGATTTGAAAATACAGTGAACACATAGAAAAAGAAGCAAAATCGTTAACAAAAGTTCGAAAAAAAATCTGAATATCGTTTTTATAACGACACGACAAATGAGTCGTGAACGACAAACGCCAACGGGAATAAGGGTGATTATTTGATACTACAAACATAAGCATACCTACCGAAAAAGTTAGATGTTTATCAATTTGCCACGTACGAAACTTAGACTTAAACTGTAAACAAGCGTATTTATTTGAGTAATAAATTACTTAAATTATCAAGTAAGTGAGGAAGGGGCTATGAAACCCGATAGTGTTTGTCCATCTGTCTTCTGCAAGCTTTATCTGTATTAGATTAAATAGCCTACGGCTAATGCTAATATGGCACTACCAAAAAAGGTGTAACAGACTATCTTAAAGTAAAAACGCAAAAAACATTGTTCTGCTTTAAGTATTTTTATAGTAACATAAATAGGAAACATTATGTTGGTTATGGTAAGTAAGATGTAAGATATCCTACGCTGGCTGTTTGTATTTACCGATAAAAATCTTCTTTAATTACCACGAACAATCTCAGCATATATTTATTTAGTTGAAAAACAGCATAATAAATGAGTGTCTGTCGGCAATGTTTAGCAAATTTATTAGATCTGCTACATTATGTACCTGAATTTGTATAGTCTAGTTAGTACATACGAATTTCTTTTATTATACATATAAGGAATAAGAGCATTTATATAAGCCAATTAGTTTTCCCAAACATAGCTAGATTACTATCCTAACTTTGAACAGTTGTTGTTGTATCCTTGATAATTTCTCCCTCGGGGAGCTCCCTCACCAAAGACAGAATCCTATCCAACTTTTGCACTTGCAAAGTATGCTGATCTAACCATAATTGTTTCTTTGGTGGTTTAACCATGACCCGCAAATTTGGTGAAAGCTTAAGCGATGTTGTTGTTCCCCTGTGTAGTAAAAATACAGTCACATAAGTAAATCACAATATAATGTTTAATATTAAACTTACTTATCGTCTCCGACAATAAGGAAAGGCAACTTCTGATTGAATGCGAGCCTTGTAAGCTTGTTTTTTCTCTTCGGCACAACTGCTTGTATACAAATTGCCTTGTACTTGTTAACATTTAGGTCAAAAACGAATACTTTTCCTTCCGACGTGACTGCTGCAAATACTGTACTCGAGTAGGGAGCCCATTTGACATCGCCTACACATGAGCCAAGATCAAAAATAAAGAGTGGTTCACTACGCATATCCTCCCAGATCTTGATTCTCCAATCACCGCTGCAGGATGCAAATATATTCGAATTGAATTTATTGAAGTCAATACGATACACCGAAAGATAGTGTGCTTCGTAGGTAATAAGATATTTTGAGCTATAAGCAGTGCTGCACTTGTAAATGAGACCTTCCTCGGTTCCGATTAAAAATATCTCCGGCTGGGTTGGATGGAAGGTCATACAGGTGGCACAGCCTTTAAGGCGCATTTGGGTACCATCAGGACCCTCCACTATTCCGTTTTCAAGAAACAGTGTAATGATAACAGTTATAGCAAATTTATGTTGCATTAGCACCCAGTTGAAAACTCGACCATCAGACGAGGCTGTGTAAAAGTTGATCTCTCCATCGGCCATGTCAGGACCCCATTTAATCTGAAATTTATTACAATTCAGTGAAATGAGTTAGTACGCAAATAGTTTTATTACCTCAGTAACACTCTCTGAGTGTTTTCCATTAACACCTTGTGACATGTACAGCGGCTCCTTAGCGTTATTTTTGAGATCATAAACTGCAACGTTACCGTCATACATACCTAAATATAAATTATTGGGTATAATACACGAGTATTTTGAATCGTTTCCTAAAAAAATCATTAAAATGTAACAAAACCTTTTGTAGCATTCATGATCATGACAAATCAATGCTATTTTACTAAGTTAAAATTCCATAGGCACGCTATAGCAGCTTAAGAGGCTGTTGCAGAAAATGGTTGATTACCAAAAATTGTAGCAGATTGGCAAATATTGTGGGAGATTCTAGAGAAATGCAAAAAAAATATTAAGGGTAGTCACTTAATCTGATAATTTTATGCAGCTCGTAAATGTACAAATTTCTGCGGTGCTTTAAATGAACACCCCTCGGAAATGTTATTGCGTAAATCGACTGTTTTAGTTTTAGACCTTGCATAAATATAGGTATACATGATAGATTTTACTTTTAACTATGGTGTTAAGCAAATAAAATCTCATACATATTTTGGGAATCACAATCAAAAATTATTGAAAGTTGCTTAAAAAATATTGCAAAAACTATTTTGTTTTTGTCTAGTACTTATGTTTTCAGTTTTGAAGGCATGATCACTTAACCGTGTCGTTAGGTTGTTCGTTGTTCCATTTCTCAGACAACTAAACACTTTTCGAAATCAATTTGGTAATTGTGTACAATTTTATAGATTTCGTAAAATATATCGCGAATGACATCTCTTAACATCATATGCCAGCAATGAAGAGTGAAAGGTGTAATAGAAGCCTAACATGGTCTAATCGTAACTGCACTCAAACGTAGGTATGTAGTTTTCTGTTCTTTTAGAGTTACGGCAATTGTTGGATAACGTACAATTTTATCGGACAAAACTTACCAATCGCAACAAGAAATGGATATTTTGGATGAATATCGCAGCACATAACACCACTTTCCGTCATGACTGTGAAAATACGAAATTTAAATCAAAGTGGTCAAATTCCAAGCAGATAACTTACTTATGTAATCAGGAAACGAGGGATTTTTAATTGTAAACAAGCAGATTGACCCTTCAGCTGGTTGCTTCATAAATTCATCTAAATTGCATATAAATATATTTTTATTGATACACAATTATTATTGTCATCCTTTAGTTTCTTATCGAAAAAAGTAAACGTATATAACTACTGCTATATACTAATTGGGTGCCGTGATACCATTTTGCTATGGAAATAAAGTCGACCACGAAAAAAGGTGCAATTCGACATTATTTCCAATGGAAATGGAAATAAACACGATTCGACCTTATTTCCTTCGACTTGATTTCACGGCACCTACTAATTGAACTTAGTATCATATGGGAATCAACAGGACATTCGTATTCTCAACTTGAATCCTATTGTCATTTTTGTCATATGCCTTAGTTGCTATTTATTAATTTTTAGTCGGGGTTAAGCTACGATTACATGGCCATTTTTTCGAGTCATTTAAATGGCACTCTGACGTAAAAATCCCGTCACAAAGCAATCATTAAATGTCGCTCTGTGTGATCGCCATTTTTGGCAGGGTCATTTAAATGACTAGGAAAATGGCGGAAAAAAATGATCGTGTGATCGCTCTTCAATGACGCCTAGAACAAATGACTAAACTTTTTGGCTGTTGCGTCATTTAAATGACTCGCAGTGTTCGTTATTTGATTTTGATGATAGTCATTTCGTGTGATCGCCATTTTTTCAATGACGAATCGTAGCTTAAATGTCGCTCTAATGGCCGTGTAATCGTAGCTTTAGCCATCCCAACTCAAATTTTGTTTTAACATGATCTTAATTGTGATATATGTATTTTGTGTGGGAGTTATAGCGTAAAGCTATATCACATTTTGTTCGAATCGTAGAATACGGAAACCCGTCAAGGACAGATTAAAGAATAAGATTTTTAGATGACAACGCTTACTTACGAGATCCAAAGCACACCGCGAATAAATCATAATAATTTGGATTGAACATCACGTCGGTGACATTCATTTTCTTTGTCTTGTCGTAGCAAAACTTCCACAAAGGCAAAAGAGTACCCTCACCCTCACGAAACTCATCTGAAGGATCTTCCCAATACCGATAATCACTTGCGATATCATCATAAATATTCTGATTGATCATCCGTTCAAGGATTTGCCAACATTTAAGATACTTTCGGTTTAATTCGACTGCTGCTTCCTTTTGCTCATCCCTTTTCTTTGCGTCCTTTTTCGCAACCACCAGTTGCTGTAATCAAAAGGATGTTAGTAAACTCTTCACAGTGCTATCTCAAGCATTTAACCTTTTTCTCCTTTTCTTTCTCTTTTTGCTGCTTGGCAAAATCGTCGGCATAGTTATCGTATATCACCCATTGTAAGACATTGCTGCCGAAGGTTGATCTTGGCGGTGGAATGGTTTGAGTTTCCACACACTGAAAAGTAATTCAATAAAAAATTGCAACAGATCTTACCACCTACCTTACCCGTGTTGGATTGGTGAAGGTCAATGCTGCACGCTCACAAAAGTTAAACTGGTTAATTAACTTACGCTTCTTACCTCCTGTAGAAGTGGCAGCTTCTATAAAAAAGCTTTTTTTGAACAAATTCACGTTTCAAAAAACACTCGGCATGAAATATTTCTCGAAGCAAAGAGGGAGAAAAAAAGTCATGCAAATAGAAAAAAAAGCATAACCTTATCGAAAGGATTACCTTTGGCGCCTGGATCCCCATCAGCGCCTTCCCCTCCTTCTTCACCTTCCGCCTCAACTTCCCCGTCACCAATTTCTTCCGCCTCACCACTTTCTTCCTCTACTTCCTCAACAATGGGTTCCTCATCATTGCCACCTTCTGATCCCCCGGCTGATCCCGCCGCCAATCGCTGAGCGGTAAGGGGATCCTCTACAGTAACCGCCTTTGCCGCCTTTGGAGGTGGAATTGCATAACCTTATTTGCAGAAAAGTGTTTGATTTGTTCGATAAAAGGTATAATTATCATGCAGAACATGCAATCATGCAATCGATAAAAAATGAGTCAGAAAATAGGAAATAATATAAGGAGTTGACATATAGCAGGAGAGACACACACATACCCGCGTCACCGTACTCTTCAATTTGCCGCTTGGCCTCCTCCGACTCAACGTGTAAGCATGTTCCCTCGAAACTGAAAATAGTCACAACACTACCTTCGAGTGGAAGCTATAGAAGAAATTATTTTTGAACTTTTAATCATGTAACGAAAAGAAATATATACCCCGACAAAAGTTCTTTCCTTGAAACTGTACACAACTAAATTTTTAATAACATTGGTGTTTGTTGGTGTTAAAGACTTGGTAATTTCCTCGCCTAATTCTGCTTCTGTTAGTTCAAGTTGATCTACAGGCTTTAGCAGTTGGCGTGATTTCATCCAAGCGTCAAAGTCATCTGCACCGGTACCATCATCGCCACCAAGACCAAGTTTAAGTTTAGATTGCGATACTTGTTTGCCAAGCTAAAGTTAAATTAAATAATAAAATTAGGAGTTTATCATGCATGTTCTATAACTGTCTCTATGATGGGTGAAATGTATGTGCTCAAGATAGACTATGGAGTCAAGGTGATAGAAGTTATGTACATTTGTGTATAGAGGATTGTGACAATTTTTATATAGTCACTTTTGGTGGAAAATAAAGAAAATGATATATGTATAATAATCATGCACTTATTGCTCATGCAGTTAAGATATATTTACGTTTGTCTAACCTCTTACGCTGTGACTACAGTAAGTAGTTGGTCTTGGTAGTTGAGTTTGCCATAAATTGAAGAGACGAGTATACTGGCTTCCTTGCCCCACAACCAAGAATCAGAGTTATCCGATTCACTTACCTCTGCGTGTCGTTGGGATTTTATTTTGGGATTTTATTCAAAAGCTTTTTTTTGAAAGCATTCACGCGCTTTGGAATCCAATTGCTACTATACATGAATTTTATGTATACCTTACCTATCCGGACCAATTTTCCTTTATTTTGGAAACATATTTAAATTAGATTATTATAGAAAAACGTGCCCCCTCATGTAGCTGACCTCCCCGTGGTGGGGGGCGGGCAACATGTCTAGGTTCACCTAGACATGGCTAACGAAGCACACACCCAATGATGACAAAGCGACGAAAGCGAGCCTCGGATATTGCCAAGCCTGTCAAAATAGGGCGCCCTTTGGAGCCAGGCCTGGAGGGTGGCAGTTTGCGAGCGTCTGGTGGTCGGCTTGTCACGCTCGGCAGTCGGCCGGGTTTAACCCGAAACGGCTACGAGCTTCCTGTCAATGGTCTCGCAAACCATTATGGGGGTCAGAGGGTGGATGCGCTATGCACCAATAGGGGCATAAGTGGACTTTCGGTTACTCGACAACGGCATCGACTTAGGATAGGCACGTGGAACATCTCTTCGCTCACGGGAAAAGACCTGGAGCTTGTTGGGGAGGCTGTTAAATATCGACTAGATATAGTTGGTGTTTCCTCAACAAAGCAAAGGGGTTCTAGAACTGTGGACCTTGCAGATGGGTGGAAACTCTTCATGTCGGGAGTAGCACCTTCAATGTCTGCTCAGGCGGGAGTGGGGATACTCACAAGTCCCAGGCTGTCAGGCAGAGTATTGGAGTGGATTCCGTTAGGAGGGAGAGTTGCGATCTTAAAGCTTAAGCTTGAAAGATCAACTCTGGCTCTAGTGCAGGTGTATGCACCGAATCTGGAGTCAGGGTACGCAGCTTTCTTAGATGAAGTTGATGCAGCCCTTGAAAAGGTTGCAGATATGGATTCTTATATCCTGATGGGTGATTTCAATGCTCACGTGGGTGCGGATTTCTCGACATGGGGCAGCGCGATTGGGAAACACGGTGACCCCGATCAGAACGCGAACGGAGAGAAGTTGTTGGACTTTTGTTGTTCAAATGGAATGTCCATTATGAACACTTTCTTTCCACACAAAGATATCCATAAATACACATGGTACCGTCGAAGTCTTCAGCAGAAATCGCTGATAGATTTCTTTGTGGTACCATCGTGTATTAAAAGGATGGTTTGTGATGTTCGTGTGTTGAGAGGGGCTGAACTGTCAACTGATCACCACCTGGTGTTGTGCAAATTGTATCTCAACGATCAAATACCTATCCTGCCAAAGCGTAAACCAAAAATGGTTACGCGCATACGGTGGGAGGGGCTGCAGAACGATGAGATACGGGAGGAATTTGCACGGCAGGTATCTGCAAGGTTTGAACAAATTCCAAATGTTCCATTGAATGTAGAGGAAGAATGGCAGCTGTTTTCAACAGCAGTTATTGCCTCTGCAGGACATGTTTGCGGAGTGAAGCGGCTCGGTGTGGCGGCTGGTGGTGAGAAAAGAACTGCGTGGTTTAAAACGCCCGGAGTTCAAGAAGCTATCAGAGAGAAGAAGAAGGCTTTCAAGGTGTGGATTCACTTGGGGGACTCTCCTTCTCGAAACCGGTACATTGAGGCGCGAAGAACTTGCAAATTGGCTGTTAAAGCAGCCAAAGAACAGTCTTGGAAGGAGTTCGGCGAAAAATTGGACCGTGATCACAGATCTGCAAGCAAGGTGTTCTGGCAGACCATCCGCCGTCTTAGAGGAAGGAAGTGGAACATTATCGAAGGAGTCAAATCCAAAGATGGTACACTTCTTTCTAATGAGGAGGACATCTTGCGCAGATGGAGCGAGCACTTTTCCGAATTGCTCAATCCAATCCAGGGCATTGAGGATGACACATCCATCGCCTTAAGCAGGGCGGAAAATAGTCCCACGGTAGAGGAAGTCACTTTTGCGATCAAATCGTTAAAAGCTGGCAAATCTGCAGGAGTGGATGAAATCCGGCCAGAAATGCTAAAGGCCTTAGGTGAAGAGGGAGTCAAATGGCTCGCTCGTGTCATTAAAGTGGCCTGGGAATGCGGCGAAACTCCCAGCGATTGGCAGATTGGGGTGATTGTGCCCCTTTTCAAGAAAGGGGATAAAAGGGATTGCTCCAATTACAGGGGTATATCACTTTTAAGTCTCCCCGGAAAAGTCTTTGCCAAGGTGCTGGAAACGCGTTGCAGAGCTGTGGTCGAGGCACGATTAGGAGATGAGCAGTGCGGCTTTCGTCCCGGCAGAAGCACAACCGACCAGTTATTCACTCTCAGAATGGTACTTGAGAAGGCTTGGGAGTATGCTACACCTGTTTACGCTTGCTTCGTAGATTTGGAGAAAGCATATGACCGAGTCCCTCGAGGGAAACTCTGGAGTGTATTACAGGAGTATGGAATTGATGGTTCTCTCTTGAGAGCCATTCAATCTCTTTACACAAACTGTAAAAGCTGTGTTCGGATAAACGGCGTTAAATCAATACCTTTCACCGTGGGCGTTGGACTTCGTCAGGGGTGCGTCTTGTCTCCTCTCCTTTTCATTACTTATATGGACTGGATGTTACAGCGCAGTCTTGGCGAGGAACGTTTCGAATTGGGAGATCTGAGGATAAGTCATTTGCTCTTCGCTGATGACTTGGTCATCCTTGGGTCCTCTCAGACTGAACTTCAGCGCGCACTCGATCGGTTTGTAGCCGTTTGTGTTGAAGCTGAGATGAAGGTAAACGTGAACAAATCTGAAGTGATGGTCGTCTCCAGAACGCCTGTTCAATGCACTCTGCATGTTAGTGGAGTCCCATTGAAACAGGTGGAGAAGTTTAAGTATCTCGGGGTCTTATTCACGAGTGATGGAAGGAGCAATGCCGAGTTTTCCTGTAGGATTGGTCAGGCTGGGTCAATTTTGAGACAGCTTGGTCATTCTGTTATCAGGAGGACTGAACTTGGTGTCAAAGCTAAGTTGTCAGTCTTTAATTCGGTGTTTGTTCCAACTCTCACCTATGGTCATGAGGTTTGGGTAATGACCGAAAGAATAAGATCGCGGATACAAGCTGCCGAAATGAGATTTCTCCGTAGTATTGCTGGTGTGACCCGTCGAGATCGCATTAGAAATACTAGAATACGTGAGGAACTCAATGTCGAGCAGCTACTTCTCCGGACGGAGCGATCCATGCTTCGGTGGTTTGGTCATGTTAAACGCATGTCCGCGACCAGGATTCCACGACGTGCTATGGAATCCGTACCATCGGGTAGGCGTCCTCTAGGTAGACCAAGGATGAGATGGTTAGATCAAGTCCATAATCTCTCCTATAACCGTATGGGGATTGCCCTTGATGATTTAGAGTCGATGGCGGAGGATCGAGAGCTATGGAGGGTCCACTTGAGCAACCTACACCCGCGACCCACTTAATGGACAAGCGGACCATTGAAAATGAATGAATGAATGAATAGAAAAACGTTAATTAATAGCATAAAAAGCTACAGAGCAGTATCTCTTTGCGCACTGTAGGCTAAAGAAAAACTCAAAAGGAAATCACAAAGACTTCACCCACAGCCAGTTCTAAAGATATCTGACCTCAAATCCGTAATTTTCAAACATAATTTCTAGTGTACGCAAAAGCTTTTCAGGAATGTAAAATATTTGAAAAAGTGACAAGAACCCCTCACAAATACCTCTCATTGATAGCGGCATGTCGAAAATAGGTCAAACTCTATGCAAACAAGTACCTATGTAAAGGTTGATTGATTGGAGCTCTAGCGAAAGTAGTTAAACAACAATATAATAATTTTGTATGCAGTTTATTGCTAATTTGATGTTTGCCTAGCTATATACCGTACTATAAAATGCAGGCATAAGGCGTATTTTATTGAACACCTTCTCATCAAAGTAAAGTAAAGTGACATCTTTAGCACGCAATTACAACAACTATATAGTCAAGCAGAGCGTAGTGTTTAGTGAGCCGTCGAAATTTCAGGCATCGGAAATTGTTTACCCTACTCTTACTTAACATGCTCAGCATTCAGCAACGGACAGTTACATATATGTAACTAATGATTTTAATTTAAATCTAATTTGAGCTATCCTAAAGCGACAATCGGATTTATCACCATTATTATTTTGGGATTGCAACTAGGGTCAACGAAAAGTAGAAGCAAATACAAATTGCAAATTTATCGATTTCTTGGTTCTGTTCGGTTGTCCGACAGTTTATCATTATACGACTATAGCTCCAAAATGACAAATTATAGTACTCCGAATGTTAAAACATGTAGATGAACAATAAGCGGTAATGTTACAGCTGTTTTTCGAATACACAGTGTTAAAACCGTGAATTCTGCGAATTTGACAGCTAGACAAGAAAATCAATCGCTAATGCAGTGCCATACGCAAAATTAATTTACTACCCTGTGAAATACAGCTTTCAAAACTATGCACTTAAGAAATTGGCATGTTAAAATAATTCACCATTACAAATACTCATTTATTGTCACATTTACAGCGAATATACTGGTTAACAGCTTAAGCATTACGATACTTAAGCATATACGATTATGTAGTTGGGTATGCAATTTGTTTTCGAAGATCGCTACCAATCACTATCCATCTCACGCAGCACAAGTCAACTATATGAGTTATAGGTCATATAAAAAACTACAAATATTGTCAAAACACGACTTTGACAACGTTTTCATACTATCATAAGAATAATAAAAACAAAAAGGCAGTTAGTTATAGTGGTATGTACATAATGTATCCCCAACGGTTTCATTTCACTTTACAAATACTTACCATAGTATATTTATTTATTTTGCGTATTCCTCAGTGCATTAGATAAGAAAATCATTTAAACCATTCCATTAAAAAAAAAAAAAAATTTTTCTATAAAGTCACATGCAAAAAACACTGCAAAATCTATAATCTACCTTATAATCCACACCATCAACACAATCATCTCCACCATCTAAGCTGGATCTTCTACAAATCTCCTCGCATTCATTGTTATCTTCTGTACTCATTATTTACACATACTGATTATTGACTACAACCAATACAAGAGAAACAATTAAATTTATAAATATCTACAAAATAATAATAAAAAACAGAAAGGAATCACGAACCACTATACTACGATTCGATAAAGTAATTTTTATGTATGTACCGCGGCTACATTCACCAATTTCCACATCCTCTTTTAGACGCTGTTAAAGGACAACTAAATAATAGCAAAAACACGGGTGTAAATCTGTCGAAAGGACCTTTGGCATTTTTGAATTTACCAGAAGCAAAAAAAAAAAAAAAATCGAAAAAAAAGAGTCTATAAAAATCTGCACAGAACAGATGGTACCGACAACGTTTCAAACAAGTGCTCATATAAAAAAAAATATATCAAAATAGGCCCCACAACCTACCCCAAATTTCGAGCTGAAGGATTTTTGTGGCAATAATGTTGCCAGCGCGCTTGATGCCTGTAAATGTTGAATAGATATTATTATATTGTTTGTACAGGAATTAAATCTATGTAAATGGTAACAACATGATGTTATGAAGGGGAACCATTTGCTTTTGTTCCAAATAATGAGTGCACTGTAAACGTATTCAAGCAAATGCAAAATGATAGTCCTTCGAAAGAGGGTGAACAGCAAGGAATATTTATTTATTCTTTCTGCTTGCACTCTACATATTTAAACATTGCAATGTCCTTGCATGATTTCATGACAGGCGAGCATTAAACTGAATCAAAATAATTTTACCGGAAATTAACTGCTGACAAATATTACGTTGAGAGTAATGACATTTTAAATGTGCCAAGATGGATTCTTGCGACATTTGCAAAATTCTTGTGAACGTCGAATAAATAAAATATACACGATAGTTTCCATGGTTGAGTTATAGAAAAAAATTTGTTTTAAGCACGATATTTTGTTTGAAAAGGGATTTTGCATTTCAATGAGTATGTACAACTATGTACTATGTCTTGGCTATATTTAAAATATGATTAAAATGCTTGTTTTACATAAGGAAAATAAATATGTCTCTGTTTGTTTGCATGCTGAAGTGTATTCAGTTTTCTGAAAACCGTGACCGTGAGCAAGTAGGGAGACCACTAGGAAATTTAAATCCATAAGTAAAATTATAAAATCCAGTTTTTTTTTGTGTTATTCTTCGAAACCACGTACATATTTATTAAGTTATTTCCACACTAATAAGTCTGGTCTCGCATTCAAACATAAAGGGTTTAAAAGTGGTTACAAAGTAAATAATGAGTTTTTTTTAGATGAATGGTAGGTGCAGTCTTAAGCCATACCCAAACGGGTGAATTGAGAACATTTTTCGAAAGTGAATATTGTGGAGCTTTAAATATTAAATTAAATTGATAATAATTTAAGTGGCGTCCATAATGCGTTCCGCTCCGAAGTGGTGGATATGTCTGCCTAAACGCACTGTTTACTCGATGTTGATTGTCAAACCCTCGCGAGAAGTGTGGTAGTTGTAAAAAAAACTCAAAGTGAACATTGGCCGCGTTCCATTGACCGCTAGTCATCTAGCACATAATATCCCTGATGGAGGAACGCTGGCGTTAGAAATCTAGCAGCAAATGCTGAATTGTCAGTTTTTTTTATATGGAGTTTGGCATGCCGATAGTCATCTAGCGGTCAGTGGAACGCGGCCATTGTGTTTTTACGCAACGCCCCGTTCAGTAGCTACCACACTAACCATTGAAACACTGCACCCAAAAAGTGTTTATCCAAGAATATATCTTTCAAGGACTTTTAACCAGCAGTATGTTTAAAAAAAGAAAAGTCATCGACTTTCTAGGATATTACAGAGTTCTCAAATTTTTTTTTCAGTATCAGTTTCATGAACTCTTTAAAGGCTTTTTGTTGCGAAATCAATTCACTTATATAAAAAAAGCTGTGCTCATACCATATTATTAATTAACGAAGTGTCACACCAGTGGCTGCTTTTCAGTCAAAAGGATAAATTGCGCCTTAAGGTGACTAGCTCTTGGGCAAGTTTAGCCAAATCTTGAGAAAACTATCTCATTCTAAACTCAATATAAAGCCTATTCACATACTCGATTTAAATCGAAATCACAAACTCACAAAGTGTATAACTTTATTGACTTTATATTTTTGAAAGCTCACAATTGTGAAGTGTCTATATAAAATATAATAAGTATCTACATATTGAAATTTTTAAAATCAAAATTTAAACTAAAAACCATTGGGCATTACGCCTTAACTAATAACTATGTTCTAATAATCAATTTGTGGGCGCAGTACGCGCTGTGGTTAGTGTGGTGGACTGCTGTGCGAGAGATCCCAGGTTCGATCCCCGGAAAAACACAAATTACATCTTAAAGTTTTTTCTACTGCGCCACCTCTCGCGAACGTCTGACAAACATTCGAGAGTATGACTGCCATAAAATTGTAGGTCCTTCCATTCGTCCCAAAAGTAGAAACTCACACAAAACGAATGGTTGCGAGAAGCTAGGCCTAGGGTGTCCGCCTGTTGCGCTACCTATTTATTTATTTATTTAATAATCATTTTCAAAATTTATGTTAAATAATTATATAAGATATTTTGTAGGTCACAATGTAAAAGGTGTTTTTTTAGAGGTATAGAACTTTAAGCTGGCAATACTATTTTAACTGGCGGCCATTTTGGCAGATAGTTAAGTGATTTATTTTTAGTTTGGTTTGGCATTTCAATATGAATAGACTGACGCCTGAACAACAACGCTTCCAAATTGTGCAAATTTATTTTGAAAAGCATGATTCTGTTCGAAATACGTATCGTGCAGTACGTCCATTTTACGATCAACATAATGGTCTCACTTTTGGTTGAATGGATACGTCTATAAAAAAAAACTGCCATATTTGGAGTGATGATAATCCTCAAGTGCATCCATAAAAACTGACTGGTCACTGGTGTGCTTTATGGGTTGGTGGAATAATTGGTCCGTACTTCTTTAAAAACGATGCTGGCCAGAACGTTACAGTCAATGGTGACCGCTATAGAGCCATGGTTACTGACTTTTTCGTTCATCAATTGAACAATTATGATGTGCAGGAGCTGTGTTTAAAGCAAGACGGCGCAACATGTCACACAGCTCGTGCCATAATTGATTTATTGAAGGAAACGTTTGGTAACCGCATAATTTCACGTTGCGGACCCGTGAATTGGCCTCCAAGATCGTGCGATTTAAGGCCGCTTGACTATTTTCTGTGGGGATATGTGAACTCGCTAGTCTACGCCGATAAGCCCGAAACGATTGACCACTTGGAGCACAACATTCGCCGCGTAATTGTCGATATACGGCCACAAATGTTGGAAAAAGTCGTCGAAAATTGGACCTCCAGATTAGACTACGTGCGAGTCAGCCGTGGCGGTCATATGAAAGAAATCATATTTAAATTATAATGCCAGAAGATTATCTTTCGAATAAAATAAATTTCATGTCAATTTAAAAAAATCATCTTTGTTTTATTTCATTTTAAAGTTCTATTTTCTATAACTCTAAAAAACCACCCTTAATAATAATTATTGTGTATGGTATGTAGGGTAATTTTTCCATTCTAAGTTCTTAAAAGTTAACTTGTACACTTAAAATGATTGTTAGCATTATTGGTATGACATTGTTTCTGTCGCTTTTGGCTTCATCGAATTTCGTACACAGGCGGTATTATAACGAATACACCAAATAAACCAAATAAGTTTAGACTAAGTAACAACCATTTTTAGTTTCTACTTTTATTTTAAGGAATTCACAATATATTATTTATATATATTTAGATACTCTTATATTTGTCATATCAATTTTGAAATTGTGAGATTTCCTAAATTTAAATTCTAGGCACTGTGCAATAGTGCAATTCACCAATAAATAGCAATCACTTAGAGACAGTATGAACTTTTCAGAGGTTTTCAGTCCACTATTATAACTATGGGCAAACTACTATGAAAAATGTATCATAAAATGTAGCTAGAATAATGCACAAATTTGTACACATTAAGGTAGACGAAAAATTCATGACGGAGTGTAAAACTTAATAAAAACCATAAGTATTCAATTATTTCTTCGATACGCGAACAGACTTGTCACGCTTATGTTAAAGGGATTCTTTTGATATACTCGTATATAGGCTCACCTTTTAGAATAGTTATTCTCAACTTACCGATATTCTTTTCCTTTCGGGCCGACTCATGTCTTGCAGAACGTGTTGACAATTGAACAATAACTTTTGTATTAAATATTCTTAGTGAATTTACACACATAAAATATATGTATTTACAAAACACACAAGATTAAGTTCCACAATTTGATTGATTGTTAATTAAATTTTTTTGTTTGTCAAAAAGGACATTGAGAAAACCTCTTTACGGTTTCTATAGAAATTTGTTCATTTATTGACAAGCTATTGATTTATTTAGCAAGGCCCTTGTTTCTTGAAGAAATTTGTTTTACTCTGGCCATAGAGTGAGACTCTTTGATCGAGGTCCTGCTCAGTGAATTGGATAGATTTGTAGCAGAATTTGTTACTCTTCATGAATGACTCGCTATTTAAAAAGAAAAAAAGTCTCATTAAAAATAAGGAAGAAACGCAAATTGGAAAAGTTTTAAAACTAAGACCCTAGCTATATTGAAAATAGTGTCAATTTCTTAAAAACTGGGTTTTCTCACTGATGATATTTTTCAACATTTCCTTATTAAAGTCTATTGTTTATTTGTTTATTGTATGAGCATTTTGGAAAGAGTGGAGTCTTTGTGTTAGCTGCCAGACTAAAGTTGATTATTGGTAAGGCGGTGTATTTAGTTTGCAACTTACTCATCGCACTGTGAGCGCAGGGTGTCCGTTCAAAATTTGCAAATTAAAACCGTGCTGGTGTGACCCGTAGAGGTCGCATTAGAAATACAAGAATACGTGAGGAACTCAATGTCGAGCAGCTACTTCTCCGGACGGGGACGGTCCATATCCTCTCCTATACCCGTATGGGAATTGCCCTTGACGATTTAGAGTCGATGGCGGAGAGCTATGGAGGGTCCACTTGAGCAACCTACACCCGCGACCCACTTAATGGACAAGCGGATTATTGAAAATGAATGAATGAATGTATGTATTTTCCTTCATTATTAAAAATGTTTTCTAAATTTGAACACCCATATTTCAGCTTTCATATGGTGCCTCTTATTGTTTATGTGGAAATTTTATTCACTTAATTTGATAAATTTATGCAGCTCTTAAATGTGTAAATTTCTGCGTCTTGCTTTAAGTGAACGCCCCTCAGAAATGTCATTGCGTAAATCGACTGTTAATCTGGAATCAAACAAACAATTCATACGACTGTCTGCCAAAGTTTGAGATTTTTGTGAAGTGCGTAACTTTCCGCGGTTGATTTCCGGGCCTTAATCGTCGTGAAAAATTATGAGGTCTACTTAAACTATTCTCCATACAAAATCTGACAGTTCATTTACGAGGTGGTAAATTTCTGCAGTTTAAGTTAAGTGAATACCCTGATATAAATATTTGTGGAGACTGAACCGGAAATTGCTCTCAAACTTGCTAGTTTGAATCTTATTTGGGCCCAATTTTATTTTACTCAGATGGTAATTAAAATACGAGTGCAAATATACAGAAGATTTTATACCTTTCGCCTGCACTTAAGCGCTTTTCAATTTCCAATAAATCCTTAGACTTGTCTCGGTTGCCTATTTTTCCCCGACAGTCTGCCCACTTCTTCACTGATTTTAAAGAGTGCAAAAGGATTGGATTTCTGAAACAAAATTGAAATAAATTTTCGGTAACTAATTTACCAAATGCAGCCATACTTTATTCTGCTGACAAAGTCATTGATCTCTTGTTCAGTACGGGTTGCGTCACCTATGTACGGGTTCTCTTTTATGTACCGGTTACGTTTCAAAAGTAAATCAATTTTAAACTCGTCTTCCAAACTTAGTCCGCTACTTCGACAAATGATTTTTTGAATTTTTGTATTTCTTTCCAGAGCAGGAATCAGGATACATCCATCCATTGGAACAGCGACTATTTCCAGTTCTACCAGGCTAGGGTGCATTTTTACCAAATCTGCTACAAATGGGGTCCCGGATTTTGATGCTTTGATACCCGAAAGGGCTATATGGTATAAATATTCACAAGATAGTAAGGCTTTTGTGATGCTGCCTAAGCCATTATCAGAAATAGGGTTATTTGACAAGTCAAAATGTGAAAGCTGCGAGTGGCCATTTTGGATACCATTCGAAATGAAAACAATGCCTGAGTCTTTAAAGTAGTTACCAGCCAAATTGAAATTTTTTAAACGCGCCGTTGAAATAAGAAACTCATAAAGCGATTCTGCGCATTCGTCGTTCAATTGACAGAAGTAAAATTCCAGGTGCTCCACGACAGTTGACTTCAATGCCTCGAGAATTGTGGACAATTTCAAACAATCCATGCGACTCCGACGAATCTTAAAGACTTTTAGGTTCTTAAGCTCTGAAATGGCGCTGAAAACAGCCACATTAAGTAAATATACTGGTGAATATTAAAGGTGAGCCACCATACCCAGCTAAATTTCGCGTATCCATATAGGAGAAATTGAAGTATCTGCTGTGGTAGCGTATGCCCAACTCAGGTGGAAGAAACTCCAATGCCAACGAATGCAGGTGGATTAAATTTTTTATTATGCTCAAGTTCACGTGATGACAGCCTTGAAGTGGGTAATCATACTTGACTTCATCGGCCAGTGCTTTAATATCATTTCCCTCTCTCTCCTCAGAGATTGAACATTGTTCGGACAGTACGTGTTCATGTTTCATTTGAAATGACTTATCTCGCATAGCCTGCAATTTACTGATTTTCATATCAGTCACATAAGTTGAAACCATTTTTGTGATTTGCTCCACTTCATCGTGGTTCCAAATTTCATAGGGCGTACTCTCAATAAGTTCAACCAGCTTAAGTGTAACTCCCAAATTTTTCCAGGAAACATTTTCTTCAGTGTTTCTCCTGATTGATATCTCACTGTTGCACTTCGTCGAGCACACTCTTTTCCAATAGTATTCTTCGTTGATATTGATACAGTTTTTTAAGGGAAGATTGACATCAATGAAGTCATAAAAAGTCCTTAATTGGATTGGTGGAATCTCAAGTTCTATCAGACGGTAAAACTTGTGAGGTTTGAAAATCGTCTGCAAAAAGTGAGCGAAATTTTTCGCTCTTCAAAGATTTAGTTTGCACAGATGTTCGGTAGGTGTTCATGGCTGTATATAGGAGATCATTCTTGGGCAATATTTGAAGTAGATCCATTGTAGTGAAGAGTTTTCGGAAAATATGCGCGAACGTAATGATCAAAATTACAAAGGGATTTCGATGTTGAACTAATATTGACAGGCTACTCCTAAATACATTTGTTTTGTTATATTGACTGATTTAAACATCCATCTGTTAGAGTGGTTACTCACATTAAAAACCATACAAAATAAAAAATGCATTACGATTCAGTTGTTGCAACTTAGTGGTACTTCCACAAATTATGGCGAAGCCAAGTGCAAGTTACAAGCCACAAACTCTAGCAACCATAGTAACCGAACCTAACCTTGTAAGGGGTCGGGGTGTTGACTTTGGATTGAATGAATAATTGTTACTTTAAACAGGATATACGCCCAGCAGATCCTACACCGGCCGGCTCTCCGTTTGATAGTTTTAACTCAGCATAGTTTAAAACTGCAAACGCAATATCATCACCATAAATTCTCAAATTTAAAAATCAGCAAACTGTTGTTTTAAATTTTTTTTTGTGCAGTACATTCATTCTACATTTAGCTTAAATACGGGTAGTAGTTTAATTCTTAAGTATTTTACAAAAAGAAATATGCACGTGTTCTGCCTCGCCTGTAATCTAAATAAAATACAACTCTTGACTTTGTGCAACGGCTGAATTTATCACAAAATTTGTCTGTTAACGGAAGATGATAATATTTTCATAAATTATTTGTATTTAATACATCGAACGTGTGACTCATTTAATATTTTTAAATTCTAAAAACTCTCGTACATTATTTGGACATTGTATGTTCTTGCCAAGGAACAATACCGTCGACATTGGATGCAAAAAATCGCCAGAAAATTCCTTCGCCTTCCAACCAAAAAAAGCGCTCGGTTTCACCTCATTACCGGAAATTTCGAATGGCAGTAGATTTACTCCGATTTGATTGATTTTCGAAAATTGCACTCGAAAGTAGTGACCGTCGGTGGCCTTCATCCAGTAGAATCCCTCGTTGTCAATAAATGGTTTGGTTTGAGACTTCTTCAATGAATTGGAGCGTTCCAGGTCGAAGACATTAAAGCTGATGTCAATGTCATAGGCATCAGGAGAAAGATTATTGGTTTCGATGGCCGTTTTTAGGGCGTAGTTATCCAGCCAATAGCGTATGCCGACGTTTTCGAACTCTTCCAGGACATGATTGAATGTGGTCTTTAGTTTGTCCAAACAGCATGGCGGGCTGTGTTTGTTGAGATACAGATAGAACGGTCTCATATTGTATACTGGGCCAACGCAGGATTTAGTTGTCCTCTCACAACCGATTAGATCGATTTCCGTAACTTGGGGAAGTGAGAAATTCGATGAGGAGAATTGCCCGTCGAGGACGAGATTATGTGCTGGACCAAGAGACTCTTTGGGATCAGTCTTCGATGTGATTTTGTGGGATTTCTTTACGATCCGTTTGATTTGGAGTTTTTTATACATTTCTTTGAACTGTCGGCGACGGTTTTCCATGCGACGTTGTTTGGTGTGGTAAGAGGCGAACAGACGTCTTCCATCCTGGAATGCGTTGGGGAATATGGTTTTCTAAAAATAAACAAATATTCTGCATAAGGCTATATAATCTCATATTACTAAAAATGTATAAACTGTACCCCAATTCTTGCAGTTTTTGCTTGAATGTAAAACATCTCTGGAAATGGGGCCCCGAATGGATCTGGCATCTCGCGCAAAACTCCAATGTCCACCATGATAGCATGTTTTTGCAAGAACTGTAACAAATCATACATGAGAATCGAAATCACAAACGTGTCCTAGGCCATAACCCACCAAATCGCATTTGTCACTACTATTAACTGCTATATACTGTATCGTCCAATTTGGTAAATCTAAATTCACCTGTGTGCAACTACTAAAGGACTTAATATTACCGGAAAATGGAACTATGACCATTTTCCGAACTATATCACCCGTCTCAAGAAGTCCACCACCACCCGCAGCAGCACCACTTTGGTCCTTATTGATTTCCTTGAGGACTTTTTGAAGTAAATTTTTATTATTTATTCGTACGCTATCGGGCATAAAAAGGACATATTTAGTCTTAATGGCCAGCAATGGATTCAATTCCCGTGATGTCTTCTGTATATCAAACCCCAGATTAAGGAAATGTACCGTACTCGGTTCTGTCAAATTTGTGTCATATGTAACCGGAGGGTAGGGTAGTGTGTCTTGTATCACAAGGATCGGCATATTAGGTACCACCTCCAGGATGCTGTCAATCGACGCTTTGATGTCATTCTCGAAAGTGTAAAATGTCCTGAAAACTATTGTTATCGATTTGCGAATGTGTTTATTGGCGGTTTTAAGTTTATCCTTTGGAGATGAAGGCGATTTTGGTTTGTGCAATTGATTGCCGTTATCGTCACCAGGGTCGACAATGGATTTCCAAAGAACTGACTTCCATGTGTAATAGAATAGTATAAGGTTTGCTATTACTATCAGGATTATAATTAATTTCGCGTGTCGCAAACGCATTATTTTCATGCTGAGTTATTTTCTGTTTCTATTGTTTTAGTGACTATTTTTACAATTTGAATACTTTGTTGCTGGGGAATTTTGTCGCCAGGAAGGATGACTCCATTTCTCTATAAATTTTAACTAACTACACACAATGGTTTGGTTGGGAGGCTAATGTTGGTTATATTCTAGCATCGTACACTACACACACTTTGAATAGAGATTTAATTGTATAATGAATTCACTCAACTACGGCTGTGGGAATATATAGGCTAGGTAGGAAGATTACATTTTGTATTTACTTGAGCGAAAAAAAGGAAAACACCGAATTTATACGCCTTTGACAAGGTTGTGATTGTTTGTGGAAATTTATGTATGCTTTCTGAAGTATGAATTGAAAATACAGGGATAAATCAATACTACCAACATTGTAGCAAAGTTTTAGGATATATTTTTTTTAAGGACATGAGCTTTATAGGAGCTTTGCGGTTGTGTTCAGTAGATAATGGGGATGCGGAGCGTATGTTGTCATTTGGTAAAGTTCGTGGGATCTATCGAATACATTCATATTTATATGCCTTTAGAATATAGACATATTTTATGCATTCTACAAAATGGCGCCCAACAGCAGGTCAACAATTTCTGAAAATATTTTTTTTTGCTGTTATTACCTTTCGTAAAAGCCTATTTTAATTTGTGTGTCCATTAACTTTATTTGTACGAATATGTGATACGTAAGTGATATTTCTACATGCTCTCAGGATTCACATGACAAAACACTTTCCAGTTTCAATATGAATAAAACTTCTAATGGTGGCTCCAAGATGGAGTATGTAATGGTTCATGGTTCGATAGCGATACGAATTAAAATCTAAGGCTTTTCGGTGTCTCTGATTGGGAAATACATACTCTAATATTAAAAAATGCAAAATGGCTGCTTTATTTTCATAAATAATGATTTGATTCTACTCGAATTAAACATCAGAGGGTTGACATAATTTTCGTTAGCGCAGACCATAAATGTTTGATCAAAATGTAATATGGCGTATTGTTATGAAGACTATACGTATTGTTGTTGTAAACTGTCGTTCACCGACATACATATAAAATTGGGCTCATTACGCATTGTAGGTATTCACAAAAAAAATTAAGTTAGAAATTTCTTAGGCAAAAACTTTCACCACAACAGGATGGTTTGATGGCTCAAATTAATGTTAAGTTTGAAGAAAAATGTTTTTGCAAAGTTTTTATAAAAGCAATTAAAACAAAATACTTTGCTCGGTACTAAAATGTTAGTGTCCAGGTTACATTATACGAACTCTCAATGGCGAAAGTTGCCATATAAAAATATCTATCACTATTTTTAAAGTGTAGTGGACGTTAGTAAGGCCCTATGCCATCTATTAAATTTCTGTTTGAATGTTTCAAAATGTATTTTAAATTACTGGATGGACTTGCGCAAAGTTTTTTTCTTCGTTAAACCAATGTTTAGATTGGATTTTAAAAAGTTAGAAGTTCTTATTCACTACACAGCCTAGATAAGAAAGTATTTGACCACAATTTTTAGAGACAAAAAAGCCACACTGATCCTGATTTCTTTAAATAAGAGTAGTTATCATATCTTTTGTGTCGATAATACCAGCACAATCACCATTATCACACAGCTGACAGTGTTGTCAACGTTTCCGTAGCGAATTTATGAATAGATATTAAATTGTGGGGTTTCCCGTTGTTTCCCTCAAAACTTAAAAAAAAATTTTGTTTCGACAGCTGGTGGACTGTATAATATTTTTATGTTTGCTCAATATTCCTCCTTAATAGTTAATGTTTTAATTTCCAAATTTCCAAAGCAATAATAATTATTATTATTAAACGTGCAAACAAATCCTTGATTGAGTTGATGATACAAAATAAAATAGAAAACAAATTATATAAGTGTTTCATTTCTGCTTCAGCCGGACGTGTCGGTCTTGAACAATAGCTTTTTAATAATGTTTCAGTAGAAAGATTTATCATATCTCTGTATTGTAAATAGTGCGGTAACACGCCTATGTAATTTGTAAACGAAATAAAATATCTTTTTCTATAGATAGGAAGCGAGTTCTGTTTAACGAAGGAAAAGCTACATTTTCTAGGCGATTCGGGATAAATATGCGCCTTGGAACGTTAGAAGCTTTAACATGGAAATTAATTTAAGCAAGGCTTGATTTACGATACGCATTTTCCAGGGATCTATACCCACAAGTCGAATGATTTATTTCATCAGTATTTGGGGCATGGGAGTCTTTAAAGTAAATATAAAATATTTCTTTTAAATTGAGCCTAAACTTAGCATCTTCGGGTTATATATAAGTTGGTATTTAATGCTAAGAAAAAAACACCTCAACTTCACTTTTAAACATTTATTACTTAAAACATTTTGTATATCATTCAAATGGTTGTACGACAAAACCGTCACTTTCATCCAAATACCCTTATTATAAAAAGAAACAATGACGTAAATGTACATTCACACATAAACAAGCTTTGTACACTCGATTCCTTGTATATCCAAGACTTTCTTTAAGCTTACGTTCTAGTTTCTACAATATCTAATAATTGATCTCATTTGCATGTACAATTTGGTTCCACTGATTCTAGCTAAGGTACGCATGTTCTAGTTCTTGTCACTAGTTTTTCTTTGGCACACATGAAACGCTTTCCAATTCCGAATACTGTGTGTATCCATCCAGTTCACTTTCCAATAGCGGGAAACAAAATCGGAAAAGGTGCCTCATTCTCGTGATTCTTCTGAGGAGTCGGTGGACGTGGGTCAGGCTCAGTGCATCCAAGAAGCCAATAAGTTGTTACAGCACCTTTCCCCTTCAGTTCTACTTCGCCACGAAGTTCCATTTCGAATGTCCCGAATTTGTCGAAAATCTGCTTGGCCGCCGAGGAGACATGAATTTTGAGCGCTGTAATTGAAAATTGCTTTAAAATGTACTGGTAGAGTGGAACGATAACTTACGTAGTCCGGAGGATTCCATACGTGAAGCCGTATTGACGGTATCTCCAAACAAACAGTAGTGTGGCATCTTCTGCCCTACAACACCAGCGCACACAGGTCCTGCGTGTATTCCGATGCGGATTTTCAACTGACACTCTGGCTTGTGTTTAATGCTGAAAGATTTGACCGCATCTAATATGGCTAAAGCCATTAGTCCAATTTCACGGGCGTGATCGAAACCGTTTCGTTCGGGAAGGCCTGACACCACCATGTACGCATCACCAATTGTTTCGACCTAGAAGGAGCAACTGTGTGGTGATCGACTACTCCCAGCTCCTAGTCTACTTACTTTGTATACGTCGTAAAAACCTATAATCCTATCAAAAGTACTGTACAAGTCATTTAGGAACCCCACGACTTCCATTGGACCGCTTTGAGCACAGAGGGCTGTAAAGCCCACAATATCACTGAAATATATCGTAACGCATTCAAACTGTTCGGGCTGTACCATCTCGCCGGCTAATAGTTGAGTTGCCACCGGACGCGGTAGAACCTGGTAAAGCAGCTCCTCGGTGCGCCGCTTTTCCATACTGAGTTGTTCCGTCTTTTCCTCAACCAAACTTTCCAAATTATTTGCATATTGCTCCATGCGACGTAGTAGATCATCCATTAGATTCTCACAAAAGCCCCTGCGAATGGAGTAGCTGCAAATAAAGTCCAAACAAACAACACAGTCACTTACTTCATAATGAGCCGGACAGTGGATCGTATAGTGACAAATGCTGGCCGATCGTCTGGATTGTCGGCCCAACACTTTTCCATTAGTTCCAGAACATCTGGTGGACAGTCTCGTTGACCGACGAAGGGTCGGAAAGGTGGAGTCTCATGTGTCTCAACGCGGTTCAGGATTGTTTGAATGTCCATAAACTGCCGAGCGGTTTCGTAGGGACCACCACGCACCACAATCTCCTCGAGGATTATGGCAAAGGAGTAGACATCGCCTTTTTGGGTTGCTGGATTTCCTGGAAGTATGGTCAGAGGCAGCAGCTCGGGTGCTATCCAAAGAAAATCTAAGACAAAATCTAAGAAAGCTGACGGTCTTATTTGGTCAAGCCAATTAACTTACTGTTAAAGTAGTTTTGGTCTTTAACGAACTCCGAAGGCGTGGTAAGTGTTCGCAGGCCGAAGTCCGAAATTTTCAAAACAAATCGTCCATCTATTAAGCAGTTACAAGATCTCAGCTTGCCGTGTACTTGCACATCGCTGTTGTGAAGATATGCCATTCCCTAAAATCAATAAAGAACAATATTGGACTCGGCGAAAGACAGTTACCAAAATGATACAAATATTGAGAAAAAAGAAGAGATAAGAACTAGCTTTTGTTTATTTTGTATCAGAAAAGGATAGATAATGTTATCCTGAATGGACTGTTTCTATTATATGGTATGACAGTACAATCTATACAGATAGAACGGTTATGTCAAACACTGTTTCCTTGACAGCTAACAGCATGACGAACTCCACATAAAATAAAACTGAAATTTTACCATTTGCGCTAGAGCTCTAGCACATAGCACATAGCTATTCCCTTTCAGGAATATCTAGCCCAAAATTTACCATTGGATTGAGAAAAAGGCAGACAAAAAAAAATAAGCTGTCATTGCAAATAGATTTAAAGTTAATACTTGGAGAAATTGACAAAAAATTCGAGATCAAAATATGATGAACGAATTTAATTTTATTAAGGGAAATAAATTCATTGTTGGAGTGAGAGAAACGAAAACAAAACCAAATATAATTTTTTGTTCCGCAAGCGCTAGAGCTCTAGCTGAGGTATAATTTCAAACACGTCTAGCGATCAAAGGAACGCGGGCAATCGAAATAAAGCTAAAGCTACCGAATTTAAACAAAAGGCGAATTTTGGCAAATTCACTCAGTTTTTTGTTTATTGCTTGTGAGCGAGCCCAAATATACTCACCTTGACAATATCGTGGATCAACGACATTCGAAAATTCCAATCCAGTTGAATGGCATCGTTTTCCAGTACATCTTTTAGACTCCCCTTAGGACAGTATTCGGTCAGAATGAGAACAGTTGGTCTTGGAAGATCAATGCATGCGCCTACAAATCGGACGGTATTTTCGTGGCTAACATCACGCGCCTGTTTTATCTCCCACAGAAGCGTAGAAGTGATGTCTACCTTCTTCTTAGAGACCTTTTTTATTGCAACTCGTTCTCCCTTATAGATGCCAATTGTTGTGAATACTTGTGTTAACGGTAAAGATGTACAGCTGGCAATGGAAGCTCGACCCGAGTGCACACCGTATTGTTGCAGGGAGAAGTTCTGTGGAATTGATTTGAGATGAACTGCTATTTGAAATGTGCGTACATACCTCAGCGTTCAATTTCTGAAGACCAACTTTGCTGCCAAATAGTCTCCCGACTTCGAGCAGTACCTCATCGGGTCGCACCCGCCACGACATGTTGTTCAATTCGCTATTCAATTTCATTTGTCTGCGGAAGGGCAAATCGTTAAATAAAAACACTTTTAGTATACTTTCGAGATTTTAATTATTTATGATATTGCTTTAGTAGAGGGACTAATCTAACGAATTTTGCTAGATTCCCATGCCAGTTCACTTGAAGACGCACGTAAATACCTGATGATCACTCGCAATTACTTATTGCTACCATGGGCTTACTATATTGCGCGTTTCAAATCACTATAGAGTGTGACTTAATCTTAATCCAATATAGATTTCACACAATGCGTCTCTCAAGTTTATGCGCCACTCTGTAGTAACTCGAAACGCGCTCTACACAAATCCAAACAAGATGTGGGTTTCTATAATCTGCTTAAAATAATCACACAACTAAAACTAATCATAAAAGTCATCCCATCATAATGGTTGGGCTTATCTCACGTCAGGAATATACTTACTTGCACATCAAATACACTACAAGCGTTGTGAACGCCAAAAAAATTGCAAAAGCAAACGTCACATACATTATGATCATTTCTACGTTGCCAAAGAAAAAACAAAAAAAAACGAGAAATCAATTCATAATTCCATTCACAAAATTTAGCAACCACCCACCGTTCCCATGGCAATCAGGTGAGTTACCCAAAAATCCACACTTTGGGATATCTGGTGGAGGACTCCCCCTTCCACCAGGCCAATGAATTCGTTTTCCATTCACTGATGAATAATTTCTGCACGAATGGATACAACAATTCGAAAGAGTGTTGGAAGTGAAATTAGCATACTCAAAATGAAACAGGGAGAAAAATAAATAAATTAGTATAGCTGTACCTGTTGAGGCCATAGTAATGTGCAACCACCTCGAATCGGCCTGTGATTGGATCTAAGTCCGATATTGAGTAATCAGCATCTCGATCTCCATTGTCGTCGATTCGCACGTGACCTGTAATACCTAAGGCAAGATTGCATATTCAAATCAAATATGTTATCCTTTTATTTTTGTCAAGATGTGTGCGGAAGCTTACCATGAAAATCTCGATTCCACATCTTCCTAGTTATCGCCATACCATCGCGTACGTCTTCTCCTTCGGTAAGTGTTTCATTTAGTGCCATCCCAAGGAGATACACTCCATCATAGAAGGCACCGATAAATATGTTTACCTAAGAAGGTAGTGGAGCAATATGTGGAAATGTGATGGTCCTCAAGCTCTTACCTCTTCGTCTTTGCTGAAGGTGTAGTTGTAGTTACGTGTAGCCATATCTCGAACCATGTCGGCGAATCCTTGGAATTTTGGACTCGTAGGCTGGAGAAGAGATACGCGGAGGAGAGCTTCATATGCTGTGCGAGCCTTTGTATCATCGGCATCTCCCATTTCCCAGTCGTGATCGCCCCAATAAGAACTCTACATCATGATAGGTATATTAATTGATTAGATGTACTTTGAATAAATCACGCCTAGGTATACCTGAAATATTTCCACATCCAGAAAGACCCAGTCACCTTTGGTCATTTCTAGGGCATGAGCGGCAAGCATGAATTTTCTAACTAGGGTTCCACGGACCGAAAGGATTACGACTTTAATTCAACAAACAAAAATTGTTTTAGTTAAGTAATTGGCTTTAGTCTTCCAAAATTGTTTATATTTTGGAATGGTGAAGTTTTTCTTCCATTAAATGAAACATGGAAGATATTGCAAAATAACAAAGACCTTCTCAGCAAGTATCGTCTTGTCAGTATAATAAATTCACGAAATTTATAATAAAGGCCAGGCATTGTGGCAAGAATGGTAACCGAGAAAACAGTACTTGTTAAAATAAAATATTGGAAATGGCTATACAAAAATAAAGCTATAAAATATCATAGTGGATAGTGGTCTTTGGATGGATAAAACAATCGAATGAATCTCTCAAATTTAATTACATCATGAGAGCAGTGACTAATTTATCTGAGAGTATTAAAATTGGGAAACTTTTTAATTCATATTTTTGCAAAGAAAATTATAGGTTTATGATGAAAATAAATGGTGCAGTGAATGGTTGTGAGAATCTTGCTCTAGGGTTGCTGTTGCACCCAATATTCATGTAGATTTGTTATTTTATAAAATTGTCCGATGAATATATTATTTACATTTACATTTACATCATTCCATTAATTAATTTGTAGTATTGTATTTACTCACCCCTCGCGTACATGCTCGCATCCCTTAAGTAATTCTCATATGGTTCCTGTTCATTTCCGTTGAGTTCCCGTACAAAGCTTAATAGTCCCTCCTGTCGTAAACCGTATTCCAGATTTTTACCTAAGAAAACTCATTATTACTATTAAAGAATTTGTCTTAGCCACTCTAGTAGTACATTACCCACGGTTAGGGAAAATAAATCAGATCTATCCACAATCAGAGCAACATGCTCCCAACGAAACTGACGGAAAACACTTGCAAATACTAATTTCAGCCTACACTGGCAGTACGACATTCGCGTGAGTGTTGGATATTTTGATTTGTCCTTAAACATTCCCTGCAAAATACAAAAACCGTCATTAATTTCTCATTAATTATATCTTTTTAGTGTGAGTTTTTCTCCTCAAGTCCTGTCATGGGATCGGCGTCTGTTGCTTCCTTTTTCATCCCACTCATAAAGACTGAACGATGTTAAGCATTTTGTCCGTAACACGACAACAATTAAATACACAAATGGAATCAATTTTGTAATGCATGCAATTAGACAGTGTATATCAAGGATCAGGATCAGCCATCAAATGCAATTTGAAGTGTTTCGCCAGGAAAAGCACGCAACCGAATACACGCTGAGTAGTAATTAACCTTACTACGAATTATAGGAGCCATCAATGTCTTGCGATTCAATTATGATAGGATATCAAGGAATGTATGGCTTGGGTACTTGAAGGATGCTCGTTAAATCACTTAATACGAAGTCGTGCATTCGCATAGCAACGACAGTGGAAAATATTGCAGACGCCGATTTACAATGGATTTGGCACTGCATCGTATCTATTAATGCGTTTAAGAAGAAGCGTGATAAAATATGTATGTTTCGTGCGTTAAAAGGATATGCTAATAAAGTTAAAAAAAAAAAACAACAACAACAATGATTAAAGGGGGAGAAACTCTGCGATGGGCTGGGAAATGTAACAAAGGTGCTGTTTGTTTAGTGCTTAATTATTTTTAGATTTTAGGGATGATGGATTCCGTAAATGATAATGCGCGTTGCAAAGACTGTGGAACACAAATCATAATCAGTGCAAAAGAAGGGATTAAATATGCCCTTGAGAGATAATTACAACTTAACGAAGTAAATCCGAGGATCTGGCGCTTCTAATGGTAATTATTTTTGGGTCTCAATGAGAGGAATAAAGTATGTAGTTAAACAAAGGAAACTTTAATTAGTGCGGTGTTAGAGAATATTACAATCACGTTCTGCTTAAAGAATATTTTAGCCATTTCATGAGAATAACACCTGTTACTACTAATCTCTTTGGTAAAGCGTATGGAGCCAAAAATCAAAAACAAATTAAGAGCATAGATATTACAATAAGGAGAGAAATATACGAAGATTGAAAGAGTTTGTGAATCACTGTTGAAATAATATTCTAAATGTGTAGTAGGTGTATCTTGAGAAAAGTTCGGATAAATTCGACCAGGGGTATATTATATAGTTTCCATCGCAGCCAGTCCTGAACATAAGGAAAATCTTCGGAATACTTTTTTCTGTGTTATCCAGTAGCCATATTAATGAGAAAGGGGCAAGGTACCTCCTTTTAAAAGTGCGATATTCCTGAACATTAATTCCATTATTCTAAACATATTGAGCGGTACTGATAGGTAGGTATATGTACTTACTCATTTTTAGTGTCTAGGCTAACTTTTTCGAAGTACACGCCTAAAATTTCAAAAACAAGAGAGCGCTCTTAAGGCTTTTGACTCGACGCACGTGGGTAAAACTAATACGTGTTGCAATCAAGGATTTCTCCGTCATTTTTGATTTCACTTGCCTATTTATTTAACATCCCATCCAATTTATACCTATATAGTTGGAAATAGTGGGCGCAGTAGCGCAGTGGTTAGTGTGTTGGACTACTGTGCGAGGGATCCCAGGTTCGATCCCCGGAAAAACCCAAATTACATCTTAAAGTTTTTTCTACTGCGCCACCTCTCGCGAACGTCTGACAAACATCCGAGAGTATGCCTGTCATGAAAAAGCTTCTCAATTGAGCCGTTCGGACTCGGCATAAAATTGTAGGTCCCTTCCATTCGTCCCAAAAATAGAAACTCACACAAAACGAATGGTTGCGAGAAGCTAGGCCTTGGGTGTCACCCGCCTGTTGCGCCACCTATTTATTTATTTTTTTTTAGTTGGAAACACTGAAGATTTATTCATTTCTTTAAAAGAATTCACCAAAAATCCAATTATCACCCAAATTTAGAACAATCTCTCCAATAATGACAAGAATCGGTTTGCAAAATGATTTTAAGAACCACCCAATATCAAATTGACGTTTAATAGCTTAATCAGCCAAAAGGCATTAATAAATATTTGACCGATTCCAAACCCTGCGTAACCGACAAATAGGGTTAACAAAAATATTAATTAAACAAAATTGATATGAAATAAACTTAAATTTTTTAACATGCTTTCAGCTTTAAATATTCCTGACTGGGAGGAAATCATTCAGCACTGTTTACCATCTGTTGCGCTTACGATTGACTTGTACACAATCATCGGTTTCATTAAGTTCAATTATTCTGGCGGACTTAACACTCATTATATATTCCCGATGGCTTTCATCCAAAGGCAATCGAACAGTACGGGATCAACCAAAGCGATTATTGCTAATCACCACTCACTCAAAGCGGACCACAGAACTACAACTACAGCATATCATTACATACTTTGTATGTGCTACATATAAAAGCGTAGAAAGATATTTGTATGTGTGTGAGTAATATGGGAAATTAAAGTTTAATCCCATAACCCCAGGTCGGCACTGCAATGGACTAATCAATCTCAAGAACACGAATCTTAACATTATTTTCAAATCAATTCTAAGAGAAGGGATAATTTGAATTAAAAAATTGGAGGAACTTTGTCTTAAGACGATTACGTGCGAAGTTGCTTTAGCATCTTAATCAATTATTCCTATTAATGTTAGTAAAACCAAAATGCTGAAGCACATATTGTCTAGCAATGTACCGGGGTAACATTAAAATTTTACTATCGCACATCCTTTGAGGAAATATTGACACAACCGCTTAACGTTTGATTGCTACGTTTAAGCGCTCTTGATATAGAGGGATGTGTTTTCAAGTGTGAACAATCCTAAACAAACAGAAAAAATGTGCACGACTGGGTCGCACGAAACTTTATCGTTTATTGCGAATCTCGCAGAATCTCAGAGTTATTTCAGCAAATTTTACGTTTGAAATCACACCCACTTACATCTTAAGTGTAAGGTTTAGTAACTGAACCCGTGTCAATTAAATAAAAAGTAATGCATACTACATAAACATACGTATTAACTAAAACACTATATCAAGTACTTAATTTCAGATTTCACCCCGAACAACTGACGCTTAAAGGATTTAAGTAGGCGATGAATTTCGAATTCCCATTTTTGATTATTTAAAAAAAGTGGTCTAAATGGTCAAATCCCGACCGGTAGTCATTCTTGAGAAATATTCGTAAAACGGCTATATTTGAGTTTTCTGAGAAAAACTAAGTACGTGATCATGTTCAGAATGCTTTTGTTGTCTTATGATCAAAATCGTTGGAGCGGTTTTCTGTAAAATTATGCTGACAAATGTTACAACTTTGGATTCGAAAAGGACTCTTATTAAACGGTTTAGCTGAAAACTGAGTAAAACGTATTCTTCAGGATATAAACATTACCTAGCAGTTACATTTTTATCCAAATCGAAAATGGCGTTTTCGAGATATGAGCAGTTTTTAAAGTACCAGCGATTTTAGGTGGAAATCGAAGGACGCATTCATAGTTCAAAAGACACTGTTTTGCAACTGTTAAGTCAAGACTGAGCAAGAGGTTTTACTATGGATTTAAGCATTACCTGCCAGTTACATTTTTATCATAATCGAAAATGGCGTTTTTGAAATATGTGCAGATTTTTTTAAAGGGATTTAGGTGTATATCAAAGGACGCAGTCGTTTTAGAGAAAAATTAAGTTTGCTGTCAAGTTAAGAATGACGATAGTATCTAAAAAATAAAATCGCTTTTACCGTTTTCGAGAAAAAGCCAATTTTCAAAAGTGCCGTTGCTGGACTTTTTAGCGAAAAACTGGGTTGCAGTGTTAAGCATGCCTGCATTAACTCAACTATCAATTTTGGTTCAAATCGTTAGAGCCGTTTTCAAAAAAAAACTTTATTTAATATTTCGTGAAATTTTTATATGGGAAGTATTATTTATATTAGGGCTAGCATAAAAAAACCCCTACTAGCGGTAAGCCCACAAACTCTAAATACGAAGTTTGAAACAAATCCGTCCAAGCGTTTAGATTTCCCAGCTGGGAGAGTTAGACATACGGACGGACAGAATTGCGAGACACACTTTTTAGAGTCCCCCTATCATCGTAATATCAGAATTGATCAAAATCTCGAGTTCGAAATTTTGTACGAAAACAATACATTTCTCTTACTACATATACGAGAAAGTTAAAAATAATAAAATGGATAAAGTGGAAAGAATAAAACAAATTGATGATTGGTGAATGGTGACGTCCTGGCGTGTGAAGGAATTAATTTTTCTTACTTAGAATAAACATAATATTCAGTTGCTGACTTACCGTACTTTCGTTTTTCCATTTGTGGATCTTTCCCAGAATTCCGGATGTTACCGTTAATTCACCCTCGGAGGGAGGCTGCGGAAGAAGGAAATCTATATTAAGATGTGTTCAATTTAGAGAAGGTTAGATTCATGTGGAGACAGAAAAATGCGAAATGGAAGTCAAGGTCATTATTAATAATTAGGAGGGATCTCTGACTCTGATGGTTAAATTTTAGCTATGTGAATTAGGTTAAATTTTGACACACATTTCGTTTGCAGAGTATGTTCAATGAGATTTATGACAAAATGTGGATACTGTTGAACATTAAACACAGCTTATTATAATCTTAGTAATTTACAAATGTTTATTTCGTGTATTGCGACTAAGGACCTCAAGAAACTAGAAAAACTAATGCACTCAACTATAGTTCGTCTGGTTTACTCATCAGATCGAATTTTTGAACTATCTCGTTCATGAATTTCATATAAGCTCACGTCTTATAGACTGTAGCTATTCATTTCATTTCCAACCAAGTGGGGTACTTGCCTTTTAAATACCAAATCGTGTTAGTCTGTAGGTTAAGGCAATTGGGCTCTACGGGGTTCTAGGAAGCTTGCGTCAAACAAAGGGAAATGTTATTAAGAAATACAAGAATAATTTTTTAAAGCGAGATTTTCGTTTTTATGTATTGCATATCGGTTTATAAGTGTGCACACAGCACACCTATTTTTAATTGCATGTCTTCAAAAACCAAACAAGAAGTTCGCATAGCCTCTTAGCTGGTTCATATTCAATTTAAATGTCTTCTATTTCTTGCAAAGAGATTACTCTTTTCTTTTTCCAAAAGTGCAAAAAATAATGTGTCCAATCACCTCATTAAATTGTCGCTAATTTTTGGGGTGTTTTGAATCGATAAAGATGTACATAATGACATTCAGTATTGCCATTTTAAAGCGGCAATAAAAAGTTCCTAAATCGCTGAAAAGATATTCGAAATATTTTGTGAAAAGCCCTAAAATACAGATAATCAAATCTTCGCAAGAGATATCATGATTGGCCGGGTCAGTATAGATAATAAAATATATCAACATCTCCAGTGTTATTAACATAAAATAAAGATAAAGGAATTCCAAAGCCTTTTGATGCTATTGTGATAGAAAAACCAAAACGCAAATTCTTATTTCAATAGTGTTCTAAAATGTTAAATTGTTGTTGCCTTATAAAAGTGCTCTGCAATAAGGTTCATTCATGTAATCAATTTAATTGGCTAGAATTGAATTACATTTTATCTCATAACAAAAGGCAAAACGAGAATATTTTCTCCACTTTTGTAATGGAAATAAAAAAAGGAACTGCGTCCCTCTCCTGACCCGGAGTTTATCATCATTTAATTTTTATCTTTCATAATACCTACTCGACTGACTGAAAATGGATTGATATACATATACAGTCCAAGTCAAGAAAAAGTGCACACACTAGTATTAATAAACATTTGATAAACATTATGCCGGATCATTTTAAATCAATGACTTATGCTTCGACGACTTGGTGTTAGAATTAATCATTCCAAGTATTTCCATTGTTGTCAGTTTGACTGCTCAATATTTTTCGTCTCATCGGAATTCCAGATTTGTTCCCAAACGACCTGTCGCTTTTACATTCCACTGTTTCAAATGATAATAATTTGATTGAACAATTTCATTATCTGGAATCTAAAGCATGACTCTTCCAAGTCATTAGAACAGATAAATCTAACAACATCATGCTATCAGAAGATTTCAATTGGCAGAAAGTAAAAAGGTTTGACCAGCCCATATTCCAATGCACCTTGAATTGGATTCGCCCTTTCATAAGAGAAAAATAAAAAATATATCCTACTGAATATACATATTTGACACTGACTTTAGTTGCATGCAACAGGTATTCGTGCAAACGATGTAGTTACTCCAAAAGAAACTATAGAATAGGTATTGGATTGCAAGTATAGTGCACCGTTGTGGATAATATCCTCCTAGCTTCTTAACGTGTAAACTTCTACTCTTGTTCAATTTTCTACACATAGTAAAAATATAAAATATCAGCAAGAAGGGGAAATATGAAATTTGGAATTCTGAAACCTAACCTCAAAGGTTGCAAAAGTCTTAATATCATAAATTCTATTTAACAATCCGAGTGAAAATAGAATCCGTTTGTGTATCACGTGGTATAATGTAGGACTTAGTTTAAACCGCTTTGTGTCGTACAAATGGGGAAACCTCGGTCTGGGTATGTTTGTGTTGGTGTACATTTCAATTAAGTATCGCGGTCGACAAGACCTCGATTTCCTCGCTTTCAATCAGAGGAGAAAATTTATGCGGGAAGTGATTTCACAGCAAATAATGGCGTAGGTATTTGGAATTGATTGTTGCTTTAATTGCGATAATCCTCGATGTACGATGTAAAATGTAGATACGCAAAGAAAAATTGAAAAAATGAAAATGTTTCCTATAATTGTTGTGAAATGTGTCGATGTAGAATGTCAAGCGTATGTGGGAAGCAATTAAACAAAATGGTTACATTGTCTTACCTGATCGCCCATTCCTGTAATTATGGGAGTATTCCAATATGCCGCCAGTCTCGCCACCGGTTCCAATGCAAAAGCACACGCGGGTCCAATAAATGCAATCACATCATCCTTAAAGTGCATGTCAGCAGCTAAACCAGGAGCCCTTGCACCCGAACAAGATGGATAACTGAGGAAAAATTTAAGAAATATACCTCCCAAAACAAGAATTAAATTAACATTCATCTGAAACAAAGGATTTTCTCCCTCGTTTGAATAACTCGTATAATTTTATCATTCCACACGGGCAATTGAACATTCACTAAGCACTTGACGACAACAAAGTCAACCCAACCGTCTTAGGCGAAGTTCATTTGTGTGCAAATCACTAAAGAAGCCATTTGAATATTCTGTTTGTATTACTTACCTCGCTTGGACTTTTCGCAGTGTAACGTTATGCGGTTTAAGAAACTCTTCATTGATAGCATCTAGGGCCAGATCAACAGCTGGTCCACAACGTTCCAAATCAAAAGGTGAATCTAATCAAACACAGAACATTCAAATCTATTGTTTGCTATACAAAATCCCAACTGGCTGTGCTTACCCAGATGCGAAGCCATTAAAACGCCCACATTTAATACTGTCATCCCTGTGTCTTCATATTCGGCAGCAATCTCCCTTTTAACTGGTCTCCATATCCTTTGTTGCTCACTAAGCACTTGTTGCTCGATGCTGGTGGCTCCACCACTGATAGCCGACGACCCAGTCGCGTTGACATCCTTGGGTAGTTCTTCCCAAAATCCGTCGTCAAAGTAAATTTTTTTCGATTCGTAAACAATACCGAATGTCCTTATGGCAACGAGAAGACAAAAAGCTGTTGTCAGGAATAAGTTCAGTCGCATTGCTGAATGCGTGACTTAGAGTAGAGTTCAGTAGCAATGGGGGTAGATGTGAGGTGTTGTGTAAACTAGATGCTTGTTAATGGATTCTGGAGAAATGATATTGTCCACCGAAACATATTGCATACATTTTGTTGACGACGCAGAAAAATGTCGTTATCCTTAAAATGTCAATGAAAAGGTAAGTGCTGTTGTTTACACATAAGCGAATCAATAAAATTTTTTTTTTATTTTTTGTCATGTAAATGCTCCCCTGACTTGTCACTCAAATCCGAAGAACGATTTTTTTTCCCCAGGGAACACCCACTCTTTGCTGTGGCAATGGCAGCCTTTTTAGATCTGAAATTGAATTTGCTTTGTCAAAAAGGCACTGAAGCAGTGCGACGCACGGCTCTTGTTTTATTTTACGTAATAGGTTAGGTACCTATGCTTTTCAGTGACATGGTTCTTAAAGCGACGAACAATCCTATTCATCTTTGAGTAATACGAGACTTTAAAAAGCGAAAATAATAAACTATCTGAAAGTCGTCGTCTGATATGTCATACTTAGATAATAAGTAGTATCGAACTTTCAAAAACTTGTGCTTCTTTAAGAAAAACGCTTTAGCCACTGCTATATTTTTTATTAAAATTTAATATTCGTTGAATTGATAAGACAATAGTGAGAATCTGCCAAGCTTTACAATTGTTTTGATTCATTTCGCGAATTTTGTTTGTTTTTACCGTATAGTCATGGACCGAAGTAATAGACGTAACACCAAAATACGTTTTAAATAGTTTGCTAGTGAAAACTGTTTGGTAGCCAAAATAGCGCACATACGCCCGAGTGAACAGACACGTTTGTGTTGGCATTTTTGGTTTTTGTCATACTTCTTCGTTGAAATGATCAGGATACAAGTAGTATTCAGAGTTTGAAATTAATGCTTGCCAAAGTAGTAGTTCTGGGTAAGGTTTATTTTAGACAACTGTATCGAAGCTAAACAAACGGAGAGTGCGGTATCAAAGATGTAACCAACATTTTATTGTTGTTTTTGTAAATTTATGTTGGTGCATTATAATCGAATTGTGTTAGAATAGAAACCTGCTACCAATATAAGTTATAATAACAAATTTAACACCTAAAAAAGTGAGAACCTTATAACTTGGTTTTGGGCTGCCAAATGCTTACGGTAGTTGAAATTTGTGTTAGTTGGCTGCTTTTAAAATATGCAAATACAAAAAATTTAGTAACGTTCCCAACTATTGTGTTTCTAAATATTAGCTGTCATGTCAGTATTGAAATAACATAATTTGATTAAAAAAACAGGAACTAGCAGAGCGCTATGTGATAATTGCCCTCTTAGTTTCAGAGAACTAATTTCGATGATTTTTGACAGCGCCTGAATGTATCATTTTACTCTTGCTTTTCTGGCTTTAAAAATCTTGTGTTAAATTAAGCAATGCTTCAGTTTATAGTATTTATTTGCAATATTTATTTTCTTCTTAGTTAGTTACTTATATGTACATATAAATCGAATAATTTTAATTTACTTTTGGAGCTATTTCACACAGAGTAGTCATGAGACGCACCGCAATATTGAGGACAAACAAAATTGTACTGCTTCAGGAAATGTTCTTTTCGACATCTCATTTGTTAAGGTTGGTTGTGTTATAACGCTCATTAAGAAGCTTGAATGCAAATGGTTTCTGTAATTACACTCATCTTATGGGAATTATATTGAAATTTCAATGTAAACTGAAATCAAAGTTGAGCCTCGAATAGATAATGTACTGAAACATAACTCTTAACTCTTTTATTTAGCATAAAATTGTGCAAATCAGAAACTAATTGAACTTACGCTGCTCCTTAAATGTAGGCAAAGTATTTACATTATGGAAACTTATTTACAAAGTATGTAACTCGTAAATGTGCCTAATCATACTTCGTATTAGTATGTAAGTCTCGGAAAACCAAGAGAAATCTAAAACTTGAATTCTAATTGATTGTTACTGAACTCGCCACCAAAATGTCCACTTAATTGCAAAATATTTTCTACAAACTAACACAAAAGTAAATGCGAATATGCATTTTAAAATATTACTTAAATTTATAAAAACCCTCTTTAAGGCATTGTCTTTGTTGCAGAATATTATTGTCAAAACCTTAATTGTATGCATAAAACGTATTGTCCTTGCATATTAATAGAATATCATTTCGAAATTCAAATTAAATTAAAACTTATTCAAGTTATAACTAACAAGTATTTCTTCAAAGTGGAAAATAACCAAATTATTGCATCAAATACCCTCTGTTGAATGTTCCTTCAAGTTTTATCGTTGACTATATTTTTTTTTGATTAATTGGCAAATAAAATGCTTTTTAAACAGCATTTGTTGCAGTATTAGTTTAGTATTGATAGCCAATTCTACTCTTAATTGTTGTTGCATGCAACTTATTCATAAAGAGTAAATTTCACTAAACTTTAGAATGGGACAGCAATTTAAACGTGTCAAGATCACCCAAAAATATTGTAAATTAAAAGTATGTACTTATCTGAAGACAAAGTTCATTTTCAAATAATAAAATCCTTTACCACTGAATTGCGCTTAGTAACTAAAAACCCAGCCAAACTCCACAAATCCTTTGTTTATTATAATCCTTTTGTATTCACTCACTCACCCGGAATGTTATTTCAAAGGTGTAAATACGCTTAAATTGAATTTAAATTTAAAGTTGTTTTTCGGACATCCTCAAGAGCACATACCACTAAAGGATAATAAAACAAAATTGGCGAATTCTTTAAAAGAGATCCTTGCGCTTCAACCGACCGACAACGAATGAGCTTTTCACCTACCAAGAGGTTACTTTTAAAAGTTTTTACTTTAGGGAAATACACAACTACATATATATGCAAGAATACTTGTAACGCTTAAAGGATTTTCCTTTACTTAACCGCTGGCGCACTTTGGGTTATATCTGGGCAAAGTGTATGGCAGATAGGGTACGAAACGGACTAAAGCATCTGAGGTCATTTCGTACTCCCAGTCAATTAAGCATTTCATTACCATCGCCACCATTAACGAAGTGTCCCCCAGTGGTATCTACTAGTAGGATTTATACGCATGTGTTGGTATATTGATAAAATGGCTAGAGTAGTGACTAGACGTACACTCGACTGGATACACAATACCGACACATGGTATTGGTAGGGTTCTCTTTGATAAAGCTGTTGTGAGTTTGAATCGACTTGTGAAATCTCGTAATGCGAATTAGTCTTTGATTTTCATTACACGCTGTTCTGACAAATGATTTTTATGAGGGTTTTGTGATTTTGCAGACAAAGGATTGTAACCAGATACTTCCCAGCAGGTCTATTTATGGGATATTTTTAAGTGACATTTCTTAACGTCTGACTCTGAATATATTAACATAATGTATAGGTCATTTTCCAGTAAGTATAAAGGTTGCTGTCTTAAAATGTGCATCGATTATTATCAAGCTGCACACACCAAACTCGCATTGTATCTTGACATTTTTTAGAATTGCACTGCTTTCTACATATATAATATTTTGGAAGTATGTACATGATATATTAATAACGGCTATAGAACTGTTGAACTTAAGAACATAAACATTGGTGCTTTGAAAACAAAATACATACTAAAATGGACGCGATTTTTAAAACATCAACAGAAGTCCACCTTTAATGCTCTATTTTGTTCAGTTAAAAAAGGCAGTGCAGGTCAGTCCGGTATTAGATTGAGTTTTTATTTTATTCGCAAAGTCGTGAGCAGCTGACGGTTAGAACATAATACTATCTGTTAAAACTGACAACTGAATTGAAAACTTATTTAAATTCCATCAAGTTCAAACTTAGTTTCGGTTTCAGTTAAACGCTTAAGTCTTTGCATTTAAACATCAGTTTAACTGATAGCTTAATTGAAACTGAAACTGAAATAATCGTCTAAATGGGGCTTAACTAAGAGATACAGTAATTTCAAAGTTGTCTTGTCGTCGGTGTTAGTTTAAGTGAATGCTCAGCTTATCGGCTATCGAACTTACGTCCGTAAGTTTTTTCATTAAATTTTACAGAATTTTGTTCGCTCTTCTCTGTGAACAATATTAAAAACGATAAGTACAACAAAATTGCGGGATTCGTAAATAATTATAGACGTGTATTGCTGAATCTAAGGGGATATATGAGAACAATAAGGTTTAAATATTGGTATCCGAGTTTCTGAAATAGAGTTGTATGGACTGAAGAAAGTAAATTAGAGTTCCCTGGATCTCATAAAAATAGATTTGTGCGAATGTCGAAGGAAATGCGTAAGAAAGTTATTCCAGTTTTGCAAACTCTGAGCATGGTGGTGGGTCTGCAATTTTCTGTGGTAGATATCGTATCGCTAAGCCGACATGAAGATTTAGTCCCAATTGATAAAACGAATTAAAAAATAGCAATATAATGCACATCCATTCTGCATTCTTTTCGGTTTCACCGTCTTGCAGTACAACTAAACAAGAATGCAATGCTTCCTCCTTGATGAGTAAAGTGTATGCGGTAATGAGTGTGGTGTCTGTTTTTCCTTAATAGCATTACCGATTACAAATTAATACTACTCACGTGCGTCCCTCCCAATATATCTCATTGTTTTTCCCAATCAAAAACGAATCAGACTTCGAACAAACACAAATCATCTATGCATGGCGCTAGAACATTCAACAAGTTGTAGAGAAAGCTCGCTGAACTGCTACAAATTAAACAAAAAAAAAGCCCAACATGAGGATAGTACTGGGGTAATTTTTCGGATATAGGACATCAATACGAGCAGATTTGCTTTACATCTACATATGCTCATCAGTGCGAAGCAGAGTCTAGCTGTTGTCCCATAAAACGTTGTTTACTTTTATCGCATGAAGTGGGTAAGGATATGATTTGATTGCATTTATACCACATCATGTGTATGGTAAACCATGTAAGGAGGTGTGTGCCACCATGGATATATCTGGCCAAGTTTGAATGGAAATAAGCACAGAATACTCAACAATATAATACACCTTGTCACTTAAGAAGATTAAAATCTTTGGGTGGCTTTCATGCTTTTTCGCTGAACATTCCTTTTGAAGTTGAATGTTATGGGTATAGTATAGATAATACGTGGCAATCCTTTACAATTTAAATGATTAAGGTGGGGTGAAGTTAAATCTGTTTTCAGTAAATTGGAGCTATGAAAAAGTGCCTAAACAAATTTTCATTTGTTGTTACCAGAAAAGAATTATCAATACCTAATCATTTTAAAAACAAGTTATAAATACAAATTTGTATATTTTACATTCTATATAAATAAAATAACAAGCAATTTAAATAGCATGAAATCATCATCTGCAGGTATTTACAGAATATCATTATCTTCAGTTTGAAAAGCAATTAGTATTGATACAATGCCTATCTATAACACTGACCGGCATGGTCATCATTAAAATGGCCAAAAGTCTATCAGTCATCTAAGAATAGCAAAGTCCTGTAGATAATGTCTTCGCATCCGCTGAGGATATGAGGATATGAAAAGCGTGACAAAGGGCTTACCAAATGTAAATGGAGCCGAATTAACGAATGCAAACATGTAAAATAGACGTATGTTATGACGCTGCATTGTGAGGAGTGCAACTCAATAAACGTATTATTCACAAAAGTAAAAGGTGGGCAAATGCAAAAACAGAATAGTCCGCAGTATACGATCATCACTCTAGCTAGCCTGTACTGGGTGATTGTTACATTTTAATCCATGTAAATACAATATTCTCCTTTGATACACACCCATATAAAAATAAGCGTCCGCGGTAAATGCTCGAGTGTCCTAATCATGCCATGATCACTACCCGAATCACAGAAATATAGGAAGAAAAAGAAAAGGTAAGCGCAATTGTTTATGAATACCTGCGAACCAAGTACCAGCTTATGAAATATCTTGAATCATGGAAATTACTTAAAGGTCGGCAGTACGGGTTTCGTGCCAACACGATGGCTTAACATGATGTCTTAACTCACCGAAAAATGAAACCAATCACTCCGGTGAAACGAAAACTGTTGTTACTATATATTTTAAAAGCATATGCAGAGTTTACCATCAATCTCTTTCGTCAAAATTGCGAACTTATCGGATCGATGCGTCTCTTGTTCCAAGGATTAGAAACTACAATTTTGCTGGTCAATTTAAGTTGTTTTAGTTTAGTTCCATTGTAAGACTGGCCATATAAATGATGGTACTACCCAAGGCTCCTTTGTCAAGCGGAGATCTTTCTAATTATCGTCAATAATATCCTGTCTCTATATTCTAATCCAAATCATTCCACCGCGAATGACATCGCCCTCAGCTTGTCATATTTAGATCCCTGCTCTTCGGCGTAGCACTGGAACTGCAACGTAATTATGTGTGCTCGTTAAATTCCGACCAAGGCAGCATTTTTAAATGAGGTTCTGTCAACATAGTGAAATTTAATGCTTCCCTACGAAATGCATTGTGGTTTTGTGATTAGTGTGTTGGACTACTGAGCGAGCGGTCAGGTTCGATCATCGAAAATATGCAAAATTGCATCTGGCTTTCTTTTCATATGCGCCTCTCGCGAACGTTTGACAAATATCCGAGACTATAACTGTCATGGAAAGCCGATCGGACTCGGAATAAAATTTTAGGTCGCTTGCAGTCATCCCAAAAATAAAAACTCACACTCACGAATGGTTGTGAAGAAGCTAGGCATAGTGTGCCTGTCCGGACCTGATTTCTATTATTGTTGTGCTCACGACAACCTTCGTTGGAATGACCCATCACCCATCATACTATTGCCATGTCGTTGAGAATACAGGGGTATCCTGTAGTGTAAAATACAGGAAAATTGGCAGGGTTGAAATGATAATGAATGAATGAAATAAAATCTTAGGCGTTTACGACAAACGCCAACGGGAATGGGGGTGATTAGCCCCAAATGTAAGTACAACTCTCACATCTGATTTGGTGCGCTGAAAACCACGTCACACCTATTGTACAGGACCCAGCATGTGAGTAAAAACTAATCGCAGACAGAAATGGGAATTCTATAAAATCGCTTGAGAAATGTAACTTCTCTCTCACTGTCCTGTGTATAAGTATAAGTGTACCTATAATATGAATGCCAATATAAAATATCAAAAGAAAGGACCACATTCGCATCTCACGATGCTTTCATGAACTCAATCAGGTTACAAATGGGGACTCGATCCAATTGTCATTGTAAGTTGATTCCACTGAGGCAAACATGTCCACAAAATACGCTATTTTACAGCGCTTACAAGACTGTGCTTAAATAGTTCATTCGAGCGACGAAATATGACCCGCGTTAAGACCATACTTCACAGTTTTGAAGGCTTAATCATTTGAATGCGAATGGAATCCGCTAAAATAATAGTAGATAGTCAACAGTGGCATCTACTATTCCGGTCGTTCGACACATCTATAGGTCAATAACCGCGGACGAAAACTTGCGTCTTTAATGTCATATGCCAGGATGACCGTCTGATAGCCTCTCTAACAGCAAACAGATGTCCCAAATGTGGGTAATCGGTTTAGCCGATTCCATCGCCGCGTCGGATCACGAGCGTCTCCAACTCCGATAGCAAAACATGTTTGTTTTTTGTTTTGTATGTTAAGATTTGTTTTATTCACTTTCATTTTATTCGTTAGATTTTCGAACAGATTTGTAATATATTTATATATTTTTTTTAAACATGCTAAGAATTAATGCTTTTCAAAAGTGACTCGCTCGCTCTTATATTCAACCGTTAAAAAGCACGCTTTCTTCGACAAGACATGTGTGTTTGTTTACCAATACGGGACAAAGGGGGAAGGGGAGAGGGAGGGGGAAGAGATTTATCTCTAAATGATTTCGAACATTTCGTTTACAATTTTTCTTTGTTTTTCTTTTTATTTTAACTTTTTTTTTAATCGTACTCTTAAGTTATTAGAATAATCCTTTCTCACTTGGTAGTGGCTGTGGTAGGTACTGCAATAATTTTTTCAAGATATTACCTCTAATGCGCTTTATGGTGGAACATAGAATTGATACAAAAATACACTTTAACCGCTGAATGTGGACAAGAATTTGGCCACAATATCCTTCAGTTTGGCATCGACAGCTGGGGAGATTTGACCTTCTGTGGCGATTTGGTTGAGCAGAGCTTGCTCGCTGGTCTTGATGTGTTGCAAGAACTCCTTCTCGAACTTGGTGATCTTGGCGGGATCCATTTTGTCCAAATGACCACGGACACCACAGTAGATGACAGCAACCTGAAGATAAGGGTACATTTAAATATTCACAATCAGAGGGACACGCTGGGTTTGTGAACTTACTTGATCTTCAATGGCCATTGGCACGTATTGACCTTGCTTCAAGAGTTCGGTAAGACGAACACCACGGTTCAACAGCTGTTGGGTGGCAGCGTCCAAATCGGAACCGAATTGGGCGAAGGCGGCAACCTCACGGTATTGGGCCAACTCCAATTTCATGGAACCAGCGACCTGCTTCATGGCCTTGGTCTGGGCAGCTGAACCGACACGCGATACAGACAGACCGACGTTAATGGCTGGTCGGATACCCTTGTAGAACAATTCAGTTTCCAAGAAGATCTGACCGTCAGTGATGGAGATGACATTGGTTGGAATGTAGGCGGACACATCACCGGCTTGGGTCTCAATGACGGGGAGGGCAGTCAATGAACCGCCACCCATGGCTGGGGACATTTTGGCGGCACGTTCCAACAAACGTGAATGCAAGTAGAACACATCACCGGGGTAGGCCTCACGACCTGGGGGACGACGCAGCAACAGGGACATTTGACGGTAGGCCACAGCCTGTTTGGACAAATCGTCATAGATGATCAAGGCGTGCTTGCCCTTGTCACGGAAGTACTCGCCCATGGCGCAGCCAGAGTATGGGGCCAAGTATTGTAGCGGGGCAGCATCAGAGGCAGTAGCCGACACAATGACGGAGTAGTTCATGGCTCCGGAATCGGTTAAACGCTTCACAATCTGGGCGACAGTGGAACGCTTCTGACCAATGGCGACGTAGATGCAGTACAATTTCTTGCTCTCATCCTGGCCATCGTTGAAACGTTTCTGATTGATAATAGCATCAATGGCCAAGGCGGTTTTACTGCGAAGTAGACAAAGACATAAAATCACCAAGTTGAAGTTAAAGGGCTTCGAAGGAAACATACCCAGTCTGCCTGTCACCGATGATCAACTCACGCTGACCACGACCGATGGGCACCAAAGAGTCGACAGCTTTGATACCAGTCTGCATAGGTTCGCGCACAGACACACGTGGAATGATACCAGGGGCCTTGGTACCAACACGGAAACGATCCTTGGTGTTGATTGGTCCCTTACCATCAATAGCGTTACCCAAAGCATCGACAACACGGCCCAAGAGCTCATCACCGACTGGAACGTCGACAATAGCACCGGTACGCTTGACAATATCTCCCTGTTTGATCAGTTTGTCGTTACCGAAGACGACAACACCGACGTTATCGGGTTCCAAATTCAAAGCCATACCCTGTGAAAGAGAAATTCAAAAAGTCGAACTTGGTCATTGAAATACTTTGCGGCGCTTACTTACCTTCAAACCGGAAGAGAATTCCACCATCTCATCGGCTTGGATGTTGTTCAAGCCATAGACACGAGCAATACCATCACCAATGCTCAATACACGGCCAGTTTCTTCTAAATCGGCCTTTGGGGCAACACCCAAGATCCTCTCTTCCAAGATGGATGAGATCTCGGCGCTGCGCGCCTGTGATGAGACATGCAATTTGCGGGCAGCTAGAGAAGCGGCTGGGTAGGCGGCTTTGCAGGCAACCTAAAGAGGTGAAGAGAAAAAAATGTTCATTTGTCTACTTAAAGGAAAAAGGATTTTATTTGGCCAAGGAATGATTTAAGTCGGTTAATCCAAATTTGGGCGCAGGAGCGCAGTGGTTAATGTGCTGGACTACTGTGCAAGGGATCCCAGGTTTGATCCCCGGAAAAACACAAATTACATCTTTGTTTTTTTCGACTGCGCCATTTCTCGCGAACGTCTAACAAACATCCGAGAGTATGACTGCCCTGAAAAAGCTTCTCAATTCAGCCGTTCGGACTCGGCATAAAATTGTAGTTCCCTTCCATTCGTCACAAAAAATAAAAAAAAAACTCACACAAACGTTGCGCCACTTATTTATTATTTATTTTTTTAAAATCCAAATTTTTGTCTCTGGTATGCCAGAGCAGTTTAGTTTTTAAAGCGTGTAGCAACTGGAAACAGAATTTGCTTTATGTTGGCGAATGGAGGTATAATCTTAATTTCGTCACAGAATTTTATGGTTGGCTTGTCACAAGAGTTCGAGTACACGCGCCAGGAAAAATCAGTCAATACCACTTAAAATGCATTTTTGCCATATTTTGAGCATGTGTGCGATGGAACCGTGGTTCCTGTTGAAGATGTGTTAGTAAGAAATTGAAGACGACATTTTTCCACTTCCAATCAGATGGCACTGTTGAGGTTTGTTTGTACATAGTTCTACACCAGGCGGTGGGTGAAGCAATTCACAAGTAAACGAAGACGTAATCTATTGTCGAATTGGAATTGTCAACGACTTCTCGTATGCAGAATAAATTTGTTGTTCGTCGGCTTGACACATGCGAATTATCAACGAGAAAAATGTAAATGCTTATTGTATTGACGGGATAACTGAGACGTTGTCAATCTTGACCATAAGTCTGTGGATATTTGGCAGAATATTAGTTTAGTTAAAGTGCGAAGGAATGTAGCTCCACAGCCAAAGTTTACGGGAACGACCCTCAAGTCTGTGTCATAAGACATTATGGATATTCATTTACCATAGTCTGACAACCATTACATAACGTAGCGGCATCAACGTCATTTAAATTATTGTATTGGCCATAATGTCCTTATGTTGACTTTAGTAGCTAGTAAATTGGTCAATAGGATGTCTCTACATGACGTGTAAGTTTAAGAATCAAAGACTGCAAGAACAGTGAAAAAGACCACCCAAGGTGAATGGGCTATGTAAATCAATGTCTTCGTCCTCGCACATACATTTACTAGTGCATGGAAATCTGAATTTCCACATAAACGTATTTGAGATTATCCTTACCGAGAAAAAACAGGAAACATCAATAATGATGTCAGACAATAGGTAGCCACACACAGTTTAATGGACACATTCTGAATGAAACTCTATGAAATGTGATCTGCATGCAGAATATCTTTGGTATCGATTTGATAAAGACATCCTAATTATAAATTGCAGTCCAATTTTAAATGCCTATTGAATTTGTATGTTCTTTAGAATAAAGACTAATTAGTGAAGCACATTTTATGTCAGACTTATGTTACGTAAACAGAAATCAATAACAGAATAAAACACACCTATTCCCCAGATGCAAGGTTTAAAAAAAAGAAACAATATTATATTCACGAGTTCCGGTATTGTACAATGAAGCAAATGTTCAATGGCCAACAAATGAATGCAAATGTGTGATTTTATGATATCTGAGATTTGTGCACACAAATATAGCAACTTCTGCATACAAAAACATGCAATTCAGGTCACGGTATAGCTGCCGATTACCGCAGAGTATCTAGACGAATTTAAACATTTTTAGATAAAATCTTCTTAAACTTTTTTACAAGTCCCGATATTTTATCGAAAAACAAGTCCGTTGATAACCTGCATCTTATGTAAGTCTAAGAAGCCAAGTAAGAATTTCTCTTACTCAAAACCCTATTCTGAACAAGGATTTTTTAGTTCCAGATCAAGAATAGAGAAAAGTTATTTACCAGTTTTAATTGGGAGGAGTAAAAGATAGGTTTCCCGTCTGCAATGGCCACATAACCTCAATTCGATGACAGCAATGGTTTCTCACCCTGCCGCAAATGTTATGTAACATTTTTTTTTCGGCAAAGGGAAAAAAATATACTTTTTATAAAATTTCTTGCAAAATATTATTATTTCGCCGTTAGATAATTTATATTTTGTACAAGAGTCAATTTTTCACACATCACATGTTACATAATTACGGTTAGAATAGTCGCCCTCGCCGAGAAAAGTGTATGATTACGTTGCGTAACTATACAACTTTTACAGTCGAGTATTGAAAAATTTTAATTTGTAACTAATTTCCTCGATTTTCTTTCTACACAATTCGAAACACACGAATTAAGGCCGGAATAATGAGAACATTAGTTCGGCATAATGGTATATGTAGCAGAATGGCGAAAAGACAATTTAACACTTTTTCACAAAAATTATAAATAATTTATGAATTTATTTGATGAAAAATACCTTTGCAGCAGCCTTGGGTAGGTTACGGGCCACCGAGGAGGCCAAACGTGCGGATAAGAGCGACATTTTTCCTAAATTGATGAAAATTCCAACTTCACACTTCTCTAGTAGTTTTCAAAGATGGTTGCCCAGAAAATATTTCACGTTCACGTTCACTCTACTGGCACGGAAGGTTTTCTCTTCTAGCGAATTTCTGCCTTGCTCTGATGTTTCGTTGAATATCAAAAGTTTGAGAAGCACTATAGTTTCAGAATTGTCATCCGAAATGTCAACATTGGAGGTTATCGTTCAGTGAAGTAACTTTAAGGGGTATGTTAGATTGATGCTAGTAGGTTTGAGTTAGTAGGTAACCACAGCCATATTAATACATAATAGCTGCGGAACTTAGTGTCATTCGTAACTAATGCTGGATTTACATTACCACGCCACGCAATTTTGCATGACTTCAGAAAGAGAGATCCGTTTGCTACAGTCAAGGCTAATGATCTGTAAGAGTGAGACCACAAATCTCCATAAAAAAGTTATGGCTGCCTAAATTCAACTGTTAGGCCCGTTGGCTCACTCATACATATCATTCCGTTTGACTGTGGAAAAACGGATCTCTCTTTCTGGAGTCATGCAAAATTGCGTGGCGTGGTACCTAATGTAAATCCACCACAATGACTATCTCAAATTCTAATGGTTAAACTCAAATTCCTATGAATAAACATTTTACGAAGATAACTAAGCTTTCGTAACTTTTACATAACTAACTCACGCTGATAGGTGTGTTAGCGATTTGTTAGCTTTGCAAAACATGGTTCCCGCGCAAAATGTCAAATGGTGTTTCGCGTTTAAATTCGTTTGATTGATAAAATGTGGTAAAAGGGTGATTGATAAATAATTGAATAAATTTGCAAAAATGTTGGATCAAAATGGCTCACCGTTTTTGGATAATTTGAATATGCTAGAGAATATTTGTATATAAAACATTCAAAAATAAATATATGTACATAGATAGACCAAATATGAAAAAATTAATTGCATTAGCAAGAGTAAGAAAATTCTAAGTGCAGTGCAGACGAAGATTATTAGATATTAATTATCTGTATATATAATAATGTTTATTGAAAATTGACTTTTACATTTACGTAGCTAGATGTACTTTAATTTAATAGCAGCTGCAGACATCTTGGTGTTCTTGTACTTGTCACACGATATATCGCGCTCGGTCTATACATCATTTGCAGATGTTAATGTCCGCATTAGCATTGCCAGATCTTCAGTATGCAACAAAGATCGCTGCAGAAAAGAAGGACGCACTCCTGTCAATTTTCAATACAATTTGGGGAAGTGCTACCATTACAAACATACGGTAATAGGAAACATGTCAATTAGTTAATGCATGGGTTATATTTCTTTATTAATAAGAAAATTTAACTAATGAGTTAAATTTTTAACTGCTAGTTACGTAACACATAAGTTAGAGAATGGTTTCAGATCTTTTATTAATACGCGGCTGCCAGTGTATAATATTACCTAACGATGATACAATTTTTTTAACGAACGTGTAGAGGTACATAAATTTAAGTCCATCATGATTGTAGTTTTTTTGTTAGTTTTCTTGCTGAGCTATTGTGTCAAATAGACTTTTATCATTTTTGTGGAAGAAAGTGTTTTTAAAATTTGACACCATTTTAATGGGTCTAGCGTCTAGGGTACACATTTCGGCCTGAAACTATTTATATTTACTTTTTTATTTTACTGCAAATTAACAAAGAACGCATCAAAGAACAATAATCATGGAAAACTAATGGACGTAAATCGTCCTTTATGTACCCTAATTATTAAAATGTAGTTTTTAATTTGTGCAACAAATTTGAAAACTTACGATTTGCGATCAGTTTCGGCCGTGTGAGAATTGCGCTAAATAAATTTGTCTCACTCTTACAGATCATAAGCCTTGACTGTAGCAAACGGATATCTCCTTCTGAAGTCATGCAAAATTGCGTGGTGGTTAAATCCAGCAATAGGATTAACATCAACATGAAGTAGGTACATAGCTACAAAGTCCATCTTAAAATGCAAAAATTTGGTGGCTGTTGCTATTCGCCTGTTGTTCGGGACACGGGCACGTAACGAAATGTCAAAGTTTATATATCGCGTCAAGTTGGGTAATGTTGCTCGCTACGCTCGCGGCAAGGACTCTAAACTCCAGTATAGTCATTTTCGGACATTATGCCGTACTTTTAGGATCCAACTTTTATATTTATAAAGAGTTTTTAATGAAAATAGGATTACCTACATTACGTTGATTACGTAGTCGTGTCCCGAACATCGGTAAACGTAAGTTCAGTACAAAATCTGTCAAAATGAACGGGCGAATAGACACTCCGAAATTTGGTAGCATCCTACATTGAGCTTTTAGTTTTTATGCGTTCAGGCAACGTAATATGGGCACATTTCGTTTCAATCATTGAAGGAGAAGGATGGTGGGGAATTATAGTGGATTGGACGAAAATACGTGTACATTTACAAAAAAAAGCTTACAGAAATGCAAATAAAATAACGGTAAGTACCGCAATTTAAGTACCTACATATTTTTCAAAAATGTTCGTTTAAGTTTATAATCACCCCTATCGCGAATAATATTTCCCCCGGAATGTTTTCCATTAAGCAATTTGATTTACATTGCTGACAAGGGAAAAAATTCCATCGGAATTTATTCGCGATATCTCTAAATATGTACAAGTTATTCCAAACCATGTACAGTACATGTACTATGGCACCTACCCACTTTTAGGACTAGATAGGACTACCTCTCCCCCAGGGCATTGGACTTTTAGGTGGGTATGTCCAAAAAATGCATCTGGGTTTGAAAGATAATAATGTAGTACCTATGTAACTATTTCACGCATTTCATTCTATAATAACCATAAAGAAGGCACTTCTCTTTAACGTTGTCGAAACCCTACTTGGGGTTACTTATTTATTTTGATTCAATGACATACACCACAATGCAATAAACACATTATGAATGAACAATAATACAGTAAGGCAATGTGTTAGTTAGCTTTGGACTTTGACAAATGCTGCTTGGAGTATTCGTACATAAAAAGCGCTCCGGTTACATGCACATTCAGCGAACGAACCATCCCAAATTGCGGAATCTCCACTGCAGAGTCCAAGAAAGTTATCAAATCCGCAGGAATTCCCTCCTTTTCGTGCCTAAACGAAAAGAGTTTATACGTTAGAACTGAAGTTATACTTAATTCGTAACTGACTTACCCCAATAACAGAACACATTTTTTTGGAAATTTAAAGTCCATAAAGTTGACACTTTTGGCAGTTTGCTCGGCCCCAATGATCTCGTATCCTTCAATTTTTTTTTTGATGAGAAATTCTTTCAACGCCTTTGGCTTCACTTCGGAAATATTGATAAAGTTCTCTGCCGTCATGCTAATACGTACTGCATATTAGTAAAATTCAGCAAAATCTAAAATCTGAACTTACCTCAAGCTCTTGAACTCCTTGCTTTGTGCATGTTTCGCAGAATCCAATACTAAGTTCTTAATCCCCAGAACCTCACACGTGCGAGCTATACCGCCCAGATTTGGCAGTTTGTCGATGAGGCTAGCAACGACAACCATATCGGCATGAATCTGCGAACAGAAGAATTCAGTGTAAGAATTATTCTTTGTGGGACATAAATATCTGATGATCTTACCACTTCAGCACTAGACACATACAAATCATTTAGGCGTATTTCAGGGACCATCTTGCGCTGTACATCTTCTATAATAGGCTTGCTTGGCAGATCACCGTCATGTTTCTTTATCGCATCTCGTTTAGCCAAGTTCAGGTTGCGAGCTGTTTTCAAACTTTCGTACTTGCCTAAGTATTCCAACTGCGAACTGGGGTGTTCATCTTCTGGAACAACTGTCACGTAGACAATCGGGTCTGTGTACAAAAAACTCAGACTTGCAGGCAAGTTGTATCGCGGATCGCTGTTCAACTTCTCGTAAGCACTGGGACTATCCTTCAAGCTCTTCTCGATAGAGATCTTCAAGTAATCGTAGTTGTTGAGGTGGAATTGCGGCAGCAGATGATAAATTGTTATCTGTGCATGCAATCGAGCATTAAAATTTGAACCCATTGTCCAGGGCAAGAGGAGTGCTATTAACTTCTCCACAAATTGAATGTTGATGTCATGGTATACGGTGAATAAGTACGATATCGCAAATACCGACACCTGACTACTGTTGGAGAGGTCTTTCAAACTTTCCACCAGAGTCATCAGTTCCGACTCAGATATTGCCATTGCGACCAAAAATTCGTAAATGTACGTCACATTTGGTTGGTTATTTTCACTCAAAATTGCAAACAGGTAGTAGTCGTCCCAGACGGGTGGTATACCGTTTAGTACTGCTAAGGCTTGAGCTATTCGCAGCTTTATCCGATGATGATTGGAGTTCTCAAAGTAGCGCGGCTTCTTAATGCTCATGTTTTTGCTTTGAGTGATTAGATCTCTTTTCAGGAGCTGTTTCGGTGTTTCACTCAGTGTTTTCATAAATCTGAGGCATGTATGCCTGACTTCATACGAAGACTCGTAGCTCAACTCCTTTGACAGTTTCTTCCGAACGACGTAGTCAAGTTCAAGGCTGTCGGAGGGAGAGAGAGGGGTACTTATATTTATTTTTCTGTTTCAAACATGAGCTCTATCCGGACTTACCGCAGATCTCCTGTTAAAGGTTCGCCGAACAAAAGTCCTCTTATCAGTAATTTTCTCGCTTCTTCTTCCTGATAGTCGAACAATTCTAAGGCTGAGTTGAAAACTTTTAGGGCCAGTCGGTTATTGGTCACGTCTATGTCGAGAATCTCATTCACATATTTATAGAGGAGCGTCGGCTGATCCGTTTTACAACTGTTAATGAGATTAGATACGCTGGAACGACAGAAACACACTTTAATTGATACGTGGGTAGTGTTTAAAAACGTCCGCAGGAGGGGGTGGGGGGGATATTTTAAAAATACATAGTAAGTTCACTGTGAAAGCCCAGAGGGAGAACTAGTTCTGGAAAGAAATCAGACATTCAGCAGATACAGAACAAACGTCTGCATTTGACATTGGAGAACGAGTGTGTTACACTCGGCAATAGTGTCAGTGTTGTCGGTTGTTAAACCTATTAGCCAAAAGACATAAACAGACAAAGTTGTTGTGATGGTTCAGCCGAACTGATCGAAAATGATCCTGAAGTTCTAAACAGATCTAGGGGTGAGCGATGAGTCTGATTTCAACCGCGAAACATGATGGGTATTTTTAATCTGATAGGTATGACGTAACATTGTGACTATCACTTATCATTATCACAAATCACCGTAGCCGATTGCACCATTCAATTATGACGTTTGATAACGCAGCGTCGCGTTGTCGGGTGAAAATAGTATGTCCTGATTCTTTTGAACGTCAAATTATAACTATTACAAGGGCCTGTAATTAACGAATAGATCTTTTATGTATCGGCTTATGGATGGCCATTTGACCGTTATATTTATATTTAAATTACTCACAGCGAACAGGGATACATCATCTTCTTGACCGAGATCCTTAGTTCCGCAATCAGACGATCTAGCACCGCCGGAGTCATTGGGAAATTGCGCCCGTGTGGGCTGGCGATACGTAGCAGTCCAGTTACTCCTCCAGCGTCTAAGATGTGTTCATAATCGTTTTCACTAATTTTCGAATTAGCCGTAAACCAATCAACTGTTGCCTCCCGCACAACAGCTTTAGAAATTTCGTCCCAACCCAGTTTGGACACATACTCAGACAGTGTTTCTTCCAACGAGTGGTTGGGTCTGTCTGACCAATTGATATCAATGCCATAGTGCTTCTTGCAGAATTGGTGCTGATACAATGAGCTAAAGCCGAAGGCCACTAGTATACGAAACCATTTATGATCTTGCGGCCTCAGCCTGTCAAACGCGCACATTAGTGCCAGTTCGTCATCTGGGAAAAGTCCTTGGCTCCTTAAGATTGTACACACGTTGAACGACATAAAGGGACGGTTGGTTGTTTGCATCTTTTGTACCAATGCGGATATCAGCTCTTCAGTTAAATGATCCGTACTGCTGTAAAATGCGTCCAGAAAATTCATAAAGTCCTTCAGAGCCATTTGCTCAATGCACGACTGGAAAACCGAGGTAAATATCTCCCGACAATCAGTGCGTATGTGACGGTTTTGCAATTGACGCAACCTCATAGCGATATCTATGACAAGTTTCGATTCAACACCGTTCCATTGGACTGCCTTCATTTGCAACAGCCACGCATGCATGGGTACAGATTTCCAAGGCACTTTAGCCAGCTCTGATAGAAATTTGTTTTGTTCGTCGACACTGCGAGTGGGAAGGATGAAGGAGTTGGAAGCCTCTTCGTTGTACAACCAAGTATTGTTTGTTGCGACGAAGAACTCTGGCAGAATTTCGTTTTCCAGAACCAACTCTTCAAAGTTACGCAATAAGTAATCCACCGACCAGCGTAGGACCAGAGTGTTGTTGTGCCTCAACATTTGGATAAGTGCTATTCGAATCCATGGTGTTCCCTCGCCGAGTGTGAGCGTTTCAAGCATCTCCAATGACGGCAGGATCAAGTGAGATTGTTTTTCTTCTAGATTTTCGAGTATTGTTAGATACGTCAACCAGGATGTCATCAGTTGCTTTGAACCACCCTTCGACCAGTGGAATAACCCATCAACTTCCGAAGCAGCCGGAGTGTACGAAAGATATTTCAGGACTTTGCGAATGATAAACGTTCCTAGCTTGCGATCATCACGAGCATCGGAGGAGAGCAATGTCTCAACTAGTTGCCAAAACTGCGAGCGTTCATAAACTCGGATCTTCGACACAAGCGAATCAATATTGTGCGCCAGAATAGAGTGTGATTTGCTTTTCAATATTTCGGCCCAAATTGTTTCAGCCATAAAGTTGATGTGAAATTTCTCAATCAGCAGCGCCGAGCACAGTGCGTATTGCGTTTGTAGTTTTTCATTATCTCCACGATTGCTCTGGAAGAGTTCCGTGATTAGCCCTGATATATTGAACTTATGGACGGGAAAGTCATCTGGCAGGGAGCTGAGGATTTGATAAAGTATTTGAGTAGCGATTAGGTGATCCTCTTCCTTCGAACAATGCTTGGCAAGTAGTACTTTCATGAACGTTGTAAAGTTAGCCGTGGATGTTGTCGCTTGCAGAATGGTTAAATGAAGGATTTTCAAAATACCCGCGAGTGTAGATGGATTGCGGAGTTCCTCAAACTCGTTGTCAATTATTCGGAAAAGTTCATTCGCATCGGGTATCCTAATTTGCTTGGCGATGGTGGAGTTTGGATCGGAGCGCTCTTGCATTATGTAATCGTAGAAGCGAATCGTCGATGGATTAAAGTGCTTGAGGCTGATATTCAATTTGTTGTTATCCATTTTTAAGAGATGTAAAATACTGAAAGGAAACCAAGTTAGAATTTTGTAAATGTGCAAACAAAATACAAATATCTTTAAATTAAATCAATAAAATAAGCGGACAATCATTTGTGAGGATAAAAGAAAAGGGAGTATTACTGATAAACACAATTTTTGTACAGCTCGTCTGACATGGCCCACTGTAAGCGGCGCAGCATTCAAACATAAACTATAAGAATTCTACACAGACTTCCTATTACAAACACTTCTCGAGTATTATACACCTTTAGAACTTATAGTTCAGGCTGCAATTCCCGTTATATTAATTTGGACAATAGAGGAGACAGTCCTGATGACTGTTGAGTAAATACTAGTTGGCCAAATGTGACACCTTCGAACTCAATTAAAAAAAAAAAAATACACGATAAGACTCATCCTGGCTAAGAAGGTACACCACGCACAAAAAATATCTCAAAGAATTTGTTGCCAAATTGCGTTTAACGAAATACTAAGTTTATTATTATGTAGATGTTTATCCAGTCATTAAACACGCTTTCAACCGCACATTCATTGCTGTATGCGCATCACATAAATGTGCTTCAAAAACTCTGCTGGCCAACACAATTCACAACCGGCTGACTTGTTATTATTAATAGCTACGCCGAACTCTTCACACTGCGTGGAAGGCAGGGGCTACTTTTTGACTGACTGACTGCAGTGAATTTGTTTCTTTTTCCATTACAAAATCTATCAGTTGTTCATCATAATTCATATTAGCTCAAAGAAAATGTTGTGAATTCAACACTCCTTGCACACGCAAGTGTAGTGGATATTCACAGCTCCACCTCCTTCTTTTCTATAAACTTATGCCATTGTTTTAATGGCAGAATTTGTAGGACTTGTTTTTCTTTTTTTGGCTTCTTGACTTATTGCTAGCTTCTCTTGTTATCCCTCTACTAGTTCTAAATGCGGTATTTTATTCACACTTTTTAACTTGGTGCACTTTGATTATACGAGAAACTCGTCCTCGTAGACTCCGTTTGTGACAAACGGGCTAAAGCGGCTTCAACTACATTTTCTATTGGCATTAATCTCCCGAGTTAATGATCCACAATTACAACACTATCTTCCAAGTTTTTGGCGAACAGTTCATTACCTCAGCGAACAAACTTGTACAATAACAACTTGACCTAAAAGCCAAATAAACTTAACCGCGGAAAATTAAAGAAAATACACACCTAATATTATTCACGATCACGACTAAGTGCAAACCAAAATGTACTGAAATAGGTGAAGTGGTCTACGTCTACGCACAGACGTCTGCGATTCATACGTATGTAGGTATATCATACATCCGTTTTTTTTACGTAAAAAACGATCAAATAATTGTACAAAGCTTAGCTGCAGCTTTTAACATTTAAAAATAGAAATTTTCAAAAATAAGATTGAATATGGACAAAGCATTATATGCCCCACATTAATTTTAAAATAATGTTGATGGCCATCAAAATGGCGCAGGAAATACCTACGTTCTTTTCAAAAATGTTTATTTGACAATAATATATCTACTGTTTTCAATAAACCTAACACTCTGACATCCTTAAACGAATAATGCATTTGAAGAGTAGGTACCTACTTATTGTAAAACTAGTGACAGTCAATAGGAATGGCATATCTTCTCCATCTCCTGACCTATCTTCTCCTATAAGAGATGACCCATGTTCAAATTTGTTCTCTTATTAACAGGGTAGGATTCTTTATGTTTTGAATATGTACCATCTAATTTTAAGCCAATATAAAAGTAAAGCTTCGAATGATTCCATTATGGAAATGGAAACAAGGTTGCAGCTCGGTTTTTTTGATATGTTTTAAATAATGCAAAGATTGGTAGCCGCAAATTTAATCGGGGATTGTCATTCCATACAATGCTATTTTTTGTTCTTAATTTGCCCAACATCTCCATAGCTTATATTGGTTTAATCCACCATTCCTGCCTGCCTGTCGTGCTTACTTGGTGGGTTCTCTACAAGCACAAGCACTACTATACCTCAACATGATTTGATTTTTACCACAGTAAATTATTTAAAAGCAAAACTTACATTGAATAGATTTCTTATATTGTTGCTCAGTACAATGCAATAGTTTATTTTAGAAATCACCGTATTATTATTGTATTTATAAATAATAAAAAACTGAAGAATCAACAAATAAAACAGCCTTAAATGGTAAACATTTCAAATGTCAAATTTCCAGTAGAATGCTAAACGTCATGCGGCCGATTAGTGAAATACAGGGATGCTATGTGGTATGCGTATGCTGAAAAAAATTCACAGTAGAGTCTCGATTATAAGTACATTATGTTCGAACATACCACGGGGCCAAATTATAGCAAATAGGGTATTTCTTAAAGCTATCCTTTTCAGAAGTGCGCTTTCTGTTTTGTATGTAGGTGGATAGGTTTTACCTAGCTTAGGTAAAAGTTTATACCTAATAAAGTGCAAAATACAAGTTGAAAACATTGCAGACTTGAAATTTAGTGTTTGTTAAAAGTAAAGTAAAAATAGATTATTAAATAAATAAATTAACAAATAAATAAGAAAAATAATAAATAAATATTAATAACATAGTTAACAATAACGAACATCAAATAAGAAGTCATTTTTATGGTATAGCAACAGCACACGAAGTTCGTTTATCAGTCTATTATCTGAGAAGTTACATCTGGTCATAAAAGTTAAGAATCCGCCGTAACGTTTTTTTTTTCAACTAGTGCTTATTTCGCGAATGGTAACACTTAGCTCATGTCTGATTTGACAGATAATTAGTTTTATCCTTCCGCTGAACGAATATGGTTGTGTATACGCTTGAACAACGCTGGGAAATATTGCGACATTACTTTGAAAATCATGGTAATGTTGCAGAATGTGTGCGAAAATTGCGTACGGATTTTGGAAGAAGAGAAGCACCGTCAGCTCCGTATGTTCGTTATCTTGTGAAAAAAGTGAAAGAAACTGGCATCCTCATCGAAGATGAAGAAGATCGCATTATCAGCCGCAGAGATGATGTCGTTTGGCCACCGCGGAGCTGCGATTTGACACCGTTGGACTATTATTTGTGGGGTGCCGTAAAAGATAAGTGTTACGCCGACATGCCAGAGACAATTGACCCTTTAAAGGACAATATTCGTGAAGCCATTGGTGAAATACAGCTGCACACAATCGATAATGTGCTTAAAAATTGGACCGAACGCGTAGGCTACTGCATGGCCAGCCGAGGCAGCCATTTGAATGAAATTATTTTCCATTATTAACCGGAAGGATTGTACTTTCAAATAAAAAAAGAAATTTGAGAAAATATTCAGTAGTTTTTTTTTATAGCATTTTCAAAAAAAAAAGTTATTTGGCGGACCCTTTATTTGTATGCTTTTTCATTCTATCGGATATCATTTCAACATTGGTTCCATTATGCAACTCTAATGTGGAATGATGCCAAGGCAGATCGAGCCTTTTTATGTGGCATCAGCAGAAAGACCCCAAACTTGACATCCATAAAGTAGAATAGCTTGGCAAATAACTTTGTAAATTAATATTTTATTGTCCTTTGATTTTCGGTTTATAAATGGGTATAACATTTTAATAGCAATGTTAACTTTTTTAATGTCTGTGTGGTATGTTCTTAAAATTGGCGTATTTTTTTGGGAAGTGAGTATACAAAATCGAAAGTGAGTATAAAAGTTTTGCATGTAAAAGTAAAAGTGAGCTAGCTATAGATTCTCAAAAAAATACGCCTAATGGCAGTTTACTGTCGAGATAAACGCCTAGATATTTTTCGAAAGTCTGCCATGGTATCAGCCTTCCATTTAATGTTGGTTGATTGGCGGGAAGAAAACAAGCTTTTCTTTTCATGGTGAAAAAAAATGGTTTGCATCTTATCCGCGTTTCTTTTATTTTTCCATTTATTGAAAAATTCAGCTAATATTTCAGCCGCATTTTTAAGATTCGTCTCAACATTAAGACAGATTTTTTTTTTAAATTAATAAAAATATAAATGACTTGGAAATGACTTTAGTTTTTTAATGATGAAACGTAAATATTAAATAAGTTCATCGAAAATTAAAATATTGCAAAAAAATTTGATGAACGCACTAATAGCAGGCAAAACAACGTTTGCCGGGTCCGCTAGTATATATATAAATAAAAGTATATTTCAGTATCTGGGGTCCTTTTCGACAAATGCTTCATTCACAATAGGTAGTAATAGAAGTACCTCACAATTTTCCCTAGTAGATGGAGTCACCGTCGTTAATTTCACCAACCACCAATTATTAGGTACCTCTATTTGTATGCGCAGGCTTAACAACTGTCAACGCAAATTATCCTTTACCGTTTTCATATCCCAGGCAAACGATGCTTTCTATTCTCTCCCAGCGATTTGAGCAACAATATATGACTTTAGGAAAACAGAGCAGAAAAGCTCTGCTCTAGCCGCTCTATGCCTCTCTTGTGCTCCGGATGATGTGACTTTGTGATGGCGTAGACAATACGGTGATGCTGATGATGCTGCTACCGATGATGGCTTACCACCCTGAAAGATGCTTTTATCGAATCATGTCTTCTGTAGAATAAATAACACGCACAATAGTCGGAGTTTGTGCGGTCTTCTGTTCGCTTCTCTGGAGCTTCGAATGCTCTCGGTTCTCTGTTTTTTCTTTTGAGTTTTTTCCCTGTTTTTTCAAATGAAAATAGTAATAAATAAAAAACAAAATGTTAATATACAAATTAATACAGTGCTACGAAAAATAAAAAGCACGGTCAGATTGTGAGAAACCGCTATTTCGTATAATGAATTTTTCGAAATGTGAGAAAACTTCCAGCCGGGCAGTATAACACATAAGATTGGAGAACATTTTCCATCTGCTTACTGCCATACTTTCGTACATACCAAGAAGAAAATCGAACCGAATGAGCAAATTATGTGTAGGTGCTGTGCTTAAAAAAAAACTACCGTCTCAAGTAATTCGGTGCTATCTCGGTCGTTTTTCGGTGGCATTTTTTTTGTTCCTACTTATTGTGAGTTCGTGTGTTCTCTCTTCCATTTTCCTTAATGTAAAAATTGTCTCAGTATAAGTCGATGTGACTTTCAAAATATAAATAAAAAAAAAAAAGAAACAAAATTCAAAGGAATTTCCATTTCATTACTGATTCGCTTTTAATTCTTCATCAAACATTTTCCTTTTTCGTTTTTTTGTTGTTTTAATCCTTGCAATTCGGCTCTGAGGATCGTGTGTTTAAGGTGTATGTATTCGGTTTCCAGTCTATTATCAATGAAAAAACAGAAAAATTAATAAACCGGAAGTCAAAAAGTGTTAGCACTGGAAGCAACGGTAGCAATGATGAGGCCGGTACAATTTAATAAACCTTGCACAAACTTAAAATCGACTTAACTTAACAAAAGATTGCTGCAAAAGTCTGAAATTTATTAAAATGTTGGAGTGGTTCTCCATGTGAAAGAATTACGCTGTTAGTGCATGTGGAAAATAATATAAAAATCTTTAAGTATCCTTTACATAACAAAATCTTAAATGTAAATAGAATAATATAGAACACAAAAAATGGTATCAACTGATTGCTTTGGTTTTTAAAATGTAATCTTAACTAAAATAAGTAAAAAAAACTTTTAATTGATTTGCAAAAAGTAAAACACTGCCGTGTATCAACATTCATTAAAATATATGCATATGTATGTATATAAATAATTAGAACTATGTTAATGTCTTAAATGTCTGTTTAAATTTGTGCAAAACAATAAAAAAAATTCAAAATTGCAATAAAAGTTCAATAATCTAATTTAGAAATAAAACAAAACTTAGTCTGTAAATGTCTATGAAATAAATTAAAGGTAAGCAACTCAAAATACATACATTGGTTTTATTACAATCACATGATGCTTAAATATATAATATAATATGACGCTTACTTGATTATATTTATATTTTGTTGGCAAACATTTTTTGAAATTGTAATAAGTTATAAATGTTTGAAGTTTTCTCCTTAAAAATATGTTTACTTTATTTTGTCAAAATTGCTGAACTGATTAAACAACTTGTGATACAGCCATAATTTCCACCTCACGGTTGATAAACATTCTGGAATTAAAGTAGTAGTACGCATCGATATTTATTACATGTTGCCTACGAATTAAACGTCTTCCTTGTCTTTATGTTAAAGTGGTTACACATTTGAGTTGTTCCATATGTCATGACAATAGTACTCGAACAAAAACACGACACACCATTTCCGATTGACATGACAAAAAAAATCCTCGAGTATTTTTAAATAAAGTCTGCGTTCATACAATACGATCCGGGTCAGTGTTAAAATGTCAATTCAGAAATAAATAGTAAAAAACAGATTCGACCAATATTAAAACAAATTGTACTAGATCTATCAAGTTTTAAAAGAATCTCGAAATGCTGTCGTCAAGTTGAACACATTTTGACTTGTTATGTCGATAAATTCATTTTGAATTGGAAACTGATGAAATGCAGACATTTTCAGATATATCAAAAGTAAAGAATTACTTTTATGTTATTCTGCGGGGGCTGACAAATCTAGTCTAGAAATTCCTCTATGAGTTTATGTATTCTTTCATTAGTACGTTGGGGTGTTTAGTTGACTAAGAGCCGGTTTGTTCAGAGCTTATATCTGCGGTCAGGTTACCATGAATATAGTTAAATCAATGATTATATATCTATGGTAGTTGGTAACCAAAAAGCGTTTGTTCACTTATTTTCGACATTGGTCACCAAACCATAGATTTGCCACAAATCGTTCCAGTTTTCCAGTTTATTTGTCAATTTAGTTGTTTAAATATTAATCCTTGGTTAAATTTGTTAATTTTTTTGTACGTTTATTTTTGGTATTTTATTGATGTACATATGTTTTTTTTTAACTCAGCTCAATATGAGTGTTTTCAGCATAAAACGTGTCAGCCGCAGCAATGCATTATAAATTTCTTTTTCACGGATACGAAGCAATACGCTATATTTTGCATTTATTGTTGTGTTGTTCACTGCTATATGTTAAGGCTTGAACAAACAAAAATCCATAATATATCCTTGGTTAAATTCCGCTAACCAACCAATTTTTTCAGAGAATTCATCACACTTCCTTGGCCTAGATTGATCACGTGACAAATTTTTAAGTTGACTTTTATGCTGCCTGAGTTGAGTAGATACCCAGTTAAAATTTAGCTTTGTCAACGATTCTCAGCTATCTGCAGATATTTTGCTTGCTTTTATTAGATGTTTATGAAAATAGTTTATTTTAAAGAAATGTTAAATCCATAGTAAGTCAACCTTTTCTAGGAAACTGACGTTACATCAAATCTAGTTTAGCTTATTTAAGTACAGTGTTAGGCAAAACTCAAGCAGAAGTACTAACGCTTTGGAAAATACTATAGAAAAATCAAAAACCTCTGATAAATCTCTACTTTGATTTGTTTGCTTATTAATATTATTAACACTTTTTTCTTTTCGAAATCAAAAACTTATGTAATTAACAAAATTTCAATAAAAACGAGTTACTCAAAAATGTATGTATATGCACACTACATTAGGAATAGGAATAAATAGCACTTCTTTGCTGAATTTTAGCATTAGTTTTGAAATGTTACAATTTTACAAATTAACTGACAAATTAACCATGTGTTATTTTGTTCCCCATACCACAGATATTTTTAAAAAACAAGATTATTTGAAGAGGGAGTCAAATAGCTCTCTCGTGTCATTAAAGTGGCCTGGGAATGCGGCGAAACTCCCAGCGATTGGCAGATTGGGGTGATTGTGCCCCTTTTCAAGAAAGGGGATAAAAGGGATTGCTCCAATTACAGGGGTATATCAGTTTTAAGTCTCCCCGGAAAAGTCTTTGCCAAGGTGCTGGAAACGCGTTGCAGAGCTGTGGTCGAGGCACGATTAGGAGATGAGCAGTGCGGCTTTCGTCCCGGCAGAAGCACAACCGACCAGTTATTCACTCTCAGAATGGTACTTGAGAAGGCTTTGGAGTATGCTACACCTGTTTACGCCTGCTTCGTAGATTTGGAGAAAGCATACGACCGAGTCCCTCGAGGGAAACTCTGGAGTGTATTACAGCAGCATGGAATTGATGGTTCTCTCTTGAGCGCCATTCAATCTCTTTACACAAACTGTAAAAGCTGTGTTCGGGTAAACGGCGTTAAATCAATACCTTTCACCGTGGGCGTTGGACTTCGCCAGGGGTGCGTCTTTTTCGCCTCTCCTTTTCATTACTTATATGGACTGGATGTTACAGCGCAGTCTTGGCGAAGAACGTTTCGAATTGGGAGATCTGAGGATAAGTCATTTGCACTTCGCTGATGACTTGGTCATACTTGGGTCCTCTCAAACTGAACTTCAGCGCGCACTCGATCGGTTTGTAGCCGTTTGTGTTGAAGCTGAGATGAAGGTAAATGTGAACAAATCTGAAGTGATGGTCGTCTCCAGAACGCCTGTTCAATGCACTGTGCATGTTAGTGGAGTCCCATTGAAACAGGTGGAGAAGTTTAAGTATCTCGGGGTTTTATTCACGAGTGATGGAAGGAGCAATGCCGAGTTTTCCTGTAGGATTGGTCAGGCTGGATCGATTTTGAGACAGCTTGGTCATTCTGTTATCAGGAGGACTGAACATGGTGTCAAAGCTAAGTTGTCAGTCTTTAATTCGGTGTTTGTTCCAACTCTTACATATGGTCATGAGGTTTGGGTAATGACCGAAAGAATAAGATCGCGAATACAAGCTGCCGAAATGAGATTTCTCCGTTGTATTGCTGGTGTGACCCGTAGAGATCGCATTAGAAATACTAGAAAACGTGAGGAACTCAATGTCGAGCAGCTACTTCTCCGGACGGAGCGGTCCATGCTTCGGTGGTTTGGTCATATTAAACGTATGTCCCCGACCAGGAGCCCACGACGTGCTATGGAATCCGTACCATCGGGCAGGCGTCCCCTAGGTAGACCCAGGATGAGATGGTTAGATCAAATTCATAATCTCTCCTCTACCCGTATGGGGATTGCCCTTGATGATTTGGAGTCGATGGCGGAAGATCGAGAGCTATGGAGGGTCCACTTGAGCAACCTACACCCGCGACCCACTTAATGGACAAGCGGACCGTTGAAAATGAATGAAAAAGATTATTTGAATATTATATCCGTGTCCATACTAAGTTCTGACTAACGCTTCAGGAAAATCAAACATGTTTCAATGATTGACCTTCTCTCTCGAACTTGTGCGGCTTCTGACAAACAAATTTTTATAAGACAGCTACTTCAGAGCAGTTGTTCGTCAGAATGCGCATCTACTGTAACCGTGGCCTTAGTTATCAGACATCGGATAGCATACACAAATTCGCCAATACTGCTGGTCCATTAAGGCACCCTAGGCCTAGCTTCTCACAACTATTCGATTGTGTCAGTTTTTAATTTGTTTTGGAAGAATGGAAGGCACCTACAGATACAATTTTATGCCGAGATCGGACGGCAGTTATATACTCTCTGATGTTTGTTAGACGTTCGTGAGAGGTGGCGCTGTGGAAAAAACCTTAAGATGTACTTTATGTTTCTCTGGGGATCGAACCTGACCTGAACCCCTTGCATCGTAGTCCAGCACGCTAACCACTGAACCACTACGGTCACGGGGATAGTTTACTAAATCTGACAGCTATCTGACGTGATGTACCTGTCTTTCTTTGGCCTCAAATGATCACGTAAACAGTGTTTGCAGTTAAGGTATACGGATTGCTGTCTCGATTGTAGTATGGGCTGTATGCCTCTGGAGGTTTATCCTTCAATGGCAAGATCATGTCCACCGATTCACAGTACGTCATTGCCTGATCAAATATTGTTAAGATGCAACATGTCACATTTATTGAAAAGCATTGAATATACTACAGACTTTCTCACATTTATTTTACTTCTCGGGCAATGAAACCAAAAAGGAATAAATATAAAAAATAATATTCATTTCAAAAAGATGGTACATATGGCAATTTTCATGGGCCAAAAGAAAATAGAAAGAATTTAATAACACTTTTTGAGGGGAAATAAAATCCAAATTCATAATACATCTATACGATACAGACCGAAAACAAGATACCCAATTTCCTTCACATACTCACGCAAAATGATCGCCATCATCATTATTATTATTTTTATTATTTGGTATTTTTTTTTCTTCTTCTTTATGGGCAAATGGTTCCTTTTCATTTTGGCCAGGAGGACATCATCTGAATTTAAAGCAAGCTCGAAACTTTTTTACGACATAAAATACGGAGGCTAAAGCTGTAAACCTATATAAAGTAGGTACATGTACGCACGAGTCTCACATGCCGCATTGAGTATCTATGCCCGGCCGGCGATGCACAGGCTGTTCAATAAAAGTGCGAAGTAATGCTTTATGTTGGTTTGGTTCATTTCTGATGTATTAAGAGTGATATGAAGTCCGTTTTTGTTCGCTGCCTACAAGGAAGTTGGATACTGCCCCAAAAAGAGTTTCTATTTTCATCCATACATATGTCGGATGTACTAGTACTTAATATCGAACGCTTTTTAAATGGTTTTCAGCCATTTATCATACAGCTCCCTATTTTTCTGTTAACACAGTTTTCTTCAATCCACTTTCGGTGACATAATGATTTATTTTTGGTGGTTACGGTCTCGGCAACTTGAATAAAGAATTATCAGGGGGCGGAGTGAATGTTATGTTTGCAGTACGAAAAAAGTCGTCTGGGGGGATGTGTGCTATTCCCAGAGGTTGGAGAAGAAAGATTTGGTAAGAAAATCCCATTACTCTTGCGTGAAACTTTGAACCGAAAAGCAAAGCTAAAAAGAAGATTACTTAGGACTTATGGGATTAAATTTAATCCAATGCACCAATTCTACAATATTAAACGGCATATGTGCGGACTACTAATGCAGTTCGAAGCCGTTAATAAATATGTTATTAAAGAAGATTAGTTTATATACTTAAAAAGTCTTTTGATTTATGAAATAGGTGCCTTCAGAGAGATGGCAAAAACGCTAGGCAAAGCTGAATAAACGTCAGACTATACAATTTGTGTGGTATAGTCTGTTACAGAGGGGTATATACTACTTTTACTTCTAAGTATCGACGAAATCTGTCAAAAAGGTAAGGGCCAGAATCGATCTTTTGCGCACCAAATTCCCAAATCGTGTTATCAGCCGTCTTGCCGATGTCAATCGGAGGAACCCTGAAGGACCGATGTTATGCCAGCAATCCAGAAACGGTTCAAGCACTTATGGCCAATATCATCCAACCAATCCGTGAGCTACAGCCCGAAACCATCAAAAAAGGTCTTGGAAAATTGGAGTGACAGAAGGCGCTACTGCGAAGCCAGCCGAAGCAGCTACTTGAATGACATTGAGTTCCATAATTAACGGGAATGTTTGCTCTTACAATAAAGCCATAATACATAATGTATAGAATTTTCATTTCAAGCAAGTACATGTAATATGTACGATCAAAAAATGTTAATTAACTAAAAATCTATAAAAAACCCATTATAAACTAGTACATTTTTAAAAATTACTTCTCAAACTCTACTTATAGACAAAACAAAATAAGTTCTGATCAACCCACATCGAATGTGGACGTATAGAGAGTAAATCCGTATACAAACTCTAGTTAATACTTCAGTGAGGGAATCTAACCAACAAAACTCTATTCGATGCACTTTATTCTCGGAGACCGTTAATTTAAACACGTTCAACCGTACCTACAACTTTTGTATAAACTGCCAAACGCAGTACAGACAGCATTAAACAAAGTTTGTCTATGAAATTGTTGGTTGGAGGGTTTATACAACCATTCAGTGTCGACGGCAAGAACTAAGTTCAGTTCTGCTTTTAAACATTAAATTATTAATGAATATAAAGCTATAATTTACTGTGGACATTAATGGCATTTTTGTGGATTCATTTGGGTTAGTTGCATGGATTCGTGGAGATTTTTATTTTCCAATTTTTTTTTTTGGTATTTAAATTGCAATTTTAGTAGATACAGATTTTTAGATGCATGAAACTGGCGCTAAAGATGATTAGCTAGGCTGGTGATAATCGTTTAACTCGTATAAGAGAATTAGAGCACTTTCTGTTTACTCTGTCACTTACCACAAAGGGAAAAAACGTGTACAAAAGTTTCTCGTTTCTCCCCAAAAAAAAGGGTTTCTTCTTGGCTGTTGAGTCTAGGAATTGAATACCCTTCTCCTTAAAAAAAGATTAGTTCATTGAATTTTGCGCAAATTGGTCATTTTAAGCATGTGTGTAAACAACACTAAATGGCAGGATGTTCGAAAAAAAAATAAACTTGTTTGTTTATAAACACTTCTGTTGGAATTATATTTCTTGCGGTATTTTATAATTATGGCCAGCTTTCTCTATATATTCTGCCCCCCAACTGATTGTGTAATTTTATTAATAACTAGCGAACTAGCACACTTGGTGGTGCAAAATATGAAAATATAAAAATCAATTTCAAATTCATTTAAATCAATGGTAAACAGTTTGTTTGTAATGCCCTGCTGTATTCACAACACTTGGTTTTTTAGGATTCGTATTGCCTACATAATAATCTTGTCTATCAGGATAATGCGCATCAATGTTAAAAATTTGCGAAACTGTAGCTCCCATGACTGACGAAGACTCACCCTTTATCTATTTTTGACCAATCTTCATAGGAACACAATCGATTCGGTGGTTTTCGAAATATTAAATTTTGAATGTTGTTTTTTTATAGGCAGTGCCACGCCCCTAGGTCTAATTTTAACCAATCTTCACAGGAATACTCCTGGTCCAATATTTAAGATTTTACGTAAATTTTAACTCAATCGATTCGGTGGTTTTTGAAATATAAGATTTTTAATTTTTTTTTGTATGGGCGGGGCCACGCCCCTAGGTCTATTTTTGACCAATCTTCACAGGAATACTCCTGGGCTAATACCTACGATTTTACGTAAATTTGAACTCAATCGATTCAGTGATTTTCGAGATATAAGATTTTGAATGTTTTTTTTGTATGGGAGGTGCCCCTTTGTCCAATGTTGACCAATCTTCACGGGAATACTCCTGGGCCGATACCTAAGATTGTATGTAAATTTGAACTCAATCGATTCAGTGGTTTTCGAGGAATAAGATTTTGAATGCATTTTTTGTATGGGAGCTGCCACGCCCCTATAACTCATGAACCAATACACCTACAAAGACCGTATGAACTTATAAACCATGGTATCAACGTCACCTTTCATGGGAAATTTCCAGAATCAAAATCGGTTCACGCATTACAGAGAACATTATCGACAAACATAATTGACCATGATTTTTATATATATAGAAGATAACTTTACACAAGTCTACCATCAAGCACATAATGAATTGTAAGTACAACGTTTATAATATGTAAGTCAAATTGTATAGACAAACAAGTATGATTACTTCCCAAACCGCACTACTTTACCCCAAGAATTAAATATAGAAATTAATCACGAACAAAAGCAACCAATAATAATAATAATTATTGTAACTTGTGTCCCTAATTAAACACTACCCATATCTTTTAAATAAACATTAAATTCAAAAATTAATTTCCCGTCTATCGATATTACTTTTGCAGACAGAGAAAATGCACGAAAATCTTCCAGCAAATGGCGAATCAAGTAGATAAAAATAACGCGACCTTTAAGAAAATATAAGTTTTTCAATTGAAGGCGAAATAAGATTCTTTGTGCACAATTGTTCCGTTTTCCATCCCTCGACAGCCAGGCCCAGGCGATAGGATTTTGTTCATTTCATTCTTCGTCCCTTCTCACACCGCCAGCAGACGTTGTCATAATCTTTTTGGTCCACACAATAATACCATCCCTATGGTGTGGTATTGCTTCAGTTGAACGAAGTTAAGTGCTCGCTCCCACTAAAAAAAGAGTCTGATAGGTCAAGACTCCCCCACATTTTTCAGTTTCTAAAGTTGTTCTTTTTTGATTTTCTCGAATTGAATGCAATGCAAGTCAAACTGCAAAGTTGCACGAAGTCATATACAGAGTGTTGTTTTTAGATCTAAAACTTTTCGCGATATACCAACTAAAGATAAAAGTAGTTTAGGGGCCAACCATGAGAAAATAGTAACAGTAATGTTTTAAACTTTTAGGCCTTAGCTGAGAGGTAGGTAAGGTATGTTTTGGAAGTTTTTCATGTTTTTTTTAAACATTTTTGTTTTATTTAATTACTTTTTAGAATGGATGACGAAAGCGAAAGAATTTTTTAACGGCCTTTTTGTTTGAAAGTTGCTTTCGCAATATACTATGCATGCCTAGACAACTTTTTGAATGGGTAAATTGTAAAATACGTATTAAAAACAGAAGAAACTGAAACATAGGTATTAATTATTTTTTCTTATTTACTTGTAGGGTAATAATAATTAATAATTTTTTTGTGAAGTGGATCATGAAATGTCAATCAATCGGCAGATGGCTATATAAAGCCAAGCTTTTCTCTCTGTATAATATGTAAATGGCTAATTTGCCTTCACCAGAATTGATGACCATTCGGGCCCAATTTAAGGCATTTTTCATAACTTTTGCCAAAACATCCGATGATAGGTCCTGGCTTTAAGAGTCTGAGGCTTATTGACTAGACTCGGTAATTTTTGTTTTTTTTTTTTTTAAATACTTTTCACGGGAAAGGTGAACCTATAACGCAGCGCAATCACCAAAATGAGAGATTAGCTTAGAGATGGCTTGGGAATAGGTTACGTGCGCTTGGCGGTTAACAGCTAACACTCGATGCACTGTCTGAACATCTTACAGTCTTTCACTAAAATTCTCTGTATAAACCGCCGATTGATGTTCATTTGTGTAGCACATCGTCTGGTCGATACTATTCGGGATCCTCTGTGGCATCTTCAGCAAAGGCTGCTCCGGGGCCGACCAGACCTGGCAGCATCCACCGAAATTCATGCTGCGTCAACACTACCGGCGTTCCGCAAAAAACTCGAATCAATTTATCAGAGTTCTTTATTAGATAGTATTCTTGTCTGTCAGGACAATGCATATCAATGTTACAAATTTTCCAAACTTTAGCTCCCAGGACCGTCGAAGAAGGACCTCACCCTTTGATCTATTTTTGACCAATCTTTACAGGATCTCAATCGATTCGGTGATTTTCGAAATACATAAGATTTTTAATGTTTTTTTTTTGTACGGGCGGTGCCACTTTCATTGTCCAATTTTGACCAATCTTCACAGGGATACTGCAAGGCCAATCTTTAATATTGTATGTAAATTTGAACTCAATCGATTTTGTGGTTTTCGAAATATAAGATTTTGAATGCATTTCTTGTATAGGAGGTGCCACGCCCCTATAATTCATGAACCAATACACCTACAAAGTCCGTATACATTTATAAATCATGGTATTAAACTCACCTTTCATGGGAAATTTCCACAATAAAAATCGGTTCACGCATTACAGAGAACATTGGCGACAAAAACAATACAACTTATTTTTATAGATTTCATTTACATTTACCTAAATAAAGACTTGTATGATACATAATACATAATAATAGATTTCTTAAAAATTGAAATCATATTGCAATAACTGTGGGTGTTTTATTGAACGTATGTCTCAGCTAAGTGAAGTAGAATCTTCAGCATGCAATTACAACAACTACAGTGAGTGGCTACATCTAAAGGCTTTTTTCTGACATCAGCTGTGTTCGCACTCCTTCGGTGCCTAAAGGAGTGATATGGTTGCTGATATGAATTATTTGTTAAGTATCCGAATACTAAGCGTTCATTCTGATCCAACGATGGTTGTGTTTTCATGAGCCGTGGGTATGACCCTTAATGTCACATAATATATGCTGTGAAAGAATAGGAGCCCATTTACGTTCGTCAGAACTCCATACCATTCCTCTTATGAATTTTGATCTAAAAATTTACTGATGCAAGCATGGTATTTAATTAGAGCAATTAATTGTAAATCAATATGATTCTGATGGTGTACCTTTCATCCTGCTAGATGAATTCACCACCACAAATAGCAACAACAACTTGCTGTGATTGTGAGAAAAAAATCGAGGGCTCCTCTTTGGAATGTTTTCTCTTGTTTTTTTTTTTTTTTAATTATATATCTTTTGGTTGTATTGTGCCTCGTCATTCTTATCAGACAAACCCAGACACATTTCCTTCGCCACAGCTGTTATTTTATTTTCCATCTCTTCGAATTTGTCTCTCCCAATATCGCAATTTGTTCTTCTTCTCGTCAGAAACATGCGTATTGTAAACGTGTGCGTATGAAGAGAGGAGAAAATCTTCTAAGGATGGAATAAGGATACACAAGTAGATATTATAAAAATAAATTTTTTCTTCGTTAGAGTATTCCTAGGACATGGTCTATTCGTTCACTTGTTGTGCAGTAAATAAATAAGTCCTATGATAGACATATCCGAGCTAATAATAAAAATGAGAGAAATATCTGTCACTTCCAAAGAATATAGAAAAATATAAAAATAACTATGTAGGTAGGTATATACCTGGTTTAAAATGCAAAATGGTTTTATATTAAAGCTTCTCAAGCTTTTGCTCTCTTTCTGGCTCTGAGCTTCTCTCAATCTTTTTATATCATACACAACATAATAAGTTGAGCACACACTTTCGGTCCTTGCTGCGTCCAAAATCCTTTCCCACACCAATTAACTTACTGCATTGACTTAAAGTAAAACAAGCAAGCATCCTTAAATCCGTCTCTTGTTATGGATTCTATTTTGTTGTATGTATAGCAAAAAATACGTACAAAAATATCTTGCAAATAATGATTACATTGAAATAATTATTTTATAATTAGACGTGTTATAGTAGGGTTATGGCATTTAATTAGGTTTCCATTTGTGTTTTTCAGCTGAAAATAAGTTCTAAAATTAGAAGCGCCTTGTGCGCATTGTTGAATGCAATCTACAAAAAAAAAATTCAGCTAATTAGGGAGCAACATCCTTGCTCTTTCTGACTCCGTATTCCTATTTTTAATACCAAGGTTTCGACCCTCGACCCTCATTTCTGTGTGGAACATTATTATAACGATTTAACTATAAAATCCGACTGTGGCCTTTACGTGACTGAATTATTGGCTTTCGCATTTGCTACGAATTTAGTTTCGTACACCATTTCAATAGGGATAACGGGTAGGTTTGTGTATTTTATACACAAATGCCTAGAAATGTTTAGTTAGCCAATAAGTTATTGGTAATAAACGTGTTGGGTTTTTCTTCTTCTGTGAAGGAAATAGCAGGAAATCTCATGAACATGCATACTGCATACAAACCAATTTTCAAAAGCTCCGTAGGTTATTTTATTTATTGACTTTCTCTAACTTGGCACAGAAAAATGTTGCTTTGCTACATGTAGGTTGTAGACTTGTCTGGAAAGCCGAACAATTTAATATAAGCCTCGAAGATGGTGGATTTCTTATTTTATAAAATAATCAATTATCTCTATTAAAATGTGTATCCATTACTATGCGATATGAGAGGGAGCAATTTGCTCTGATGGGTGCTTGAACTTAAATGCCGTGAAGTAAAGTCGATGGAAATAAGGTCGAATTGCGCCTTTTTTTCGTGGTCGACTTTATTTCCATAGCAAAATGGTAATCAGGTCGAAAAAAAGGGAAATTATGTCGAAAACTAACAAAATAGAACCCATAAGCAGTGAAACATGTATGCAACCCCCCTGCTTATTTTTGCTGTCAGATTTGGAGTAGGTGCGCTGAAATGGTCTTATTGAAGTGATCGACATTATTTCCATTTTCTTATATTTTTTTTGGAAATAAAGTCGAACGCACAAATTTTTGTAATTCGACATTATTTCCAATCTGAAATGGGAATAACCACGATTCGGCCTTATTTCCTTCGACTTTATTTCACGGCACCCTTAGGCTAGCCGCACATTGGATACGATTTCGTACGAATTTCGTTCATGCGAACATGTACGCATGCGCTCGAACAATCCCGACCTTCCAAGTTGGGAGCACGCACATTGTCGTAAATAGCTAGCCTTATACTTGATGTAGACATAATTCTAGATATCGCCCAAGAGTCCATAGTTGAGGAGCTAAGTTATTTCGTAAATTTTTTTCACAGGTCATGAATACTATTTCCATGTTTTAAAGTGGTCCAATTGATGACGCAACAGGCCCATATAGGAACCTAAGCAAGACCTAGGTTTTAACAACCATTGCGTACAATATTATTTTTAAGGCGAGTGAAAGGGAACCACACTTTTATACCTAATCCGAACGTCTGAGTTGTGAACCTTTTTCTTGATACTTATATTCTTCGATGTTTGTCATGCGTTCGCAAGAGGTATCGCAGTTGGAACACCTTAATGTGTAATTTGTATGTTGTAAGGAGTTAAATTTTAAACTTCTTATTTACAAGTCAAGTACATTAACCACTGAGGCACTGCGGCCACAGTGTGTGTCTCCTGCTGGAAAGTCCTTGCCCTTGTTTCCTACTTAAAGACCTGAGTATCTTGCCACGAACTGACATTTCTTGTATCCTGTATCTGAAAATGAGTTACAAAATCTAGTTGACTTCATTGAATGCCAATACTAACTCTACATAAACTTAAATTGAAATTTCAATAAATGTGTAAAGTGACATTCAAAACCATTTTCACTATTTTTGTAAGTAAAATACAAAATGTCTCAACTTTTCATATAATTTTGTCATTTTGATAATCAAGTGTACTTGAATTATACTTTGTAATACTATATGAAATAAAAACATTATCTATCCAATCATATCTGTGCATTTCCCTACAATCTAGTATGAAAAGAAAACCAAGTTGGTCATATTGTCACCACTACTTTCCACTGGCGCACTGTCAGTAGGTACTATAAACGGTAATAAGTACTCATAGGTTACTTCATTCACCTTTCATCTATCTGGCTATAGACGAGTTATAGAGTCTACACCTGTTAGTATGTACCTGCTATTACCTGGTCGATTGTTTTTGCCTTCTAAGCTTTCACTTAAATATCCTCGCAAGCTACTGGACAAATCTTCTAGCCTGATGTATCGCGAAGGTGGTTACATTATTTTTGAAAATAGAAAGAGATTCAATGCAATCATTCCTTTTTCCGACTCCCGTTTAACTTTTCGTAATAACTGTGTTTATTCTGTAAGCAGCTTCACTCCAATTTGAAAAAAACCTGCTTTGAGGTTTGACAGGCGAAGAAACTGCCTATCACCGGAGATTTTTAGGTAAACTCGCCGAGCGAGCATAGTCATTATAATTGTCATACTTCAAAAATCAATAATTAAAATGAACACCACCAAGGTACAAGTTTGTAAGTACATAATGTAAATGCATTCGCAGTACTATTCCTGCCAACAATATAAGCCCTTTTCATATCAAAACGTCTATTCTGTGTCGAAATGATAAGTGTATAAAAATTGTCAAAGCACAATATCCTAACACAAAATGGAGTGCAAGCGATGTGAAGGTATTTTAGCAACGGTATGCTTAATTTTATTTTATTAAGTGAAAGGATAGAGTAAAATCTCTCTCGACAGATATTAGGTACAGTGGTAGTATATTGGTGGGTGTTTGGATCGTCTATGAAAGCGCATGTAATTTAATTATGCTCGCGAAATGATGTTACAATTTTAGGAGAAAAGAGTTATGATAAAATTTCGGAAAAAGCTGTGCAATGTGTAAAGTTGAATAGTCGTGTCACTGCTTTCGTAATAATTTAGAGATTATTGAACATTTATTACACATACGAAACATGGAGGCATCATTCTTGTATTGTTCAATATTTTTTAATTGATTGAAGAACCCTCGTACTCTGTAAGCCATGCATCCCACGGCGTTTGCTGTTTCAACGTGCATTAGTTTGAGGGGCTTACTGCTAATTCTCTACTCCTGGGACCGGTAGTTTACTTATTTGTCGACCTGAACAATTTATAGATATGTACATAATATCTAAACTGTATGCGATACATACTGTATCCTTTGAATTTAGCGCCGTATTTGCATAATTTCATCCAAATGCGCTTTAGGGTGAGGTCTTCTTGTACTGCGAATTATTAACACTTTTCTGACCATGTCTGTCAGTAAATGATGCTGTCGAATCTTGTCTTGTGTTAAGTTCTAAATAAATAGGCCCTTCGGTGGTTTCTTCCTATTCCTTATGGAATTCACCATAATTTGTTCAATGTTGTCTGCTTTCTTTCCGTTTTGCCATCTTCTGTCCAATCGTAAATATAATGCGAAAACCAGGTAGTCATAATTGTTAGATCTTGTTGTTTTTAAATGACGTAAAACATATGCTCACATCAACACCGTGCTGTTGATTTTAATCTATTTCACATGACTTTTGCTATAATTGTAGTTGTTCTTTCTGCAAAAGTACAGTGTGATCTAAAAGACAGTGCGACCTATTTTTATAATATGTTTTTCAAGTTATATGTTTTTTTTTGATTTTGTGATAATACTAAAAAAAAACACTTTACATTTTATACAATTTTGTTCTTACCCCTTTATTTGTATTTTCTTTCAGGTTTGCAAAATAAAAACAAATTTTGTGCGGTTGTCAAATTGATGTGTTGTAATTATACATAATTAGTGCTCTCGTTATTGTTAAGGTGCAAATAAATTCTAATTGTATGTGGAAATGGTAAATGCCCAATTATAATCCATGTTATAGTGTTTAAAATTGAAAATATAGTTACTTAACGAAAACTCGATATAATAATAGAATTTAAAAAAGAAACTCGAACAATTTCCAGCGGCAGAGCACTCAATGGGATTATTTCATCAGAGGTAAGTTTTTGATTTAGTTTATTACTTATATAGATACTCGCCTTAATCACTTTTGCTTAATCTATCCAGTTATTGATTTGGTGACAGTATTGATGAAAGTTTGCCACATGCCACACATTTTCCAAACAATCTAATATAGGGGAGGATGGTGTCAAAAAGCATGTCATGTCACTTTTTGTTAAAACGTCCCCATAATGGAATACATTTTGGTTGAGACAAAGATAGTAATTATCGTCCTGCTTTATCATCTTTTATTACTCGTATGCTGTCGAAGAAAGTATGAAAAAAAAAATTAGAAGCTAATTGCTTCGTTGTTTCGCTTTAGAATTATTCTCCATTGCCTTGCTGCCACTAAAAGCTTTTTCTTTGTTCAAAGGACCACACCTATCACATAAATCTTATTCAAATCACTTTGCGTAATTTATGTAGTCCTGTATTATAACTGACAGTGTGGAAATTATTTATGCGCCTATTTCAATTCGCTATGTTTTCTCTTTACGTTTTTCATTACTTCTTTAATGGCTTCCTTTCGAATGACTTTTTTTTTTGATTTGGTGATTGTAAAAGTTTCCTTACAAACTCATTCACATTGACAAATCTTTATTTCATAAAGGGCGAACGTTTAATTTTCACAGCGCGAGACGTTTTAGGTGCTACATTAACACTTGTTGCTGCTATTGCGTAATAATAAAGAGTCCATATCAGGCTATGTGTGAGTGTGACTCCATGCCTTATTACCCTTAAGGAAACTTACTTTATTACATTGTTTATCGGTGTAAATTAAGTACGGTTTGCAAATAAAGTATTGCATTGAATTTATAAAGTTTTTTTGACTGTGGTTCAATGTACATATTCGATTAAAATTATACAATTTCTTTATGTTCTAAACTAAACATGCTGCCGTATTTTAATATAACAACTAGCTGAACCCCCGCCAGCTTCGCCAGGCCTTTTGTTGTAATATAACAATGAGTAAAACTAGGTCTGTTTCATTCATGACTAAAAAATGCTCACACATTTTACCCCAATCTTTTTTGAAGTATAGTTTGTACAAGTTGGAATTTTTTTTTTTAAATATTCACGATTTTGTTTCATGCCTTGGAGTCAATTTGACATTTGTCACTTTTTTTGACACTTATACTTTGAAAAATGCTCTCGGGCAGTTTCGCCGGGTTCCATTTATACCTTAAAACGGTTTTAACATTATTATAACACCGTTCTGACGGTCGGAAATCTCGCACTTCAAAGGTTGGTCTCATTCCTTAATTGAGAACAAAATGTGAAAGAAAAACCATTCATCAAAGTGGTACACCTAAACATTTTATAGAGCCAGCGTAAAACAATAACACCGTTCTCGGTTCAACAAATTTGAATGCGCGGTAGTAGTTTCCATACCAAAACGGTGTCAATATGGACTACAAATTGCTCCTTGTGTACACTGAGTATTGCTTCCAACCTCACGCACGCTAGGGATGAATATATTCCGTCTGATTTTTAGAAATGTTAAATATGTAGATTGTGTTGTAATTCCGTGGTGAAGATTCTACTTCACTTTGCTTCACTGAGAGAAATGTTCATTAAAACAGAAGAACTTAGCTTGTAAGGATTAAAAGGTTGTTCGCATCATGAACTAAAGAAAAGTGAACAAAATTACTACGGCACGCGGCCGTCGAATCATGGAGTCAATTAAGTTTTTAGTAATATACTAGGCCTACCTTGTTCTTTTTTTCTGGCTTAGTGTCAGCTTTACGTTTAAAAAAAAATCATTTAAGAGCCACGTTCGACAAAAGAACAAACAAATGCATGTACATAATTGCCAAATCAATTAAACCGAAAACAGAATCATACAATGTAATCCTTTATTTATCTCACGGACTGATACACAAATACATATATACAATAAATTTAATAAATTAAAAATCGACCGCATCCTAAGCTCGATGCGTAAGAAATTTACCCAACTTTTACCACTCTTTGCATCCCCCTAATGAATGGTTAATAGCCTTTTCCCCAGAATCCATATTTTCTCAATCTTTTCGCTTTTGTGTGCGTGTGTGAGTGTTTGACTTTAACCCAAAAACTTAATCCAACACAATTGGCGACAATTGTAACCGTTAGCTTCGTCCCTAAAAAAAGGAGAGTATAAAAGCCACCCAACTCAGGATAACGATCATTAACTCGCCGTATACTATCATCTGGACTGTTATAGTGATTTTGTTGCTACTTTTTTCCACAAATTGTATTAAATAATAAATTCACAGCCACAATCATTAATCATTCCCGAGGAACCAGAGTACAGGATATCTTTTACCCCAAGCAGGAACCTTAGCATAATCACCTTCGCCCTTACTGTGGCTTGATATGCTTCATCCCCTTCACAGTTGCCCTCTTCGGTGGTCATCGTCATTGTAGCCCAGTGGCTACTTATACTCTGAATGTGGTTACAGGACCACCAGTGTACCCATTAACAGCCGACGTGTATGAGTGTAAAGACACCGCTATAAGCACATAAGGATGTCATTAAAGTAAATACCCTACAGCGCCAAATGATTAATCCCACAAGATAGTTAAGAGTTGATGACAATAATTACCTGAATAGAATTGAATATTTCACATCTGGATCTGACCATAGAAATATACTATATGGACATATACTATATGGACTTATAATAGTAAGTAAATCATGTTTATCGTTGTTAGTATCACTGCCGATGGCTTACAAAAACATTTTATGCAATTTCAGGGCCTGGCCGCTACCTACATCCACCTTTAGTTTATCTCAACCCATTGTGCCCATGCCCATGAAATCCTTGCAAGTGATTATCATGTTGGCTGAATAATGAATTATTAAGTTGCCTCGAGCTGATTTTATGTGCAGTGCTGCAGGGGGATATACCTCCCACCCTCCAGTCCATAGCTGTGTGAGGAAACACTGATAAATAATTTAATTTTAATACATCCTTCCAAGTGGAATGTGATAAGAAAAACTGTATAATTATCTTTATATATTTATACTAGTCTTGTCGATACTTTGTATATACCATTAATTAAATTGCTTGCATATAGTTTATAGTACCATGAGTGTCAAACTGTCAAAAGTTCGTGCAGCCCTTTTGAGAAATTCACAAAAACACAGACTCAGATATCCAACCAAAAAACATTTTTCGGGCTTATGAATGAAATAAATATATACAAATGTCAATGAAATAAAATCGGCAGACAGTATTTCCTCGATCAAGCTTTCTTGGATCGAGGTGGAGTGCGTTCATCATATATATAAAAATTAAGTTTGATCATCAACGCCCAGCCCAAACCCTTTGCTCTAGAAAGTTGAAATTTTGTACAGAGGTTCATTTTATGATGTATAAAATAAAGGAATTCAACGAAATTCAACCCCTAAAGGGGTAAAAGGGGGGTCAAAGTTTGTATGGAAAACATTTTATTTTTCTTCCGATTGACTTCAAACTCGGTTTGTGCACTCTCTATGAAAAATAAAGACAAATAAAAAAATCAAAAATTTTTGCAGATCTGGGCGGTGATGATTTGATTTAATGATTTGCTAGCTAAGAAATATGTTTTGTACCGTAGATTGAGGCTCAGTCTGCTATAGTATGATCCGCGTTGAGATCAGGGTTGTCAGGTTTTAAAAACCAGAATCGCCAAACGTAATATATAAAACGCCAAAAAATCGCCAAATTTCAAAATTTTCCACTCTCCAAATTCAAAAACCATAACAATCAAATGAATTCATGCAACTCGTAATTTGTACGTAAAAAAAACTTAATACAAATTCCCCAAGCTCCTGAAACTCTGGCTGCCCTATTGTCATTTTGTACACCTAACCTAGTTCCAAAACTTCAAAACGTCTTCTTCGGGTACACTTTCTAGATATGTAGATAAAATTCATTTGACCAATTGACAGAAATTAATTTTTCCCACTGAGCCTCAGTAAGTTATAAGCTTTCGGGTGGAATCAAGCTTACAAACAGACTTTTAAAACAGGGTCGCAGTTGGCTTAAGCAAACGCCTGGCAAAAAATATCCCAAAGAAACAAACGACGTGTTGCAGTCAGACAATCTTTTTCGCATTTCTCTTAGTAAAACAAGAATCAAATCGTTTACTTGCTCCTTAACTTCATTCACATGCCCGGTGCTACCACTGTTTTCGCGATTCCATCCATCCACTAAATCAATATCTTTCCAAGCTTTAAAGTTGTCTTCATTCGTTACTACATAATTTTAATATTTCGTCACAGTCATCACAGATGTAAGGTTTGAGTGAAAATTATAAAAAAAAAAAAATATATGAGGATTTTGGTTAAAAAAATTTAAATCGCCAAAGGCTAAAAATATCGCCTTTTTTGGGGTGCATCGCCAAACCGATTTTCGTGTCGCCAAATGAAATTTCAAATCGCCTGTTTGGCGATAAATCGCCACATATGACAACCCTGGTTGAGATGCGAGCGCTTTACCTACAAATTGATTATATCTATTTTTATCTCTTTGACCTGCATTCTCCAATATGGTGTTAATTTTTCAGAGATACTAATTACTCCTTAGATACATTCTTATTCTTATGTATGTTTCCTCCGCGATATATAAATAAAAGAGGGAACTAACTGACTGTGAAGGAATTTCTCTGTACCAAATCCTGAGGACTGCGCGAGCGAAGCCGCGGGTAAAAGCTAGTTCCATATATAAATTATAATCATACGTAATGTATGTGGTCAGGTTAGATGTAATGGATACAGTAATTTCATAGACAATATTCTTCGATCAATCTGTATAGCATTTTTGAACGACAGACTATTATGTATATCCCGACACGCGTGAGTTCTTATAAAATCGAAAAACGAAACATCTATCACTGTATCACCCTCAGTGATCTTATTATAGCTCGATGTGTCATACGAATTTCTTTTGAGTTCAAATCCATTAAAAAAGTCATCAGTAAAGTTTCTCGGAGTCCAAAATACAGCCCGCACAGGACACAGCTACGTGCAATTATTACGGACAGACATCAATCAAACATTTCATTGGGCGGTTTTTCCGACATTTTCAATTTCCTTTCTTTGGGAAAAAAGAGATAGTAATTCAACTAAATATAAAATGCCCTCAGTGAGTTTTATATTAGCAAAATCATAGCTGCAAAGGGAAGCCCATCAAAAGTGTCATTCATATGGTACTAAAATAGGACTCCAACAAGTTAGACTGTGACGACGATGAGATGCTGCTCCTACTGCTGATGATGATGAGGGTGATGGGAAATGATGCTTCATATCTAATGCCAAACCCTCTTCAGGATGAACACGACGTTGAACGACAACAGCAACGTAAATGGGAAACAGGAAAACTATTAGATTCGGAATCCACATTTCCTTTCCAATTTTACGTATATTGGAAAGTTTTAGATCAGAAATGTTTTAAATAGAAATCCTTGGATTTTTAATTTAGAAAACAAATAATTATGTAGATATACTCAACTTTGTGCGTCTGTTGTCCTGTGACTTATCCTTGACATTTGCTTTGACATTAAAAATCGTTCAATATATTTATGTACATTTATTTTGGGGAAATATATATTTACCATTGATATCAGATGAGAACACCATATTTGCGCAGACATGAGAGTTACTCCGCGAAATCGATAGACAAAATTTAGCTTACTCATTTCCACATCCAACAACCATATTCGTTTTAAATTGCAGTAGTACCTTACCTACGAAGTATCGGCCACGGCTCTGGGGTTATTTTATCCAGTCTTGAGACGCTTTAAATAATGTTCGTATTGAATACATCCGACAGTCTTTCGTAGAGCAAGGTGTAGAAGAGCTTGTTTGCCGTTTGATTATCTTCATGAATATTTAGGGGGAGGTAGGTAACAGTCTTTTAACCAAATCCGTAAACAGAGGTACACCAACGCCTTAAGCAGGAGTAATATCGCTTCTCTCATGTGTTCGGGTTTCAGACAAATCCTGTCAAATATGATTGTATTAGTATCGGGAATGTTTCTTGACATTGAACCGTAGAAATTAACTTGGGGAAGATGAGATACGTGTCTGGGCTGTAAGGTGTGGCCTAAAGATTAATTAAAACTGAATCTATACTATACCTAATATAAATCTAATATTGAACTTCGGGCGCGAAAAGTATAGCTTTAATCGCATGTAGTAGCACATGTAGTAGCGAGTCGTCCGGCATGCCCATATACACCGATCTCTGGTACGGTGGTCTATCTTAAGTTAAGCTTACAACAACACCAAATTGAGCACAGTTCAAAGAAAACCTTAGCCCAGTTTTTAACAACCATTTATTGGTGTGAGTACTTATTTTTGGGACGAATGGAAGGGACCTATATTGTATGCCGAGTCCGAACGGCTGAACTCAGAAGCTTTTTCAGGGCAGTTATACTCTCGGATGTTTCTCAGACGTTCACGTGTCGCAGTGGAAAAAACCTTAAAATGTAATTTGTGTTTTTTCGTATAGTAGGCAGTAGTCCAGCACACTAACCACTAAGCCACTGCGCAGGCAGCAAGTATAGTGAAGCAAGATTAAAAAAAAAACCGATGCTGGTAGCCGCAAGGCCCCTTATTGGCGCTACATATAATATTGCGTACTCAGTTACATGGGACCTATTATGAATATAATCCTTAGCACTGTGCGCTGTTCCCAAAAATATTGTACTTATTAAATTTGGCAACAAAATATGCAGTTTAACCACATAGTTGCAGGTGATGGTTTTGGCAAGAATAACAAAAGAAAACCATCCACCACTTGTACACTAAACAAGTCCATATCCCTTGCCAACATTTTTAAATTGATGCACAACCCTGGCTAAGCCCGTCGGATACAGACAGATGATTCTCCACCCACAATTGGAGCGTAGCTACAGCAAAGTTTAAATTATCGCCAAAAAAATGTACATCCTAGTCTTCCCACCATTTCCGTTCAATTGATCCGAAGGTGGAGACTTAACCTCTATACCCCAAGCACTTTTGTTTTATTTGTTGTAGTTTATTGTTGATCATCGAGATGTATTGAAGGCGAACAGAAAAATGAGGTACCCCTACATATCGCATATGTGAGTGAAAGAGGGATGTTTCCCTTTGGAGCGATTTGGCGCGAGTTCGACAGCAGTACACTTTATGTGGTTAACCATTCATTGAATCGGAAGATATACAATTATTTGGCTGTTGTTGGAGTGTTTTTTGTTTGTTGTCCGTCTTGTCCTTAATATTTGGCTCGTTGTCTCAGATCCATCTGTTGGAACCGCTCGCATCCTTCTGTAACTCCCTGTACCGAAAAATACTTTAATTTACTTTGGTGTCGTTTGGCGAAAATGTATTAAGGGCTTAATATATCTTCTTTTCGGGGGTGTGAGGGCTGTCGGTGGTGGCGTCGAACGAGGACGAGTGTTTTGCACCGAATTAGAAAATGCTACGGCTAAGAACGAGATCACGTACTCGGGCTTTTGTTGTTTGCGTTTGAATGTTTCATTTGGGGAGTTCTTTAGGCGAAAATGTTTGCAATAATGTGAAAAGTTCGATTTGATTTTTATTGCTGTTCTTTTTTTTGTTTTTTGTTTATATATACTTTCGTTGGAGTCTGAGTTTGTTTGTGGGTTCCCGTTCCCGCACTTGAGAAGGCGGAAAGTCTTCATCTATTTCATGGTAATGCGTTTTGATGTAAGGCCATTAAATGTGAGGACATACTCCATCGGCTTTCTTTAATATGTGTCCGTGTCTTTTAATGTTGATATTAATGGAGAACTGTTCAACATAAACTTAAAATGCGCAACGAAGTAAATGTCTATTGTTTGGATACCAAGTCTGTTGCGGTACATTATTACAATTGACGATGCCAATGGGTCAGATGTTTTGTGTAGCGCTGGAGTTTCAAGTGTTCCACGGACTCAACGTTGTCACGGAACAGTCCTTGATTTCAAAATAGTGCCCTATTTTGTTCTAGTTCTTTTCGTTCGTCTATTTGTCTCCGCATGTATCCTCAGAGAGACGTTGTATAATTAATTATTACTGACTGCTGTCAGTAATTTCATAACCAGAACACATTTTGGCTGACAGATGCTAAATATGTTCACTACTAAGCGCACTAATGAGTCCATTAACCTGACTTTCTACCTGGTCATTCTAGTACTATGATGGCAGCAGTACACAATTCCCAGCAATCACAACAACATCGGCATTAAGTGCAGAGAATCAGTGGCAACACTGTCATCAAAATGCCGCCAGTAATCCTGCGACACTAGAGAACCGCCTTAAAACCTCTTGCTCCATTAGCAGAGCCGAGCCGACTGGTTCATGTCAGTGATCCCAGACTTTGGAAGCAGGTTATCCCACAGTTATGCCAAAAAAATCCCTTTTATCCCTCGCCAACATTTAAAAAATCCCACATTTATCCCATGAAATAATAGATAAAAAAAGCATGTATTTTATTAAATTCAGTCTTTTTTACTATGAACAAATACAAGTTACATTGACATTAACTATGCAAGTTAACAAAAATAAGCATATTAAGATAGGTACGATTGTATATAATACAAAAATAGAAATGTGGGTACACCTTACAAATTGTTAAAACGTTAAAAAAGGGAACATAAAACTGCATTCAGCATTAAAATGAAAATAATATTCAACATAAGGTAGGCTAGTACCTAACCATTTCAGCGATGGCAGTCTTATAAAAACTGAGACAGTTTTTCTTAACCTCCAACTTACTTTCAGCATCTAACTCTGTCAAGGAGTCTTGACATTCTTGACCCAAAAATAGACTATCTAAATTATTCATAAAATGGGTGTTGGAATCTCTAAAAATTGTAAGTTGGGCATCCCATGGGAGTTCAAAAAAGTCTGCTTGAACAAACAAGCGACACATTTTCAAAACCAATATCTTGCTCTCCCGCACAATGCAGTGAACTAAAACCTTTCTGTTTTGAAAAAGTGAGTTGAACTGATTAAATAAAGCAAGTACATGTTTTAAGAAATAGAAATAAGTTCTATAATTTTATTGTTCTTAATGAAACTAGCAAATTAAGAACAAAAATTGGCCAAAGAGTAAAATCCCTTTTTTTCTGTACTATGAGGTGAAAAATCCCTTTGACCCTTTTAGCTTATTTTAAGTGAGAAAATCCACTAAAAAGGGATAAATCCCCCGATCTGGTATCACTGGTTCATGTTAGCGAAAAGGGATTTTTATAACTTTTTCGTAAGCTAGAGTTTTAAAACAACGTGTACAGTCTTTAGTACTCTCTTGATAAAATCAAGGCTTACTCTGTGAAACATGCTCAACATTAACATTGTTCACAGAAAAAAGCTCTTGGATAAAGTCATCGTAAATCATAGAAGCAGTTCTATCCTGCACTGTTACATATTACATTGTCAATGGCTCACCCAAACTATCAGGACTCTCAAGTCCAGAAAGTTTAGTAGCTGCCAAGAGGAAAACAGAGTACCAAACATCTTGAAGGCATTCCTCCAAGGTATCGATAAACTTCTTTTCTTTTTTTTTGCTTTTCTTTCATGTGCGGCTCCGAATATTTTCCACATGGAATAAGTTCACTTTGAGAATTGATTTTCTGTTTTGATTTGTTCATCTATTCCCTGGAGCTGTTCTCCTCCGATTTTACTGCATTGAAGTTTATATGCAACGTCAGGTGTAATCAAACGAAACTCTTAACAACCCAAAGGACTTCAAGAAAGTCCTGCTGTTGCTGTTCGTTAACTTAGGTATAACAGCACAACAACAACAAAAATCGAATTCCATTGAAGGATATGTATATACAGAAAAAAAAAATAGTGAAATCAAAGTTTTTCGCCCACCTTTATTTGTGTGGGTGCATGTGCGAAGACCATTTTAATGGACGAGTGAACACTTTTATGTTCATCCTTGCGTTTGGTTTTCAGTTTTTTATTCTTTACGATGCAGTAAACCTGCTAAACGGATGAAGAGCACCTCAAACCTCGTTGAGCACCACAAAGAGTGCCAACAAACAGTAGAGTACCTACCAAGCTGCCAGCAAAAGAAAGAATGATTTGAGTCGAGTCGAGTCGAGCTTTGCAAATGTGCAATTGCTGCGAAATACATAAGTGAGTTGCCTCTGATTGTAGGATTGCGATTGATGTTTTGAAGTTTTTCTGATGGTTTAAAAAAACCGAAACGAAACTCTAATAGACTTTCATTAACAGTGGTTGTGGCGGATAGTGCATTTTTATCAAAAACGTAGCAGAGGAAGAGGGGCGCAATTTGACGTTTTTTTTGTTTCTATATTCTCGCTTTTAATTGGAAACAGTAAACACGCGTTTTCGAATGCTGGCTGTCGATAGAATTTTGTTCACATATCAAGCTCCAATTGAATAAGAAAATGGAAGAGTTTTAATTGCATTTCACCACCAAGAGCGTATAGCATCAAGAGGAATTAGAACGGTGGCCTATACGTCCTTGCACCTGCTGTTCGTTGGCTTAGATAAACTGTGGAGAGCAGGGTTTTGGGTTTTGTTCAGCTATGGCGGTTGGGTGTTGTGTGAGTAGGGCAAACTATCTTTGATGTCAACCTGGCGCTGCTCATTGCTGTAACTGTCTTATTCGTGCTTATTTTACCAGTATCAGAAGTCTGGCATTGAACAACATCAATATCTTTCGTAAGCCGGGGTTTTTTTCCGGAGTAGACTGATGGCCTGTGACACAACAGCTTTTGGTTGGTTGGATGGGACGTTTTCGACTAAGTGACTAAGTCTGTATTAAAGACTGTTACGTCGTTGTGGCGAATTTTGTGAAAAGATCTTGGCCTACATCCTAACAAGATTAAATTGACGCAAGAACTGAAGCCGCTTGACCACCAGAAGCGTCGTATGTTCGTGAATTGGGCTGAGCAACAACTTGAAAATGATTCGGATTTTCATCGAAAAACCATCTTCAGCGATGAGGCTCATTTCTGGCTGAATGGCTTCGTCAACCGTTCAATGATAACCGAATATTTTTGGCCCCAATTGGATGATATGGACTTGGAGGACATGTGGTTCCAACAGAACGGCGCCACAAGCCACACAGCGAATGTCACAATCAATTTATTGGAAACCAAGTTTGGAGAACGTGTTATCTCACGAAATGGTCCAGTCGCTTGGCCGCCTCGGTCGTGCGATTTGACGCCGTTAGACTATTTCCTGTGGGGCTACGTCAAGTCTATGGTCTATGCCAACAAGCCAGCGACGATAGATGAATATCGTACGAATATCGAAGGTGAAATTGCAGCAGTATCGGCCGATTTATGCTTGAAAACCGTCGAAAATTGGGTTCAGCGTCTGGACTTCTGCAAGCGTACCCGTGGTGGCCATGCAAAAGAAATCGAGTTCCAAATACAAATCCATATTTGGCTCAACAGAACCATATAAAACTATGCAAAACTTACAGAAACTCTTTAACCAATGGTTAAACAAACCAATAAATAAAATAAAAAAAGGTTGACGTATCCGGATCTGTAAACAGCTGCAATGCAAAAATTTCCCATTGCCAAAGCAACAAAATTTACTTTACAAATGGGGTCAAGGTGGAAACAAAATCAGTAGCAATTGGATCAATTTCGGCTCTGAAGTGGTCTTCCCATCAACAGAATAATCATGAAATTATGTAAAGACGAACTTCAATGAAATAAAACAATTAGCACATCTGTTGTAGCACATATGAGAGGAATATTATAATAAATCGACACATGCGGAATGCTTCCGCCCTGAAGAAGGTAATACATATACATATCGTGGGTGTTTCCCTCAATCAATAAATGGTTAAAATTGCTTAAAATTGATTCTACACAAAATAGGGAAAAAGCCAGGTTGCTAGACTTAATTCCTAGAAAATTATTGTTAGGCTCTGAGCATAGGCCAAGCATCTACTTTCAATTAATAAATTATCGCCTTTCATGCGCAACCATATCGAGAACCTAAACGAGGGGTTATCTATTATCTAACCCTATACATCCAACGGGATACAACGTACGCGTGTATCCCAGAATTTATCGGACAAAAAAATGGTTCGTAATTAATTTATTTCGAAAAGTACTCGGTCGATCCGCTTTTGCTGTTACTCCTTTGCACTACATCAAACGAAACCCTATATTAACACTTCCGAAAGCTCCTGACAGCGGAGCTCTCTTTAAAATTCCCTACTTAATTTGAGATCCCTTTTTTCTGTATATAAGACCCAACGAATAAAATCCACAAGCGTGAGCAGAATTAACTCATTTCATCTCATCTAGCTCGCGAAAATATTTTTATGACATTATATCCATAAAAAGTTATATGCATGACGTCACATTAACTTAATGTATGACCACCATTGATCAAATGAATATGAAACCGCAGTATATCCTTCCCACTGCCATCATCCTGACATGTATCCAATTTTTTTTATGTTCTCTGTCTCCCTTTTTTTCCGCTCGTTCCGGTGTCAAGTCTTAGCCGCAGCTAAAAACCACGCGGTTGAGTGATGATGATTATGACGTGAGGGAGGTTTCTCCTGCTGTTTCAACACAAAAAAAAGGGTGATGTACGAAATTACAGCTATACGAGTACGTCGCTATCGCCCCGAAAAGGGGCTAACATTTACTGGATTTATTTCTTTGTACATGGACAGGATTATTATTAAAAATTTGCCAAGCGTGAAACTAATCAATTCAAATAGTCCCCTCCAAAAGGAAATAAAAGGCCAACAGGCGAAAAGCTTTCGCTCGCTAAAAAAAATATCAGGCGGAGCGGAGAAAAATACACCATAAATTGTCACTTGGTTGTCCATCGTACAATAGACCTGGCTCGAGTGGACATTATACGACGACAAGGGTGTGTAGTGTAGTGTATACACACTTGGAATATTTTTTTTCTTGTTTTTTAAGACTATTGTTGCTCCGAACAAAAGGATGTTACATATTTTGCTTTGCATGTTTTGCAGATGCATAACTTAACATAATGCATTTTTTTTTTGCTCTAAGACCTTAAATTGGCTAAATATAATGAAGACGTAGGGAAGCTAGAAAACAAAATTTACGTACTCTTAGTTTTATTTCTTTAAACACTTCTATACCGGGAAGTGAAATTTGTAACACTTCAACAGCGCCCTTTTTGAAAGTTATAGTCCTAGAGAATAGGTTTAAGTCGGCGACTAATATTCTGTGCTCTAGCGGCTCTAAATTTGTGTGATTTATACTGTCAAGCAAATCAAATGCACAAATATTTGGTCTGATTTGCGCTTTATAGAAAGGGTGAGGTTTTCTCGAGCTAATGCTAATGTATTTGTTTTCCCTAAAAAGATAACTTCACTTTGAGGTGAAATAAGCTGTGGCAGACCCAGCTTTTAAAATGCCCAAGGCAACGGCTCAGCTTCAGTCTATCAGAGATCGCTTTCTCAACTCACCGTGGATTGCAACTTCGTTAGCCCTACACCCCTTGTCTACTTACACTACGAACTTTCAATTTGCTAATACATAAGGTCAATGATGCAGTATACAGATGGTGGCTGTTGAACCATCTTCAAAATCCGCAAAAATCAAATCGGATTAAAAATCACTCGAGAAATGTGCGTTCGAAGCGACCAAGGGTATATATATCTGCCACCGCTAATGTCCATTATTCTGATTCACTGCAGAGCAATACTGGGATGTAGAGTCTCCTTTGTGTATATTTTGAAAGATCTAACGCGAAATTGACTTCTTAGGTAACCAAAACGGCGACTGGTATGTGCAACTCTTAGCTTGATTTCTGATATGATGTCATTTTCAGTGTGGAGCTGAGATACCAAAAACAGGAAAGACACATAGAAGAGAGCATTTCGAGCTTTCCAATACCATTTCCTGGACAAAATATACGAATTTTAGTTACCTCCAACTCTATTTTAACACCAGTTACTTTCTATCGCCTAAAAGCATTCCCCAAAAAAATGTCGAAATTACTCTGCCAATAAATTTCCGGAAGCATGGTATTGAATTCCCAGTTGTTGCCATTGCACTCCATGAGTTACATCAAAATTTCCCACGATTTATGCCGTAGTGCAGCTTGGAAAACCCTACCTAAAACACATTTACTGCTCTCTAATGGCCATATATCACTCAACCAATGTCATCAATCATTCGTTAGGTGAAACCATTTAATTGAACCGCGCTATTTCATCGTAGATACTCCACGCGCATGTAAGGCAAATATCTCCAACCAGCATATCAATGCACTAACGTCATCATCCTCATCATCATTATCGTCACCTATTGCGTCATTAACAGGCAGTCAGCACGACCACACTTCCGACCATGAACATACTACCAAACGCAATTTTTTCGGTTTGGTATGGTAGCTCGTGTTTTTTTCCTATTTTAAAATCAACACCAACAATAAAGTGTAGAAGCTTGTTAAGGTGCCAATGCCAATCAATTATTCACATTTCCCACATGGTCGGACATAACACTCGCATCTGGTACCATACATCCCTACCGATACCAAGCGACCATTTTGTTACCGACTCGTTACCTAAGTCCCCAATAAATGCATCGTCCTGCGCGCATCCAACGATGGATGCATGTCATGATGCATTCGTCTCATGCATAGTTGAGTAGAACGGAAGCTCACTGAGTAACCGCTCCCGCGTGTTAAATAAAAAGGGAAATGCCAGCAAGAACGACGTAAAGTGAATATAGTCCGTTGAGAGTCCAAACCATGTCCATTGGAAAAGCGAAGCTTTGCTCCTGCATATATTGCTTTAAAATTAAATTGACTGGGTGTTTCCTTTGGACCTATCGCATCATGCAAATGCGACAGACTCTGATGATAGTGGTGCGATGACGACGGACGACCGACAATCATGATGTTTAGGTGAAGAGGAGTCATTCACATTTCAGTTAACCTTTTCTTTTTTTCTATTCACCACCCGCTCCCATACCTAACAGATGTAAAGACCTATACGATATGCATGGAAGGATTCTCGTCGCTATGACGTCAGTAAAGTGCTAAATGAAACTGGATCGGGGATGTCATGAGCGGTCATTATTTCCAATGGAAGAGAATATCACGTCGAAATACCTCACAACACAAGTGATGTGAAATGAACCCCAATCTGAACGTATACGGTATACATATAGCTGCTACAATTACTACCATGCCGTATAGCAGCCAGATACGGACATGTGCTGTGCGTGCGTGCTTTTAATCGGATGTAATTATTTAATGCTGCTGCTGTTATTTGTGTTTTTCCTGGAAAATCGTGATCGCAAAAGATGATTTTTGCTCTAGACATATTGTTGTAATCAAATAAATTAATTCCCACATCCATCCCACGCGGAATCCTTTATAATTGCTTGGATGAGATTCGTTCAACAAGATATACATAATATTACAACTATACCGGCAACATTATTATAACTATACTATACCTGCAAAATATTACAACACAACCTTTTAGTGTGTAATATAGAAAGGATCAACATGACTCCTTGTTATGCATGAATGTCAATTACAACCGCTAGAAGATGTTTCCATTACATTAGTAAAAGAACCAATGATTTATGAAAAAAAAAAATGTTGTCTTAGGGTTACAACTTGTGTAAGGAAATGGGCGTTGCTAAAAATGCTCACCTCTATGAGAAGAAGTTTGGAAAATAAAATTTTATAAATACATTTGCTGCAATACGCTGGTAGATAACTAGACGTTAGAAGGGTTAATATTGAATCCATAATTATTCGAGGCATCGTATCCAATGTTTTTGCTTGGTGGTAGACGGTGGTAACCTCCCCAGGACAGCAGGGCCGATATTTCTTCGGCAGTTCACCCGCCCCGAAAAATCCTAAGCTATTTCAGCTCCAAATATATAAAAATAATTCAATATTTCAAAATGCTCCGATTTTCGGTCAATTATCATTCTTTCTGGTCAATCAAAAGTATTTAAGCTAATCATTACATCGGCAACCGCAACTTGAGTAGCCCGCACCAATTCGCTTATCGAAAAGATCATCAGCACCTCGCTGATTAAAATAGTGGACGATATTTTGTCGCTATTATTATTCATATTATGACAATGATATGACTATGACATAATCGATAGCAATTTTCGATAACATTTAAAGCAATAATAGGTTGGTAGCACCGTTTTTATCGCGGCTATCGGCCATTTCGCTAGCCGTATATATAGGATAGCAAAAAAAAACACGCCTATTATCCATTATTTCTTCTCGATTCAAGAGTTTGAATTCCAATTAAAAGGCATTTCGAATGGAAAGAATGACACGTTTCAATGACATTGTTGTAAATTAAGTCACGTAAAGCGCTTTCGATTGGATTGGATCGGCGAAGTGGCATGAAAGTGATTTAACGCGCACTGAGTGCCAAACAACGTATGGTGCCACCGATTCATCAGTTCATAAAATATCGTCCTATGTTGAACTCTTGGTCGTCTTGCATGTTACTAGTTTCCGGTTAAGTAAAAATACGCAGTTGTAATGACAAAATAAAAGTCAAATGCCTTTACAAGGGATATGCCTCTACGATTTTGCATCGCCGGCACTCGATTACCACTCGAAAATTAAACTTGTTCAAGACAAGTGGCAGCAGACTGGCGCCACTCCGCCGCGTCATTTCTTTACATAGGTTTCAGCGATGCCACCTGCCACTTGGTCATCACTGCCACACCACTTCGGTGCGCGTCTTGTCTTAGCACTTTCCACTTAAAAGCAGGAAGCACTCAAAATTTAAATATAAAAAAATGCCATTTGAAAATCTGAAAATTCAGAAAGAAAAACAAATCCAACCAACTAATTATTATATTTCATTTAAGCATTTTCCTCCAAAGTATAATTTACTGTTAAATATTTTTTCCGTTTAATGACATCTTGATAATCAACAACTTGTCCTCAGAAATTAAGTACTTAGTAAATTCCTAGTACATAGATTTGATTTCACAAGTTTGCCGTAACTTACCTGTGCTTGGCTTGCCTATATGAATACAAGTTCATAATTTCTCCCAGTTACTTCAAACACCTACTAACTATATATTATTCATGGAATTTTCTATGAAAAACTAAAAATTCATAATTCAACAAATACAACGGATTCAGGGAAAAATATCCTCTCAAGTCGATCCCATTATACCAAACATAAAACTTGAATAATTATTGTGCATTGTGATTTTACTCACTTCTACCAGAAAATCATTAAAAATTTAAATTATACGTGCAACATTTGCTGTTTCTATTAATTGATTAAAAGAAAAAAAAAAATTAACTCTGTTAGCCTTAAAAATATTTCATCCTTCAGACAACAAAAACAATTGGAAACGTGTTATTCAAAGAATAATTTTTAAAACGCAATCTGCAAAAAGTGCGGCGTTTAACATCGCACCACAGTCTCTCTACGAGAACTTAAATAAGGAAATTATGCTGAACACATTTCGTTTCGTATGTATTGTGGTGAAATTGTTTCGGATTATTATTCCTGTGAAATCCTGTCAAAGGTGAATCTCTTCTGTTGGAATACATGGGAGGAAAAGTAAATATGACGATGGAAAAAATTGTGGTAATGAAAGAAACACAAAACAACTAAAAGAGGACAATAGTTATAATGTAGTGAAAAATATTTAAGGAAGGAGTAAGTTACTATCGAGTTGAAACCCACGCAACTGTTTTTGCCATTAAGCACATAACCGATGAATTAACAGAATACATAGAATCCTTGCGGCAATTACTGAGAACATCTCCATACTTCCACCCCTTGTTCGCGCTTAAATTTTCTACACATACAATTTACGTAACATCTGTTGGCTGGCCTCGTATTAAGATACTTTCCCAATAATCTGCGTATAGTAGTAATTGGGGACAGTTTCTATATTAGTGCTGCAACAGTTGCTTTTTGCGAGATTATGTAGGTATCTGTATACCTACTCGTGAAATAAGTGTCTTCTTTTTCGGTATACTCACGCACTGAGGGTACTTTACGACGTCAACTAACTTAATGAATTTCGCAAGTAGATATAAGACAAAGGATATACACAAAATCAAAGGAATACCGGAAAAAATAAATGCGTGAATGAGCTTTAAGGAAATTAAGTATAGTAATTCCCAATATGTCGGTGGTATTGAAGAGGACTAACCTTAGGAGGAAAATTTATCTCCGCCATGAATACGATAGTATGTTGCCATTAGCAATGTCAGCCAGTGTGAATAATCTAAGTTTAGTCGATCTTTTTATTATTTTTTCATTCAAACGCGTTTTGATGTTTTCTTAAACATTGTTTCTTGTTTGATACAATTCATTTGTGTCAAAAAAATCGCGGTTCTTTGTTTTCGACCAAATAAGGTATTCTAAGGTATTGATCTACAAAAAAGGATATCTTGCAGATCAATGGAAATGAAATACACCCGAGAAAATTGCTGCTGTGGCAGAAAGTGTGCGTGAACCGCCATCAACATCAATTCACCGTCGTTCTCAACAATTAAACATTTCGGAGACATCATTGAGACGAATTTTGAGAGACATTGAGACAAAAATTGAAGAGGAGGATATTGGCAACATTTGGTTTCAACAGGACGGCGCTACGTGCCACACAGCCGAAGCTACACTCGATGTTTTGCGCCCTGTTTTTGAAGATCGCATTATCAGCCGCAGAGCTGATGTCGTTTGGCCACCGCGGAGCTGCGATTTGACACCGTTGGACTATTATTTGTCGGGTGCCGTAAAAGATAAGTGTTACGCCGACATGCCAGACACAATTGACGCTTTAAAGGACAATATTCGTGAAGCCATTGGTGAAATACAGCTGCACACAATCGATAATGTGCTTAAAAATTCGACCGATCGTGTAGGCTACTGCATGGCCAGCCGAGGCAGCCATTTGAATGAAATTATTTTCCATTATTAACCGGAAGGATTGTACTTTCAAATAAAAAAAGAAATTTGAGAAAATATTCAGTAGTTTTTTTATAGCATTTTCAAAAAAAAAAGTTATTTGGCGGACCCTTTACATAATATTATTCTAAAAGAATAATGTGTGTGCCTTGGAAGACATGTTTTTCTTATTTCAAAGCAACCCTCTTAGCCTTGCGGGAGTATTCACCCGTTCAACATACAAAACCAACAAATTTCAAGTCGAGAGAGACGCTTCACCAAATGGCATGGACTTCAAAGTCAATGCAATCAAATGCAGAGGCAAGCACCACAACCCTATGGAACCATTTGCTTTTGATGAAGACCCTTTTGAGTTCTAGCTGCCGCCAAAATTGTAATTCGTTGCTCCATTATATGTGTCAAGGCCAAGACTTGCTATATACCGGTTTCGTGCAGCTTTCAGTGCTTTAGAGGGCAGATCAGCTTTCACTTCTAGCTGAATTGCATTACAGCTAAAATAGGCGAAGAACCCCAATATACATACATCTTTCTAACGGGTAGACAATGTGTAATGAATTGAGGTTCGCAAACCTACTTAAAAGGGAACCTCCACCTACCTGCCCCAACTGTTCCAACTCCATAACCATGACGCACATACTAACCTCCTGCTTTTTATCGAGTCACCACCACCAAATCATCCACAACCCTAACCTCATCGAACTCTTGAGAGAACCTGAAAGAACCAATATCTTAAAAGTAAACGAAATATTCAAAAAACTTCCTAATTTTTTTATATAATTAGTAATTATCATCCAAGAGCTCGAAAGCCTTTGCTGCTAATTGCTCTTATTCATATTAGTAACAATTTATAATTGTATATTGATATTTATAAAATAAATAATAAATAAAAATAAAATCAACACTGATATTCAAAATGCAGTTTTTATAGATTCACCCTATTCCGACGTTAGTTTTCAGGAGCTGTGCAAAAAACCCGTGGGTATTTAAAAAAAAAAAAAAAAAAATAAAGTCGGTATTGACCACTCTGACGTGCAACTCTGAGTAAGAATTGAATTCATCTCTTTGCGAACAATAACCAACAACAACATAAACCCAAACTTAAAAGGACCGCCAACCCCCACAGCAATTAAGGCAATGAAAGAGCCAAATGCTGTACCAATTCGAAGAACCGTAAAAATAAATAAAATGACTATAGACAAAGCTTACCAAAAACGTATCCATTCTTCTCCACTCAAGCAGACGTGCAGAACAACACCGCAAGGCAAACGATAAATTGGGATAAATCCATCAATATTCAAACAGACTGTCAGTTGGCAGCAACAAAATAAAAACCGCAACAAAAAATGTAATTTCACTAAACTTCCTTTTAGAAATTCGAAAGAAAATTCGAATCAACTTTTTAATTGAAACATTAATTCTTTCAACTAGGGAAACAAAAAACAAAAAAAAAAACCCTCTCCAACATAACTCTGCCATACCCTTTTAGCGAAATCAATTAAAACATAATAATATAACCTGCACAGACATACTCGTGCACAGCTCAGTAAAGAAGTTCGCATTCTGCCGCACCACAGTCGAAACCATTGGAATTTCATACCCTTGTTACGGTAAGCCTGCCTCCCTACCATCGAACGTAGATGTCTAGTACAATATTTATTACCCCTAAAGTATTCTCACCCCTTCACATTTGGCGAAAACTGCCACTTGTATCGAAATACCAAAGCATCCACATACAGCAACGCCAATCCCCACCCCATCACCGCCCAGTCAACATTCATTGCGGAACTTAGGAATCAAATCCTTTATGGTTGTTCTTAGTATTCGCCCTAGTCATCATCAGCGCGAGCTGTAACGGTGAAGGACGTTGTTCAAGTCTTCGTCGTGGAACCACTTACAAGAGAAGACACCCGTGCCTGTGCCGCCTAAACTCATGGATATTTATCTTTCGATGTTAGACGACTGCTGGTTGACGCAAGATAAAGAGGGTGTGATATTTTTTCCGAGGCGCAGCAGCCCTCTCCTCCTTGACGTTCTTTAATTTCAACAGTAAACAACGAAATTTTCATTTTGCCGTGGGGATTTAATAAAATCCACAAAAGTGATAAAAAAAAAAATTGAAATAAAACCGAACGAAAAGTAAAACATCACGCAAGCATTTGAGTAAGGTTGGCCAGGCCATGGCGTAGTATGGTGGTCTTTGCGAATGGAGGGAAAACATTTGTTAAAGTAAATTTCGGTTTCCTCACCTCAAAAAGGTGGGCGAGAATGTTTCCACTGAAGTCGGGGCTGCAGTCATTTGTCTAAAGGTGTTACATGGTCCTTTCAAATAATCCCGCACAATTTCCATTTGATGTGGGGGTCAGTATTATACTTTTAACTCATTATTTTCATTCAAATTGAATTCAAGTGCGGGCTAAATAAACGGAAATTGGATTTTCTAAATTTGCTGATCGATTAAGTTTACGAGTATCGCCGCTGCCAGTGCTGGAATGGGGTTACTCTTAAAGAATAAAAGCGTCGATCCAATGTTCACCATCCACAAATATTTGTCACAAACGGAGATCAGATGTCCCTACCTATTGAATAACTATAGAGGGTGAACTAGTATCGCCTCTTTAGCTGTTGCAATTGGATTGGATTACACTAGACGGCCCCAAATTGAAGTTTATCTTTCTACAAAAATGGCGAGAATATGCTTTTCTGATGAGAGCATCTGCCATTTCATATGAAGAGAGGCAGGACAATCACCGATTTATTGCTCCAAAATATCGTAGCTGTCTCCACAAGAGCTGCAGTTCCAGACAAAACGTTATACTGATTTTGCTCGCGAGTAATTCAGTATTCAACGAGGATTTGGATTTTCGTTGTTGAGAACAAACTCCATTCTTCCTCTATTTTCAATGGAAAAGTTGGGATACGTTCAACTAGCCTTTCAAATAACTGCCGCGCGAACTCATCTAGTGACTTTTGCTGAATACTTTGACAGTTATCATACGTTTTGGACAAATGTCAAGTGACAGTGACACACTCTAAGTTGGTCAATTGATTTATCAAAGTCATCCATTTCGCAAAATCAAAATCGCAAAAAAACATCACCTATCGCTTCCTATCAATTGTGAACCTCCACATCCAAGTCATTTTGCGATTTCCTTGTTTTGACATTTTTTTACAAATATTGTTTACACGAAATCCATCTGCACTATACAATTTACATAATAGCATACGGTTTTTGTTAAGGAACAAGAGCTGTCGGTCCCTCTGCGGGATATTGAATGCTCCCCTGGATGCTCGTTTTCACAATTTCCGTTCCGCATAGGTTGACTGTTTACAACTGCCATCTGGAAATGTAATAACTTATGCCACATGCATCATTGTATGCTGTTCGATATTGCGTAAGTCTGCGGATACGTTTAAAGGATGTCAAACGTACTACGCTGTTTGCGTGATATTTCACTCAGGTTGTTATTGCTACTGCCTTAAAGGGATTATAGTCGTTGGTGGGTTAAGCGATATGTAATTGCTGTTGAATTTAACAGTTCGGGGTGTTATTCTGTTATTACAAATTCTTTATTCCATCTTGAATTTTTTAATGCTTCGAATACCTACTATGTACTACATAATATAAATTTCATTATTTTTACTGTCTGATAGTTTGGACATTTTTTTTATTCAGATTAGGTTAGGTTAGGTTAGTGGGTTCGCAGGACAGGAGAAACCTGTACATGCCACACTTAAATCAATGTGGATTCGTTGTGATGCCCTAGGGGTTTTATGACCCCCATACTCTGGAAACCTATGAAAATCCTACGTATTGGTAAACCAACCCGTTTTATTTACACATTTAAATAGGTCCTCATGTACCTCCTCATCACCGCATCCTCTGCACTGGTCATCTGTACTGATTCCCATTTTCTTGGTATGGTATTTCAGCGTATTTTGTCCGTTGATAGTACCTATAATCGAGGACAATGATTTCTTGTTCAGTTGTACGATTTTTTCCGTTTTCTGTTTGTTGTAGAGTGGCCACATTTTCCTGGTTATGCTGGAGTCGAGCTTGCTTTATCTGTCGTTTGTCGCCATTAGTATTTTGTTCCTAATCTTCTGTCTGAGATTACAGGGGGAATCATTACTGTGGTGTCAGCCTGGTTTAATTCAAGGGAGGACCCTTTTCTTGCCAGCTCATCTGCTTTTTCATTTCCAGACACACCTCTGTGCCCGGGAACCCATCATAGTCTTACGTTGTGCTGCGCGCTAAGAACCCGTAGCTCTTCGCGACAGCGACTAACAAGCTTTGATTTTAACTCAACGGCAGAGATCGCTTTTATTGCCCCTTGACTGTCAATGGAAAAGGTAATATCCGCATGAGGTATTGCCATCATTGCAACCTGTTTCGCAGCTGTTGTCACTACCAGTACCTCAGCTTGGAATACGCTGCGCTAATGAGGAAGCCTGGTTGAACTGGATAGTCCGAGATGTTCCGAGTATATGTAGGTATGGTTGATCCAATGGATGTTGGTTGATCTTCATACCATTCGTCCCTGCTAGGGAAACACGTGGTAAATTGTCTTGTAAAATCTAGCCGGGGAGTGGTATAGTCCTTGCATTTATGATTGCCCGTGTATTTGTTCAGAATTTTTGCATGCCCCTTCAGGCTGTGTTTCCAGTTTTTGTTTTGGCTTAACCGAAGGGCGCTGTTAGCAACAGATTTCTGTACAGTGCAGCCTTACATACTATGCGATCGTGGGTACCTACGCTGTTTCTAGTTACTCAGACCAGGGGCTCTGGGGATCGAAGATCCTCTTAGCTGGGGCATTATTGTCCATTCGCTCGATGTGGCCGAGTCAATTTATCGACGTATTTTGGTTTTTTGTACTATATCCACATATTAATATAGCTCGTAGAGTTCGCGGCTGTATATTCTTCTCCCACTCGCCCTACTTGCACACAGGACTAAAATTCTGCCGAAGAATTCCTGTATCACCTGTCTCTTCCTGCTTATCGTCCAGCTCTCGACGCCATACATCAGAATTGGGAGGATAATCGTTTTGCCACACCAAAGTAGCAGGGCCGATCTCTATACTAGGGTGTCATTCATGTAGTTCACATACTCCGATGTATGTAGGTGAACTCCTTGCCGGGCCAGAGATACACCGGTATGTGCTCGTTAGTGTGTTGCAGAATGGTTTATTACGTTCACACAGTTGGATAGGACCTTATTATCAACACAGCATAATAGAAGATAAATAACTTTGGGCTTTTCTTTCAGATTCCGATTCCAATCACTTCAAATTCATTTCTAAAATATACACGTCCTATGACCCGCTTCATAATGAGCACGATCATTGTTTTAGATCTTAACTGATCAATCGCCTTTCTTTTTTAAGAAATTATTCTTTTATTAACTGTGAAAAATATGAGTTCGAGAACAATCTCCTGGATGAAATAACTTATATTAATGCATTTGGTTATGCAATACAACTCTATAAATGTAGATTAAGATATTTAATCGGATATTGCACTTGTACTGCTTGGTAACAATGCCGAGACTATCTCGTTCTGAACGAAGAGACACATCTGGAAGAAAAAATAAAAAATTTGATCATTTTGGAATACCCAATTCCAATGAACCACATGCTACCGCCAATAATTGCGAAAACACTCTCCTTATCCGCTGGACATCAAACATATCTCGAACAAACTATAAATTGAAAATTACATGAACATTCCATTAATGAAATCACATTAATATAGCACAACATCATCAGGTTTAGTACATTCTGTGTATGTTCACTAAGAACATGAATTATCCCTAAAACAAGACTCGTACAAATGCGCTCTTGCACCCTATTCGTATCTAGGATGACAATAAACCAAAGTCGATGTTCCGAATGTGTAACACATCCCGGCTGTAACAAGCTTTAAATCATTGCCAATACATGGCACCATTACCTAGTCCGGCACCTCCTTGTATCATTTTTCACATTGCCGCACTGAAACTGTCGCAAAAAAAAAAATATATATATATTTTAAATGCAAAAAAAATGTACAATCCCCAGAGATTGCATTCAACTAAATTGATGTAATTTTTCCCGAGCGAAAATATGAACTAAATAAAGTATACAACAGCTAAAAGCAACAACAACTGTCTTTTAACGTTATAGGCGGTCATAAATATCTTCCACCCATCAAAAGCGGGGCGCGGCCTCAAATACGCAAAATTAAACAAGCGAAGCTTCATGCGCTCGCCCATAATAAATTGACTCTTAAATCATCTTTGCATCAAATAGATCATCGCGAGAGTTTTTCATTATTTTTCTTCTTTTTTTTTTTTTTTTGTTGCGAGTTATGTAAAATGTAAATAGAAAAAGTTACAAAAAAAAAAAGAAACTCGGAGAAAATGGGAACAATTGCAAGGGCAGCCCCCGCTTCATGTTATGAGGAGGGATTAAACGAATTACGGTTAAGCGGTATATCCGAGGATGCAGCAGTTTCTGAATAGCTCGTTCATACATACAAGTAGGTACTAGGTGGAATGCAATGTTCTGTGGGGCATTATTCAAATCGCAATGGATGAAATTATTTTTTGATTACTTACGTACCTACATAGTCTTATGGTAGTTTATCTGTAAATTCTTTAAAATTCATATCTTCTATAGAGATTAGACAGGTAGACACCTTTAGAGAAGTTGCATACCTACAAACAAAATTAAACAGCGGACGATTTTAGCGGATTTTGGGACGATGTCAATGACATTACAATGACATTAGAAACTCCCTGTAAAAAAATTGCGTTTGAGCAAATTTTCAACACTTGGAATACACAAGGTATCGCTATACTAGGCCCACGGGCATGAAGGTATTCCAATGCGATGAGGGATTTATCATGAAAAAGATTCGGCATCTGTTTAAGAAAAAGCAACTGCAGTTTAGGATATTGATCATAGATCACTCATATTTTAACTTTTCGCACTTGGAAAACACTTTTCCTTTCAGATAAGTGTAGTTTTTCGTGGATAAGAAAACGGGTATCACAGGCAACCATAGAAAACCATACCGCCCAAAAAGCATATACCCATTCATTAAGTGCTCGTCTTGTCAGGTTTCCGAAACAAAAAAATCAGAAAAGAAAGCTTCGCAGGATCTAAACCCTCGTTGGACCTGTGTGGTTCTTGTAATGCTGACGAAACAGAGCTAGGTATACAAAGTTTCCTAAGCTCCTCTAAGTTTCACAAAATGCTCTCCAGTTTAGATACTTCTTATAGTTAAAGGTCCTCAAATCTAGTTACATTTCACAAGGACACAGAATCATCCAAATACGAGACAATACAAGCCGATGTCAATAATCGCGTTTCAGCTGTAAAACTCGGTATTAACTACTCTCACATTTTCATCGGCTTACTAGCATCGGTTGCTTTAACTTTTTGTGCTCCACTGCTTTGCATCCATTGTATTTACAAAATAATATTTCCGAACTGTTTGTATCGAAGGCTTACTCTGTTTTATGGTAATTGGCCTATATTCACTTATGCCTGCAGATATACGAACAAAAGACCATTTTGCCAAACAAAGCAAACATTTAGTGGAAATCCAAACAAATTCAGATACATGGCCACTTGCATTTTTATCGCTGATGGATTTAAATTCTCTTATTTTTTGTCTGTGTAATGCATATCATGTCCCAATTCAATTTGCTGACTGCAGCCGATTTCAAAATGCTGCAGTTCCCCATGAATAAACTGCATTTATCTCGTTTGTACACTCGTGTAGCTGTGCGGAGCTATCGAATCGACCCAACGACACAGCGCGACACGAACACGATGACGTCAAGCGAACGGCGAACAGAATAATATATGGAACAGTGGCGACGATAAAAGAAAGTGAATGAATGTAAAAAAAAAAATAAAAAATACGAAAATACTTTATCCTTGACACTCGAGAAATATCACAAGGAGAGAATGTAAGGAATTTATGCATGTTCATAGTACACCACTACCACTGTTGCTTCTGCCAAGCCTGCAATTGCCACACCCCACATCATCTTCATCATCATCAGTATCGTCGACGTCATCCTCATCAACAGCAACAACACAATGAACGTCTGCACCCGCACCGCAATGCCAAAAAACATTGTATGTACTTTACCGTGTATAGGATATCACAATTTCGGAGAGATTGCTGTGAGTTTAGCTACTAAATATAGCATTTCCACATGAGAACCCCGTTGCTATTGGGGCCTTGAAAGGACTAGCATCGAAGCCCAGCACCACCCAGATCCACCTAGTGCCATAATGCTTAGAGTGCAGACTACATTTTTCGTGTTTATTTGAAGTTCATATTTGAACACACACACTCAAGAGTGTACATTATGTTTTAGTAGGAGGTACATGTCCTGTATCAGAAGAGCTCAAGCTCACAGCAAAGCAACCAATCTCACCAAACAGCTGTAGCTGTATGTCGAAAAAGAAGCATGGCGCACATTTCTTTTCAATAATCACATATTATTGAAAATGTACAAGGACTAGAGGACGAGTAGGTAGCAAAACTTGTGAGAGAATAGATAATTATTTCACTGACAGTTCCAGTCGAAAAGTATAACGTAAGGAGATATAACTTTTTTTTTTGCGTGCCATTGTTTGCTTCCATTTCAGTAAATAAGATGATCGACTACAATATAAACACAAATAGTGAATGTGTGCTCACATTCGCATCGAAATTATTCCACTCCGCCTGACAGGCTACAGTTGTTCGGCACTCGGACTCATCAATCTCCTGGGACGTACACAATAAATCATCTCCACCATCCTGTAGAATGTGGGTCAAGTTATGAGCGATTATTGTAAAAACGCGGCACACACATCCAAATGTATGTAGGCGCAACGCATGTCGATTTATCCATTTCAATATGTAGTGGGTACATATATTTCCTTTTTTCTCTCGTTATTTCGCCCTGAAAATATGGGGAATGAATTTGAATATGCACCCTACATAAGCGGGGTTGTGAAAATTAATAAATTATTGTTTAGGCTATTCGAAGCGTTGGTTTTATTTTCAATTTTTAGGAATAAATTAGATCCCTGTTAGTTGGTTTCATTATTGGCATAGACCATAGAGCTCTGAAAGTGAGGTAAAAACTGTTTTGTTGTCGGTTTGCGTTGGAATGAATGTTTAGTTTTCGCTATTGTCGGACATGTCTAATGGACATGTGGATGTTTGTGCGGTTGCGGAAAATTCGCAACACTTTTAAATTAAAAATAAATTAAGTTATTTAATTAACAAACATTGGAGTTCTCTGATTTGTCGAAACAATTTTTGGGGGCTTATATGTCTATAAATTATATATTATATGTAATACTTTTTAGCGTCTTAAATTAATTGTAATTTTCCTTCTGAACAAAAAGCCATAAGGGCTGATGATCTACATTTACAGTGCCCTTATTGCTGTCATTCTTTAGTAAATTGTGGCCTTCTAAACGGTAAAATGGATAACTTTTTTCAAAAAATTAAGTTCTTACCTTATGAATAAAGTCCACACTTTTCGATCCAGTTTGACAACCTCGCGACTCAAAACTTCCGCAACGCAACTTAAAACTAACAGTCTCAATGCTGTCAAAGTGTTTCTTCTGCCATGCTTACTCAAACCTCATCGAGGCGACGGTAGCCTTTGATCGTATGCAGTGTACATATAAAGTTCTTTGATTCAATTGACAATAATTATAGTATGTACTCTAAAATGAATTGGTAGCTCCTTGACCAATCGAAAACAATTTTTTCAAATTTGGTGGAATGGAATTACAACTTGTTTTGGTGTACCTGAAGGAAGTCGTATCGGGCCTCTTATATTTCTTATATTCTTGGGCTTCCTTCTATATCCTATTAAGCTGAAAATTTACGCAGGTAATCTAAATATACAAAAGAATTAAATACATATGCAGGAATCTCATCACTTGGGTGCATTGAATCGGTAACCGAAATATCTTCCGTAGCTTTTTACATACTATGCCGAAAGCCACCCCTACAAAATGTATGAAATTTTAATTCATTTTATGAAACCATTCTCCAGCAAAATATTCCAAAATTACACCAGTCCCCTAACTCTTGTGACTTGATCCAAAAAAAAGCAAATGAGTTGCGTGTAGGTTATCTTAATGCTGAGAAAACAAACGTTTCTTTTTCAATTTGTTTCGCATTTGTTCAAATAGGACTGTTCATTTATTCATTTATTATATTACAGCCTTTTGATGGAGTGCAAAGATGAATGATACCTCAAAATACTCGGAGAAGTAGGTGCTAAAAACTATTTTACTTTTTTGTATTGACTTGTGTTTGTGAGTGAAATGGCAAGTTGAATTAAGCAAGTAAAAAATAATAATTTCAGTGTTAAAAGGTATACTGGGATATCAAATAAGCAATATCTATAATGTTAATGGCATAAAATAGAATAAGTAGTTGGCGCAACAGGTGTGCAGACATCCTAGGCCTAGCTTCTCAAAACCATTCGTTTTGTGTGAATCTTGGTGTTCCTCAGGGTGTTCCTCAGGGTTCTGTTCTTGGACCTATCCTGTTTTTCATATATATCAATTCTTTGTTTACGCAGCCATTTGTGGGAAAAGTTAGAGCCTTTGCTGATGATATAGGGATCGCATACAATTCCGTCAATCCCCTAAATCTAGTGGCTGAAATAAATAATGATGTTGAACTACTGAGAAATTGGTTTGCTGAACATAAGCTTGTAGTAAGCGACAAAACAAAACTGATGTTTTTCAATCTCATTAACCAAGAGCATCCAGATACCGAAATCATATTCCACTCTTCTAAATGTGTAAGGTACCCCTTGTGTCATTGTTCGTCTTCTGTTCAATGCTTCAAGCTGTCTTTGGATGCAAGTGTTTCCTGCCATGACAATTGCTTCAAAATTGAAATTGTAAGCCATTTTAGATATTTAGGTGTTATAATTGATCGGAACTTGAGTTGGTCAAATCAAATTTTAAATTTAAAGCAATACTTTCTCTCCACTATTCGTTCTTTCTACCGTCTACAGAAGTTTTGTCCTTTTAATACTCTAAAGACAATTTACTATGGGATTTTTCATTCGAAATTGAAGTACGGTATAAGCTGTTGGGGAAGTGCTTATCTAAATAAAATTCAGCCTCTGATTGTTCTACAAAAATGCGTCATAAGGAAGATTTGTAATTCTCCTCGTTTGTCGCACTCAATGGAATTATTCAGAATATTGGATATCTTGCCAGTTAGACACCTTTTCTATTATAAGGTCCTAAAGGTATTTTTTGTGAGAAGTGGTTACTTGCAGAGCCCGATCTCTGGCGCATATAGCTTGCGAAGCCATCAGCAACCTCTTGTTACCATCCCCACGTTTCGTACCACTTGCTATAGAAACTCATATTCAGTTTTATCCTGCAAATTATTTAATAGCCTCCCTGTAGATATACGTTTCATTGACAATTTACTTGCCTTTATGAAAAAAGTTAAACTATGGCTTTTTGGCTTTGATCACGATGAAATCGAAATTTTGCTCCGCTACATATCATGATGATAAATTGTAATACTTTTCATTCTTGTAATTTGTTCTCATAGATGTAATAATGAATTTATTTACTTTTGCCTTGCACCTATCACAATATTGTTATTATTATTTCTTATTTTAAATTGTTCACCCCACAGTAAATATCTTTTTATAATGTGACATTTGCCTCTATTTTTGTTAATTAATACAAAATGTCACTAACTATTCTCGCCATTTTAGCTGCAATTTATATTATTATGAAGTTTTTTGTAAATTGTAAAAAGAGGATAATGAATAAATAAATAAATAAAAAAAATAAATAAAAATTTTATTTTTGGGACGAATGGACAATTTTATGCCGAGTCCGAGCGGCTAAATTGAGAAGCTTTTTTGGGACAGTTATACTCTCGGATGTTTGTCAGACGTTCGCGTGAGGTGGCGCAGTAGAAAAACAAAAAACCTTAAGTTGTAATTTGTGTTTTTGCGGGGATCGAACCTGGGACCCCTCATACATGTACTATGTTAATCGCATAGTAGCTAAAAAAATACCCTATAGCAGTCATCACTCCTGTAGCTTTTTATAAGTAAAGTAATTTTTGGGATCGTTCATTAGTTCCGAAGCTAAACTTCTTACAAATACATTTTACCTCTTTATGATATAGTACATATATGATTTATCTGTAATGCAAGACACCTCATCTAAAACAAACTTATCTTGTACGGTGAATAAATAAATTCTTAAGCCTAAGATGACTTATGCACGAACTCTGTGCATTTATGTATAACAAATCAGCCAACTGCGTCGTCTTGTTAAAGCCATACACAGCATGTAGCTCAGTTCAAGGTCGCATCACATAAAGGAATGTATGTGAGAAGTTAGACTTAGGGCCATATTTTGACACGAAAATTTGTCAGTACATTTTCGCTCATTTCATTAATTGTGTTACATTTTTTTTAAAACATGAATTTTCATGGATCAAGGGGAACATATTTTATTTTTTGTGTGCCTCAAGAAATTGTGTGGTGTGAAGTATTCTTTGATACAAAACTTAGGCAGGTACATTAATCAAAAAAAAAGCATGCAGCTTGACATTAAAAAAAAACATATTCTTTCAAACACGTCTTGCTCAAACGAACTCTTTATTCAGACTGACTTCTTCAAATACTTAACAAGCAGATCATACTTAGGTACATAGCTTATCTCATGCAGAACGCCCTCTCTAGGCTCTTTAAATGGACCAAAACATGTTCAAAAAACTGAATTGGTTCTATTTACAAGTAAGTATAAAATTCCCGTCTTTGTTCCCCCTTAACTAAATGGCACCTTGCTGGCGCTATCTAATACGGCTAAGTACCTAGGCCTCACTCTAGACAGCAAACTGAGCTGTTCAGAAAGCCACCACAGCACTGTACTGTTGCAAAAAAGCGATTGGCAGCAAATGGGGACTTCAGCCTCGAATTACATATTGGCTTTATGTATCCGTCATAAGACCTATACTCACGTATGGCGTCGTCGTCTGGTGGACTGTGCATCAGCGGAGCGCTTAGAACCACTCCAACAGCGGCGATGGACATACTATTCCATCTGATGCCGCTAGAGATCTATTGCAAACAAGTGGCAGCGGATGCAGCCATCCGCATGAAAGCTATCCGTCTGTGGACTAGTCGACAAACTGGTCACTCGTCTATTCTAGATAAAATGGAACACATCCCAAAAGATACTTATTATACCCTCCCCCAGTTCCAATTCAGTAAGAACTTTGTAACCTGCATACCCTCCAGGACTGACTGGGAGAGTGATGTTGTGTCTCACAAGAGATACAGATGGGTCCAAAACGGAGACAGGAGTAGGGGGGGGGGGTGTTTTCTCCCAGGATTTAGATTGCACGATCTCATTCCGTCTTCCTAATCACTGTAGCGTGTTCCAGGCGGAAATCATGGCGATTAAAGAGGCCCTGTCGTGGCTACGGTATAATGTAATATCCGCTAGGGATATCGTGATTTTTACCGATAGTCAGGCCGCGATTAAATCCCTGGATTCGGTCATCTTCAAGTCCAAAACCGCCCTCAATTGTCGCATATCTCTTAACGAGATGGCGGAACAATTCAACATTCACCTTATATGGGTGCCGGGCCACAGGGACATACCGGGGAATTGCAGGGCCGACGAACTCGCTAGGCATGGCACAACCTTGTCGATTCTACCGGAAAAGGAGAATCTATATATGCCTCTCGCTACGTGCTACTTTTTATTAAACAAAATGCGATAAGCGCCACTAATCGAAGGTGGTCAAATTGCGCCACGTGCTCCATCACGAAACAGATCTGGCCCATGCTGGATTTTAAGCGCTCCAACGATCTTGTAAAACAAAAAAGATCCAACATAAGCACATTAGTAGGTGTCATCACCGGACACTGCATTATTGGGAGACATGCTCTTAGGATGGGCCTCCCCTCCAATGATTTCTGTAGAAGCTGTATGGACGAGGAGGAGGAAGAGACAATTCTTCACCTTCTATGCACGTGTCCAGCTCTTTCAGCTCGTAGAAAAGTATATCTCGGAGAATACTTCTTCGACAACCTTGGTGAACTTGTTAATACAAACATAAGCTGCCTCCAACGCTTCATTCTCAGCTCCTCTTGGTTCAACGGGTAGTTGTGAGATCATTGGATCCTGGGGTACCACAATGGGCCTACTCTGGCCTAAGTGAGGCTGCACTCAATGCGGCCTGCCACTCTAACCTAACCTAACCTAGGTACATAGGTTACGGTTACAGTTATTGCATTGCAGTTATTCGACTGTACGGCTATGCATTCTTGTCTATTTGAACGAAATACATACATGTAATTAATTATGGCAAGATTTATATACATTTTCAAATAAGAATACAGGGTGGCCAAGAGACATTTTAATAAATTGAAATTAGTTAACAAATAAAAAAATTTATGTAAAATGTTAATGTAAAATGTAAAATGTCTTACAGTGGTAAGATGTTAGGATCCAAAGAGCGCCTGTACTTATACATGAATTACTCATTTGTTCAAAAATATATGCGATTCAAAATATACCCAATCTCCGTTATAAGGCGTCAATTTACAAATGAAAAACAGTATCTGAACATTCCAATCCAACAGTATTCAGTAAATACTTTAACACAATAATACCTTTCTGCATTTGGAAATGAGGTTTCATATACATGCTGCACAAAACAAGTTCAACCTGAGTCCAGCAAGAAGCAACTTTGTTTGGTTTTGAAGAAATCGAAATTTACGTGCTGTAACATCGAAATCAAAAATTACCCTAGGAGATTCACAATACAATCCATAATCCTATATAGATTGACGAACAAGAAGAATCGACCTCATTCAAACCTAAAACATACGAGATGAAAGAGATCTATTTACATATTCCGATAAAATAGCTCAAACATGTTTCCTATGATATTGCAGTTTTCTTAAATTGCCTTTAAATATTACAAAATTGGATACGTTTACTTTTAGATATATGTATGAGCAAGGTACCTACACCGTTGTGTGTAGCTATGCCTTTTTCATTTGGTTTTCTATAATCTGTATTTCTAATATAGACGATGTTGATTGTTGTTGATGTTGATTTCTCAAAATGAAACCGATTGCAGTGAAAGGAACGGCGTTTGTAGGAAGTTGTTGTTATAGGTCCTTTTCGAAAACTATTTGGTTTCCCATATTTCCTTTTTCCAAATCCTCCCTACAAGCAAGGGATATATTGTGCCCTACCACGAACAGTGACTTCGCCCTGCCATTTGATTAATATATCTCTCCTGGAACTCATCATCAATCATTCTATATCACAATCGATTTAGTTCAATTCTTCTTAGAACGATAAGTTGCACGAGTTGCCCATAAAAACTAAATTTCACACGACTCTTAAAAGCAGTCAATAGTCGATGGTTAGCCAGTTGAAATGTTCGTAATACATACATAGAACAAATCCGCTTTGCTTCTCGAATTCCAAACTCCATTAGCAAACCGTATGTTGACATTTTTGTCATAAAAACAAATTTAACGAATCCACTCAGCCAACTAAAAATAAGCGTCGCATTTGAAAATACATTATGTAGTTCCGAAAATCCAAAAACCACTTTTCAATTGTTTTGTACTCATATGTGTGAGGTGTTTACGATGTGCACGCTCTTCTGTACACCTAAAACTAACGAGTACTAATTGTACACTCTGGCGTATACGTAATTTTTTTCGTTTAGGATTTAAAGTAAATTCAAAATTTCAGCATTTGAGTTTTGGTATTTCAACTAGTAGAACTTTATCGAATGTAATTTATTTTAAATTTAGAATTTTTAGCAAATAAGTCCTAGTTCGTGTGCTGTAAATCTAAACATCCATTTTATCTTGAAATTCGTCGACTAAGTAGTTCATCACCATAGAAACTCCACTATTTTTTTAGTGGTGTAGAACATCCCATTCCCTCCATCAACATACATTCCCCTATGAAAGACTCATCGTAAGCGAGTTTTTGAAATCCTTGAGAGTTTCAGCAGTATCCCCCTTTATGGCAACATAGTTTGTGAACAGTACCTACCACACATTGCAAAGGACGGAAATATTACACACATGGTTGCAGTTTTTTGTTCGAAACGCTTTCCTACGATAAAGTTTTATCTCCTTACACTGCAAAGCACAAACACCTTCGTTAAAGTATACTCCGCAATACCTAGAAACAGACGTGTCGACTCAAAGCATTTCGCCCAAATGTAATTGTTTTGTAATACATATTTCACCTGACACAAAGACACAAAGACTTTGCTCTTGGAGCTACGATAGGTAGAAGAAACACCTCCTGCAATTCCACTCCACTCATCGAATAGCCCACCAACAAGGATATCTCTCGCCCGACTTTATTTCAATTCGAATTCCTGTTGTTTTACACGTTTAAAAGATGAAATGAAGAGAATTCCATGTGTACCGATGGAATTATAGGAAAACAATCTATCCTTGCACTTGTTATACGATATTTCTGTGTTCATTCTCGCCCAAGGTATAGATATGTACTCGACGCAAGTTTATATACTTAAACTCTGACTTGGTTTTGTTACAGGGGGGTCCTTTAAGTCGCCTCCATCTGGGCTGCAGGGAAATTTATTTGAATGCTCTTTATTTTTCTCCTTTCTCCTCAGAGTCGTCCTCGTAGTTGTCCAACCAAAATGGATATTTTATTTCTTTAATAAATTTCGAATTCCATGTCTGCAGAGCGGACCATCGAGTAAAATCGATTTAATTCTCATGGTTCGGTTGGGATGGGTAAAAAGCAAACATACTTGTATTCTTGTCGCTTGCGATAATTCTGGCCTTTATAATCAATTTTATTCTTATTATTAGAATCAAAAGACAAAAGCCGTTGACCTCGATGAGATGTTCTATTTCGTATTCGCCTTCATTGCACACTGCAGGTGGCGTTGGAAGATTTTTTTGTGAATAATTTAGTTGAAAGTGTATCCTGTCTAACAAGGACGTTAAAATACAATTTCCTTATTGCTAATGAATCAGGGGAGCCTGTGCTTGGTTCGAAATTCGAAATTCGCCGCCTGTCTGTGGCTTATTATTATTATACATTGCTGAGACAGTTTCATTCATGTTTGTGTGCAAGGACTATGGTGTAGGATGCTTTATGATAGTATAGTTTCTTATATCTATAATAATTTGTGAGAATGTGCATGAAATATTCCGACTTTTATTTTGTTGTGCTACTTTTTGGATTTTCTATTCTTACAGATGTATAGAATACCTTCATGTTTGAGTGAAAATTTTTGAATATGAATATTTCTTCAAGGATACGACTCTCATGAAGGACTCATGTGCATGTGGCTTATTTTTTTGTATATCTACAATTTCTTTTATCCTTTTTACTACGCTGCTATTGGCCTGTCATCTGGGAGATATTAGGTAGATGTGAAATGAAAAAAATATATTATCCGCCTTTGAATACAAATAACTTCTAGTGAAAATAGGGCCATACCTATCCTTGGGTTTGTATACCTGTCCCTTACTACAAGAGATGCATTTTGCCCTTCATTGTTAAGCTATGTTGAATACTTTGTAAGTGTATCATTCATGCTTCGTGCTTTCTTTACAGAAACGGAGAGTATTCAGCATAACAAAGGAACAATTTTCCGATTTGAATATGTCTACATTTGAGACCAAGTTTATTTTGTTAACATGCGTTAGTTAGTTGGGGTAGACAAGAAGCCGTTATACTGTAAGTGCACTGCACATAATGTGGATCAGTGTCCCTAAACCCCTTAATCGTTGCGGGTACTAAAAGCAAAACTTGACATTAAATTAACAAACTCTGACATTTAACGTGCAAAACTATACAGAGTATTCAGCTACATATTTGGACAACAGACATACTTAAGCCCTAGGTTGTTGCTTTTTTACCACCTAAGGCGGTGTTTATTCAAAAAAGCAGTTATGACTACCCAAATATGATTGCTTTCCTTATGCAGTCGGCAGGTACATTATTTCAAAACAAAGTAAGTACTGGGGGCAGTGGCTCAGTGGTTAGTGTGATGGACTACTATGCGAGGAGTCCCAGGATCAACCCCCAAAAAAACACAAATTACGTTTTAAGGTTTTTTCCACTGCGCCACCTCTTGCGAAAATCTGACAATCATCCGAGAGTATAACTGTCCTAAAAAAGCTTCTCAATTCAGCCGTTCGGACTCGGCATTAATTTGTAGATCCCTTCCATTCGTCAGAAAAATAAAAACTCACGCAAATGAGTGATGGTGAGAAGCTAGGCCTAGGGTATCTACACTCGTGTTGCCAAATGTTTCCCCAATGACCAGAGAAATAAAAAGGCGAGATAATGGGCACGCATTTTTCTGATATCCTCCCTTCGCCTATAAACATTTTTGAAACATGTCTAGTTGTATGTTATTTGGTCCTTGGTTTGTGTTTTATAGCGGACGCTTTAGTTCGTGTGGTATTCTCCACCGCAGATATAATATTGAAAATATCGGCAAAAACTGTGTAATATCTGTGAAGCGGTGCGGCAATGCTGTAGTGGTTATAGTCATTGTATCAAATACAAGATACCACCCTTAAAACTACCCAGGATTGGTGGAGTGGAGCTTTCCCTTTCGGATAGCGCAAGATATCTTGGTATAGTCCTAGATAAAAAATTGAATTGGAAACTTAACGTTCAGGAAAGAGTCCGAAAGGCTCATAATGCTCTCTTCGTCTGTAAGAGAACAGCAGGAAAAAAATGGGGATTGAGTCCAACAATGATGCACTGGTTATACATCATGGTGGTTAGACCCATCCTTACCTATGGGGCTCTTGTTTGGTGGAAAGCCACAAATAAGTTATATATACGGGATATGTTGACCAGGGTACAAAGAACAGCCGGCACTGCAATCACTGGTGCTTTACGCACCACACCCACAGCTGCACTTGAGGCGTTCATGTATCTTTTACCCCTGGACCTACAAATAAAACTGCAAGCAGGCAATAGTGCGCTTCGCCTAACTAACGCAGGGTTTTTCAAAACAAGACAGGTAGGACATAGCTCCATACTAATGGAATCCTTCTCCAACATCCCCGACAAAACGGATGAAAGTTTGTGGGAAATTGACTTCGATACTCCGTACGAAGTACAATACCCAGTTAGGGAGGACTGGCAAAAGAATGAGGTATCGAAGGACAATGAAATCTCGATTTATACGGATGGCTCCAAAACTAAGGAGGGTACAGGATCAGGTATTTACTCTAGGGATATAGACCTACACGTGTCATTACGACTTCCGGATACATGCAGTGTGTTCCAGGCAGAGGTTCTGGCCGTGCTCAAAGCCGCAGATCTACTTGAGATGGGATCAATATCCAACAAGAATATCGCTATCTACATTGATAGTCAGGCTGCGCTAAAGGCGCTAGAGTCCTTCATCATCAAATCTGAACTAGTCAGGAGCTGCCGCACAATGCTCAGAGCATTATGCGCGCAGAACCAGGTCAGATTGTGTTGGGTACCCGGACACTGCGATATAGAGGGTAACGAACGGGCTGATGTTCTGGCGAAAACTGGAGCTGAGCTTCCACCTAATGAAACAATTGAGGGCATTAGACCACCAATAGCCGTGGCCAAGAGAATTATTCTCGAGGATATGAAAAATAGGGCAGATCAGAGATGGTTCAATATAGAAGGGCACAGAGTCTCAAAGGCTCTGTGGCCTAAGCTAGATAGGAAAAAATCTTTAGAATTACTAAAGCTCAGCAGATCAAGGCTAAGAATGACAATAGGGATACTCTCCGGGCATTGTCTTCTAAGGAAGCACGCTCAGAGATTAGGTCTAACAGATACAGACATGTGCAGGTATTGCGAAGACTTACAGGCCACAGAGGATATTACCCATCTCCTCTGTGAATGTCAAGCTATTGCTCGGTACAGGAGGAAATACCTTGGTAGGTACTTCTTCGACAATTTGGAAGAGGTCGGCCTCGCGAACAAAATTGAGGCAATTTTCAGGTTCTGTAGGGAAATTAATTGTTTGGGCGAAGTGGTTTAGGTTATTTGACCGTTATGGTTCCCCAGGGATGGCGATGGGTCCAATATGGTGCCTAGTCCTATGTGATGAACTCACACCCTATTCAACCTAACCTAACCTAACCTATAGTCATTGTTTGTAACCCAAGCGGCCGGCGCAGTTTCGGGCTATTCATTCTAAAAATTTAATTCCTTTGTAGGTTAGGTACTAGGAATTTAGTTCTTCGTCGGTAGTCACTGAAATATTCCTTTTCTGTAGACAGATTTGAGTTAAAATGTGTACATGTATAACAAATGTACACATATGCACATACGGTTTTCGTGACCAACATTTTTACGTACTGACTGCCAGAATAAATAAATAAATAAATAGGTGGCGCAACAGGCGGGTGACACCCAAGGCCTAGCTTCTCGCAACCATTCGTTTTGTGTGAGTTTCTATTTTTGAGACGACTGGAAGAGACCTACAATTTTATGCCGAGTCCGAACGGCTGAATTGAGAAGCTTTTTCATGACAGTCATAAACTCGGATGTTTGTCAGACGTTCGCGAGAGGTGGCGCAGTAGAAAAAACTTTAAGATGTAATTTGGGTTTTTCCGGGGATCGAACCTGGGATCCCTCGCACAGTAGTCCAGCACACTAACCACTAATCACATAATTTAGGACGATGTAGTGACGTTGTTCAAACCCAGTTCCCTTTAATGCATAAAGTTTTATTAGGCAAGCACAACAAACAAAACCACAAATCTCGAAAAACATACATCTAACGTATTGCTTATTGTGAAAATGCTTTCCATCTCCACAGAGAATTACAAGGGCATCAAATTAAAGCTTTTAAAAGGTCCCACAACCTACATTCATATCCTAATTCGTACCGATGCCAGCAATAAACTTCTGGCACAAAGGAGCTCCTTAAGTTAGAAGAGAAAATTCCAAAATGAAAACTACAAACATCTGCAGCGGTTGGGTAGCTTTCAGCAGTCACGTTGACAATATGTAAACATTTGAAAAAATCATACTTTTGGGAATTTTTTCCCGTAGGACTATAATCGGCCCATTTCTGAAAAAAAGCAATCAGCCAAAAGTTTCAAATGGTTTGCCTTGTACTCATCCCTCGTGTTTCTAAGGCCTCATGAGCTCATGTGCGGCAAATGAAAAGCGTGTAAATGAATGAACTTTTTTTTTTTAGTTATTGTGTCTTTCCGAGAACAGTTTCATTTGATAGGAATGTTTTTATATGCAACTTTCATCACCACAGACTGTCACCTTTTCTAGGCAGGTCCTTTCTGTTAGGTTTATCGCACAGTGCGCACCTAACGAAGGAGATTTGTAATAAAAAATAAAAGAGGAAACCCAACCATAGGACATTGCATGAAACTGTTCTTGCCCCTCGACAAAAAAATAAGACTGAATAAATAGCAATCCTCCTTGGGAGAAGATAAAAACACTCTCCCGCTGGGACACTTCAAGATGATGGTCGAGAAATGATTTCTAAAATGTTGACTTCTTTTAAAAGTTCTCAAAACAGTCCCAGAGAGTGCGGAATCGAGCACGAGAAAAGATAAGTGCTGACCATTGAGTCATGGCAGTCTAGATAAATGTTCGTTTCCATTTATTTTTTTCCTCTCCTGGGCAAGAATAATTACTTGTGTTTTTTTGTAGCCCAGCTTTTCAGCTGGCAATTCAGACAGTAGCCTCTTGTCCATTCCAATTTTCATCCAGCGTTTGTTAAATTTTCTTTAATTTTAAGACCAAAGTCTACAGAGAACGCGAAGCATAATAGAAACGAACGGTGATGGGGAAAGGGAAATAATGGAGGAGTATGCTAAAAATTATTATGATTATTATTATTACGGTAACTATCCTTTTTTGGCTGTTGCCATTAATTCTGCTGTTGTGTTGTTTTTTTTTCGTTTCTATGGAACTTGGTGTAGCTTCTTGCTGGTCTGGTTCGCTGTACATTGATTCCGCTTTGTGTGTCTCAAAAGGGTCCTCGAGAGGAAGTCTGAAATGAAATAGGGATGGAAAAATAATGCGAAATAATTGCCATCAGAAGATACTCAAGGATGCGCTTGTAATTTGATTAAACGCACAGGGAGTAAAATACTTTTTGTGTTGGTGTTGGAATTCTGGTCTAATTAAATAGATAAACGATGCTTTTAGGATACTTTTGGAAGGCTTATTTTAATGGAAATATGAGTGAAATTAATTTTCTCAAGAAATCCTATAGCTTATTATTTAGGTGTGTTGAGAAAGTCTACAGCTAATTGTGCTAGACAAACACTGTTATTGACGATTAAATTGGAGTAGCTAGTGACAATAAATAGCGGACATTTAAATACCTCTATAGGTTTACTAAAGGCACCAACTGACAAATATGAGAAACAGAAACAGAATTCCATACATTTGCAACAGAAACAAAAACAGAAACAGAAACAGAACTAGGAACAGAACTCAGCAGAATTTAGCGACAGAAAAAAGGCTGTTTGACGTCAGAATATAAAAAAGTCTATATTGATTGTTTCTGTTGCCAGAAGCGACAGAAATGCCAATTTATCGTCGCAGGGAGGTTTGCATTTTTCTGCATCTGTCATCTGACTGCCTGCTTTATGTAGGTTGAATTGAAAATTCGACTACTAGATGAACAAAAAAGTTGTTAGTGGACATAATTTTATCATAGCCTTTGACAGAATAGATGGCAGCTATGTTTTTCTGGCAAAATGCCTCAACAGTTCCTCAGATCCAAATGGATGACCTTCAATCCATCCCAAGGATCCAATGCACCATCTGGGAGTCACAGTCAATTTAGGAATCACATGGCAGGACCACATTTCCTATATCGCAAGATAGGCGTCCGCTAAGTTGAGCTACCTATTTAGAGCAAAGAGGTACGTTAACCCCAAGCAACATCTCCTTCTCTACAAAGCACAGGTTAGACCAGGCCTGGAATATTGCTCCCATATATGGAGCTCGGCCCCAAAACATTCACTTAACCTACTTGAGAGCATACAGGGACGAGCAGTTTGACTTATTGGAGACCCTACATTCAAATCGAATCTACAACCGTTGGTGCAGAGAAGAAAATTCCCTGACCTTTGCTTGTTCTAGGTACTTCCATGGTAGATGTTCCGAGGAACTCAAAGACATTATCCCTCAAAATGCCACTTTTGGGCGCCCCACAAGACAGGCAGCTAATCCACATGACCTTACAGTACACTTGATAACCGTGAGGACATCAATTTTCCAAAACTCCTTCCGTTACAGGACAAGCAAATTTTGGAATTCGCTTTCTGTAGATATATTTTTAGAAGACTACAATTTGCAGCATATTTAAGTGCAGAACAAACGCCTTTCCCGGGAAAATTATTAAAAAAAAACAAATTCGCTATCCCTCGCGAACGTCTGACAAACATCCGAGAGTACAACTGTCTTAAAAAATCTTCCTTTAGGTCCCTTCCATTCATCCCAAAAATAAAAACTCCTTGATAGTGCTTATTATGTGTCCCAATCCTTACTTTAATAAACCTTTGCTCACTAAAGTGCACACGAGGTTTTTTTTAACTTTCTCGTATACGTAGTATCTAAGAGAAAGATATTGTTTTCGTACAAAATTTCGAACTCGAGATTTTGATCAATTCTGATATTACGATGATAGGGAAACTCAAAAAAGTGGGTCTCGCAATTCTGTCCGTCCGGATGTCTGTCTGTCCCACCCCTGGGGAATCTAAACGCTTGGACGGATTTGCTTCAAACTTCGTATTTAGAGTTTGTGGGCTTTCCGCTCTGGACGTTTTTTTTTTTTTTATGCTAGCCCTAATATTAACGGTACCTCCCATATAAAAATTTTACGAAATATGACGAAATATGCCTAAATTTAGATTTTTTTGAAAACGGCTTTAACGAGCCGTTGTGTTGTGTTAATGTAAGCATGCTTAACCTGACTGCATACCCAGTTTTTCTCTAAAAAGTCCAGCAACGGCAGTTTTGAAAATTGGCTTTTTCTCGAAAACGGTAAAAACGAATTTAAAAAAAAATTATTTTTAAGGTACTATTGTCATTCTTAACTTGATAGCAAACTCAGTTTTTCCCTAAAAAGACTACGTCCTTTGATATCCACCCAAATCCCTAATAATAGTGATTTAAAACTGCTCATATCTCAAAAACGCCATTTTCGATTATGATAAAAATGTTACTTTCAGGTAATGCTTAAATCCATAGTAATACCACTGGCTCAGTTTTGAACTAAACAGTTGAAAAACAGTGTTTTTTGAACCATGAATGCGTCCTTCCCAATCGCTAAAACCGGTACTTTAAAAACTGCTCATATCTCGAAAACGCCATTTTTGATCAAAATACATATTTAAGACAACATAAGCATTCTAAACATGATCACGTACTTAGTTTTTCTCAGAAAACTCGAATATTGCCGTTTTATGAATATTTCTCAAAAATGACTACCCAAATCCCGATCTGTATTCACACTCGGTATATTTTTGTAAAGTCCAAAACTTCAGTACGATATAATTTGAAATTCATCGCCTACTTGCCTCCTTCAAGTGTCAGTTCGGGGTGAAATTTGAAAGTAATAAAGTGTTCTAGTTAATACGTAGGTTTATGTTTATGTAGTATGTATTTACGGTATTAATATTACACCTTGAGTGGGTATGATTTTAAACGTAAAATTTGCTTAAATGACTCTGAGATTCTGCGAGATTCGCAATAAACGAGAAAGTTACGTGCGACCGAGTCGTGCACATTTTTTTGCTATAATATTATTTGGAGCTTTTCCCATAAAACAATGTTTTTTCCATTTTCCTTTGTTCTTCGAAGAAACCAATCCTTCCCCTTTTTACAGTCCACCCATCTTCGGCTCACTCGGTTTAACTCTTGTATCCTTTTGGTACAAATTGGGAAAACCACTTACACCAAACTAAGCCTAAACGACTTTGTTCCCCGCAACAAAATTTTGATTCAAAATTAGTGCACATTCGTATTCTCGCGGCGTCAAAATGAAAATCAGAAGATTTAATTAATAGATATGATTTCCCGTCTATTTGATTGAATTGCAATGAGGCACATGCAAAGCCAGGCGAAAAGGAAACAACTGACACACACACACACAACGTCGTGACACTGACAACTTCGAAGGCAACAAACGTGTGACTGCACGCTGAATGAATAAACGTTAATTGGTGTCTTACGTTGGTGACGCCTTTGTTCATTGGTAGCCCCGGAATTGTGGTGGTGCTGGTAGGGATTTTAGTCTTTTCACTAATGAATTTTAATTGTGTAGTACGATTTTGGAAATTTTCCTGCAAAAAGCACTCGAAAGTGAAGCAGATGAGAAGATGAAAGACACCGCAGAGGTGAAACAGGAAGAATGGCAAGACGTGCATGTTTCAGTGATCTCCTGCGAATGTGCTCCTGTGTGCTGGGAATTTTAATTAAGCGGTGAAGTGGAACATAAAATTGCTTTAAAATTAATCATTAGGAGGGGCGAGTGTAGTTGCACAGAAATGCATATTTTATGATGATGATTGCTTTGAAGCGTTACATGGAGGGATGTTCTTGAGTGAGGGTAATTTGAAACGAGACCATATTGCCTTTTTAAGAAGTCCTTTGAAAAGGGGATAATTCTTTTGTTCGGTGATAGTTCTCGGGTATCGAAAGCGTTCCTGCACCTTTAAAAATATTTTGTTAACTTAGGTATATTTTTGGTGAAAATGCAGTCGACAAAGTCCTTGAGCAACACCACCATTTTAAAAACAAATTTAGTACTGCCTTTTACAGTATATATGTTTGATAAAAAAAAATAAATAAATAAATAAATAGGTGGCGAAAGAGTCGGGACTAGCCAAGGACTAGCTTCTCGCAACCATTCGTTTGTGTGAGTTTCTATTTTTGGGACGAATGGAAGGGACCTAGAATTTTATGCCGAGTCCGTACGGTTGAATTGAGAAGCTTTTTCAAGACAGTCATACTCTCGGATGTTTGTCAGACGTTCGCGAGAGGTGGCGCAGTAGAAAAAACCTTAAGATGTAATTTGTGTTTTTCCGGTGATCGAACCTGGGATCCCTCGCACAGTAGTCCAGCACACTAACCACTGCGCTACTGCGCCCGCGTGCTTGATAGGTATCCTTATATATGAGGAGGCTGTTCTTAAGTTTTTACTTTTTTAGTAGTTTTACAACGAAAGCTTTATAATACTTACCATGCCTTCAGAGAAACATTTTTAAAGCGCGTTTCACGAAAGTATTTCCGCTTTTCACATAATGTGTTGCTATTTTTGGTTTGCTTCTAAGCTACGCCCAGATATAGGCCCAGTTTCCTATATGGGTCAGAGAAAACTGAGCCTATACGATCTCACAGTCACAACCTTTTCTGTAGGTATGTTTGAGTTAATTTTTTGCCACAAGTGGTAGCGATATATGAATGCGAAGGTTTGAAGGTAGGGAATTTGACTGAAGGATGCTATCTGCTTTTGGCTTCTGGGTCCATTCCGGTGGCATATGATGCGAAACTTCAATTAAGTAAAATATTTCCTTGTCTTGTTGCACATTGAACAAGCTGAAAAGCTTCCACGAAATGCCATTGTTGGGCTACTTTACAATACAAGCAATATAACCTTCTGGAAATCCACGATCAAGAGTTAAGGCGGTGACTTGAACTCGGCTGATTGTCTTAATATAGTTAACAAAAAATCGACAACGTCGAAAGCCAAGATAGTAGTATAAGTAGTCTTGATTCCTGGCTACGGGTTGTTTTCTGAAATGGCCTGTATATAATACCTACTATTTAATGCCTTGAAGTGGCCTGTGTTGCTTTTTGTTGGCTCTTTTTTTATGATTACTAAACGCGCTAAAGAGGTTATTATTACATTTATACTGCAACGTGGTACCTACACAAGGCAGATATTAATGGAATTTAAATAGAAAATGATGAGTATATTAGTTCAATGCACTACTTACCTACTATGCCCACAAAATTTGTCCCTTCTCTAAATTGGTGGTGCATTTCTAAACCTTGTCTAAATAACCCCTTTTGCAAATACCATTTAAAATCGTTCAAATAGCTTTTCTGATTGAAACTTACCTCTCCCTAATTCAATATAGACTATGTAAAATGTAAATTTCCAGCTAAATCGAATCCTCCTTAAAACACTCAAACCACCCATAGGCAACTGAACACATTTCCACCCACGACAATGCCATACAAAAACATATTACCATAGAGGCTCACCTGTGGCCCAAACACTATTGTCCAGTATATGCAAATTGCACTTTAAACCCGGTGTCATCCCGATCAGTTTGCAATTATTTTTGCATTAAGAGGTCTTTCGGGCGACTTACCGCATAATTCTCTGCCACAAATAGCACGGCAATATTGATGCCACTACACCCATCACCGTTTTTCTGAGCTAAGTAAATAATTTAGGAAAATATTCAATCAATTGATGCGATACATCAACGAGACAACAGAGCGGAGCGTACACATTGTCGTAACACATCGTCGCCAAGAAATGTGAAACCATTTGTAACTCTTTGCAAATCTGAAGTAAACTACACTCAATCACTACCTCAAACAGGAAGGCGGGAATTCATTTTTCTCGAGGATATGGCGTGACGAAGACGTTTTGCCCTCATATCCCAAGATGCCACCGCTGCTGTCGCCGAAGAAGGAGTGCGGCGCTGACGTATCCTGTCGGTTGCGGATATCGCCGACCTAAGTGTAGAGGAACACTATTACTTTACTCAATCTTATTAAAACGAATTACAGGATGGGGACCTGGTGGGTGGGGTCGGTATGTTGGCACAGAGAGTTACAATGTCAACATTTACGGTTGGGATCAGCGGAAAATCCAGGAAAAATGGAAAACAAAATTGCAAGCGAGTATGTGAAATCCTTCGAGCAATCGGTTGAGTAGGTGTTTCTTTTTTTTTTTGATTTTGATGTAGTCCCAGAAGGAATGAGATTTGTGCTTACTTTGTAGCATACGAGTAACTATTGGTTTCCTTACTTTGTCGACATCGATCAGCCGCCGCAGTAACGTTGCATTATTGTACGGTTAGTGTTTGGTTTTGCTTAGTTATTTGCTACATTGTGCTACAATTGCACGGAGGACAGAGAACAGTGCAAAATTGACAAGGATGTGATTTCAGTATTTCGCTGCAGTGTCATTTTACATTCTCCCATGGATTTATATGAACGAGTGTAGAATTTAGCCAAACTAAAGCATCTGCAACGTAGTCGAGCACTTTTTATTTTTATATTCTCAAGTACTGCTATTTGTGTCAGAATTTTGAGCTTGCGGTAAAATGTTGACAGTTGACAGTTTGTAGTACCTATCTCAGTGACATGCAAATTGATATGTGATGGCAAGATGAACAGAATGACATTTAGCATCGTATTGGATTGCGAATTATGATGGCTTTTGTTCCAGATGAATGGGATCGGATGTGAGCCGGAAAAAAGTAGACACCTACTCATACGACCGAGTGAATGAGTTTTATTTTGGTTACATATTAAAATTTAACTGTCGGATTAGTGTGTAGTCATGGCGCTTTACTAATAACAATTTTTTGTGTTGAGGTTAAATTTTACAAACTTTTATATATAAAACTATCTATTGTGACCTACAATATATTTAAGATGAAGGTTAAAAGATGAATAGTAAATGTAAGGGCCGTTTGCTGATACGAAGCATAACTAGTTGAATTCTACTTAACTGCTTATGAGCTACTTTTTGTAAGGCATAAACTGTCACACAGGAGCCGTATCAAAAAACGCCCTAACGACACATGTAAATTACTTTAGATTGAAAACGTTGGTACTGAAAAGAAGATGGTAGACTTAGATTTTATACTATTCGACCTTGGTTTTAATGTTAAAGTTAAATTTGACAGCTCTGCATCTGTCGGAGCTGCGCAGTCCTATACGACGACTAAGCAAAAGAGGCGTTGGCGTGCAACTAAAAAAAATAGGTTAAGAAAACCAACATCTTATTGCTGGCTGTTGCTCCGAAGTAAGAAGTATACATTGCTTGAAGTACTAATAATTATTGGAAAATTCCGTTTTTTAACTGAAATTTCTACAAAAACGTTGACGATCATGCAACTCAAATGAGAGTTCTAATGCCAGTGGATCACAAGCGCTATTTTTGATTCGACCAACACTTTTATACGTACATAGTCATATTTGATTATTATAACTCAGATTATGGAAAAATGTTCACCCAATCATTGACCTTTAACGGCGAACTTTTGCGAGCAACTTTCCATATATATAGTACACACAATTTCACAGCACCTGGATTCCAGCATAAAGTGGGAATAAAGAACGAGTTAATTTATGTCCTATCGTGTGTATATTATGCAGACACTATAATGTATGCTGTCGCCATCATAATCGCCCACCCAAACTATAACTTTAACCTTTCCATATATTCCTGGGAGTCATATTAATGAAACACCACCCCTACCTCATAAATTCATATGAAAAGGGGGCTTCTGCCAAATTGACATGTTAGATAACCACCACACATTGATTGTGTTGTGCGGCAAAATATTAAAGTCCTTCTCACCCAATCCTCAAGCACCAGCTACCGAGTTATTAATATATATAATTAGTGGTTTGCGCCCTAAAACATTGTCACCACTAAAATATAAGGTATACATGTGATTTTCTGTTAAATATTGCTAACAGTCATCAGTTGGCAATATTCATGAACCATGATAGTATTATGACCAACTAACGCTTGTAACGCATTTGACAGCTAAATGTTTACTTGACTTGCCTATTAATTCGGGTTTGAACTTGTACAGTATCCCTTCCAAAAAAAGCACTTACCCAAAAGCCCGATAATGTTGCCAGTATACGAGTGGGTATCAAGTTGCTGATTAATTATTAATAATCAAAGGCATGTAGGATGCGAATGGTCAAATTACTTTTAGCTAAGAAAATATTGGCCAAAGTTCAGTGCATTATAGCTATATTGCTGGTAATGGGTTATAGGTCAACATCCTCCAGTGATTACCGCCTTACGTAGAGAAAATGTGTGATTGTGACCGTCAGCTTTCGCAAATCACGTTACAGAATTCCAGTTTTCGAGACAGAATTGGATCAAATTGGTTTTTTTTAATTATAGTTATTAAAAATACAATTTTGAGCAAGTGGTTTAGTGCGAGGGGACAAGACTACCCCGTCCGACGAGCGATAGCCGTGCAACCGCGAGCGTGCCACCGTCCTCCTCCACTACTTCGAAGATGCCCCTGTGGCCTTGCTTAACTCATAACAGATAGTTCATGTTTTTGTAGATGAAGAAATTGACATTTTCATCATATTGACTTCGAATTTCCTTTTCTGAGATCGGTTAATTCTGTTTGTTTCTTCGACTGTATTTTTAATTTGGCAATAAAAGAAGAATTATACAAACATGTACTTTTACCGGACAGGGAAATATAGAACTTCTAAACTAAAGGCTCCAACTTCCGATCGATATTAATGGTTAAACCGATTTTCAAGAGACACAGATTGTGGTTATGTTTTAAATGACAGCTAAGTCATTGGGAAACATTTTGGGCTTGACGAAGACTAAATTCAACAAATTCACGCTTCGCTGCAGTTCATTGAGTAAAAACTGATGCATCCATAAATCTAACTTTTATCAGACACCAATATCACTTTGAATTACTTTCCTTTACCCGTTTAAGAAAGAAAAAAAGTATTTTGCCCGTGTTAAGGGATGCAACCTTAAAAATAAATGTTTTCTCTTATCAGCACTTTTCAAAGCGATTAAGAACGAAAAGTGGATAGAAGTAACGCAACTTTTCTTGGTCTTTCACACTTTTATCGACACATTGTGGAAAGTCCCTCAGTCACGTATATCATGTCTTATCCTAGAAGAAGTCGACCATATTTCAGAGAAGACAAATCCAAAGAACCAAAAAGAAAAGATTGTTTGGCAAGTAAATGAGGTAGAAAATGTAGTTATATACGAGTAGCTATGTGAATTTACAGATTTTTAGAACAAACACATAGGAAAGGAAGAGAACAAATGCGATTTCACTCGGGACAAGGGTATTGCTTTGAATATTTGAAATAATATTTGAGGGGAATTGTTTTCTTCTTTGCATATTTATTTTGATTACAACAGAGATAAAACTTTCCGCTGTCAGTAGATATTATATTCGTTTAAAGTTGAATAATTTGATATATATTCAGTACACCACCTTATATATGTAAGAGTCGAAAAAACGATTTGAATCGAGAGTGAACTTTTTTATATGGTCATAGATCGGAGGTATATATATTTTGCACACCCAAATTTAGGTGACTAATGAGAGAAATTGTAGTTAATATAAAATTATGTTATATAAATATAATACTATATAAAGCTTCGCCAGGCCTTTTGTTGTTTTTTTATTTTTTATTTTTTTATTTTATTTTATTTATTTTCGGGCGACAATGTTTTAATTTTTTTGTATTGAAGGTGCCACGCCCCTTTATCCAACTTTGACAAATCTTCACAGAAGCACTTTATGGCCAATACGGGCGACAGAGGGAAACAGTTTTTTCCACTTTGTTTTATGTAGATATTGGAAAACAATTTACACATGTTTAAACCTGACTGACAGTTTTGTACTGCAATTGTTACTGTAAGCCTTTGAGAGATTTGTTCTATTGAACACCTATTTCAACAAAGCAAAGTAAAGTAAACAAAAGCTTAATAAAACAATTCCAGGTTGACAGTACAACTAGAGCTCCCAATGTAAGCGGTGTTCTTTTTTAATGTTTGTAACTTTTTTGGACTTGGGCCTTTTTATGGTTCCGTTTCCATTGGGAGGAACCTTATGGTTTTAACTACGATGTCTGTCAGAATCGACTAAACCAATTTTGTACCTAGTTGTATCGCAAAAACTAATTGACGTAGAAGGCTGAGATTTGCATACAACATCAGGTATAGCCTCTAGTTAAACGGCAAATAGCAATAATAGCGATAAATTGATTGGTTTTGGAGTACATATTTAGTAATTTGGTGAAAAAAATATTTTCCTTCATAAAAAAAACTGTCAACTCTGGCCAAGTACGGAATCTTCGGTGCGCGAGTGTACTCGCACTTGGCCGCTTTTTTTTTTTTTTCTTCTAAATGTTTCTTTCGGCAAAGGCGATTCTATAACACTTGCCCCGAGATGCTTGCAGACATGTACTAGTTCTGCACTTAAAGTTGTTTTAAGTTGTAGTCCTCTCGAAATATGTGTATATATATCCAAAGGATGCGAGTTTCAAAGTTTATGCCCCGTAGCCAAAGGAGTTTCGAACAAGTTATGTCCTCGCAGTTGTTAAGTGCACTGCACTGATGGATAATGTGCATTGGTTGGTTGTCTGTCATGTAGGGAGCTCAAATGTAGGATTAAAAGAAATAATTTTGTTTCTTCATATTATACAATGTAATAATTAATACACAATATTTATATTTATATTTATGTTTCCCACTTATTTACTTACGTACTTTGATGGCGCTACAGTCTGGAGTTGCCCTGGGCCTTAACCAACACGCCTCTCCATTTAGCCCGATCTTTGGCACCAGTTAGCTCGCCTCCAGTTGCGCACTCTTAAGTTGGTTGTGGTCCACTTCCACTTGTGCACGTCACTTTATTCGACGTCTTTCTCTTAATGCGTTGTCCCTCCGTGTTGGAATCGAAAACTCAACTCTATAGCGTTGTTACGTATTGGCTCAGGGGGTGTTCCTGTGGAAATTGGTGAAAATTGGACAAATGGGCGTGTCGCATCCCATACAAAAAAAACATTCAAAATCTTATATCTCGAAAATTACCGAATCGATTGATCTCAATATTAGGTATTGGCCCGGGAGTGTTTCTGTCAATATCGGAAAAATTCTTTATCACTGATTTAAATGAATTTGAAATTTATATTTTTTATTTTTCTATTTTGCACTACCAACTATTTTTTGCTATATGACACAAGATACCATTTTTGATCTCGTTTCTAGCATCTTACAAATAAAGCCAACTATCTCCAACCTAATAAATAAAATGGAAGAGTATCCTTCCAACTGCTTTTATTCTAGAGCAAATAACATGAAAGGATTTTCAAATATACAGTTCACGCAGGAAGAATAGCTGTATTGAACACTTTGATAAATCTCTGACGAGTTTAGTAGTTGTAGTTCATTTAATTCCGTACTCAGCACTCCACTTTGGTTTCCTTAGAAACTGACAAAAACGTTCATTAAAACAAAACTTATTTTTATTAATTTTGAAAGTTTTTTTTTTCCTTTTCTTTTCATTTACACTTTATTTTTGCAACCAGTTGCGACTCAATGCGTAACTGCCTGTTTGTCATTTAATTTTTTCTCCTACCGAAGATCAATTATTAGACGTTTACTGATTGTATTTTCTCAGTGGCAACACAGTTTGTTTATGTTTATGTTACATAAATCAAACACATTGTATAATGTATATTACTCAACGCGTAAATACAAACAATGCAGCGTTGCAAAAAATGGGTTGCATGCAACATTGTTTTTTAGATATTAAATCAGTCAGCAAAAACTAAAAGTATTAAAAATACAGACTTTCATGTACCATAAGCTTTACTAGCCTGTAGTGTGGTAGGGCTAAGACAATTAACCATTATGCATATACCAGGGACATTTCGGTAGGGATTTTATTTTTTTTTTACTACCAAATTTCTCGTGACACTATTGATAAGGGAAAGACCTATCCTCTGTCACATTCACGAATACTTGGCTAACCTTTTAAAAATCATACATTAAGCACAACTTTGAAATTGTTCTGCAGCCTAAAAACTGTCACTTAAAGCTGGCACATGTGTCGACCCTTTTTTGGCTGTAAAGCCCATGACAGTTCTTCGTGTCGGATATTCTCGTACTATAAATACTACAAAAATAGACATAGTTGACGGCTTCCAATGAAAGCAATAATATTACTTTAACTGTATCATATATCCAGTGCCTTGACAATAAATATCCCAATCTTTCTTTTTCAACTTTACTCCGTTTAGGTGTTCATATTTAAATTTAATTTTAATTTGATTTTATCCAAAGATAAAGAAACCAAGAATTTGGTTTCAAGGGGTTTGCAGCGCATAATATTCCCAAGCAATCTTAGAGGGTTGTTATTAATATCGACATGCATGTACAGAAGGCAAGTTGCTAATGCAAAGGCAATAACTATAATAGGTAGATCAAGTTGGTAATTTTTGTAGAAATGAGAAACCCGATAACAACGACTTGTTAGGACTCTCCCTTCATTTATGTCACGAAATGTGGTAATTTTTCCCTTTTTACCAAACTCAAATTCCCATAAAACTCCCACGATACATTTAAATAAAAAAAAAAACAATGTTTAATTCATTTTTATTATATCCACTAGCTGTACCCGCCCGGCTTTGCCCCTGCACAGGAGTTGTATTGCTTAGGTCTTAGATAATAATGTTCTTTCGTAAAATGCGTAGCCCGTGCAAACTTCATAGTGCAAAATAGTTAAATTGATAAACAGTTTTTATTGTAATGCTCTGTGGTACTCTATTTTTTTTTACAAATATCGTATTGCTTTGGCAATATTCCTGACTTTCAGCACAATGCATTATTCATATCAATGCTACAAATTTTAAAAACTTTGGCTTCCAATTCCATGACTGTCGAAGAAGCTGTATCTGCCAAAGTCCATAATACAAAAACTGACATTTCAGCATTTGCTATAGATCTCTTTCACATATTGTGAAATATCCTTTTCTGCGAAATGTTTCAATCTAGCAACGAGTCCGTATAGGCACCCTAGGTCTAGCTTCTCACATAATACATTATGGCACAAAACATTATCTTTGATGCTCATGAAGATAGAGTATTAAACTGGTTCCATTCCAATGTCACTTTGCCGCTGGCGATAGAGGTCTAGTTACATGCGCTGCCGTTGCGACGTCAATTGTTTTTGTACTAGAAATGTTTGTTAATAATTTTTGTTGTTGATAATTTTTGTGAATTGGAATAGTTTTGATAAAATTTGATTTTAACATTTGTTTTGTCAGTTTCCTGAAATTTCCACGATTTTGGTGCTTTTTTCCTTTATCCCACGGAAGGCTTTGCGGACATAGAAAATTCCCACAAAAAGTGATAAATCCCACGATATACCTATAATAACACTGCAACGACGTAACAAGTGCCCAAGTGGGCATCATGCCAATAGAGTCCTACCCCAAATAACACACAACAAAGGCTTAGGTACTTATGATAACATTAACATGAATTTAAATAGAATTTAGATGTCTCATTATTTCCTCTATCAATCAATCCTTTTCTTTCTTGCATAACTTTTACCACCTAATTTGGCTTGAATCTCAATTTTAAATAATTGTCGCGCTTTCAGAAAGTTTTAACTGAGAATTTTTTTTATTTTCACCAGAGGAGAGGTCTGCGCTAATTGCCCAGAGTGAAGAAAACACACAAATAGAAACGCTACAATCCATCAGGAGTTGTTCATTTGACACCCTATCGCTATATCTATATGCGAGTAAATATATACATATTTGTATAGCACCCTAGGGCCTAGGTCCAACTTCTCACACAGCCATTCGTTTGTGTGAGTTTTTTTTTTATGACGTAGGTGTGAGAAAAAAAATATTAATTGGAGCAAAAACAAAGCTGATTGAGTGGAAATAAAAGGATCATTTTATATTTTGTTTATTCTCTTTTTTAACATAATAGACTAACACAATATAGATCGTCAGTCTTATCGAGTATATAATTACTGACTAAATCCAACTGCTTTTGGCATACACATACTTCAAACACATTTATGCCAAACTGCGAAGAAAAGTTTTAAAAGCAACGCAACCGAACATTATCTTGAGCGATTCATTAGTAACATGTAAAAGAAAAAGCAGAAAAAAAAACTGTCATGAACTTTTAATTCATCCTTTTGCGCCCCAATTAATCATTCGCAAAAGTGTCATGGTGTTTTGTGCCCATCCTCAAAGAAGTGATAAAACGGAAAGCACCGCCATTTTCACATCGGCGTCGCTGTGTCATTATTAACACTCTGCCATGAAGCATTTTTAAAAATTGCGATACACTGGAATCGGTGTGTGCATATTATTTGCAGGAATTTTTTTTTCCTGGGTGTGGATTGATTAAATATTTCATGTGTCAATGGATTTAACTTTTTCGGGTATCGAGTTTGAGCTTTTCATTTTTAACTGTCGGTATTTTTGTTTATATTTTTATATTTGACACACGTCTCAGGTTGCTGCGACCTCGCTGGATGTATTCTCTTTCAGAGGGAAGTCCTTCCGAATCCTCTTTCATTTTTTTATGGTGAGTTGTGTATTGACGATAGATTTTATTTTTTGAAGTATAAGAATTTAAGATTATATTGCTGTCAAGCTTCAAATATTTTGTTACAGTTTCATTGTACTAATTAAAAATATACGTACATATAAGTAAAGTAGGTATAATAAGTAAAGTATCGGAAAAAATGCATTTCCTTAAAATTTTTAGAAAGTATATTCAGAATATTATCTGGAGTCAGGTTGAAAATGCATTGCAGTTAATCTAATTTATTGTTGTGTTGGACACAGTGCAGATTAACATGTATGCATTTTGGGCTATTTAAGGCGTTAATCCTTAATTCTCAAATTCAGCCGTTCGGCCTCGGCATAAAATTGTTAGTTCCTTCCATTTGCCCAAAAATAAAACTCACAAAAACGAATGGTTGTGAGAAACGCGCCTGTTGCGGCAATGTTTTATTTATTTTTTTTTATAATTGAATTTACAAATAAATTCTTATTAATTTTGTTTCTGTCTAAAATCCGCCCGAATGTGTTGAACTAATCGAACGTAGCAAAAGTCATGTTACATAAATACGACTATCACCTATGTTCCACATTTCACTTTCACTCGAAATGAAATCAAAATCGATGGGAAATGAATTTTGGTATTCTACATTTCACTGTTTCGGTTTCCAAATTTTCAGAATTGAGACAAAGTGAAATTTTTGTGTTCTACAAATCAGTTTGACGATTTTAAAGTGATTTCAAATCGATCTTGTTATTCGATGTGAAATAGTGAAAACGAAAAGACGCAATCAAAAATGTAAATAAAAAATGTGCACGACTGGGTCGCACGAAACTTTCTCGTTTATTGCGAATTTCACAGAATCTCAGAGTCATTTCAGCAAATTTAAAATCATCATACCCAATTAAGATGTCCTCAGGTTTAGTAACTGAATCCTTGTTAATTAAATAAAAAGTATCTAAGTAAGACATACTGCATAAACATACCTACAAAACTTTATTACTTACTTTCAAAATTCACCCCGAACAACTGACACTTAAAGGAGGTAAGTAGGGGATGAATTTCGAATTTCCAATTTTTGATTATTTTAAAAAAGTGGTTTCAATGGTCGGGATTTGGGTAGTAATTTTTGAGAAATATTCATAAAACGGCAATATTCGAGTTTTCTGAGAAAAACTAAGTACGTGAACATGTTTAGAATGCTTATGTTGTCTTAAATAATATGTATTTTGATCAAAATCGTTAGAGCGGTTTTTTGTAAAATTATGCTGACAAATGTTACAATTTGGATTCGAAAAGCACTGTTATTAAACTGTTTAGCTGAAATCTGAGTACGACATATTCTTTAGGATTTAAACATTACCTAGCAGATATATTTTCATCCAAATCGAAAATGGCGTTTTCGAGATATGAGTAGTTTTTAAAGTACCGTTTTTAGCCATTGGGAAGGACGCATTCATGGTTCAAAAAACACTGTTTTTCAACTGTTTAGCTCAAAACTGAGCCAGTGGTATTACTATGGATTTAAGCATTACCTGAAAGTAACATTTTTATCATAATCGAAAATGGCGTTTTTGAGATATGAGCAGTTTTTTAAAGTACTATTATTAGGGATTTGGGTGGATATCAAAGGACTTAGTCTTTTTAGGGAAAAACTGAGTTTGCTGTTAAGTTAAGAATGACAATAGTATCTTAAAAATAAGTTTTTTTTTTTAAATCGTTTTTACCGTTTTCGAGAAAAAGCCAATTTTCAAAACTGCCGTTGCTGGACTTTTTAGAGAAAAACCGGGTATGCAGTCAGGTTAAGCATGCTTACATTAACTCAACTATCAATTTTGGTTCAAATCGTTAGAGCCGTTTTCGAAAAAATCTAAATTTAGGCATATTTCGTCATATTTCGTAAAATTTTTATAGGGTTGGGGTTGAAATACTGTATGGTCAAAATTCTGTTTTCAAAATACTGTATTTCAAAATACTGTATTTCAAAATTCTGTATGAACAAAATTCTGTATGAACAAAACTCTGTATTTCAAAATTCTGTATGAACAAAATTCTGTATGAACAAAACTCTGTATTTCAAAATTCTGTATATCAAAATTCTGTATTTAAAAAAAAATGGTTTTGATAATGTAAAAAAGTGCGCACTTTTTTACATTATCAAAACCATTTTTTTTAATACAGAATTCTAACATACCACTTCTTTTATTTTTATATTTTACTGTCTCCTTGCATATCTACATAGATTTATAAAACATAAACCGATGTTTTGGTCTGTTTTTGAAAGTTCAAAAACAAGAACAGAAGTGTTTACGAGGACCCAAAACAGCGTTGAGGCATGGCATCGCCGATTGAAAGTCTTGGTTGGGAGGAAAAAGCCGGGCCTGTATAAACTTATCAGCGACCTGAAAAAGGAGCTAATTTTTACTAAAGCACAGGTGGAAAGGGTTAAGAATGGGGAGCACATTAAAAAAACAAAAAAACAATACTTAAAAACAAGAGAATTCGACGTATTATGCGAAAGAGGCCCGATTTAAGCAACGTTGCTTATTTAAGGCGAATAGCAAAAAGTTTGCTTTTGTTTTAAATGATTCTGTTATGCTAATTTGTTATTTTTATGTTTATTGTTTATTAAATTTCTTTGAAGTATTAAGTTTACTGTTATGTTTTTGTTAAATTATGTTCCTAAATGATTTCCAATTTTTGTTTTTTTTTTTCAATAAATTTAAAAAGTTATATTACAGCTTGCTTTTTCTTATGCAAACACTTTTTCAAAAAATAGAATTGGGTATAAGCAGCTATTCGGAAAACAGAATTTTGCACATACAGTATTTTGAATATACAGCATTTTGGATATACAGCATTTTGGATACACAGCATTTTGGATATACAGCATTTTGAAATACAGAATTCTGAAATACAGAATTTTGTTCATACAGTATTTTCAAAAAAAAAAAATACAGAATTTTGTCGATACAGTATTTTGAAATCCAGAATTATGGCCCATTCCCATTTTTATATGGGAGGTACCGTTAATATAAGGACTAGCTTAAAAAAAAAACGTCCCGAGCGGGAAGCCCACAAACTCTAAATACGAAGTTTGAAGCAAATCCGTCCAAGCGTTTAGATTCCCCAGGGGTGGGACAGACAGACATACGGACGGACAGAATTGCGAGACCCACTTTTTTGAGTTCCCCGTATCATCGTAATATCAGAATTGATCAAAATCTCGAGTTCGAAATTTTGTACGAAAACAATATCTTTCTCTTACTACGTATACGAGAAAGTTAAAAATACAATTTAAAACAAACTCGATAAGCTTATTTCACAAAAAATATATTTGAAGCATTAAAATTCTGCGCAGGAGGGAATATTTATTAATATGGAGCGGCAAAAACGCAAAACTGCGGCTAGCTGCAAAATGGCAGGAATTGAATATTGTTGAAAGTGTGGTTCAACAATTTGCAACACCATTAGGAAATAGGAATACACATTTATTTAGACGGTAGTATGAAATGATCCTCTTAAATTTCCAAGGGATTTGATATATCTCTCAGCCTTCGTCTTTTTACTTTTTTATTTCTCCTGTGCATTTATTTATTCCTCTCAGTCTGCAATGCCGCAGCAACTAACACAGCACTCATTATAAGATAAAAATAATCTTTTAAGATACACGAACAACAACATTTTATTAGCAAACAATTTTCCAACATAAAAACACTTCCACGATGTCCCAAATGACAGATGTGAGATGCTAGCTGTTTGCAATTTCACGAAAAGTGATGTCGAACAAATTTCTGAGTTACTGAAAGTGCAATAGTGCACACTTGACGAACAAATTTTCCACTTGTAGCAATAAAATGATCCATTTATTAGAAAGTATCCCCCAATACATATATGTATTATATACCCTTGTATTTGCGATTGTAACCAATTCCCTTCTTTTCATGTTTCTTTCCAGTTAGCAGTGTAATGTCAACAGCCAAACGGCTGGTGCTCTCCCTAAGAGGTCGTAAGGAGTCGCAAAGCACTGCTGGTACTGCGACTTCGTCTACACGCCTTGTATCCGCTGGTACATCACCTGGCCATGAATTGGATGAAATCGCCGTTGTCTCTGGCACCGGCGGTTCAAGCCATCATTTAATTTACGGTGGCGGCAGTAATGGTCCAAGATATTCAACAGGTGAGCCCTAAAACCTTCTACACTTTGGTTTCTTTCTTGAACAGAAGACAGAAAAACAAAAAAGCTCCACATTATTGTAACTATATTTGTCTACCGTAATTTGGTGTTGTGGTTGTCTCCTCATTCTCATTCCTACACAGATCGTATATAGGTACACCTTGTCATTTCTTTTGTAACCTCTTTTCTTTTTATAAATCCTGTGTTTTATATTTTTGCCCGGGTTGGTTTCTTTTTTTTGTTTATATTATAATGATGTTGTGTACTTGTATGCTTACACAAATATTTGGTATTTTCCTTACTCTACGAGACATATTTTATTGCACTCCCGACGAAAGCAGAGGTACTAACATACAAACAGCACATCAAGGATATTAATGCCATCATTACATTTCCGATCTTATTAAGCTTCAAGAATGGTATGCACGTTCGCCCTCTAAACACCTAAAGGTATATACATTCTGCACATTAAACGTGTACCTTACCTTCCTTTCTGCGTAGCCACACACAGAATTTACGTCTTTATCTGATATTGTTATTCAAATAAAAATACTACACATAATGTCCTTTTATAGAAACGAGTGTTGAGGGGGCTTGGGATTACATTCACTTTTTTTCAAGTTCATTTTTTCATCAATGTCGTTTTTTTTTTTTGTTTGTTCATTTGGATGAGTGAGGTTGATATAATCTTAACGCAAAAAAAAAAAATTTAACAAAAAAACATGACATGACGCTTTTACCGCAGAACATGTTATCAAAAATGAAATTTATATGTTCGTGTCTGCGTACGTTTCTCTGTCATCATTAGTGTTTTCAGTTTGTCCTTTAATTTTATTTGAACAACAACAATGGGTTGAAATGTAACAGCAAGCAAATAAATAATCATGTCATCTACGGTATGTAATACAACAACAAATTGACGAAATATGGAGATGTAGCTGTGTTCATCTCAGGTGAAAGGGATAACAAGCAAAGCAGGGACTTGCCACGTGGAAATGACAATAAGAAAGAAAGAATTGCGTAACTTTATTTTGGCCTTTGTCATAAATGTCTAGACCGGAATGCTATAGTGAAGATAGAAATAAATTTAATAGATATTGCTATATTTATGTTACTGTTAGGTACTACTATTAGGACTTCTCAAAACTTGTTCTGCGCGCGTGTTATACAAGAACAGACAATGCTGGATGTTCGCTGTTTCCTGTGCGAAGGAGCATTGTGGGCTCTCTGGAGATGTTTTCGATAGCCGTCGGCTGTGCCCGGATGTGAATTGCATAAGGTTGCAGTCCCTGATGCGTGTTTATTCAGACATCTTTGAAGGGGAGAAGTTTATGGATCTATCGCCAAAATATCTTAATATTTTCCACTAACAACTAACTTACTTACCTACTTAGGCGGCTCTACAGTTCGGGGTGAACCGAGGCCTCAGCTAACAAGCCTCTCCAGTTAGCCCGATCCTTAGCTAACTGCCTCCAGTTGCGTACTCCTAGTCGATTGAGGTCGCCTTCGACTTGCGCGCGCCTCTTAAGGCGAGGTCTTCCTCTACTGCGTTGTCCCTCCGGGTTAGACTCGAAGACTCTACGAGCCGGAGCATTTGTTTCCATCCGCTCCACATGTCCTAGCCATCTTAAACGACTTACTCGCAGTTTTTTGACCAGGTCGATGTCGCTGTACAGCTCGTATAGTTCGTGGTTGAATCTCCTTCTCCAAAGCCCGTCAACGCAAACGGGACCGAAAATTTTACGAAGAATCTTTCTCTCGAAACGGCCGAGGATATCTTCATCCGCTTTAGATAGAGTCCAAGCTTCAGCGCCATAAAGCAGGACTGGGATGATCAAGGTCTTATACAGAATCTCCTTAGTTGTTCGGGATAGGGCTCTGCTACTCAATTGCCTTCTTAGCCCAAAGAAACAGCGGTTGGCAAGAGTTATTCTTCGTTTAATTTCTTCTGAGATGTTGTTGTTAGAATTTATAGCAGAACCGAGGTAGATAAAGTCCCTCACCACCTCAAAGTTATAGCTGTCGATCGTGATGTTTTGTCCGATTCTACGATGTTGGGTGTCCCTTCTTGTTGACAGCATATACTTGGTTTTGCCCTCGTTGACCGCTAGACCCATTCTAGCCGCTTCCGTTTCTATACTAGCAAACGTACCAGTGACAGCCCGCTGTGTTCTACCAATTATGTCAATATCATCGGCGTATGCAAGTAATTGGACGGACTTTTGAAAGATCGTGCCTTGCGTGTTGGCCTGTGAGTTCCGGACGATTCTTTCAAGTATGATGTTGAAAAAGTCGCACGACAGTGTGTCACCTTGTCTGAATCCTCTTTTGACATCAAAGGTTTCGGTGAGGTCGTTACCGACCTTGATGCAGCAGCGAGCTTTCTCCATCGTCATCCTACACAATCGAACGAGTTTTGCAGGGATGCCAAAGCTAGACATGGCTCTGTATAGCTCGTCTCTATAGATGCTGTCGTACGCGGCTTTGAAATCGATGAAAAGATGGTGGGTATCAATTTGAACTTCTTGGGTTTTTTCCAGGATCTGCCTAAGTGTGAAAATTTGATCGACGGTGGACTTTCCTGGCCTAAAACCGCTCTGATAGGGGCCAATCAGGTTATTTATAAAGGGTTTAAGGCGTTCACATATTAGACAGGATCTTGTATGCGATGTTTAGGAGACTGATACCTCTGTAGTTGGCGCAGTTGAAGGGGTCTCCTTTCTTGTGGACCGGGCAAACGATGCTGAGATTCCATTCATCAGGCATGCATTCATCTGACCAAATTTTGGAGATGAGTTGGTGCATGCTCGTTACCAGGTCATCTCCAGCTGCTCTAAAAAGCTCGGCAGGTAGACCATCAGGCCCTGCAGCTTTGTTGTTCTTTAGCTTGGATATTGCTACCCGTATTTCGCTTTGGTCAGGTGGACGGAAGTCTTGTCTATCATCGTCTATATTGAATGGAACGTTCTGCCTAACAGCGGGATTTTGGTCTTCGTCGCCATTATAAAGTCTGCAGAAGTAATTTTTCCACATTCTCAGCACCGACTGTGATTCTACTACAAGGTTTCCTTCATTATCTCTACAGGTTTCTGTACGGGATTGTCTGCCCTGGCACGTTCTTTTTACCTAACAACTAACAGTCAATGGAAAAATTGTCGTGAGAAAACTTGTATGTCGTATTCGTATCTGGGATTTGCAGCCAACTTTTTCGGCTGGATATGCTTTATATAAAACGAAAACTTAAGAGAGTCGCACCAAGTCATCCCCTTTTGGTTTGCTACTCTTTTTCGGTTGCTACATATATCCATTAATGTATTAACAAGGCTTTACAAATTGTTTCCTCTTCTTTTTTCTAACAATGTGTATCTGAGACCAAAATGCTATTTAAGATATGTTTCTGGAGATATATCTTATTTGTTTCACACCCATCACCGCACGCAACGAACAGCTGTCAGGACACTAAAATAAAAATATGTAGGTATACACACCTACATTATGTAATTTTTTGTTGTTGCTTTGTTGTACGAAACGAAATATAATGTTAAATTGCATGTATTGCGTGATGCTACAAGTGACAGTTCACAATAAGATTTGACAGTTCACCGGGGGTTGGTCGTGTCATGAAATATTTACGGTATAATTTTAAAATTTGTTCGTTTCATCATACCGCATAGCGGTTTGATACGAAAAGTTTTTATTTTGTATTCCATTAAATCCGCAGTTAGTGTCATGCGGAAATACAGCACACGTTCGAATTGTTCACAAATCAATGTGCATAACTTTGCATTTCGGGTTAATTACCAAAGGGAATTTAAAATCGCCGACAGGGATTGACAAGCAATATTGCCAACTGTTTGCATATAATGACATTTTTTGGAGTGAAGTGTAGAAACCACATGTCCTCAAATTTAAAATCGAAATGAATACAAAATCAGTTTAAAAAAAAATTTAACCATCCATCACTTGATTTACTGATTCAATGGCTCTGTTCAGTAGAACTCATATTATATTCATGAAGTAAACGTATAAAAACAACTTTTGTCCACAACCAAGAAGGAGATAAAGTTTGGGAAACGAAACAGTGTAAATTGATATTTTAACTTTGCCTCAAGTTATTTAAAAATAAATCATTAAAGACTAACAAATTCCTAGTGAAATAAACACTGCCATACGTAAATATGGCTACCCTAACCTAATTTCAAACTTACCGATTTCTCTTTGGCATAGCATTTGCATATCTTTTCCTCGAATGCGATAATGTCTTAATTCGTTGTGTGAACTGATTACAGCATTCCCAAAGGTGTCTATTTTTTGTGACGATTTTTTTTCTGCTTTACTTATTCGCTTAGATATCCACGGTGCGGGAACATTGTATAACTGCAAATTGTATCTACTCGTACAAATAGAAGTATTCGTCTCTAAATAAATAAGCAATTTTCTGTGCACACTTCATAGCCTGTGATTTAAGTTCAAAAAAAAGCACACGAAACAATCAGTCAACATTTTAGTCAAACAAGTTTTTTTACCACCACAAGCTCCGATGCGACTTTTACGCAAACAAAAAGGCACACTCAACAATGTCTCCATCCTTGCCCGTGAACCAAAAGGAGCGGAAAAAGTAGCCGCACTTAAATACTAATTCTAATAAAAATAAATAATAAGAAAAAAAAAAAAACCAAGGATACAGTGTCCCTGTGCTTATCTGTTATCCTATCCCATCACATTACATCCCAACGAAACATTCAGCTTTCCGAGGGAAGAATAGGAATTGCCGACGTAAATTTTTTACCACGCTCATGTGTGAGTTTGTGTGTGTTAGCTTTTTTTTATATATATTTTGGGGATATCATCAATTTTCCTTGAGGGTTTACAAACGTAAAAAAGGAAATATGTTATGGATGCGGTACAAGAGGCAAGCAGCCAGCCGCAAACGCGCTCAACATATTTCTTATATCGCACAGCACACATGTCATTGCGGCCGGGAGGGATAACAAAGTAAATTCCCAGGAATCATCTCAATATATCCGGGAGAATCAAAAATATCCAATGAGTCGTGCCTGACGGAATTTTGATCGGTCGTTCAATTGTACCTACACGAAGATGAACAGCGAATACAGGAGGCGTGTGTTGTGTAGGAAGCCTACGAGTATGTGTGTATGTAAGTACTTCAATTTCAAAAGATTTAGGGGTTTGGATACTTTTTGATTTTTTTTCTACTAGCTTGGCTGTAAATTATAAATGTACCTTTGGGCGGTGTACATACTTTACGCTATATAGGCTGATTGATATACATGTGTCCTTACGGACGAATTTATAGTCTGGTTGAATTTGGCACTTATGAAAAGTGTGGACGTTTGCAGATACATACTCGTAAGTAGTCATTTTTGGAAGCTCTTGCATTGGTTTAGATAGCCACATACGATTTCTTGGCTTTAGCCCAAATTATGCTATACTTATGCCGCGTGTCGAGTAAAAGCGTTTGTGGGTATCCTGTCAGAAGAAGGTAGTAAGCATCTATTTGAAAGTTCTGTTATCCTAAAAGGTTCAAGCGTCAGTAGAAAACTTGACTTGAATTTGGCCACACCAAAAGGGTATAGTGTTAAAGTTCGTGCACATTTTTTATCTATTGAGATCGATATAAGTATACGAGTTCTACATATGTAGATATATGGATAAGATAATTCTAATTCTGGGCCATATTCCTACCTATCAATATTAAAGTTGCATTTATCAAGAAAGTCGTAGTCATGTTGAGCTTGTTTGCGTTCAATGAAAATTATGTTTGAAAGAAAATCGGTCAGGAACAGCTTTCTTTAACTGTGATGGTTTTCCTGACATTTCAAGAATTCTAAAAACTTTGCTTCATAGATTTATAACGTCTTATTCAATTGCACAATCATTTTCTTCGAAACAATAATACAGAACCGTTTTTATTATTTGCTGGTCATCGAGTAATCCTAGATGTTTGGGTTTTGTATATACCTACCTTATGCGAGCATGCAGGATCTGGCTGCTAAATAAATGGTGGCGCCCTAGCTATGTGCAGCTTTTTTGGTTCGTTGTTACATTTGAAACTCTGCTAAAAGTCAGATATTCGGTGAAAATCGATCCCATAGGACGATCGCAAAGTTCTCAGCTAAACAATTGATTGCATATTTAATTGTTTTTATGCATAATCTTTACTTGGCTTTTGAAATGCTAGTATAGTTTCCCGTCTCCTGTGCATCACTACATTTATGATGTGATGTGTAACAAATCCCCTGAGATTATTGTTTATATTGCAAATAATTGTTTACATTTCAGCTATAAATTTACTACTTTTGTGCACACTCTTTCTGCCATGTGATACCAACTACCCCTGCCATACATTTGTAACATTCTTCTCGACTTCATGTGATAATAATCATTCAATAAATGACTTCACCCCATATCGTCGCTCTAACCACTTCTCACTGGCAAGGTAATTGCGGTATTACCATCTCGAGATGTCAAACACCTTGCCACTGCATAACCAATTTTTCTATTGAAACCGTTTGCTTCAAGGCATTCTCTGTTTTATTATTTATCCGCCCGTCTATTTCCGAATGCATTCGCAATGAAAACATCGACAACGTACCGAAATCGAATTTGAAAACAAGTCAAGTCAAGACTAGAGAGACGAACACAAAACAAAAGGGGGACAAATTAGAACAACATTTCTCCCGAGTCCTGTCAAGGTTCTCGAGAGGTTGCAGAGCAAAACAACCGAAAACTCCTGACATATAATTTATTTTCTTTCATTCTGTTCGCCGAAAAGATGAAATTCGCTCGAAGCTCGAGTACACAAAACACGAGTATGAGCGAAAAAAAAAGGCAAAAAGGGCAAGAAGGAAACACTTCTCCAGTGTGGATGTGGAGTAGTGGCTTGGCTTTGCCGGTTACCTGACTGATTCGGTTGAAGAAGATGGTGGTGGAGGTGGTGGTGGTTTTCTCCAAACAAAGATGAAACAGGGAATTGGGAATTTGTTGAATGCCAATCGTTCATCGTGTTGGCAACTGGAAGGAATTTTCTCCGATTCAATGGCAAATGAGATTGATCAGTCGAACGATGGAACAGTTGAATAGTGTTCGGAACTCATGGTGTCGAATATATGGTCGATAGTTTTTCCTGGCAGGTGGAGAGAAAGACTTGTGCAATGTAAGGGTAACTTATTTAAGATTGATGGTTATTGCAGCTTGTGTTTTGGAAATCGAGAATGTGTGACATCCTTTGAAAAATTGTTATCGAATAACATGGACAAGGTAGAGTCGAATGGAATTAAAGCGAATGTGTTTTCTTTTTTCTTTCTTTAAGTTTGTTGTACTGTAGTGAGTTTGTCTGCCATTAATTTGCATCAAATGATTTATTTGGATGAGATGATATATAAAGAATCGTGATTTCGGCAAAGATTTGTCAAACTCTACCAACTGGGTGGTAATCTGTGCTGTCGAAAACGACTCTTGTGTCATCTTGTTGTAAAACCTATACTATTCCATAAATGGTCAACTTTCATCAGCGATTCGCTGTATACACTGTCAATTAAAAGAGGAATATAATGAATGACTAATTGATTGACAGTGGGTGGCATAAGTATTTTGACAAAACTAAAGTTAATTCTGCTCATAATTTAAAACTTACTTCATGTAAATTTTGGCATCAATGGAAAGGTCATTTAAATTCCGTTTGAATGATACAAAACTTTCCTTAACCCATTAAGTACCCATTTAAAAATTATAGAATTTAGAATTTTTGTCAAGGTCTACTTTTTTGACTTTTTTTCCTCGGTATAAAAAAAATGTTTTGATGCAAAAAGTTTCTCCAAACAATTCTAATAGTGACTGTAAAATTTTTTTTTCAAAAATCTCTTCGCTAATATTTTTTGAAAATTGCTAAAAATGACTATTTTAGTCACTTTTTCCTCCTTTTCATACAAAATTTTTCTGAGATCATCCCAATCAAAAAATCATAAAAAATATTAGTGAAGAGATTTTTGAAAAATTTTTTTGCAGTCACTATTAGAATCGTTTGAAGAAACTTTTTGCATCAAAATATTTTTTTTTTTTTACACTATCGTGATTTCAACAGACAGAGAGACACATTGGTCCAATATAGTTTTGTATGGGAGGTACCAGATCTACTTGACCGACATAGCCCATTTTCAATACCAACCTGACGACGGTAACAAGAAGTCTTTTCACAAAATTTCATGCACCATTGGTACCATGGCCACAAGACTGGGCATTAACTCACCAGACTACTGCAGGAGCTGTCAAGACACAGAAGAAACGGAGACCATCAAGCACCTGCTCTGCGAATGCCCAAACCTTCAAACAAGTCGACTCCGATACATGGGAGACAGACTTTTCGGAGACCTAGAGGACATAGTGCACAACCAGGTTTGTCAAAAGTACGGAGTAGACCAACCCCGTAAAGGAACAACTCCAAGAAACCAGGTAAAGTGTTTATGCATGTTTTTTGTGTTGTCCAATAAAATGAAAATTTGTATCCACGACCAAAAACCAAGGGATCGCAATGGACCAAAAGGCCCCCGTGGTAGCACAGCACTTTTAAGGCTGTGCACTTCCCTTAAACCTAACCTAACCTAGGTCGATTAATTTGGACGCTATCGTGTTTTCAATACACAGATAGACAAACAGACCGGCGGACATGGCTAAATCGATTCAGAATGTGATTCTGATTCAGAATATTTATATACTTTATGGGGTCTCCGGTGACTCCTTCTTGGCGTTACAAACGTAATGACAAAGTGAATATAATCTCCTGTGGAGAATATAAAAATATAAAAGGTGGCACGCAACTGCTGTTCGCGGAATTTAAGTTTTAGCTACATTGTTCTTGCGCCTACGAATACTTAAACAGGATACTGTCGCTATGAGGGCCGCTTATGAATTTCCTACAGATATTCTTCTCTGTGTAGTGTCTGCGCCATGTATAAAATCAGAAAAAAAAAAATTGTTTACGAAAAAATGTCACTCTTAAAGGGTTGTCCGCTTGGCTTAGGAATCCTACCACATCCATTCCAAGATTGGTGACATTTTATGTCTTTTCTTAACAATTTATGTAATCCAATGGGGATTGTGCATTAAACTGACTGAAAAGCTTTCATTCCCAATGGTAGATACTGTTTTTCCTACTTTAGTAATTGCCTTTAGGGTATGACATCATCCTTCCGTTTCCATACCATAGCCCAAGTGTGACAATTTTCCATTGCACTTACCTAAAACAATACAGTGTTGAGCGAATTGTATGACCGGAAAACTGTGCGCCTACAAATTAAAAAAAAAAACCTTCCTTACCTCTCCTATGCCTTCACGCCATTCCACATTGTTCCAAGAAGAAGAACATAAAATTTGCATATTCAAGTTTCCTTCGTTCCATATTATTCGCACACTTAGTTGTCAGAATCACCCGGTTAACTGCATGCTTGAAGTATTCCAGGATACAAATTACAACCACAAAAAAGGAAACGCCAAGGCCGACGCCACCATTCGTAAAAGTAATACCATCCCACCATTGCTTTTGCATTCCCACCAGATCCACTGTCGCAAAATGCAATCCCCTAGTGCACTCAACTGAGCCGAAAGAACGAGAGACAGAGGGAGAAGCAACACAAGCCATTTTCCTAAACTAAGAATGCACATCCTTGCCTACTCTAAAAGCGAGGAATAAAAATAAAAAGTCGGTCGTTACTGTGATGCAACTTGGAGTCTGCCATCCTTTCGTGTGGCTTAAGTAAACAATTAATTTCGAAGAAAACGTTTCGCCCTCCCACACGCCTTGTGCAAAATTGAATGAAATGCAAAAATACTTTAATTTTTCCATTACCCCTCTTGCCTTTGGCGCAACCTTCTTAAAATTATCCTTATCCTTAAACTACGCAATAATGTCTGCAAACAAATATAATTTATCATGTGCACATCTAGCTTTGGCTCCTTGATTTGATCGTCATGGAGAAATGAAGTGAGAGCAATCTATTTGCAAGGTGGATTCTTTTTGCAGGATTAAAAAAGGTTTCAACCAAGGATCAAGGAAATTGGAAACAGAAACGGATATAAAAAAGACAACCGCAAGAATATAACGTTCAAAGGAATTGACGACAGTAAAGGAAAGGAGGATTAGACATTACTTTGTATTCACTGCAGGGCAAACGGGAAAAAAAACACCATCCTGGCGCCTGGCCCTTCTTCGATTGACAAAGACTTCAAATGAAAAAGCAGCAATCCGCGAACGTAGAGTAATCCCGCATTCCATTACAAATTGAAGTCCGTTTATACCTTTTTTCTTCTTTGTTTGTACTTAGGCCTATATATCCTTGGACTGCATCTCATTTTCTTTGGGTATCCTTTTCCGTTTATTGCCATGTCTTCGACTAATTTTGCATTTTCCTTTGACTTAACATTTTGTAAATAAAAGCAAGTCGCTCTCGTTTCCCCATCTTTACGTGTTATTAATTTTAGTATGCTAACAAAAAATTACTTTGTGCTCCTGCAAACAAAAGAGACGCAAAGGGAACGGAGCCGGAGCCTTTATAATTTCACATAATTTATGTATCTCGATGGCTACTTCTGGATGTGTTGCTTTGTGTGTACAGTACATCCACATTTTTTTATTTTTTATTTTATATTAATGGAAAAAGATGAAAGAAAGATATGAAAAAAAAGAAGAGCCGAAATCAATACGAGAGTTAGGTCTTCAGAGAGTGTAAACAGTTTTGTAATGATGGTAGTTATATGCTAATGCCAGACAACTTTTAGGGCTCAACAAGCTAAATATATAGGCGGCGCATGTATCTAACTCTTGCTTGAGCTTCCAGAATTTGCATTTGATGGGCATTTGGTTGCAGTGCCATGAACTTTCTTTACAAAACGATCTCCAGTTGGTGCATTATTTGGATCGCATTTCTGTTGCACACTGATCCGGCTCCACTTTGGATGTATAACTTTTCAATATTTCAAGTTCGTACCGGAAAAATATAATAATTTTGTCTGTAAGTTGTCTAACTCATAAGAGCTGTCAGTGTCAAAATAACATAATGATTCAAAAAGAAACCAAAAGATATCCCATCCTTTTTTTGTGGTTCAAGTGAATTTCTGTAGGTGACCACATTTTGCACAAATTCAACCAGGTACTAGCAGAGAATTTGACTTAGGTACGTCTCGTCTTTCGATCTTGTATGTATGTATGTATGTATGTATTGAAGCTAAGCTCTGGTCCTCCGGGTATCGTAGAATAGCGCCAATGCAAATGGACAAACTAAACCCTTAAATAAGCTGATTGAATAATTACAGAGACGTAAATATTCAAGGTTCTTACATATTACCGTTTGAACTGAGTTTATGAACTTTCTCCTGAGGGATCTTATCAAAGTAGAGCTGGATCTTTGACGATGTCATTATACCTGGTGGCACCCAGGACCCAGGTGTAACCCAATTGTCGTGGATCTGATTCCCAGTGTGTTGGCGAAATACTCTTGAAGCCGAGACGTCCGCGAACCGATGTGACCTGTTCCTGGTAAATGGCATGCGCTTTGCGCGAGCACTTGCATGTTTGACACGTTTTTTCATTCGCACTCGAACACCGCAGTATATTTGTTGACTTCTTCCTTTGAATCGCCATGTGACGTTCCCGTGTGGGAAACATCGGTGTCTTGCGAATGACAATCTGTTGAACTTCGAGCTCGTCCATGGCTTTCTTCAGATTTAAACAATTATTCAACCGATAACGTTCCAAGTGTTCCATTACACCGGCACTTATTATTATCCTCAAGCAAATGCATTTTTCGCTTTAAATTATTTTTTCGAAATTTGTTTATTTATTTATTTATTGACGTACACTTTCGAAGGCTACTCCGCTTGAACCCAAAAATCAAAACTCTACGTCTTGTCTTTCGATCTTATGTCTAAAATCAGCGAGCATTCGATAGGCTTGCTGAAGCCGAGGTGAAGTTAAACCTGAACGAATGAGAATGAATGGTCTGGTCGTATGTAACATGCCTGTTCAATGCACCTGGAAAAATTCCAAAATTTCAGAGTATTTTTTCGATCAATGAAAGGAACATACTGAGTTTTCTTGATGTAGACTTTGTCGGGCTAGGTCAATTTTGCAATATCTAGGTAAATTTCCAGACGGCGAGGTCAATCCGTTATCTAGGAGCGAACTTGGTATAGCAGCTTCTTTAATTCGGTATTTGTTTCAACTCTTACCTATGGTCGACAGACTGGGTTATGATATAATCAGATCTTTGATGTATTGCCGGAGTAACTCAAAGAGATCATGCAGAAGCTAGAATACCAGGTATGAAGCATCTCCCTGGTGCATCATACATCTGCTATTCTTCTGATCGGTTTGGTTAACATTGAATATGATTATATGAGATAACATACGGCCATTGAATGTCTCCCGCAAAAGAGCCATTGTTTCGTTAGCTGTGTGGCAAGTGGCACCGTCCTGTTGAAACCATATATCGTCCACATCCATATCTTCCAATTCGGGCCATAAAAAGTTCGTTATCATCTCACGATAGCGAACACCACGACGTGTTAAGGTGGACGGCTCTTCAGCCACATCATCGGGAACAGCAGCAATATTTTCTGCATGCACTGGTGTTTTCACATCTCCTACAGACCCGGTTTGCTCAAATTTTTGCACGATTTTTTCGATTGTACGAACATTTGGACGATTAAATTGACCGAAAAAATCACGAAGTGCACGATATGCATTTTGGTTTGAACGCCCATTTTCATAATAAGCCGGAATAACTTTAACGCGTTGCTCGATTGTGTATCTTTCCATGGTTCAAATTGAGTTAGTTTGAAATTGAGAAATGTCAAATGAAATGCAGAAACAACTTGACGTTTAGGTGCGTGGTTCACATTCAACATCGGCCCTTAAAATTGAATCACCCTTTAGAAGATAACCGATAAAGGTGTGCCTTCAAGTTGCATTAAATAGGTACGTATGCCAAAAGATGCTGTAATTGTTGATACAGTTGTCAACGACCTTTACCTGTTTATTTGAGATGCAGTAAAATCCATTTTCAAATATACTTTACGTTAACCAATTTCTATGCACACTTCCCTAAGTATATCCACACATATCCTTCCGAACTTTTTGTCCTCCACTTCAGACTGTTTCAATACTATTAAAATTAATGCTCTAAATCTCATATTATATCGACTCGAGTCGAAACCAACTCTCATGACACGACAGAATCAGAGATACACAATTATAATACACATGCCAGTGTCAGAAATCTAGTATGCATACTTATGGGGCATCTCTCGAGAATGAAATTTGATAATTATAAGACCACACATACACACTCGACTGAGAATCAAATTCTCAATTTGGCAATCGAGTCGTTGGCAAGCCATCCGCACCACACCATACCATCGCCATACTATTCAGCAGTGGCACTGGCAAGACGGCTTCAGCTTCACATCTCCGAGCCAATTCAAGTATCCGATTAATGGAGCATTTAACTGAAATTTTAGTAGCACTTCATATCTGCTACCAATTACAACCACTCCTGCGCTATTTATATGAGTACGCGCTATCGTCTGCTATTGAATGTAATGTGTTTTGCTTAATGGATTCGGTATATAGCGGCAAACATGGTATTTTCAAATCATCATCATTGAGTTTGAAGTGAAAGCCAAATATAATGAAATCTATAAAAAAATGTCCATCCATACGGTATGGCATGGAGAATACGATGAGGAATCACGGCTAAAAGCTAAAAGCATCATTCATTCGCTTAAGCATGAGCACTTAAGGGGATATAAACGAACAACGTTGACGAAGAAGAAGAAGAAGAGCAGGATGACGAATATTTTATTCGTATAATAGCACACCAGGTATATTACATAAGGCACTTTGGTTCTTTATTTTCCTTACTTTTGCGGATACTATCTACCTACATTCTAAAGCAGATTTTCATAGCGTCTATGGCTACGTCACCCACCGCCTGAAAGGGGGTAGAGCTTGGCCGGAACACACGAAACGAGAATATTTCATATTTTTCCTTTCGTTTAGAAACATTTCTAGACGGGTTTTATTTCCTTTTTCTTTTTGTATTTTTATTCGAATTGAAGAATAAAATATGAAGCTGTAGGTATAGTGGTTATGGACGGGGGTTAGGTTGAGAAATGCTCCATCTATATCAGAAAGCTATCTGTTCGCAGTTCGTTTGGTGGGATTTTCTTTCAAGGATTTATATGATGGGATTGGTATCTTACTTATTTGTGTATAAATTATGTAGTATGTAGGGCTGTGCGATTACGTGAAACGAATATTTTTAAAATTTTCAATTGAATGATCTATTCCTAAGGCAACGTTGCCACTTACGCAATATTGAGCTGCTTGGTATTGACCGGCAGATATGTAGTGGCCAATATTTTGCTGGTATGACACTAACTAAGATCATGAGAGTGCGGTAGGAAGGAGTGAAAAAATGGCCAAGATACAAGTACTTCTCTGACTTTCTTGTAAACAGAATACATATACTTTGGCTTGGTTGCATTCACCATTGAGCTGGGGCCAGATTATGTAAAATAAAAACGATCGGACGATATCGTTTCGACAATAGCTGTCTCTATTGCCACAGATATGATAGAGACAGGTTTAGTGAAAACGATAGCGTTTTTCGTTTTGTATTTTACAGAATCCCACCCCTTCTGAAGCAGAGTTCTCCATCAACGCAATTATGAACAGTCCGAATTTTTCCAAAATCCGCTGTAGTTTGAATATTGGAAGGTGGTAGTCTTTCCTGGTCTAAAATGGAATTGATAAGGACTTGTCAGGTTGCTGCCAATTGGGCTTAGTTTGTGCTGTATAAAGATTACACTTATGTCGTTTTTGATTGGTCATCCAGAACCATCCGGAAGCAATCCGAACGCTTCTGAAAGCGTTCGATTGGCACTCAACTGACAGTTCTTCTCCTGAAAAGAAGAGAATGTTGCTTCTGGATTTGAATTCAGAATCGAAACCAGAAGCCCTAATACATTCACACACTATAAACGTCAAAATGGTTTAATGGAATTTTTTTTTGTTTCGCATTTGATAGTTTTGCATTCTTTCCGTCAAACAGAGCGCGTTTCACCGCCGCGTTCCACCTCCCTGTCATACAGAGCGCGTTTTCACAGCGTTCAAACGTGGCGGTGAAACGCGCCTTTGTGAAAAATTACAGACTATTTGTCTGACGCGGAGCGTTGAGAGCCATTTGTGAAGTGCCAAATAGTGATATGGGTAATAAAATGTATTAAAACTGTTTTAAAGGGTGAGATATGGAAGATAATTGCAAAAAATTGCTTTTTTTTATTTATGTCGTGCACTCGTGCACCAAATTAATTTTTTTTTCCAAAAATTCGTAGCACGGCAAATAAATTCAATAATTCGTCATCTGAGCTGCTTGACATGTTGAGCGAATTTGATGATAGCTATCTGTTTGACGTCGCCTAACGCGGCGTTGAGACCGTCGCGCTAAAATAATCTTAACGCATCGTAAAATAATCTAACCGCGGCGTTAATATCGCCTTCTGTTTGACGAAACCTTAAAATGGATATTCCGATGGAGTTTTGTAATTCAATGATGATGATGATGCAATTGCGCTTGATTTTCACAAATACAATGGCACAAACTGCAAACTCAAATAAAATCCAACAAGCAGATTGACATCCCGATTCGGAGTGTTCTTCCGGATGATTCTGGATGACCAACCGAAAACGACTTTATACTCTATGGACAACCATCTGTTTTAGTATAAGTGGCTCAACAGTAAGCCTATTGCGAGCTTGATAATACGAACAAGCTAGTGTATTAAAGTCCGATTATTATGATCAGACATTGACTTCTGTTCGCGACATATCACTTCGTAAGCCCGGCGTTGGTTCGAGCCCCGGCGGGGAACAGCAATACTCTGTCACCGACCATAAGAGAAACGAATAATATCAGAGTTTCTCCACCACTACACCAAAAAAAGGGTTTCTGTTTGGTAGTACAATGGACCGAGATTCGTCTGAGTGCTCCAGGATTTGGAATCCCCTTTAAAAAAAAAAAAAAAAAAAAACCCAAAGGTCTGTGTCTCTCGGTGTGGCTAGTCATTAAATGGCCTCTCTAGCGGCATATATACCAGGGGTATCGTAATCCGTTTTTGAAAGAGTCAATGCTTCAGACATCCATAGAGTAGGACTGTCATTATAAAGGCCTTATAAAGAGTATCCTAAGATGGTCCGGAAAAAGCCTTACTACAAAGTTGCCTATACTCAGCCGCGAAGTTTGATTTTTAATAAGATTTTCATATTCGAAAACGAGAAGCAATAATTCAACACTTTGGACATTCATTGACTTGGTACGTTTTCTATACCTATGCAAGTTTATTTGACGACCCCTAGTAAGATTACCAATCACATTCAACGAAAGACAATCATCCTCAAAATGGCCATTATGTGTCTTCAAACAATGGCACTTCATTGCGGAAATCTTGCGGCACTCTACGAGACAAAACATACTCGCCGCACCTGTTTTTATTCACACAGTACAATAATGAATTTTATGTCACTCCATATAGCCGCACTTCATTCATAATTTACCAAACATGAACGTTTGCACACAATCCAGGACGATGAATATTATATGAAGCTAGGTAGGCACCATATGGACTCTCCCCCCTACCCCTACGCATTCTGATTCCAGTACATACATAGTGTGGGTGGAAACGAATCGTTTAGTCCATAATATTCCGCGGAGCTCGAGGGCACATATCGATTGGCGAAGCGCTTAGCGATTATGCTGATTCAAGGCTTTGCTCTCGCATTCAATAATACCAGAAAGTGGGCAATAAATCGACTCCGTGTGTCAATGCCAAGGCCGCCAAAGATCCAGCTTGGCAAGCCACAAAGGCGTGGGCGTTCAGTAATTCGCTTCAACTCACAAAAGCGACTTCGCACAGCAGCCGATGGAAAATAGACCTTTCTATATACTTAAATAAATTCATTGAGGAATTCCACTCTAAGCGAATCCCATTCCCATTATGGTGATAGACACACACACATATGCCCATGATCCTGGGATACATACGCCACATACGAGTATCCTAAGCCTAACCCAGATTTGCTCCATTATTCTTTTTACCGCAGACATACGGAGAACAGAAAATAGATATAAAACCAATCAACTATTCGCAGTATTTCCAATACGACTGATTAGAGTACGGAAGCCTACTCTAACCCTGGTGGCTCCACGCACTAACTGATTAATGTATTCGATTTGATTAAATGCAAGGATTTCAGCAGCGGATCGAATTCGAATGAGATTCTATAGCATTAGAGCTACCCGCTGATGACACAAAGGCGTTGCTTCGCCGAGCACATTGAGATAAAAGAAGGGCTCTTGGTACGCTTACGACCCAACCTGCAATAAAGAACCTCCGAGAAAGCCGGAAGAAAAGAATTCACATAATTCAGGCAAATTGAAACAATCCAACGGGGAGAGCGAAGTCGACATTGTGTCACCCGCACCGCACTCTGCATGTGGGAATCACGTTCTCCTTTTAGGTCCTTGGCGATTTCGTCTCTCTTCCGTGGTTAGCAGGCCGAAGGCACACACATAGCCCAACGTATAACTAAGGGTAAAACGTAATTCGGCGTATAATTAAAAACGTTCAATCTTTGCGTCAGATGACTTTTCACCCCTCATCACCTTACATCTTCGTTTCGCTATGCTTGTGTCTGTTCGGTGTTCGCATTGTTCGGAAGTGCGGAGTTCTCGTGTAATTACACAAGATCCACGGGGTAGGACGTGGTTTTCCGTTTTTGAGGCAGTGCTACCTTCAGAAGAATTACAACTGAGCAAACAGTCTTTTTAATAGCTACATCCTGCCACCACCACCGCACCGTCGTGAATGCGCGCCTTAAGACAGAAATGAGTTGGAAATGAGATATTCCCCGAACAAGGCCTCCGGCGTGGTACCGGAAAAGCCGGTATACCAACAAGCACGCAACAACAAGATGGAGGGATGCGCCACTAAGAGACGATGTATTTTGGGTCTAAGGGTTTCTAATTCGTCAGCAAACTGATGCTGCTGCTGCTGTTGCTGTTGCTGCTGCTCCACTCTAAGTAGGCAGCCAGCAAGGTCGGTTGGCAGAAAAATGAAAGCGTATCAAGAAGCGAAGTCTAAAGGAATTTCAAAAGTGATTCATCATGAAGGGTAATGTTAGGTTATAGAGGGTGTTAGTTAGCTGGAGTGTTTACGTTGACGTCCTTTTCTGTGCTCCGAGGCATTTTTACTTTGTTCAAGAGGGTTTCAAATAAAAACGGAATGAGAAGGACTTGTACAATCTGGATTGGATTCAGCTGTAATTCAGCCTCATTACATAATTTATTTGCTGTTGATTGCGGTGTAAATGGCATCTGAGTGATGGGTTACGCGGGGATGTTAGACGATACACGCGTCGCCTAGCCTAGTCGCGTTGAAACCGATGGTATATTTAGTTACGGTTTGACGATCATCTGTCTGCTGACGCGTGGATGTGTCATTTGGTACTTAATCAATATTTCCCAGGGTTGATTTATTACATGGCTTTGGTTTTTCAACGAGCGAAGGATTAAAATTTAAATATTTATAGCATAGCACATCATAGACCCCCGCTATAAGGATTTTTAAAATTTATGACGAGCTGGATTAATTCGAAGGGAATTCTTGAAGTAATCTCCTACGTTTTCAGATGGTGATGTAGGGATGCTGCAAAAAGGGATATGATAATTATTCATGCTCAGTAAAGGCATGCGAAAGATGTGTACAGTTGGCACTCCAAGGAACTTGGAGAGTTTGGGATTTTACTAAATTTGAATTAATTTAGGTTTTTTTTTTTCTTGATTTTAAAAAGTACTGCAACGTAATGTAAAGCCACGAGATTAGTGTTTTCAATTGTAAATCTATCTGAGAAAAAGAAAAACGTGGGTTGTAAGGTGTATATGTTTTTGAAAAACCATAACATTTTTCCTCATCCTCTGCACCTAGAGAAATCGACTGTATGGGCAGACTTTTGATATCATGGTGGAACGATGCCCATTCAGCTTGAAGTTGGGGAAGTGATGCTTAGTGTAATATTTACCAATGTGTCTTGTAACCTTTATTTTTTAAGAAATTTCAAGTTGTTCAGAAACAAATATTTCTTTATTACTCATTTTTTACCTTAATTTGCTGCTTTGTTTATGAAATCCTTACAATTTTGTGTCTCCTTTTTTCAAACATATCTTTAATTTTTCTACTAACTTTAAGACCACTGGTTATTTCAAACCGATAGTGGGGTATCTCGAAGAAAGAAATGCGCAATTACGGCCGATTTTGAAATACTTAGATGTGTTCAAAACTGGTGAATACATACAAACAACAAACTTACGATTCCATTTATATCTACATATCATAGCTTAACCTCTAAAGCAGCAGTTCCTAATCTTTTTTGGTCGCGGAGCACTTTTCAGGAAATAAATGCCTCGCGGAGCACTTCGTTGTCCGTATTCCATTTTTCACAGTCGCAGTTATGGAAAAGGCAGTAACTATTTTCCGATTTTTTTTTTTTAATTTTATTAAATTGAAGAAATAAGTAAAATGTATGTATGACCTTTATAAATCGTTTGGTTGTAGTGGGCTTTAGGTCCAAAATTAAACAGTCTTTTTTGTTCACTGCATTTTGGCCTTGTCTATGGACATCATCATGCAAATATAAATCCACTTCTTCACCTGATAATCGGCCCTAGCGAGGTATCCGTCGGATCGGAGAATTCTCCGCAACGCATACTCCGTCCTAGACTCAAATTACATTCGAGGTATCCGCATTCGGAAAGAATAATTAAAATGCGGCGACGCATTATTTGACATGATGTTGTTTCGTGGTACATCGGGGTTTTCCTATTTAATTATTTTTTTTTTTCGTTTGTTTTTGCCCTGGAAACACAAATGTAAGCAACAAATACAACCAATTACTTTGCTAAAATGTTTTTTTCTTTATTTTTTTCATTTATCAACACTTCACTGCAAATCGTAAACAAATTCCGCAACAAATTCCTGTCGGAGCATATCGGAAGAAAATTAGTATGAATCTGTCAAAAATATCAGTAAAAACGCACTTGATCGCACTGAAACGCAATATGCCAGTGTGCTTTGCATATTTGTCGGAACAAAGTTCCGAAAAGCTGTTCCGAAGTATACCTCGAAGCAAAAATCCTCCGATTCGATGAAATCGGAGAATTTTCCGTTCTGACGGATACCTTGCTAGGGCCGAATGTCCATAGACATGGACGACTTTAGTGAACAAAATAAATTGTTTCATATACTAATAAGTAGTTTAAACAAAAAAATAAAAAAAAACGTAATTTATGTTAACCTAAAAAAATTAATTCATAAATATGTACCTACATAAAAATGTGGTATTTAAATACGTATGTCATAGTTCCAAATGTTTTATTTTAGTGAGAAATACCGTGGTGACCACCGAACTAGAAACGATGTCTTATTAGCTACTAGCAATGCCCGCGGCTCCGCCCGCCCGTTTCATCTCTTTTAAATAAAACTAAATTTATATGACTTATCATTGTACGTACGTGTGTTTATATATTGTATTCTTATTTAGTTTACAAAATATTTTAACGCAATGTTTTTGTGTAAACTATACACTTTATTTTTTTTAGTGGGAGCGAGTATAAACAAATTACCACTGCAGCTCACACGCGACCATGCAACCTATAGCTGTCCATGTGAAAAACATGGCTGTCGGACGTAAACTCCAGCAATAGCCGAGTAGGTCCAAAGATAACCCCTATACCTCCGTTTCCCCTTCCACCATCTTTTCCCTAAGTAATAACTTATATTGGATCCGAAAAATTTAGCCAGTACAATGTTGTAAGAAGTTTTAGTTTAGAATCGGCCAATAGTTCCAGAGTTAGTCCCTACCACCGCTTTACCTAATATGCCTCCCCCGTCCCAACTTATTCCTTACGTAACCTGTACTGATCCGAACGGTGTCACCATGACAACGGTAAAATAACTTTTAAAACCGGCCTATTAGTTCGAGAGATACCCTTTTCCACCCCCCTTTATTTTCACTCCTATACCACTACACTAAAACCTAAACGGGCATCAAATCTATATATGAAAGAAATGAAATACAACATCGTACCAATAGTTTAAAAAACTAATAGAATATGGCTTACATTATACTAACACCCTCACGGGATAAACATTGAAAACAGGTTAATTGTATGTTTTGCATTGTGGTATTATTTTATTTTTTATTGTGATTAGAAATTAACCCCCATGCAAAATTTCAAAGACCTAAGTCAATGGACATAATATTTCACATAAATGAAAACTCGTCAGAGGTATAACGCGATCATATCGTTATATGTAGGTACTTTCCATAGCTGCAGATCTCATATTATGTATATACATATGTACAATTGTGCATAGCTACATAGGTACTTACGCATCACAAACTCCTTATAGCTATGTACGTAGTTTGTTTTATGCATATCCATTCCCTACATCAAATTCAACTACGCATTTCATGAGCATTTATAATTATGCATTCTGAATGCCCGTCGTGCGAGTAATCATTCTATTTTTAGAACGCAAATCAAAACTACCCTTCCTAAGCACAACTGCAATCGATAAAGCGATTTTTTCGCACATGGCCAAAAAAGATCTAATTTCAATTTCCTATATCTCACCCTCTGGATGGAGCAGAAAAACGAATGTTAGCTCAAAATACTCGGTGAAATATTGCCTAACAATTAAGAGCATATCCTGAATTGACATAAATCCATTTATCAGTATAATGACAAGTTAAGCGTAGTAAGGTCGAAATAGAAAAGTTTGTTTGAAAAGTTTTTCAACCCTTATAGGACGAATTTTGAAAAACGATGAATGAGGCATGTAATAATTTTGACTTATCTATTAACATACAAACTTTTAAGTTCATACGGCTTACTGTTCGTGAGACCCCTCTTATTCCCCGCGACTCCTTTACTCCTGCGCAATTCTCACCCATCCTACGGACTAAGTTGGCCACACATCTATAAATCAGAAAAAGAATCATGAAAATCGGACCAATGGTTCTCGAGTTATGAAGAAACGAAGAGACGGACGTTGCATTTTATAAGTAGTATGGATATGGATGTTTGTATATCAAACAAAATATTTCTATTAGAAGTAGTCTCCTAAGGAAAAGTGGTTATAGTTATAGGTATAAATAAGTACTAAGATAAAATATTTTTAACATTTTAATAAATATTTAAATTTAGTACCTAGATATCAACAAAAAAAAAATAATTCAAAACACTTTTTAACTCATATACCAGTTGGACATAGAATAACAAAAACTTAAGGGTTGCAGTTTCCAAAACTTATAAAAAAGTCCAATATTTAGGCTTTATTTTTTAAAATGACAGTCAATCTTTTCTGAAAATACGGCATCTTAATGGTGGTAGATAAGATATAGTGTTCCAGACCTGCTTTATGTTTTCGAAAAGCTCTTCAGCACTTCTTGATTTTTTTGCTTTTAAAGGTTTTTCGTTTTCTATTCTTTGATTAAAGGACTTAAACTTGAATTCGTCACTCCAAAGAACTTTTTTCCAAAATTGCAATTATTTTTGTAAGTGACATATTTGATATTTTGCGGAATATGCATCCACAAAGATGTTGTTCTACTAACCGGCGACTAATGGCCCTGCCCGAGATTATTTGATGGATTTTAGGTTCAACAGTCTCGTTAAGTTTTATGGATATCAAAATTCGTCTTTCTTCAGAGAAGTGTTGCATCCAATCTCCCTTTCTTCTCTTTTTCTTCTTAGAAACTGGAATTGCGCATAAAACAAGCTTCATAGAACAACCAAATCTTTTTACTATCAACGCCATTGATTCGTTTCTATAGTTCTGTAGTTTGTATTGTGTAATAAATACACAAACTCGATTGCTGTCATTTTACAAAGTTGTAGAAGTACAAAATTAACTAGTTTGACGGAATTTTCATATTGTTTCCCATCTTTGAGCGGAGCACTTGGATATTCATGGCGGAGCACACTTTGGAAATTTCGGGAAACTCGGCTCTAAAGGACCATTCACATGGGACCGAACGAACGAACGAATTGATGAAATGCGAATAAACCACTTTTTATGCATTTATAAACAGAAAATTGCACATTTTACTACTCCAAGATGAGGATAATTAATTATTCCATCAACATTTATTAAGAAAACAAGTTTATTAACAGTTTAAATAACGAAATTTCGAAATCTAAATTTTTTGCCGCGAACGAAAACACCCTGGCGCGAATTGTCAGTCTATTCACAATCCACATCATTTAAATCGCGTTCCACAAAGTAGCGAATAAAAAATTCGTTCGAACTTAACCTTATTCCAAGAGGAGGATATCTTGGAATAATAAAATGTGGAATTTTCTGTTTATAAATGCATAAAAAGTGGTTTATTCGCATTTCATCAATTCGTTCGTTCGCTCCCATGTGAATGGTCCTTAAAGGTTTAAAATGTTACACCAAGTTGAAGCAAGTTGGATTTGCTTTCATAGTGGGCTTTAATTTTGCAAAGCAATACTATTTTCTCTTCTTACAATTTTTTGTCAGCAAAGCGAAATCATAATTACCGATTGAACTACGAGTACAAGCTTGGCCATCATTTTCCACTCATTCTGCATTTAGTGCTTCACTGCAACCAGGGATTATGGCTCATAGACAATGCCATTGGTAACCAACATTTGAATTTATCAATCCCAAACACCAATTGAGAATTTTCTCGCCCTTCCACGTCAATGTCGATATCATTCTATACCACAGACCATCTCTTCCGAACTTATCAATTTGCTTTTGTCGCAGCCAAAGGATGAAGGTTAAGTCCTGAAATCCGATTTGAATTTTTAATTTTTTTTTGCCCCTCTAGGTCGGTTATTATTTGTCCAAATGAAGAATGAAAACGCGCTCACTGAAAATTGTCATAGACGCATATACAATCTATTATACGTATTAGGAATATGACAGAGAAAACCTCATGGTGACAAAGCGTGTGTGTATAGTGTGATCCCGATTTGCAAACTTTCATTCAAAATCAAATAATATAAAGTGGAAAACATAGAACGGCTTGCTATCTATGGCAGGGGATCGTAGATATTCTTTGAATTTCTTTGGAAAGCTTTTATTAGGGGTGATCCAATGATATACGAAAACATATTCGACCTACAGACAGTGTAAGGTATAAGTTCAAACGAATATAACACGTTGAGGGATTTTATGGGGTTGTTCATGTTCAGCCCTACTAAACTCATGCACCAATTATAGGCACCTTCTTTAATGTCAAGGTCAAAGTTAAGGAGATAACGAGATTTGCTTGATACGAGTAAATTATTTCTCTGTGCTTCATCCTTGGAAACAATATGAATATACCCTATGAGACAAAGCGTACAAAGAAAATAATAAACGAATCTAATAAGCTGGTTATTGGAAGAGAAATATAATATTATAAGAAGCTTATGTACGTATACACTTTTTGTCTTTTTAGTGAGTGAAGATAGTTGGTGCGTAAATTGGTCAAGCTTAGTTTGACCTGCTTTTTGTTTGATTTGGGTTGGGAGACAAAAGGTTACTATCCTATAAAGGATTTGTAAAAGTCTGATTGAGTACCAACTTGTTTTGAGTACTAAAATCAGCGGTATGGATCAAGAATTTTTCGCGAGAATAATCAATTTCGTAGCACCTGTACCTACCTATTTGAAAAGTATTATACTACTGGTCGGCCCAAGTGGTTTTTCTGGTTAATCCACTGGAAGAACACAAATTGAGCCTTAAATTTTGTATGCAATGGAATCGTTGCCATAAGACAACCTTAAAGGTTTTTCTTTTGCAAAAAATACTTAAAAAAAAAATACCAAGTAACACTGGGTAATCTCAGCTTATATTTTATAATTTTTGACAAGTAAAGGGTCCGCCAAATAACTTTTTTTTTTTGAAAATGCTATAAAAAAAAACTACTAAATATTTTCTCAAATTTCTTTTTTTATTTGAAAGTACAATCCTTCCGGTTAATAATGGAAAATAATTTCATTCAAATGGCTGCCTCGGCTGGCCATGCAGTAGCCTACACGATCGGTCCAATTTTTAAGCACATTATCGATTGTGTGCATTTCACCAATGGCTTCACGAATATTGTCCGTTAAAGCGTCAATTGTCTGTGGCATGTCGGCGTAACACTTATCTTTTACGGCACCCCACAAATAATAGTCCAACGGTGTCAAATCGCAGCTTCGCGGTGGCCAAACGACATCAGCTCTGCGGCTGATAATGCGATCTTCAAAAACAGGGCGCAAAACATCGAGTGTAGCTTCGGCGGAGTGGCACGTAGCGCCGTCCTGTTGAAACCAAATGTTGCCAATATCCTCCTCTTCAATTTTTGTGAACAAAAATTCGTTCAACATGGCCCGATAACGATCGCCATTGACTGTAACGGCCACTCCTTGCTCATTTTCGAAGAAAAATGGCCCAATTATGCCTCTGGACCAAAATCCGCACCAAACAATGACTCGTTTTGGGTATATCGGCTTTTCAATGTATGCGTGCGGGTTTTCTGTGCCCTAAATGCGACAATTTTGCTTGTTTAAATACCCGCCAAGATCAAAATGAGCTTCATCTAAAAAGATGATTTTTTGGCAAAATCGGCATCTTCTCTAAGTCGATTTTCGCACACATTCTGCAACATTACCATGATTTTTAAAGTAATGTCGCAATATTTCCCAGCGTTGTTCAAGCGTATACACAACCATATTCGTTCAGCGGAAGGATAAAACTAATTACCTGTCAAATCAGACATGAGCCAAGTGTTATCATTCGCGAAATAAGCACTAGTTGAAAAAAAAAAAACGTTAGATGGCGAACCCTTTGTTATGAGTACATATGTACACTTCAAACAACGTCAAATGTTAATATTGACTTTCTTTAAAGCGTTTAAAGTGATACCGGCACTACTGCTGCATATCCATCACTGATATGCATCCGACAATTGATAGCTGGAAACCCAAAACCAAAACGCCTTTCTAATTGACCCTAAAACTTCTAATCAACTAAGAAAATATTCATAGCGGTAACTTAACTCACACTTCAGCTCACTTCATTGTTCAGACTGTCAAAAGGTACACACAACCATTGGTGTGCAGAGACGGTAATATTTCAGATTTCATTGCACTTTCCATCAACATCAGCAGCACATCCAGTTGCTTATTTAGGAGGAAACGTCTGGCAACCTCAAAACATGACTAAAATTTGCCATGACCACAAACCCACATCTACTCGTCTCCTTCCATCTCCAGTCACACATTGTTCCCGATTGTTTATTCAATATCCCCGAAAATGCAATTTGACAAACGTAATTCGAGTGCCGTCCTTCGTGCCCCCCATTTGCGTGCCCATCAGTAAATGCAAACACCTACTGTAGGCACATCCACAGCAGGACTCTGAACTTTGCCGCTAAGGATGTGTGCGTTTATGGTTTGGTCCCAAGACTCTCGCTTTGTGATGATGGGTTGTTGACGATGACGACAACTCTGATGGAAGAATCGATTTGATAAAATTAGCATTTGTGGGAACGGGTAAGGATCTTGGATCGAGTATGGATGGGAGGTGTTTGCGTTTAATGTTGTTGTACTCTATGGGGAGTTATTGGCAGATAATTTTATTGTTTATGTCGTGTGTGGGACATGGGCCGGGCATAGTGCAGTTTGGTTTCCCTATTCGAGCATATGGCTAAGTGACTATGTTACTTGCGGTTAACATAAATCATTGGAATTGATCTGCGGTGGTAATAAATCCCTGAAATGGAAATCAAACGATTATTTCTAGATTTTGAGTTCACTGTCAACAGGAAGATGGACATTGGACAATGACGAGTACATTCGGTCGATTTTGAAATGGGCTATCGTATGAGTGTATGTAATGGCCAATCGCTGTAATGCCGACTAATGTTTAATGTTACTGCAGGTGCAGATGCTGCAGCGTTTTACGCCAATCTGAATCGAGTTCGCTTTATTACTAATACATATTTGGAGGTATTTACCTGTGCGTACTTAATTGATTCCTGACTACATCTGCATTCCATTTACGTCGACCGACGTTTCCTCCTCGAAGACGTGGCATTGTTCTGTAGTAAGCACACAAGACATAAACTTAAATTTGGTTTTACAATCTTTATTGTTTTTTTTTGCTATTTAATAATATTGTTGGGTGTTGGCTGAGTGAACCTACTGGGTTAAAATGTAAATCTAAACCATCTAAACACACAAACAAAATTTCATTAAAAGCGGTCCAGCCGTTTAGGTGGAGTTCAGTGACAACAAAGATAAAATAACATAAAGTAAATTCCACGTGGCGCTTTATTATAAGTGTTACCATTGTTTTTTTTTAATTTGTTTGTTCCATTTCCCCGCCTAAACGGAACGAGATAGAAACTCCCATAGTAAAAAATGCTGGTATTTCATCCCTTTTCAAGAGACCGTTAACATACTTGTGCCAAGAGCTTCACCACGTTACGGTACCTGTAAGTGTTTGCATACAAAGAGTTTAACGAAGGAAAAAAAACATGAAAGGGGCAACGTGCAATCAAGTAATTGACAGATCGGCACCTGAATTTGAATACTTTGGGACTTGAAGACTACTAGACTAGACAGATTTTGATTATCATTTTTTTGAAATTTTTTCTAAGACTCCCAAAAGGTTAAATGTTATGTCGTATGTCGGCATTGCCGCGCCGCGCCTACTTTTTGAGAACGCTTTTGAGTAAAACTTGCTAAAATAATTCTTAACCAATACAAACGAATAAGGAATACGTAAGCCAGCCATATTCCTTAAATTATTACAAAAAAAAAAAAAAAAAAAAAACGACAAAGGCTTTGTCAACATAGCTTCACTGTCAAACAATAACACTGTGGCTGTGGCCCACACCGCAGTTCATTGAATCGATTTTCATTTGAACGCCACATCTTTGTGTATTTGATTTCACACAGAAACATACGGAGCTTGCAATTGACTATCTTCACCCGCTAAGTGTAGTCGAAAATATCTCCGTGGATACCACATTTCCATGCTTGCAACATTTCCATACCATGACAAACCAACTTGTTTGCATTTTTTGTCTACACATTTCGTTTTATTTTAAACTTGTTTCCTGATGCCTTTCAGGCCAACTTCCTAAACGTAACAACGTAAACAAAAACACTTTTGACGTCGAAACAAACAACCCCTCTTTGAAACCAAAAACCCTTACGATTAGTATCCATCCCCGTCACGACAGAGTGCTACAGAACCAATGCTTTGAAAGTTGCACTAGCTATAACTCCTGTCCAAGACCACACTGTCAGCACCATGGACCGGGTGCTTTTGTTTACCTTAAGTAAAAACGGACCACACGAACTGATGCATCCTTGTCCTTTCATTTGTCCGATCACAATCTTCTCTAGCAGCGGCAGGAGCAAATGCAAATCTCCGTACTCCTGCAGCGCGTTGCGAGGGCAGTTTATCATTCCATCTTTCCGTTCAGTAAGTTTTGCGCCTGCAAATATGGCAAATATGGACGCATCCTTGTCTTATTTTGACCTTTTTTTGTTTTCTTGGATGACGATGCATACATACATGCTTGTTTGCTTATCTGAAACGTGCTATATGGTGCGAGGGAACTTCACTAAAAAATAAACCGCACTTACTCTGAGAATAAATTGCACTTGGCCAAGCTACACACATTATAGTTGACCCGTCACTAGCAGCGCGCAAACTAAGATAGGAGTCCCTCTCTCTCTCTGAGTGCCACTTTTTCATTAAGGAAAACTTTATCTACAAAAAGGTGCAACTTTCAGCCGCATTCGGGGTGTGCGGCACTGGTGGACCAAGCTGCTGATTTATTTTTTGCTCTTCCTCATTCTCCTTGACTTTGTGCGATTAGAGACTTGGAGCGGGTTTTGGAACACTTAGCATTTGGCTTTAATCCAAATATCGCCGAGCAAATAAAAAAAAATAGCAGCAAAATCAGGGAATGTAAAGAGACCACCACTACGACTAACACACCCTACCATAGTTATTGTGTTGTCCTTAACGAATTTAAATTTATTTATTTTTTGTTGGCCCCACTGTCATCTGCAAAGCGGTCTGCTGAGGTGGTGTTTTATTTTCATATCCTTCATCCATTTGTGTAAATTACTTTTCCGAATACACGAAGAGGGTGCCATGCAATGGCATACTTTTGATCAAACAGAACATGTAGTTCCACCCGAGGAGGTTAACCAGTCCAAGGGGTTATTGCACGACCCCATAAAGCAGAAGCTGTAATCCTGGGAATCTTGCAACTGCAATGGACTACATCTGGATACAGCATACATCAGCAGTTGATTATTAATATCTTTATATAGATACAGAAACATTTATTCCACGTACATGTGGTGGTTTGCTGGAGGGCGATTGCCTACGATTGTTCCAATTGCAGCACAAATCGGATTGGTTGTGCACAAATTTTACAAGTTGGCAAAGGAAATTGCAATTTCTTATTACTGATGATCTGCAGGAAATTCTCTGCAGTAAGACAAAGAATGACCATGATACATGTATTCGTGTTTATATAGATATGCTTTGGTAATTTCAGTTAGTCCTTACAATTTTTAAATTGTATATCCTATCCATGCTTCGAGGTCTTTAGTAAATGCTGAAAAGGAACTCCCAAATTAAGTAACACAATTTGCCAGTTGCATTCGAACCTTATTGGGATTATACTATATGCTCGTATGATAGATTAGGCAAAAAGTAATTTATATACACACACACACAGTTTTGAAATGTCTCAACAAAATGCCTGCTTGTAGTTTAAATAGGAAATATTGGATTTTTATTTAAATTAAAATATTTGTTCCAGCTATTGCCAAGTCCTGGGCGACAGATCACATCAGAACAAATAGAGGAACATTTTTGATTTTGAGCAGTTTTAGTTAATTTCCATATTTTTTTTTTTGCAAAGCCAAAGTTACTTCTTGTTATTTCATTCAAGACATTAAAGTGGTTAATTATAAAAGTGGGCGCAGTAGCGCAGTGGTTAGTGTGTTGGACTACTGTGCGAGGGATCCCCGTTTCGATCCCCGGAAAAACCCAAATTACATCTTAAAGTTTTTTCTACTGCGCCACCTCTCGCGAACGTCTGACAAACATCCGAGAGTATGACTGTCATGAAAAAGCTTCTCAATTCAGCCGTTCGGACTCGGCATAAAATTGTAGGTCCCTTCCATTCGTCCCAAAAATAGAAACTCACACAAAACGAATGGTTGCGAGAAGCTAGGCCTTGGGTGTCACCCGCCTGTTGCGCCACCTATTTATTTTTTTTTCATTGAAGTGGTTTGAATACATACACAATCAAATAAACTGCAGCTAAAAATCTCAGTATAGTACCTAACCTAGTGCTGTATGAGAGTCCTCAAAGCCTGTTTTGATTTCTATAATGTTAACTACACTCACCGGTACAATTAACCGCCCACCTATGTTTAGTGCCACCAGCTTTGTTTAAATGAAGTAACGGTTATCACAATGAATGTTTTTTTTGTCATTTTAACCGTTACCTAAGCGGTTTCTGCACTTATCTATCTCTTATTTGTGTATTAAATGCATTTTTGGAATGCCTTCCTTCACTCAGAAAAAAAATTGTAATATCAAGAATTTTATACTTTGGCGCAACAATTTTCGTTGGTTAAAATGAACCCAAGAACTTAGAATTCTTAATTTAAGAATGAAAGTGTAAGTCCTAATGCAAGAAATTTTATTCTTGACTTAAAGATAAAAATGTCAAAATTTTAAAAATGTAAACTGTTGTCTGAGGAACGAGTTGTTAAAAAAGCTCAACAATATTTGACGTTTTTAGCGATTTCAATACTGTGATCTTAAATCCCTGTTTTCTTTATTTCTGAGTAATTTAAAATTTTTTAGTTAGAGTTTGTGACCCTCTGGGTATTACAAATTAAAAAATGGAGCAGCTAGGGCTGCAGCTTTAGTGGATGCTGGCTACAACCAACGGTGACACTTGGTGTGCCTCGAACCACTGTAAGGGATGCCATCAGACAATTTCGGGAGACTGGTTCTTACAATAGGAGGCAAGCGCAAGGTCAAGGCCAGACTTCGGTTTGATCGAGAATATGCTGAATGGACGATGGATCAGTGGAAGAGCGTACTTGCACTGATTTTCTTTATTTCTTATAAGTATAGAGTGTTTTGAGTTTGAAGTCGATCGGATGAAAAGTAAAAATGTTCCCATACAAACTTTGACTCTCATTTTTTCCCTTTAAGGGTTGAATTTCGAAATATGTTTCCTTATTGCCTTGCCAGTATACATTTTAAAGGGCACCTCTGTGCCAAATCTTAACCTATCTGCCAATTTCCCTTAGAAAACACTTGCGGAAAATCACAGTCTAATAGGTTTGAACCATCAAGAACTATGAAAAGTAGGCGTGGGTATTTGAGTAATGAGAAAACCCAATTACATATAAGAAAAGTAAGGAGTGTTACGGTTTACGGAGTCAGTGATGAGGGTAAATCAAATATGCATACCCTGTGGCCAGCGTTACCGGTGATAAATTTAGAAAAGGCGCAAGAAAAAGGCCCATGGAGAAAAAAAGAGCCATTTAAAGTAATAACTTCAAAACAAAAGTAAACATAACAAACAAACAAAATATTGTACTGGTTGGTAATATTCTATTTTTAAAACTATAACAATTCAGTCGAATAAAACATACCATAAAAAAACACTAAACGTAAAATCAATTCATTAAGCGGTGCAAGTTCTAATCCAAAATCTTCTGAATCATTCTCCGACCGCTCTGACCCCGAATCTGAAATTGGAGGCGCCGCATTGCTTGTTGAAGGAATGGTAGTGCCCCATCCAAGTTCTCTAGTAAAGGCACTTACCCTTCTTACAGGAACAAACTCATTCTGTTTTCGACCTCCCTCTGACTTCGGAGCCAATTAATCCAAAAAACCTCCAAACTTGAAAATTTTAACAAGCTCATTAAAAAGATCCACCTCACAAAATTTCATCTCTATAATATAGTATTAGTAGTTTTCAAACAGGACGTCAAAAATCTTACTCACTCACTCACTCACTTAGATGACGATCATCAAAATTATGAAGCACTTCCAGCCATCCTAGAATCGTGAAATTTGGCAGAATGCTAGATCCTGTGGTGCATACACTGGGAAAAGTACAAAAGTTGAGATTTTCCCTTCATTCCATATTTTTTTACATTAACCTCTTAAACTAAGAACTTGGCGGACATTTAGATCTCAATACTTTTCGTGGCTGACTAGTTACACACTTTTTTTTTATATAACAGAGCTTGGCTGTTTTTTTTTTACATTTATGTTTTTGGTGTGATGTGTATCAATTGAGCCACTTCAGAGCAATGAATTTTCTTAAAAGTTTGAAAATTTTAATAATTTGTTTGTTCCAAATTGTGAAAAAGGCCAAAAATCATTAAATTTTAGAAAAGTGGTATCAGTGTGCCAAGGTGGTAAAAAAAGTGCCAAATTGCAACTTTAGTCGCACAACGGTCACGCTGTGTAGGTATTGTATATGTTATATGATACCTGTGAACTATTAACCGATGCGTTCGAAGTTCAACCACCAAAAATGAAACCGTGAAACCTCTGGCAAACATCAGAAAGTGTAACTTAAAAATCACCCCAATTTAGCCGTGTCGTCCATGTAGGTCCCTTCGATTATCACAAATAAGACGTTTCACACTCACGATTGGTTGTGAAAAACAAGGACTATGTTGGGCGCAATTACCAATTTATACGCTGTAAAGTAATCTCCTCGATAGCTGTTTTGAAAAATACTGAAATATATAACGTATCAAATGTTCTAGTTGCTGACTATAATAAACTAAAATGGATTGACGGATGTAATAAAAAATAGTACTGTCCCACAATTCTAATCAAAAACAGCCACTCATATAGTTTTCTAATTGAAGTTGTTAAAGGACTATTACCAGAGAGTTTAAAGAAAAATAAATGTTTGAAGCTACCCAAATTAGAAAATGAAAAACTACACATCGTAATAGGAGACTTTGAGCAAAAACCCAAAATTACCATTAGCAAAAAGTCAAGACTCGACTTCGGTACCATACACCACATCGTCAACGATTTTTTACCTGTTTCAAAGATTACGCTACGCAATATTAATTTCCTCTTTCTAGTGCACCTTTCAGCTCATGTTCCAATCAGTTTCAATAGATTTTTAGAGTCATTAAATAATGTCTTTGATGTTCCGGGGGGAGAACGTAATCTCACTACAAAGTTCCTGTGGCAGAACATAATCGCTCTGTGCGGATGCAGTGTTCTTTGCACTGATTTCAACGGAAACCACTTTCACTTCTTTGTAAGGAAATCGCTACGAAATTGTGTACTCACTTAATTTCCTACCGCGATTACTTGCCAAAAGTTACATTTCTTATCGCAACCCATTAAAGGACATTCACCTTGGAGGATACCTCCAAAAGTGTCCCCAATGCAAATTTAGGGCCATAATTTCATACCTGAAAGGGTGTCCCTAAATATATTCCATCTTAAAAAAAAAACCTGCTTCCAGATGGTCATTAATAGACGGCAGCCATTATCAGGGTTTTGTTTTTGGATGGAGCCAACGTTGCCACCACACTTCCATTAAAATTCAACACTATTTTCACATTAAAACGAAATTAAACGTCAAACCCTTTTGAATCCTTGGGCCTTTATTTGATAGAGGGTAAAAACGGCCGCAGTATAATACGGTGATAAATAAGTTGATTTTTTGTCGCCCATTTTATAGTATTTTTCTAGGAAGAACTTGAAGGGAAGGGAAGTCAAGACACAAATCAGTTTGACATTTTTAATCGACCGAGTTCTGTATAGTTATTGACGTAATTGTAATGTGATATCGTAAACCCTGAGCGAATCAAGTGCATTTATGCACACACAGCGCTCAATCGAGCAACGTGAATAATGACTGAGGAATTGAAATCGGTCATACGACGAGTACTAAATCGAAGCAACTCCCTGGAGAAGCTTTTTACGACCAGTATCCAACATTGTGGATTATTTATAGTGGCACAATTTTCTCACACGTCTTAGAATATATGACCATCTTTTTCCGTATCATCATCGTGAATGTATTTTTGCCCTTCTCCCAAACTACTGCTTACTTCCGTTTATAGTTTTTGCATATTATAGCCAAGAGCAAAGCCGCTAAGGGCTAAGGGATGAAGTCGTTGTAGGGACTTGAATAAATTGAAAACGTGTTTATGGCGTCAAGGGAAATTGATTACTGTAAATCTACTTAGCATTTAATTTGTCCATCAGAAGTAAAAAGTTTATGAAGGGATTCACTAGAGTTTTATAAATGTTTGTTCGGGTTTATTCGTTTTCTGAAATAATAGTTCGTTTATGTCAGAAACTAACGAGTTCAGCAAAGGACTGAATTAAAATATAAAAATATCAATTACAAAAAAGAATGTATTTATCAAAAATGACACAGCAACGTGATGAAGGGTACACTACACACCTATCCATGGAGAGTTGCAACATTTTGATGCTTAATTGATATCAGCACTGTTAATTGCCATTTGCCATCTACAGTTTCGGTGTTTTGACACACCTAGCAATAAGACATAGACAATTGTTTACTAGTTGATTGATGCGGAAACAGAATGGCCTGCTATGGTTCAGTCTCTTCTATGGTCTACAATAATTTTTTTCTAAGTCAAATTGCAATCGGATTTTTTTTAAATATTTTAATTTCATTGCATCAGTCCAATATTTTCGAATAAAAACGATTTAAAAATGTAAACAAGCTAAAAGAAATCTCTTTTTTTAATTTCCCTCAAAGAAAGTCTCGTTGTGTTGATTTTCAGCGAAACCACGATCCCACGACGCTGCTATGGAATCCTTACCATCAGGCAGGCGTCCTCTAGGTAGACCAAGGATGAGATGGTTAGATCAAGTCCATAATCTCTCCTATACCCGTATGGGGATTGCCCTTTAGAGTCGATGGCGGAGAATCGTGTGCTATGGATGGTCCACTTGAGCAACCTACACCCGCGACCCACTTAATAGACAAGCGGATCATTGAAAACGAATGAGCATTGCAATTTATTTTTAGATAATTGTATCTTTCAAAAAGAAGACATTTTACAATGGGAAAATTACGTTTTACTGGAAACCAAAATCCTCTTTTAAATGACCGGTATTGTATGGATGTTTAGATGTTATGAATTGGTTGGCCTATAGATTATGTTTGGGGCTCCTTGGGTATAAAATGGTAATAAGTGACTTTGCATATCTACCAACGAACAAGTCATTATTATAAGAGATAGCTGTTGTTTGTCCCGCGGCAAAGGGAAGGTTTGAGGTAATACCGAAAAATTTGACATCATAGTGGGTCAATCGACAGCACAAGGGAAATCATAGTCAGAACCTAAACTAATTCGCTCGCCCAGACATAATTTTTCGGTGGGAAAAACGATAATATTGTTACATAAGAACTTCCCTTTAGAAATCCATAATCCCATTACTAACACGCACACAATTTATCGGTGATTAAGCGCATCTAGGCACATGGCGTGGTACAACAGTCGGCCCTGATAATTGACCGATTGTACCAAGTTATCTCGTCATTTCAAAACTTTTACTCGATAAAATTGTCGCAATAAGGGGAGGCATAGCATGACAAAAGCTTTTGTCCTTTTCAATGTCGTTCCAAATTCCTTTGTTATTTCGACTTCCATCGCCCCTTTTTATGGGGTACCAATTGCAAAAATAACATTTTCAACAAATGAAATGGCACGAAAAATGGCAATGCCTACAAATTTGCGAGAAATAGAACCAAGAGTGACGCACAACACCACGAGCATCAGCCTCGTGGTGGCGACCAAGGCAATCTTTGCATTTTTTATTTCACAAAGAACTTGAAAACAAAACAATTTGTGTGCGTATCTTGTTTTCAGTTCTATAGGAAACTTTTTCGACAGTCATCGTGCTCGGAATATTTAATCGTTTCACAATGTCCTATGAAAACCTAAAAAAAAAAGAGGTTTGCCTCCTTGTCTCGCTTAATTGACGGGCGTTATCTGTTGGGTCAATTGTAGTTGTATGTGTTTCAAGTGTGTTCCCTCACATTCAAGTCAAAGACCTAGAGGCTCATCTGGTGGGTCAGTCATTATCCCACTATAATCCCATAATCCGAATCAATTAAGTGTCCTCGTTCAAATTATAATAGGTGCGAACAATTTTCCCCAATGTCCTTGCCATAAATCAACATCAAACAAAGAATTCAACAGGTGAAACACATACCAAGTGTCTGCATGCGACAAATGTATCCTTTCTCAAATCCGTATACCTATATGTGTCACTGCCAAACATCTGCTCACGACATTCAATTTTAATGAAACAGTTCTGCTTCGGGTAGTGGTAGATGATGCTGGTATAGGTACATACCACTGTTGGCAATCAATAACAAAAGCAAACAGCCACTTGCAAAGTTTTTCTCATTTTTTAAGGGGTTGAGAGCGATACAGATACGGAATCCTTTTTTCATGTTCGCCTAATCCGGTATACATACAGTTTCGAGCTTGATCATCAGAACATGTTCAATATTGGAAGATAGTTAGAGGAAGCAGTAATAGTTTCACCAGTAGTTGTGATACTACAATAGAAATAAAGCTGTTGTGCACAAACACACGAGTTTGAAGGACATGCCGCCGCATAACTCGGAAACAATGAACCCATGGCCCCATTCTTCAATAGAGTCACGTTCTTCGCATCAAAGGGGACGTCAAGTTGTTGTCCCGCTTCGCACAGGGCACACATATACACAGCAGCAGTTTTAGAGTGCGAAGCGCCGAGAAAGATAGCAAATGACACCAAAAGTAGCAAGCGAATGAAAATGAAGAAGAAATCAGTCGAAAAGCGAACAGCATGGCATCGTTGTCGTACTACACATATAGACTCTGTCTCTGGTGTATACCGGCATATTGATGAAATACGTGACTGGAATTTGAGAAACAATTTTAAATCCTGCGGTTCTTGACGTGACTTGGTGGTGCCGGGAGTCCGCTGCCTTGGACTTACATTTGAGTGAATTAAATGCGTTGGAACTCATCTAAAGGATTTCGTTGTTCAGTGTCCTGACGATGAAGAAGGTCATTTTTATTTTGGACATTTCCATTAAAATTAGGTTGTCTAAATTTGTCAGAAAGAATGTGTGTTTTGCAATTAACTTAATTGTCATGTTTTTTACGTGACATAAATAGAAATGAAGCTAATCGCAATTTGGTCGTGTGTGATATGTATGCGTTTCGCACGATCGGTTCAGGCTTCTAAGTCTTAAGCCCTGCGGCCACCCATTACAGTACTGCACACTTGTATGAATAACTTGGTGGACGTTTTAACAGACGATTCTCAATATCAATTTAAGACCTATTCGTGTGTGCTGTTGTATAGAAAGAGGATGCCTTTACAATAGAGTTTTGTATTGTATTTTAGACCAGAAACTGAATCAGATTTATGCCTATCTTCATAGACGAGACACTTTGATAGGAGTCCTTAATCGGGAAAATTCCGCAACACTCCTTCAAAGTTTGCAAAGCTTCAAAATCAAATTACCATCAAATGTGTTTATACCCAGAAGCCACATTTTGACAACGGAATGCTTTCCAATCCAATATCTTATACTCTCTGAGCAACCATACTCGTACAAGTCAGTACATACATATATACATCGCAAAGGCAGTGCCCAGTATTCCTCTTAATCTGTTGCCCAGCAATTGTGTGCTACCTACTGCTAGCTGACTCATGATGACTTAATCACCACTGACATTCAAATCTCTTCAAAACTGACGGCAAAATAGAATACGCTTGTTCCGGAACTAACTGCCCACCATGTCTGTGCCTGTAGCCTAACCCTGTGTAAGGAAACGACATTAACAAATTGAAAATACGTCGATGTCAGGCGCCACAAGCTTCGAGGATAAAATAATTTGACTGCTTCTGCCTAAACCGCCAGCCATGTAAGGGGCTTAACCATACTTAACCCCTCGTAGTGATTTGTATACATACGGCCTTTTCCAGATAATTTAGCATACCGCCGGCCAACACTACCTACGCCACTATATGCGAGTTCTTTGGACACAGTGTTCCTCCCAATGGTCTGCCAGTTGCAATCATTTTCAACCAAAGTGCTCGTAATTGTTATGAACAAATAGCTGGTTTCCCCCACGGAAGTACAGCTGCAAAAGTACACCACCATGAAGCGCAGCCACAACCCAGCAAGAAGCTTTGAGGGTATAGGACGTTAATTTAAATCCCGACCTGGCTGTGTTGGTTTTCCTATTTGTATGACAATAAATGTGGTGGCTTTTACTGGAACGACGACGACGGGCTATGCCAGCAAAATGCTCATGGGCATGTTATTGCATCGTTTAACGGCGCGGCGACAAGCAAACGTCATTGTCGTCTCGTGTAACTGTTAAACGACCTAAACAGAGCACAGGATTGCTCGAAAGAGTTTTGGAAGAAAAAAATGTATAATTTGGCGAAGAGACTTTGGAATATTGACTCCAGGCAGGGAGGTTTCACTGTTATTGCGACTCGTAATGCCTACTATGTTTTTGAGCCAGAAGACCTTGCAGTTAGTGGTAACAACACAGAACTACCTTGTCGCAGGCAGCCCACACTAGACTGCGGCGACTTTATGACCTCAAGCTCAGGTGAAAATCCTGTCAGTCATTGAAAATACCTTCCGAACGTAATTCCGACGCAACAACCAAAAAATACGGTAACGTGAAGGAGAAATTTCGAGCACACGTTGGTTAGACCAAAATTCTTCAGAATTAAATTTCTGAAAAACTAACAACTGAATATTTGTCATTAGCCACAGGAAATTCCTTACCCCATTAACGCATTTTGTATACTAAAATAAGTTTATGTTTGAGTTGATGGTGATATAGCGTAGAATTGGGATGGTAAAATACCACACACTTAACTCTTACCATAGCTATGTAGATTGTAGACCATAATCGTTTTATGGAACAATGAATTTATATCGTATCTCTTCTGCCTTATTGCTATTCCTCTGGGTAATGGAGATACACATAAATCAACTCAAGAACCATAGGGGAAGGGTTCATGTAATTGCTAGTATAAGAGATGAATCTAATCACAAGTGACTTTCATTATTTGTCAACATATCGGTTTAGGAAAAAAATTAGGTCATGGGAATGAACCTTTTTGTTCGATAAGTCAATGGAATTTAGGAGAGCTGTCACTTAGGGACCAAAGCATCTTGTGATGGTTAAATGTGATTTGAAAAATAACCGTATTGCATTTCTTACAACGAGGTTTCTGTTACTATTGCGGTTTGACTGGATAATCGGATATTATATTTGATTGCCTTCCTAAATGGAGGATTAGCAGTTATGCATTTTTATACCCTCCACAGGACGGTATATTAATTTTGCCATTACATTTGTAACACCAAGAAGGAGTCACAGAAGTAATTATATTATGAATCAGGATCACATTCTGAATCAATTTGGCCATGTCCGTCTGTCTGTTTGTCTGTTGAAAGCACGATAGCGTCCAAATGAATCGACTTAGGTGAATGAAATTTTGTGAAAGGAATTGTTTTGACCGTTGTCAGGTTGGTGTTACAAATCCATACAAAATCAATATTAGACACATGCGTGTACCTGTACAGTAGATACAGTGGATACTGGATAGTTACTTGTTACTAGTTTTACTTGTTGTTATTTATATTTGTATTAAACAGAAGCATGATCTGGCCCTTGTATATTAAAGTTGCTGTTGCAGAAACGCAGAAGAACTAAGCAAAAATGGGGGTCTTGAATGTGGTGCTGATAAATGTAAATGCTAATGAGATATTGTGTAATTTTACAAATTTCAATACGCGATAAGGACAACCACAAATTCCCAGAGGTCCAACCTCTTGTCGGCCAAGAAGACATACATAGTTCGAGACTTGGAATGGAGGAGAAAATGTCCCTCCGCTTTGAAAGTTTGTTGTGTGACGGAAAGTGAACTAATCCAAACTTAGTTTATCAAATCTAGACGTCGCAGTTTTCATCCTTTCAAATTCAACAATTCAACAGATTACATACATAATTTGATTTGAGTTGAAAAACAATTACGAAATTTCTCTGAAAAATGTTTAAAATTTTTCATCGTTGAATGCTTTTCCAAAAGTTTAATCACAATTACCATAAAGCACCCTACCATACCTTACATAATTGTTAAAAAAATTGTTTAATCTTCATTGGTCATTATTTTCAGTTGCGTACAATCGCTCGCTTGAATGAAAACGAAATTGATATGCCTTTTATTACTAGTGTTGCCACTTTTCACTGTAGAAGCTTATTAAATAACTAGCAATACCCGCTGTTCCGCCCACCGATTTATTTCTTTGAAATAAAATTAAAATTTATACTGCAGCTCACACACGATCATGCAACATATAGCTTGTTACTAACACCCTTAAGGGATGGGATAAACATTGAGAACAAATTAATTAAATTTTTTTGTGCGTTGTGATATTATTTTTTTTGTATTGTGATTAGAAATTAACCAGCGAGGCCGAATTTCAAAGTCCTAATCTTTAGTCAATGGTCATTAACAAAATATTTCACATAAATGAAATACATATTACGTCCATTATGTCGTCACAGGTATGATTTGATTATTGTTATATTATAGCTGTAGATCTCAAATATACATAAATGTATTTACCATTGTGCAAACCTGTTTACGCGTTACAAACTACTTATATGCAGTGTTGCCACTAAAAAAAAGTGAATCCGGTCAAATCTGACCGTATGACCGGATTTTTATTTTCTAAATCCGGTTAAGAAATCCGGTCAAAAGTCAAAATCAGAGTTTTTGACCAGAAACCCGGTCAAAAATAGATTATGGTAACAGAATAAGTATTACTAAAAATATATAGAACAAAAGTTAACTATCATTAGCCATTTTTTTTACATTATAAACATTATCCAGGTTGAGAAAACGTTTTTATAATATGTGAATCTTAAGTTTGTAAACTTGTTTTTTATTTCGTTTGTTTAAATTTTACTAAAACTATTTTTTCATTTTATATGACGTGTTTTAAGTCCTGAAATACACTTTTAGTGCATGGCCATACACGTCTTCCAATGTCCATCTTGGCAGGTAGATTTTGAGTGAGTAGAAAGGAGAAATGAAGATAGCCTAGAAAATGCGCAAAAAATCAATTTTCAGAAATAATTCTGGCATGGCCTGGTCAGGGCATAAAGGTTTTTTTTCGTACCATTGTGCTTTCGATATAAATCTGCATTTGATATTTGCATTGATAGAGTGAGGGCGTCAAAAACGGGCGTCGGCTTCGGCTTTACTATAAAATTTGTTTGTGCTTCCGCTTTCAATATTCTTTTACCTGTCAAATTTTATTTCATTGCAATGACGCCTCGTTTTTGTTTGTAGCCAAGTCGCTAATGGAAATGAAAGTCATGGGAAGACGTGTTTGGCTAAATAATTATTTTTGGATAATTTTCTGACACTTGAAACCAAACTCTAATCTAAGATTCATCGAATTTCACACTTTTAATTGAAATGCATTGTTTAATTTCCTCTTCTACATTCTAGCAAAAGAAAACGTCCAAAAATTAGCCTATAAGATAATTTATTATCCTGCTCACGAAGGAGAATTCCATGTGTTATGTTGTAAATGTCCCAATATTCGCAGTAAATTGGTTTCTGTTTGAACTTGGGAGCGTGTTCGTAATGTATGGCAAAGTTTTATTCAAATTACCTATAGAAATCTATCTTTATTTATAGTCAGTAGAGCAATTTTATTTTTCCAGTCAAAAAAGCGTTTTCCGGTTAAAAACATTTTTCGTTCCGGTCAGAAAACGGTTAGACCGGATTTCAAAATTTTCTCCGGTCAGAATAAAAAGATTTCGGTCAGATATGACCGGAATCCGGTCAGAATGGCATCACTGCTTATATGTACGTAGTTTGTTTTGTACGTATCCATTCCCTACATCAAATTAAACTACTCCATTCATGAGCATTTACAATGTGCATTCTGAAGGTCCGTCGTGCCAGAAATCATTCTATTTTTAGAACGCAATATAAAACTACCCCTAAGCATAAATGCAATGTCTGCAAGTGAGGAAACAATTTTTTCACACTTGGCGAAATAAGATCTAATTTTAATTCTCACCCTCTGGATGGACCAGAAAGATGAATGTTAGTTCAAAATACTCGGCGAGGTATTATGGAGGGACGAACAGACGGATGTTGCATTTTATAAAGTACATTGGATTCGTTAATATTATGCTGCGAGCTATTTACGCCAATAATCTGATATTTATATAGCTATAGCAAATGAAAAATGCAAACCAAAAACAGCTGTTGAGTCTAATTGTGTTTTGATAAAGACCGGAATTCTGCTCATTTGTGTATTTTGTTAAATTTCATCAAATGTCAATGACTTCTAGATAGTCATTCAATCAAAGTGCGATTTTTGAAAAAATACATCAAAGTTTTACAGTGGCAACACTATAGCTCAATATTCATCGAAATTGCTTTGCCGTGGATATATTATTGTCAACAAAAAATGAAATTGTAATTATGGACCTGCCAATCCGAACGTTACTTTCCTGTCCAAGTGGTGATACTGTCACCAAAGTCATTTTGCAACCTCCTCATTTCACCCCTTTCGCGTTTTAATCGTATGCAAATTTCGACGTCAACAACTCACCCGTTAATGAAATTTTTACCCTTTCCACTATTTGGCGATGAAGCCAATGATGATGGTGACTGCACTCGGAATGAAGTAATTTTCTCTATAAATTCTCTTTTTATTCTTGCACAACTTACTTAATATGCTCCATTTCGTTTAACATCACCGCGGGAAATGGAAGTGCTATGAACGCGACGATCTTAATGGTCAAAAGTCTTGATAAAGACGTCAATGTCTGTTCGTGTTAGGAGAAACTATTTTCGAATTCCTAAATTTGGCATTCCTAATTGTGATCTTATCCGTAAAACAAACAACAATGTCAATATCTTAAACCAAACCTTTATTTTAATTAACGACCACTTGCGTCTGCGGATTCGAGGCGAGTGACTCAATCAGAATCAATAGTACAATAAATATACGAGTACAGGGGATGGATTATAGCCTTACAGTCAATACAAGCGATAAGTTGGTGGGATGAGTAGGGTTGCCTTACACAATTATGTACTTACTTTACTACCCAGTAACAGGTGATTATAATATTTGCAGAAAAGGTCTGTCCTGTCATAACCAGGCGGAGAAAGATTCGCTGATGGTACGTCTCTATCGACGAAAATGTCATTCGAGCTCGGCTTCCTGTCACTGATTATAAAATTATAAATACACAACAAAAAACTGCCGACAGCAATTCCGGTTAAAACTTTGAAAAAGTTCTCCATAGTTCTGTCATCAGAAGGGGCAGTAAATGGGCAAAAGGATAAAGTTGTTAGCTTGAATAAATGCGATTAAATTTCTGCCTTATCTGGGTGATTTTTTTTTTTTTTGAGTTTGTTTCATTCTTATGGTATGCATCCTCTTTTATAAACTTGTTCCTCTGTTTTCCTTCTCTATAACGATTCGATATCCTTTTACAGGCAATGTACTTTGGTAATTAACTTTATGACAAACCGATGAATTTTCATCTCTCCAGCTACCAAGTATTTATTTATAGATCGGGCAGGGCCACACCACCAACTTTGGGTAGCGAACAAAACTCTGATGGGATAATTTATGGCAATTAAAGGATAACAGAGTGACGAGACACAGAGAAAGAACAAAAAGGGATAATTTTGTATTTTTTTTGCACCGCACATGCCTGAAAGGGGATGAATTAATTAACTTTTAAATGCTTTCCGTTGATGGTTTCTGTGATTTGTATTTTGTTACACTGGTAACAAGCGAAGTGTGGTGCAGATAAATCGGGTACTCGAATTGGGTGACAGTTGATCAGTTGTTGAAGTAATTCATTACAGTAATTGTTCATCTAAGTGACATTTCTTGTTCAGTTTCAATTTTCAACGATTGAAAAGTGTTTATACATGTAGGGGCAACTGTCGAGACACCCTGCAATTACATTCAACGCAACATTACAACTTTCCATCAGAGTTACAGACGCCTGTACAGTTGTTTAGCTTTTTCCAAAGCTCATCGTTTTTGGCTATAAATAGTAGCTGCAGATATTAGCAGTTCTCTCTTTTTTTATCTGCCGTAAGCCGTAAGCTGTTCTAAATAAGTATCCTATTACCATTGAATTATAATATAACATTGTAAAATTATTGAATTCTATAATGATTATTAAATCTATTTTGTAATTGAATTAATTACACTGTTTTTTATAATCATTCTCTACATATTTGGGGGCTCAACGAACGCCAATAATTGAGTTATTTTGCTGATTATGATAAGCCATTTAACTGTTGAACAACTAAAGAAGAGATTGTCAACTCTCGGACTTGATACGCGTGGGATAAAAGCTGTGTTAGTCGAACGACTAGAAGAAGCAATTAAAGAAGGCAGCATCATTGAAATAGAGAGTAGCTTCAATAGTTCTGAGGAAGATTATTCTGAAGCGGTATCGAGTGAAGTCGACGAAAGAAGTGAGAGTGATACAATGACGGAAACCGCGTGCCGAATCGCTGTAAAAGACGTCGAGAATTTAGTATCAAAATTTAGCGGCGACGATTGCCTTTCAATCAAATCGTGGATAAAGGAATTTGAAGAGTTTGCGCAGTTATTGAAGTGGTCTGATATAGAAAAATATATTTTCGCAAAGAAACAACTGACAGGTTCGGCTCAAAGCTATATAAAAACATGTGACTGTTCATCATATGAGCAATTGAAGGTTAAGCTGTGTAAGGAATTTGAGTCAACTGTATGTAATGCCGATATTTACAACAAGTTACAAAATCGCAAAATGCAGAAAAACGAGAAATTTCGCGAATACGTATACAAAATGCAAGAAATCAGTCAACTGGCCGATGTAGATGTGAAGTCTTTAATTTCATATATCGTAAATGGTATTCCGGGTCGCGAAGAACACAAAATCATGCTGTATAATGCAAAAACAATTTCTGAGCTAAAAGAACAGTATGAAGTCTATGAAAATTTCAAAGCTAAAGTCGGTGGTACTAGTCTGGGTGGTCTCGGTGCGGGCGGTGGTGGTGGCATGTCTTCTACTAGCAAACATTTTCAGTCAAAGAATGAAAACAGACGTTCTTCGGCGCACTGTTTCAACTGTGGGTCAAGGGATCATCAGCGGAAGGATTGCAAAGCAGAAACAAAATGTTTTAGATGCAGTGGTACAGGACACATGTCAAACACATGTCCAAAAAAAGCAGGTTACTCATATAAAGAGACAAACATTATTAGTGTTCTAAATTCTAAGAAAATTACTATTAATAATGTTTCCTTTCAAGCATTGATCGACACAGGTGCTCAAGTTACGCTTTTGCGAGAAGACGCATTCAGGAGACTGGGTAAAACTACACTTCGGAAGAGTAAGATCAATCTCGTGGGTCTGGAATCTGCGAAATCGCACACAATTGGAAGTTTTGACGGCCGAGTTATAATTGATGGCGTGTGCATCGAATCGCACATACTTGTGGTTCAAAATTCTGCGGTAAGTTTTGAAGCAGTCATTGGAAACGACGTTATTTCCAAGGCCAGAGTAGTTTTCGACAAAAGTGGTCCAACATTTTATAAAATGGAAACCGAGAACTTCATTATGCAAATTCAGGTGGACGAAAATGCAGAAATCGACGCACCCTATCCATATGCTGCAGAGGTTAACCGACTAGTTAAAAATTACAAGCCTGTGAAAGCGAATAATTGTCCGATTGAGATGAATTTATTATTGGAAGATGAGAATCCCGTTTACTCTCCTCCTCGAAGACTTCCTATTAACGAAAAGAAAGTGGTAAAGCAGCAAGTTGAAGAATGGCTGGAAGAGGGCATAGTTCGTAGCTCATCATCTCCGTTTGGCAGTCCCGTTGTTGTTGTGAAGAAAAAAAATGGATCGTCTAGAGTTTGTATTGATTATAGACGACTGAATTCTAAAACTATTAAAGATAGATTTCCAATTCCCCTAATTGACACAATTTTGGATAATCTTACAGATGCGAAGGTGTTCACCACTCTGGACCTAAAGAATGGGTATTTTCATGTTCCTGTGGCTGAAAAGAGCAGAAAGTATACGGCGTTTGTCACCGCTGAAGGTCACTTCGAATTTAATTTCGTTCCTTTTGGACTTACAAATGCCCCGGCAGTGTTTGTTCGCTTCATTCACATTATCTTCCGAGACTTGGTGAGTAATAATATTTTACAAACATACATGGATGATCTTATTATTGCTGCATCAACTGAAGATGACAATTTACGAAAGGTTAAAATGGTATTTGATGTAGCGGCAAAATTTAATTTGAAATTTAATTGGTCTAAATGTAAATTTCTGCAGCGTAAAACCGAATTCTTGGGACATTTAGTTGAAGATGGGAAAATTAGTCCATCAGCTGAGAAGACCGAAGCCATCAGAAAATTCCCCGAGCCGAAAACTGTTAAAGATGTTCAATCGTTTCTTGGAGTAAGTGGATTTTTTAGGCGATTCATATGTGGGTACTCAATGATAGCAAAGCCGTTATCCGACTTGACGAAAAAGGGATCCAAATTCGAGTTTACTGCTACACAGCGGCAAGCATTTAATGCTCTCAAGGAGGCTTTGGTAAACAAACCTGTTTTAGCAATTTACAACCCAGATGCTTGGACTGAAGTGCATACTGATGCATGTCAACAAGGCATTGGTGCTATTCTCTTGCAGACAAGTGACGATAACAAACTTCATCCAGTTTTGTATTATAGCAAGAAGAACAGCGTAGCAGAGGAGAAGATGCACAGTTACGTTCTGGAAGTTTATGCAGTGTACAGAAGTTTAGAGAAATTTAGAATTTATCTACTAGGGAAGAAATTTAAAGTCGTAACTGACTGTATAGCTTTTCGTCAAACTATATCTAAAACAGATTTGCCAAACGCAGTTAAAAGATGGATCATGTATTTACAGGATTTCGATTACTCAGTGGAACATCGACCCGGTAAAAAGATGACGCATGTGGACACACTAAGTAGGAATGCAATTGTTTGTATACTCCAGCCTGAAGTTTTAACGCGATTGAGGAAGTGCCAGGAGAAAGATGATTTCATCTCATCCATTAAAGAAGTGCTCAAGCAGAAACCGTACGATACATTTATGATGAAAGGTGAGTTCTTATTTAAAGAGGCCAATGGATTCGAACTTTTAGTTGTTCCACGAGACATGGAAAGAGAAATAATTAAGATGAAGCATGACGAAGGACACTTTGGTATTTTAAAAACTCAAAATTTAATTTCTCAAGAATTTTATATACCCAGGCTTAAAGAGAAAATCCAATCATGCATAGCGAACTGTGTTAAATGCATTTTAGCGAACCGAAAGAGTGGGAAACAGGAAGGTTACCTCGAGCAGCTGGATAAGGGAGAAAGACCACTTGACACGTACCATTTGGATCACATTGGGCCGATAGACATTACGATAAAGCAGTATAAATATATATTGACAATAGTTGATGGCTTTTCGAAATATACGTGGATATTTCCAACGAAAACATTAGCCACCGACGAAGTTCTCAGAAGATTGAAGGAGCAGCAGCAGGTCTTCGGAAATTCGCGCCGCATTATCACCGATCGTGGAAGTGCATTCACTTCAGGAGCATTTGAGAATTACTGCAAAGACGAAAACATCGAGCATATTTTAATAACTACGGGAATGCCGCGAAGTAATGGCCAAGCTGAACGTGCTAATCGAGTTATATTGGAAGTGTTAAAGAGACTATCAGTTGACTCGCCAGACAGGTGGTATCGTTTTGTTGCAAATGTACAAATTGCCATAAATAGCACTTTTCAGCGCTCATTAAATTGCACACCTTTCGAAGTGCTTTTTGGATTCCCAATTAGGAAAAAAGAGGACTTGGAAGTTGGAGAGCTAGTGAAGCAGGAGCTTCTGAATAATTTCAACGCTGAACGAGATCTTCTACGAATTGACGCACGCAAGCAAATAGAAAAAGTTCAGGAGGAAAATAAATTCGGTTTTAACAAAAAACGCAAGCCAGCACATCAATATGAAATTGGAGACCTCGTAGCCATAAAGCGGACGCAATTTTTAACTGGTAAAAAACTCTGCTCTATCTTTTTAGGTCCATACGAAATTATATCTAAGGGTCGAGCTGGTCGATACTCAGTCAAAAAGTGTTCACCATCTACTGAGGGTCCGAGTAATACCACAACAAGCTGTGAATTCATGAAGCCGTGGCGAGATAACATTGAGAATCGCTCATCGTCCGAGGCGGACGAACTACAGGATGGCCGGATGTAGGGGCAACTGTCGAGACACCCTGCAATTACATTCAACGCAACATTACAACTTTCCATCAGAGTTACAGACGCCTGTACAGTTGTTTAGCTTTTTCCAAAGCTCATCGTTTTTGGCTATAAATAGTAGCTGCAGATATTAGCAGTTCTCTCTTTTTTTATCTGCCGTAAGCCGTAAGCTGTTCTAAATAAGTATCCTATTACCATTGAATTATAATATAACATTGTAAAATTATTGAATTCTATAATGATTATTAAATCTATTTTGTAATTGAATTAATTACACTGTTTTTTATAATCATTCTCTACATACATACGATAATTCGAGATGAGATAAATTAAGTTTTATAAAAAATACCCAATCTCCGTGAATGAACTTGTGCTTGTTGTTAGCAAAGACTTTGATCACATGTCGAAATAGTTCAGTTTATTTAATCCCCCAAATTGAGAGCAAGTATGTATAGGTAGTGCGGACTACCTAAAATTGGTGCCAAAGACAACATGCGCGACTGCTCAGAAAATAACGTATTTACTGTTAAAAAAGCAATACAATTATTCCTGAGCGCGGGAAAGCCCATGCGGCTACAGCTAGTTATGGATGTGCATTCCTTTTTTAACAGTAAACAAAAGTTAATATGTGGCGCAACAGGCGGGTAGACACCCTAGGCCTAGCTTCTCGCAACCGTTTCGTTTGTGTGAGTTTCTATTTTTGGGACAAATGGAAGGGACCTACGATTTTTTTCCGAGTCCGAACGGCTGAATTGAGAAGCTTTTTCAAAACATTTATACTCTCGGATGTTTGTCAGACGCGCAGTAGAAAAAAACCTTAAGATGAAATTTGTGTTTTTCCGGGGATCGAACCTGGGATCCCTCGCACAGTAGTCCAGCACACTAATCACTGCACTACTGCGCCCACTGGTAATAATATATCGTTAAAATGTTCGCCGCCGTTTCTCACGGTGGCACGGATGCGAGTCATCCAATTTTAAATGATTTTGCCGCATAGATCCGGTTGATTTTGAGCTGTAGAATGCAGTTTAACAAGTTTAACTACACTTTGGGTTTGGCATACATTTTTTTGAAGTAGAATTTTCGAATTGAATCACCTTGATGATGCTGAAAGTTTAAGTGGTAAGGCCGTAGAATTTATTAGCAAAGCTTTAATTTTTATTTTGAAAATATGCTGAAATATTAATAAATTAATATACGTCTTAATATTTTGCAAAAGGGTGCCTATTTTTCACTTGCATTACTGTTATTTGGAGATCAAGGGGTTTGTCTTTTTGCTCTCATTTCCCTTGGTATCTCTGTTAACAATAATCTTGTGATAAAATCGGTGGTTGTAATAAATATTCTTATGACTTCCAAAAATAATTTTCTGTGACTTACACAAATGATCCTATGTACCTACTTATAAAATATACCACAGCATACACAACCCATACGTGATCTTATGTCTATAGCTTCTGACAGCCATTCGTTCGTTCTTTTTATACCCGGTACCACACTGTTGGCGAGGGTATATTCACTTTGACTTTCCATTTGTAACGCACATAAGGAGGCGTTGTAGGTATGACAAACTGTATATATTATTGATCAGCATCACTTTCTTAGTCGATCTAGCGATGTCCGTCTGTCTGTCCGTCCGCACGATTACGGCCGTAATTTAAGAGCTATCGACTTGAAATTGAAATTTTATCCACCAAACTGAGGCTAAGTTCGAAGATGAGCAATATCGGATGAAAACTACTACTACCTCCCATACAAAATATATAGCTATTTTATGTTAAAAATTAAATTTAAATAGCTACAGTAAAGATAGCAAGTTTAAACTTTGCACATATTGTTTTAATAATATTTAAAATTTTTTGACAAAAAATGAGCTGTGTCGAATAAAAACTACCCATACCTCCCATACAAATATATATTTTTTTAATACTAAAATATTTTTTTTTTATTTTTACAATAATACAGTACCGGGTATTTGAGCTTCGGCATAGTCGAATATAATTGTCTTACTGGTTTATCTTTTTTTTTATCTTCTATTTTTTAATCCTCTACTATTAGTTAAAGTAAATGTTTAGAAATGTAACGATGTAACATGTTTCTGTAACACCGACTTAGGTATATATCCAATGCTTATTTTATTATCACTTCTATGCATCAGTTGTGGACTTATATTTACATGTCAATTTCCCTTTTTAAATAAGAATTCTGTATAATCATCTTGTTTATCTCTCCTTCGTCTGTCAAAGACTTAACTAAGACCACATGTCATATAAATTATTTATACAATAATTAAATTGTTGCTTAAAAAATTCAGTTCAACTCAGTATATTGTAATAATGTAAACAAAGTCAGTTGAAAATGTTTCCAAAGAAAGCAACTATCTTTTATCACAAAAGTTTGAACATTAACCAAAGAAAAACAAAAATCACTGTTCAAAGTTTTACAGCTCAGCAAGCATTACTCAATCCTCAGGAGGGATTCAGGATTCAGCTCTCGATAAACTACATTTTCACCTCCCACCTATCATAAAAAAAGTAAAATAAAAATAAATGTATAAAAAAGGAAATCCCAAAACGCCAATACCTTAACCAACATCATTACATCAATTTACCCAGTCCTGCCAACAACTGCCATGCCAACCCTTCTTAAATTTCAAATTGTTGGAAGGGCATACAAAAAGGAAAACCAAATCCCTTGTAAACATGTCTCAGTATTTAGTCTCCTCTTGTACGCACTTCGACAACTCCATGGCCGTTCCCATCCCATAGGGAGATGTTTGCAACCTTCTGTTTGGAAACTTTTCTCAGATAAAAATTAAATTACCTTGGACTCCCTTTAAAACAGACCGACAAAATATGAAAAGAAACCCCTAACGCGCCAACAGAGTAGGTACACTTAAACGGTTGGTTGAACTCCCGCCCATATTTTCCCCTTTAGTAAAGAGGAGCACCAAAAAAATAAAGAAACCAGCTCGAAATGCAATTACTGTAAAGGACGAACGAAGGCTCTTCGATGGGTTAACATCAGCAAACTTACTTTTGCGTGGAAGGCCAAACTTACCGAAATATAACTTTTTCAATTTTCAAGCTCGCCATGGAAGATTTCATTATTTACAGTTCCCCAAATGACATAAAAGTGTAAGGATGTCAAGCGTATAGCTCGAAATTCAACTCCCGATTACTGAAGCGCAACCAAATATTCCCCATCTAAGCCACAAAAATCTCCATCAACGTGTGCATTCATGCATATAGGGAACGGTGAGGTGTCTTCGGTAATATTGGTAGGAATCGGAAATTTTGCAAGTTGGCATCACATCAGAGATACAGGAAAAAACAAAGTTGCACGTGAGGCGGTTATCTGGACAAACTTACATATGTTCGAAATTTCAATTTCTGTGTAGGTTGCGACAGTTTTTATCGTCTGTATTAGCGACAGATAGAGGTAGTTGCACAGGCCGAAATATAGACATTTCTATAACTTGTAACCCTTAAGTTTGGGTCTAATTTTTGCAAGCCATTGGCAGAGGATACATAGCCTCGCTATCATCAATTTACACATGGATAAATCTGCACACAACCTTAAGACAGGATTTGGATAGGATGCTCACGTGAAATTGTGTAATCGTTGTGCTTTCCATTCCACCATACCTTTTGTTGGATGCGTCATTATCCATTGGAATTATCTTCAAGTAGACACACCTATTGTAAGACTGCATATAGTCGTATAACCCGCGGAATGATGCCTTGTGGCGTTATTCACAGTTCATTCAGGTAAAACTAACATAAACATAAAAGCCTTTATGTAGCTTTCTGATGGCTTCATTTTGCAGAGAGATAGGGATGCTGTCTGACAATATGAAAAATAACCTTAGGCGACTTGATTTCTTTTTTAAAATACTTCTCCGGGAAAGGCAAACCTATAACGCTTCATCAGCGCCCCGAGATGCTCGCAGATGTATGTTTGTTCTGCACTTATTATAGTCTTCTGGAAATACATATATCTACAGGAAGCGAGTTCCAAAGTTTGCTTGTCCTGTAACAGAAGGAGTTTTGGAAAATTGATGTACTCGCGGTTGTCAAGTGTACTCTATGGTCATGAGCATTAGCTGCCTGTCTTATGGGGCGCCCAAAAGTTGCATTTTGAGGGATAATGTCCTCGAGTTCCTCGGAACATCTACCATGGAAGTACCTATAGAACAAGCATAGGTCAGCAACTTTTCTTCTGTGCACCAACGGTTGTAGATTCGATGTGAGTGTAGACTGCTCGTCTCTGTATGCTGTCAAGTATGTTAAGTGAATGTTTTGGGGCCGAGCTCCATATATGGGAACAATATTCCAGGCCTGGTCTAACCTGTGCCTTGCAGAGAAGAAGTTGCTTGGGGCTAAAGAACCTCTTTGCTCTAAATAGGTAGCTCAACTTTGCGGACGCCGATCTTGCGATATAGGATATGTGGTCCTGCCATGTGATTCCTGAATTGACTGGACTACTAGAAGGTGCATTGAGTCCTTGGGATGTATTGGATGGTCATCCATTTGGATCTGAGGAACTGTTGATGCATTTTTCCTGGAAAATGTTGTGAGCTGTGTCTTGTTTGCATTAAATACAACCAAGTTGTCTTTTCCCCACTTCAAGATTTTGTCTAGATCACCATTTAGAGAACTAATTTGTTCTTAGCTTAACAAGCCGCCAGTGGAACGACGGCTCCGAAATCCGTATTGCCTGTCGCTTATTAATCGGTGCGGCCATGGACCAGAATGCGCGTGAGCCGTTGGAACGGTGAGTTCCATTTGAAAGGCGTAAACTCTTTGGAATACACTAAAACAACAACTACCGTTTGTTACTAGTACTTATCTTTGAATCGTTAAAATTAAGAACTCTATAGTGTTCAAAAGGTCATTAGTTTTTCTGCATTAATTTCGAAAAGTTTAGCTTTGTCCTTTTTTATCTGCAGGTATTGGTGGATATTGAATTTTATTTTAACCTCTACTCTTCTTTTTACGGGAAGCCTTTTAAATTCGTTGAACATAAGGCAATATGGCAAGTCATTTTTGAAAACGGAATTCATGATGCGGTCTTAATGTGAATAAAGGTCTTATGTATGCAGAAGTCTCGCAGCGGCCATAGAGTTGCCTTCGTCATTGTATGATGTAGCAAGCTCCCTTATCAGTGCATATAAAATTGGCATAACTTATGCTGACTGGGTATAATTTACCAGTCAATGCTATTGTTAAATTTGTGCGAACTTTCTTTTGTTGCTGCAAAGTTTGTGCTCATACACAAAGTTTGCTATCACATGCAAGCTTGCATTTATTTATAAGAAGAATTATTCTTTCACAAAATTGTATTCGTCTAGGTCGATTCGTTTCGACGCTATAGCGTTTTCAACAGGCAGAGAGATGTGACTAAATTGATTCAGAATTTGAATGCGTTATTAGATAATTTTTGCCGCCTAAGTTATCGTAGGTACTATCTCCAAAAAAATCGTCTTAGAAGAAAGTAAATGATGGACACATGTGGTAACTTTTTTATGAAAATATTTCTACAATACTGTTTGAGCAAGTTTGTGGATACTCTTTATGTTTAGACGAACGGAAGGGATCTACAATAGTGTGCCAAACCCGAGTGACTGAAGTGAGAAACTTTCTTAAGACTAGAATTTTGGTCAAACTTTTGTGAGAGTTGCCGCAGTGTAAAATAATCTTAAGGTATAGTATATATTTGGTGCCGTGACATAAGGCGCTTTCGGAAAGCGACATAAGGCCACATTCGAAAACATTGCCCTAATTCGCTTTGATAATGCGTCATAAGGGCATTATGGCCTTATGTCACTTTCAAGTAATTTTCAGGTTGGGTGTATGCAAGTTTATTTTTATCAATAGGGGTATTCACGATTCGACTACCGTAGTAGTTATTTAGTTAGTCAGTTAAAGTGGCTCTCTATGAGAGAAACACTTAGGCCGCTATTCGGTCCATTGTGCATACCACTGGGATTTGGGGAGCTGTTTTTTTACTGGCTACTCATGTAAACCATTTGCTGCCTGTTATGAAGCTAAGAATGCTAGCGGCGCTGGTGTTACCTAGATCACTGAGATCATTGAGAAAATAGTTCCCTAAGTAGGCCTTTCTTAGATTGGCCAGGGCAGGGCAGCTGCAAAGAAAGTGAGTGACGGACTCGTCCTCCTCTTCGTCTCTACAGCTTCTGCAGAAGTCATTATAAGGCAGACCGAGCCCTTGCGCGTGTCTACCTATTATGCAGTGCCCGGAGATCACGTTAACGACTTTCGAGATGGTGGATCTCTTAAACCGTAGTAAAATTGTGAAATTGTATTTTTTTATCACATCGTGAGCACACTTCTTCTAATCTCCATAGCAACATTGGAGAAAATAACAAAAAACATTTGAAATCGAAGAAGTATATTTTGTTGTTATAGTGTAAGAAAACTTCACACTTTTACACTTTCACAACGATACTAGACCTGATACACCGAATCGTAAATACCCCTAATGTTTTAAAGAACCTTAGCATGTACCCAAGTGCGCACCTATCCCGTAACCTAGCAGTGAACACAAGCAGGGAGGTTGCAGGGGGCAGCATGCCCACCATATTTATTCCACTGTTTCTTTATTGTGGACTTAAGATTCAAATCGTTAAAAAATTAACTTGAACTGAGAGCATGATGGAGATATGGCCCTACGTCATATGGCCGTATTTCGAATGTAGCATGACCTTATGTCACGTCACCATATAATTTTGCAACGAGTTGAATCCGAAATCCCTTCCTCAGTTGTTGAGCAGACTAATCACTCAGCTCCTGTTCCAGATCTCGAAAAGTTTCATTTTCAGCTAGAATTTTTTTGAAATTTTGTTGAAAATTACCTCCCAAAACAGAATTTACAGAAACTTAGGTATATCTACTAAATGAATAACTGGACTTGTACTTTGTTTTATTATTTCCGAAAAATTCCAACTATCAATTAGAAAACGACCATGCAAGCCCTATAACTAATTATTCGGGTGCAGGAGCAGGTGCATCAACAAATTCCCCTTATGACGGATTGCTTAGGATCTAATCCTTCCGTCCCACTTCTAGTGCATGTTTTCTCCCTGACATCGAAAAACATTTTCATTTAATACACTTCTAGGCAATAGAGGGAGAATTACTTAAAAGTTGAATTCATTGCCAAGAATAACATCAGCCCGGCCATAACAATGTGTACATTGTGTTGCATTGTCATTTCCGCTACAGCGCTCAGTGATGTAGAAGATGCACAGAGCTCATCCGACCCCAGAAACTTTTCGCTATTTCACGAGTAAACTTTTAACTTGAGTGCAAAGTAACATTTGGCAACAACAACATTCACTGTGACTGCGAATAATACCACTAGTCCTTGCAATATCCTTCATCTCTCCTAGGGAATAGATTTACTTGTACATCTGTACGTGTAGCATATTTCCCGCAAAACAATTTCTGCAACAAAACAATTGTTGAGATGAAACGCACCGAGAAAGTGCAAAACTTCTCCAGGCACCACCTTCCAATTGTGTCATATCCTTCTTTATTGTGTTCCGCGTTGAATTCCCCACCGACCCGCCCACAGCGCCAGGTTATAGTAAATTAATGAAAAGTATCGCATGTGCAAGTGAAAAGTGTCTTCACATTCGAATGCAAATACGAGGATACACTGTTGCTTGCAATGTTTTTATGACTATAGTGGTTATTATTGCGACAATTGGTGTCGCTGTTGTTCTGCTGTTGTCCTCATTGTTTCTATTTTTTGTTCAATTCGGATGTACTTTGACCTCTGATTATAACCTCGGATAGGAATCTGGCATACTTTTCGGTGCACGAACTTCGAAGTTGCAAATTTACCATGAGCTATGTTTAGGACCTTATCCAGTAGCTGCATGAACTCTGGGTTTGCGATAACCTGTGTAACGGAGGCTAATATTGAAGGGTATGGATATGTAGCTCCTCTCAATTCTATGAGTGGCATGGTCATATACATCAGGTTCTATATTTTAACTCTATTCGAGAGGTACGTCCAGCATGTACTTGCGTGCCAAATTGAATTATTAAACCATTTCCCTGAGAACAGAATAAGAACAAGTCGAAGGATGTGCTGGAGCTTCTGAAATTGAAAATGTTGCAATTGTAAATGAATTATTTGGGAACATGTAAATGAATTAAGCACAGGAGCGGTAAGGAATAAAGTTTATTCAAAGTAATTGAAGTTGAACGCTGCAGGCAAAAGTAATTTACTTCACATGCTCTCTGGTACGTTATGATCTACCTAAGCTTGGAAGAGGTATTTGTAACGTCTTTGCAAAAAAAAAAAAAGAATGTGTATATGGGAACATGCAATGGACATCTTCCAATTTATTCGTTTTCGCATGTGAATTGTTATTTAAGGGTTTTCGAGAGGGTTAAATAAATTTAACCGTTTGAAGTGGATGGAAAATGGTATCCTTATACAAAAATATGGTACATAGCGAGATAATTGCTTACTTATTTAATCAAACGGAGCTTTTTAATATTACTAGTAGCTGTGCCCGTCCGACTTTGTCTGTGCGTGATTTGTATTGCTTAGGTCTTAGATAATAATTTTCTTTCGTAAAATGCGAAAATTGAGAATAAATCGATTTTCTGGAATTTTCTTTCTGCCTAAAGAACCTGAAAAACAGCAATACGAACAAAACAAAAAATGATCATGAAAATCGGCCCAGCTGTTAGCAAGTTATAACGTCATCGAGTTTCACCCGAAGGAATTATATCTTAGAAGATATTGGTTCAAAATAATAATAAGAGAAGTCTCCTTGAGGGGCTCGCTCAGCCCCATCAGTATTTGTATTTTATAAATATTTAAACACTTATATTTGAGAAATAAATTGGTAATGTGCACAGTTCCAGCAGTATTTTTAGCTTGCACCTGAAGTTCGACTACGTTTTTCTTCTGTTAGGCATTGCCAATGGTTATCTTTTATTTTTGTACTGCGACCTTTTTAAATGCTTTTTTATTTTAAAGGCTTTTACTTAACTTTGTAAAAAAAATTGTTATGCTCAAATCTTGCAAGCCAAGTTTGAACCACTCCCTCTAAGCTCAGGACTTTGAAATTTTCCATGCTGGTTAGGTTGTGAAGACAATGCAATATTTAGAATTTTTGGATTTTGCCTTCCCCTGCCCCTTTAAGGGAGGGAGCATTAGCATTAGGATGCACGTCGACCTAAAAGATCTATTGTGCTTGGCGTCAGATATCTGTTTAGGTTAGTAGCGCTTCTACTTGCCTAATGTAGCTAATTATTCATTCAGCAGAAGATTTCCTTCGGTACTTATTTTTTCCCTGAAAAATGATTTCACAGTCAATTCAGGAATCACATGGCAGGACCACATATCCTATATCTCAAGATCGGCGTCCGCTAAGTTGAGCTACCTTTTTAGAGAAAAGAGGTACTTTAGCCCCAAGCAACTTCTCCTTCTCTACAAAGCACAGGTTAGACCAAGCCTGGAATATTGCTCCCATATATGGAGCTCGGCCCCAAAACATTCACTTAACCTACTTGACAGCATATAGAGAAGAGCAGTTTGATTATTGGAGACCCTACACTCACATCGAATCTGCAACCGTTGGTGCACAGAAGACAAGTCGCTGACCTATGCTTGTTCTATAGGTTCTTCCATGGTAGATGTTCCGAGGAACTCGAGGACATTATCCCTCGAAATGGAACTTTTGGGCGCCCCACAAGACAGGCTGCTAATGCTCATGACCATACAGTACACTTGACAACCGCGAGGACATCATCTTTCCAAAACTCCTTCTGTTACAGGACAAGCAAACTTAGGAACTCGCTTCCTGGGGATATATTTCCAGAAGACTACAATTTGCAGCAATTTAAGTGCAGAACTAACATACATCTGCAAGCATCTCGGGACGCTGATGAAGCGTTATAGGTTTGCATTTCCCGGGAGAAGTATTAAATAAAAAAAAATAAAAATGAAAAATATTTTGTGTTCGGCTGTTTCGTCTTCTTCTAGACATATAGTCTGCACTCCAGTGAGTCGACTAAATGCATTTTATTTAGGTAATATCGCAGACCGTGGTGACCCGTTAGGTAGCCTACTAAGTTTTTGATATCATGCCTATGAAGATTTAGTATCTTATTGGCATCTGCTTTGAAGGGCTAAACAGCTCTTTTGGCCTGTCTTAGGCCGGTGATTCTATCCCAATATGAAATACATTTGTTTTATTCTCACCTTTTTATAGCCAGATTTATAGCTGATTTGGGGATCGAACAGAAGGGTACAGGTACAAGGAAAGGGGTTTTAATACATCACCGAGTATTTTAAGCCAAGATTCATTTATTTTTTTGCTTTTAGTGCAGTACAGTACCTACTTATAAAATCGTTTCATTAGTTTTTTAAACTATTAGTATTTTTTGTACATTAAGAACCCTGCTAATACCTTCTGGGTGTATGTATGTTCCCTCATGAGAGTTCCTCTCGCAATAAGATTCCTTTCGGAATTAATCTTGGGGGGTCTTGTACTCGTACTACACCTTGACGGAGGAAGTCCGTTCTATAGCACACTCTCTAGTCCAGTTTTCTGGATTTATGTATGATAGCTGACTCCACTGACATAATTTCTTCATTTGATAGTTGGATTGGTACTTGTCAATTCCCCACAAGCACATTTTCTTTGATTTCACTGGACTCATCGCAAAATCTGCAGAAATGCAGACTCGCAGAGTCTTTTTCAGAAATACATATTTTCTTGAGGTGTTCTTGAGTCAACAAAAGATTTCTGAACGAAATTGTGGTTGAATTTTTGATCATGAATTTTGCCCTCGATTTTGCCTAATTCTTGGCGAAAAAAAGATTTTAAAATGGAGCGCCTCTATATGTATAGAAAGGCTCAACGTTGTTGTTGTTTTCAACAATGAAGAAGCAACGAGTGCTGGGTAGTGAATTACTAAAAGTCGACTTTGGATGGCTGATCGGTTGGCGGGGTAGGTATAAGTAGGTCGAACTATAGACTTTTTCAATCAGTTCAGTATTATACTGCAAACGAGCTTATAAGCAATATTTTAATACCTATGCAGCTGATGTATAGATTAGGCAAATTCCTGTTGTCTAGTAATAGCTGTTTCTACCTCGATTTGGTCTGGCGGTTTTAGGACATAATTGGTCATTAGTCATTTGCCTTGCAATATGAGTGTGGGTGGGTATCAATTTAAAAAAAAGCAGTAAGGTTCCTCCATATGGAAACGGAACCTTAAAAAAAAAGACAACAACAGAAAAATTAAATCATGTACGTATATGCTGATTTATTTTTATATATACATAGACATACCTATAAATAAAATGCACAACCTAATCACCGAATATATTCCCAAATTGAAGGTATAAAACATATCAGATTCCAGAGCTAATAAAGTTTTCCTCTAAAATTCGCTGCATCCAAATTTAGTCACATAGAGTAATCTATTAAGAGTAATCGTCCGATACGATACAATTTTGCCATATATATAGATAAGACTGTTAAAACTCATGCAAAACTATGTTCCATTTCATTAGAATATTCGCTAGTTAATGAATTAACAAATATGTATCAGTCATGTGCGGTAAGGCTGGTGGTCCAAATATAAAATCAAAAATTATTGCCGCCCCACAATTGCCTAAAATTTACCACACGACAGTTTATATGGAAATATTTATGTGCCTATGGCTGTGGGCAGTGTATATACGTACTTTTTTGACAATTTATCGAGAACTAATTTGGTAATTTATGAATGCAATTGTATCGATTATATAACTATGTGATTTATCGATCGGTAGCGGTATCCGCCCACAGCTCCTACTAATGACCGTAATTTAACAAAAGGGAATTATCATATTTAATTGTGTTTGTGTTTGGACGATTATTTAAGAGTTGAATTTAAAAAATGTTTAGCTGTATGATTGATGATTTTTGATAGCAGCTGTCTTGGGTAGTGGGATATTGGATTGATGGTACATTATGCGGTTCGGTTTGTGATGTCTGATTTCCTCTTTTGCAGAGTTTTTGTCATTTCGCCTCGAACTCTCATGAAGCTGTGCGTTAAAAATGCGATAAGGCCAAGTGGACATCCAAAATATATCTGCTATATATAGCTCGCTTGTTGGTCCCCAAAAATAAGTTATAGACTAAACTTCTATTGAAGTGTTTCATATCTTACATTAATCAGTTTTGTTTCATTTTCCATATAATTATGTTATAGTCAAGGTTCATTGTTTTTGCTCGTTAATTAATTTTTGTAAGTTTAATGTTCTTTTTCCATATTTATATTGTTATTAACCAATGTTTCCCAATAAAGAACCCCTGAAGAAGGCAGCAACCCCTGCCGAAACGTCGGGAAATCAAATGAAATAATCGAGTTTCATTCACCTACTTATGACCAAAAAAGCCGACGGAAATATATTCCAAACACTATCACATACATCAAATTGGTCAATCACTTTAACGCCAAGTGGTTTCCTGTGGGTATAATACGCTGAATCTATTCACATTTTACTGCCTTCCTTTTTTCACGGGTGTTTTAATTTATCCACGCCAAATAATTTATTTTCGAGTGTTCGTGGAAATAGTGCCAACTATCAGGATAAGTGCTATGACATTTCCTGTAATGTCTTCTGTCATAAGTAGAAGACCAATTTGATTCCTTGTTTGTTCATATCGTGCCTTGGGTGATGTAGGAGGTCTGAGAAAACTACTTGAGCTGTTCACTATGTCGTAAATGTCGCTGCTGTTCCTCTTTTTCGTAAATTTGAAGCTTAAACTATTCATAAACTGGCTGACTCTTTTTTCAAGGAACATTTTGTCACTATTAGACAACTGTACTCCTGGAGTTATTTGTTCATATTTATTGACACTAATCCTAGCCAGCTCACCTACAGATCTTCAGTTCTAACGTCGCTTTAGTGCTTGCAATTGGAAACTTGTCAAATATTTACCTTCAATTTCTGTTTGATGTACAATTTACACACACATCCGCATACAAAAACTTAAATACAAACACATAAATATTTCCTCAGCAGTATATATTTTAAAGGATACCTACTAACAGAATCTCTATTTCATTGGCAAAAGAAAGGAAACATCAAAGATGCAGGATAGAGAAACACATTACTTGTAACATTCTGGCAAACGTATAGGGACAACAGCAGGACTACGTGATTTATGCTGAACTTTTTCTTGTGATTTAGAATTCTGCTATCGAAACAGGATATTTTGTAAAATTTTAATTTTTCGCTCACAAAATAAGCCGCAAAATCCCACCCACTTTGCAATTCGAATGTGTCCCTGATATTACTGGGAACCTGTGAGCATCCTTATGGTAAATTGCGCTGAAATATAAATGTGAGATTCCGTGATTGTTCTCAAGTCGTGTGTTCCATTTTTGTCCCTTATTACAACGCTGTGATGCTATACTTTATAAGGAAACAGAAAGTGCCGTCAACACAACGCAATAGATACGTTTCTATATGTATACTCTACACGTGGTCTTCCTGTTTCTGAAAACTTGATGAAACTTCTCCTGTGGCTTATGGTTGGGCAGAACGGTGGGGTTCCTTTATGGGTTGCTGTATACGTGCTGGGTCCTGCTTTGCTCTGGGTGGTGAATGAATAGAAAGGAAAGAAGAATTGTTAATTATTTACGAAATCGGTGCAATCTTGTGTTTCCCCAAATCATCCCTAAGGAAAACTGAGAGCATATAGGCAAGGCAAGTGACGACCTTGAATGAATTCGTCGTTTAGCAGATTTTCTAAATGCTTGATTTATTACATTTTCTGGTAATGTTTGAGAAGCTAATGCGTTAATATTTTTAATAATTCGACTCAAAGGGATGCGACGTTGTGGATAGTTATAATTGATATTTGAGAAAAGTCTAAGAGAGGCAAAGCGGATCAAAATATAAGGATCTTGTCCGTTCAAAGGTTGACTTCGAATTGTTCCCCTTTATTTTTGGTTGGCAAAATTACAAATGTTCGCATCATAGGCGATACGCGGATACCCATACCGGGGGAACACACCCCATACAATTTGTTGTAAAGGGTGTCCCATAACTCACGCAAAATAAGAAAATACAGATTTTTAGCTAAATTTTTTATTGATTCATAGAGTATACAGATTGGGGTTATGTATGGAATAGCACATCGGCCGCCACGGCTGTAGGCAAGTACCTACGTACTTTTTTATTAAAATATTTTATGACCGGTTTGCACGAATAATTTTTTTTTTTATTTTTTTATAATTAACACGCCCTAAAGAGGTTATGACTACCCTTAAGTGTAACGTGATTTACACAGCGCGGGCATTAAGGAAATTGGGATAGAGAAGATAGGAGATTCCGATGCACATTGGTTTTAAATGTCTGTAAATTGTACTGAGGAGGAAAGATAGAGCTCGGCAAGGCATTCCACATTCGTGTTGTACGGCTTATGAAAGAGTCTCTGTATTTCATAGTACGTCCGAAGATAGGCTGTATGGTAAACTGATGGGCATTCCTAGCATGGCGAGTATTGCGGTTGAATTGCTGAAAGGGTGGAATGCAGCTGGCAATTTCGTTTGAGCACTGTTTGTTGAAAAAGCGATAAAACAGAGCGAGACACGCAACGTTTCTACGATGAATAGAATTCGCAATATTTGTGTCCCCGATTAGTTTTAACGCACGATTTTGGATCCTATCCAGTAAGTGCAATATGGTTTTTGGTGCACCAGACCAGATGTGGGAATTGTACTCAAGTTTAGGACGAATGAACGCCTTATATATTGTAGCCAGATTAGAAGGGGTAAAATATTTGTTGCACCGTTTGAGAAAACCTAGACATTTCGCAGCATTCTTGGCGACTTCGTGTATATGGTCATTCCAACGAAGGTTGTTATGGATGCACATACCGAGAATGGAAAGTCTTTCGGTTTCGGTGATGCAAGTGCCATTCATGGATAATGGCTGTAGGTTTGGGTTTCGCTTTAGAGACAGCAGACAGCATTGTGTTTTTGAAGCATTAAATTCCACTCTATTGGCTGAACCCCATTTTAAAATGCTGTCGAGGTCGGAATTTAATGTGCTTAACATACGTTGCCGTTCCAGTTCTACGGCCGAAGAGCAGGGACGTAAGTCGTGGAAAGAATATGAGAAGCTAAGAGTGCTGTCATCAGCGAAGGAATGGATTGGATTAGAAGTTGCAGACAAGAGATCATTTATAAAAATGAGAAAGAGAGTCGGAGATAGAACGGAGCCTTGGGGAACACCAGCATTTATATGGTGAGTTTCAGACTTGAAACCATCCAAAACAACTTGAATTGAACGGCCAGAAAGGTAGTTTCTAATCCATTGAATAAGAGACGCATCGATGCCATAAGCACGCATTTTCGACAAAAGAGCTTGGTGCCAAACTCTGTCAAACGCCTTTGAAATATCGAGCGCAACAATCTTCGATTCACCGAAGTGATGGAGAGATTGGTTCCACTTCTCGGTGAGATAAGTCATCAAATCACCAGTGGACCTGTTGCCACGAAAACCGTACTGTCGGTCATTGAGGAGTTTCCGTGATTCAAGATATTTCATAAGCTGACGGTTTATCAGCGTTTCCATGACCTTAGAAAGAATGGACGTAAGTGCTATGGGTCGGTAATTGGTGGGAGAAGAAGATTCGCCTTTTTTAGGGACGGGCTGGACAAATGCTGTTTTCCACCTACTCGGAAAGAGTCTAGAAGAATAGGAAAGATGAAAAAGCTTACGCAGTGGTTTTGCCAGCGTAGAAGAACACCTCTTCAGAACGATGGGGGAGATACAGTCTGGACCAACGGATTTATTTATGTTGAGATCATAAAGTACTCTTGCGACTGTACAAGTGCGAAAATGGATTGGTCCCATGGTAAATTCGACGCACTCGAGTACGGGTGCAGACAAAGCGCAATCTGGGAGCATCGAGCTGGCTGCGAAATGTGCAGCGAGCTGATAAGCTTTGTCTAAAGAGCTGACAGCTGGAGTGTCATTGTATATTAGCGTTGGGATCGCTGATGAGGCCGAATTCTTAATATTTTTTACAAATGACCAAAAAATGTGGCTGAATTTCATTAATACACCTCCCAATTTCCTCTTTTAAGGCGTTCGTGGCTGTGCGCTTGTCTTCATAGACCTTTGACTTTAAAAAACCACAAGAAAAAAAGTCCAATGGCGTTAAATCGCAAGATTTGAATGGCCAATTCTGATCACAAAAACGGCCGATTACACGATTAGGAAATGACTCATGCAGTAAATGAAATGTTTCTCTGGCTGTATGGCGTGTGGCACCGTCTTATTGGAACCACATGTTGGTCACAATCCTGAATGAAAAATTCAAAAGTTTGTCTTGAAAAAAATTAAGAATTAATAAGTTATTGATCGTTAAAGAATTCGTGACGAAAGGCTTATATAACTAGGCAATATGTACCAATATTCCCTCCATCAATGGATGTTAGTCGATAGCACTTTAAATTCTCATGAGCCATTACTTAACCTACATTCTCTTACACTCGATTCTGCATATAAAGGATAGGTTATGTCCATTTTCTAAAGTTTTCCCTCCTCTACCGAGAAATAGTTTTCCATCCCCAATGTCTGTTTTCCTTTCGCCCGCAGAACTTTTCCACATTTGAATCTAGGTATTTTAATAGAAGTCAATTTGTAAAAATATTTGCTATGTTGACATTGCAATTTTTGTTTTGTATTCCACCCCCTGGGGGCGCATAGTTATAATTCTTTGAAAAGAGCCAGCATCCCAACAAATTAATTGTCAGTTCCACAAATAACCATTTCCACCGAAACAGCACAGCCCCCACTATCTAAATCGCAACAATATAACGTCCTCCGAACGAGAATTTCTGAAAGTGCTGGCATTTCAGCGAATTCACTGAATTCACTGAATTCGCAGGACCTGTCGCCACCACACTCGCACATATTTTCTACATTGTTGCATTCTATTGTCCGTCTGCGGGCATAATTTTTTGCACCCATGTTTGGTGTATATTTGCTTTCGACTGTGTACGAGTATCCTGATTTGAGTTCCGACCTCAGACAATAGCAAAGAAATTCCAGCCAAATACAAAACACAAATGCCGCCCTGACCTTACGCTTACGTATATTTCAGAGCCCAGACAGCAATACACATTCCAAAAGTACGCAAACAAAGGAATTTGTTTTCCGGCGTTGAAGAATTGTATTTTTTTTTTATCAAGTTCTGTATGTTAGCCCCAATCAAATATTGAACTAAATAACAAAAACGACACAAACATAAAAAAAGGGAAAATAAATAAAGAAAAGCGCACGGAAATGGGATCTCGTCCCATTGGCAAATCTTTTGTGATGGTGTAATGCTCATTCAGCAGCTCACACAATAGAATAAAACATTTCCATAGACAAAAAACGATTGGAATTCCCGTTCTAGACACATGTTACAGTTACAATAAATACAGTTTAATGCAAGAATTTAACCCGAACCAATATGGACACCCACCCAGCAGGACATCACGGCGACAGGATAACGAAAAAACAATATCCCATTGAATGTCGCTGGTGGCTGCCTCTTCAGCAACAACGAATGACAGCGACAGGAAAATTCAACCTCGGATCTGTCTGAACAATACCAAGATATTTCGAAGCATTTTTTGTGCGCTGTTTCGAATTGTTGTCTTTTAGAGGAACACTGCCAAACACGATGTACGCTCGTTAGTTTACTCGTCCGGGTCCATACGTCTATATTTTTTTTTCCAGCGGCCGGCGTTAGGTCTCCGTATCGAATATCCTTCCGCTACAGAAATTGATTTTACCATACCGCTTTTTTGCTCGTTAGATACATATTTCCTGTACATAACTAGCAGATAAAGAGTTGAACGGATTCCACAGATATCTCCCATACTGAGTGCTGTATGCGGGCTATACAGTTTCCGCACAGTAATCGCCTTAAATCTACTCTGATCGATATGGGAATGATTATTTATTCGAGAATCGTGTTGGTCCAACTCTAACGAAGGATAGTGTGCAACAAAGATGATGGCTGTAAGTAATTGAAAAATATTTGTGTGGTTTCGCAGGTGGAATCCTTTCGGCTGCAGATGCAGTGTGAATTGATTAACGATGCTGAAAATTGGAATCCTATTAGTCGCCTTGTTTCGAGAGTTCTTTGTATCAATTTATGGTCTGCTTATAATTTGCCTTTGGAAAAAGTAAATAATGTGCGCAGGCAAACAATTTGAAAATTATCAAATTTAAAATTTACATTTCACTTTCTTAAGTGCGACGGACGCTGACTCAATTTTGGAGAAAGTTTCCCCAGGAAAACTTTTTCAGACAGTACCATCGGGGCTGTAATTAAATTAGTTTTTAAGAATTTCGAAAATTTCCTGCAAAATTATTATATTTCCGAAGTCCAATTAGTCATCAGATAGGTCAGTTTAATTATGACAAACTTTCTTTTGAAAATATGTATTAAGTTATGGCTTTGAAGTCAGCCGGCTGTCGATATTGACTCGATTGACACCCTCGAAAGGTTTAATTTCTTATTTAAAATAACGACAAAACTTATACGCGGTAATACTATATATAAATCCTTGATTTGAAGTTGTAAACGCTAAAAATTACTACAAATCTGACTGTTATGGTGAAGAATATAGAAATAATGTGTATTGTCAATGACAATGGAATGTCTAATTTTTAGGGGAGCTTTCTGTCGCGTTTTAGTTTTAAATTCCGCAATCCAATTTTGCCTACTGCTATATAAGAAGTTATGCTTCAAAAATGTATAAAAACCGTTCATATTCGACTGTGGGCCTAATGCCAATGAGTGTGATAATCGTCTTATTTAGTAGTAGTAGACCTCGTCAATGTTTTACAATGTTTACCTTTTTTTTTTAATTCTTCTCCCGGGAAAGGCGAACCTATAACGCTTCATCAGCGCCCCGAGATCTTGCAGATGTATGTAAGCTGTGCACTTAAATTGCTGCAAATTGTAGTCTTCTGGAAATATATACCCAGGAATCGAGTTCCAAAGTTTGCTTGTCCTGTAACAGAAGGAGTTTTGGAAAGATGATGTCCTCGCGGTTGAAAATGTACGAAAATGCTATGTTGGCGTGGCTGCTGGAAGTCCTGGGGGCCTTTGCTTTGACACTCGCACTATGCACCTATTATAGGGTTATTCATGAGTGCATGCAGATTATAAGAAGGATACAAATTCTATTCGGGCGAAAATTTAAACCAATATACAAACGAGACTACTATGGAGACAACTATTTTTTTTTTTGTGGACTACGAATTGAGTATTTAGTAGCATTCGAAAATAACTAATTTTTTGAATGCAAAATATAATATTTCTGACGAAGCAAACGGTTTAAAAAAAATACAGAAAATCAAATTGTAGGTTCTTAGGTGTTCAACTACCAAGTCATTTCTCAGACTGTTTAAAAATTCCCCGTTCAACTGAACCATCTTCCACTTATCTAAACATTTTAAATATTTTCTGGAATCAAAAATCCTGAAAGCCAATTTAATTCGCAACAAACGTATCTTTGTTTAAACCAACTCATAGGAAGGCACTTTTCCGCAACATTACAAATAAACCTGCGATATAATCTTATCATAATCACATCAAAACTCGCCCACACTTACACAGACCAAACGAAAGCCATTTGCTCACATGTTGCATCCTCCCTCCCATGTGAGCTGAGTGTCACCTAAATTACCTGTACACATTGTTTGTTATGGCCCCCCTTTCGTAAAAGTTCGGACTAAAATGCTAATCTCTGTCTATTCACATCCGTTGAATCTGCAAACTCCAATTATGCCAGCCTTATGGTGGACTTTCGGTCCATCGAATTAAAACATGTCCGTCTGTCGGGTTGGTGGAGATGGTGGGATTTGTGGCTGGACCAACATCATTGTGCTAATATCGCAATCTCTCTCGTGTTGTGTCTGTGTCCTCATTATGATTTGTTGTAACCACCAGTTGGCCAGATGGTATCGGTACCTACACAATTGCGGTTTACCCTCTTTTATAGTCCTCGTAGAAGGGTTTCTCCATAACGCCTTTTATTGGTAGATAAATTATGAATTTTAAGATACCTACGTGTGTGTGTATGCAAAAAATATAAATAATGGAACTTAATTCAGTTTGTTATGATTTTAAATAAAATGAAATATGTATATTGTATATTTGAAAAAGGCACAAAAGGGTTAATCAGGGTTTTTGGCAGGCACAAGATAAAACTATCACAATGGTATAAAATGAAATGTCAAAATCGGTTGAGCTTGTATGCAAAATAGTTTTGATTTTTTTCTGGTCGATGCCAATTTTGTTTTGTAAATAAACAAAAAAGTAGGTAAGTCAATAATATTTTATTTTGAAATAAAATCCCCTCAAGTTTATATTAGCAAACGAGTGATTTAGTGGACTAGTACCTACACTCACTTATCAGGAAAACCGAACTTCTTCTAAATGCTAAGTTAAAAACAAATAGGTGGGGCAACAGGCGGTAGACACCCTAGGCCTAGCTTCTCGCAACCATTCGTTTTGTCTGAGTTTCTATTTTTGGAACGAATGGAAGGGACCTACAATTTTATGCCGAGTCCGAACGGCTGAATTGATAAGCTTTTTCAGGACAGTCATACTCTCGGATGTTTGTCAGACGTTCGCGAGATGTGGCGCAGTAAAAAAAACCTTAAGATGTAATTTGTGTTTTCCGGGGGTAGAACCTGGGATCCCTCGCACAGTAGTCCAGCACATACTAACCACTGCGCTACTGCGCCCACAAATGCTAAGTTATCAGTAGTAAATTCGATGATTTCGTCATTTCTTCACTAGTGTCATAAGAAGTGGGTACTGAACTGACAGAAAGAAAAGCGAGCTAAACTAGACACGTGCTCAACAAAACTACTAAAATAATATTCAGATTGATTTGCTCCGAATGAGCCTGAAGGTATGCAATCATTAGTGGAATATTATTTATGCTGAAAGGTATTTGTTGCCAAATTTGTTGGCTAGTTAGCATTATGTACAGTACATAACGTGTAATAGTAATATTCATTTTGGGACCACTCACATTCGGACAAATGACTCGTAAAGTAGGCTCATCAGCATACTCCACATATACCATTACTAATTGCAGTCAACATGAACTAAACGTTTTTCCTATTGCTAAGAGATACAACCTGTATCTAAGGGACGTCAAGTGTCATCCTGACAGTAGCAGATGGCACTTCTACCTTGGCCGCCGACCTGACAAGTGCAACCTACATTATATTTGCAGTATTAATTATTAACATGAAGTATTAATTTATAGTAGTAAGTAATTGTAAGCTTAGCTAAGTGTAGGGTTGAACCGTCCATAGTTAAGCTTGGTTTAGTAAAACCACCAAATGAGTGTCATTGTGAACCATTTATCATGAATATACAAACCTGGTGACTGTATGCGAATGTGTGTGCCATCGAAAACTACGAGTGTGCGTGGAAGCGAAGCAGTCGATGTTGTTGCATGTTCAATGCTAGATAGTATTTCCGCCAATAACGAAGAGATAATTTGACATTTCTCTTGAAGAGCATTGCCAAACACAATTAGATTGTTGCTTATTTAGGTTTTCTCAGAGTATTTTGGGATAAATATTATCTTATTGCGCTTGGCAATTATGTATTCTCTGGATTGATACTTAAGCCACGGAAGTCGGTGGCTTAACTTATGGCACTATTTAAGTGAAGTTTTTCGTTAAACCTGAATTGTGGAAACCAAATTTGTGTTAATCCTGAGTTTATCCTAGGATCTACACTTAAGCTCGGAGTGTGAAATCGGGTATAAGAATATTTTTGCTCCCTTCCATCCATTTTTTTTAATAAATTCCTGGTGTGAATTTCAGAAGTGTCAAGTACCTACGTAGAAATCGGTTATAACAATATGAACCGGATATAACGTTGGCCCTTATTGTGATTGTCGATCAGCGATCGTCACGACAATTGTCGATTGCGTCGATTGATTTTAGCTATTCGTACGCACAAATTTTGTTCACTTCCAAGAGAAAGCATCGATCAGACATTTGCAATCGACTGTCAAATCGACAAATATCGATCGCAATCGACAATCACAGCTCTCGATCGATCGACAGTTTTCGATCAACGATTAACTATCGACACTCACAATAGGGGCCGATATATTTTCAAAATCCCGGCAAAACTCCGTTTAATTCAAAGTAATTTGCAATCGGTTACAACGATGCCGGATATACCTAACGATAAAATAGGTTATAGCGATGAAAATGTACCAGATTTAAGTCTAAAAACAGTTTGATAGAAAAAACAGTTTTTAAAGTCTACGGATTGTTATTTTCATCCATCCTGTTTCTAAAGCTGTGTATCAATAATTGCGCTAAATAATTATCGTCGGATAATTTTCTGACACTATCGTGGTGAAAAACGAATTTTCAGATGTCAAAAAATGGTCCTGCTCCTATAGGCCAATTTTTTTAAGTTTGCTTAAGTTTTGCTAGAATGTTGAAGAGGAAATAAAATGCTGAGGATAAATTTAGTGCAATTGATGGTATGTAAATTTCCCGAGATCGCAGTCACCGGTCCTTGGGTGTTTTCACGTTAAAGTTAATTGAATTTTCGATTTCCATACTATGGTAATTTAAGAGTTTGGAAAATGTTGTTTTATGTTTGCAACAAGTATAGTGCGTGAAGGGGAGATCGTTCTCAAGATGGTATATGGCCGCTTTAAATTAAAATTAAAATATTGGACAACTCTCTTAGAAAAATAGTTTACAAAATGAGCAAAAGAATAACAAATTTGTGATTTTGTACCTCGATACTTTTTTTTAAACTTAGAGCACTTGTTTTCAGTAAAGTACATAATTTTTTTGTATTTTTTATTGTACCGGTTATAACGATGAACCTGTTATAACGATGAAATTCTAAGGTCCCTTCGACATCGTTATAAACGATTTCTACTGTAGTTTATTTGTGTGTATAGTAGGTGCTGAAAATTATAGGTACTTTAGGTACTTTTTTTCATAAGAAACATTTTCATTAAAACAGACCTATTGATATACAACTCGAATGAGTTGCCTGACATATTTTTATGCATGCAATTCGACAATTCTCAACAAATCCACCCCAACGAGTCTCTGATAAACATATGAGATCAGTGTAACTGGCGTGAAAGCCTTCTCATTTCATCCATTCAGATTCACACCACGACAAGTTGCCCACACGAATCGTTTCGAAACCGTTGCCTGAAGGCATATAATGATAATTACATTTTCTACCTTTCTCGTTTTTTTGTTTCGTGCGCAAGGACATTGGACAATTTATAGCGAAAACAAAAAAGTCAAATGGGGAAAATTATGTACACTACTACCCTCACCAATTCGCGCTTTTCGGGTGAAAAATTGAACCCGACTTTATAAAATCCAAAGCGATTTTCTCAGCGCTTCAAGCCAATTCTTGAAAATAAAAGTAACAACCGCCATAATCCTTAAAAAAAAAACACACCAACTAAATAAATCGAAAAAGTTTAATTAAAACCTTCGTTTTAGCAGGCAATGCCGTCCTCTTTGTTTCAGGCGAATCGCCACCCAGCATCCACATTCAACTGGGGTCTCCTGGATGGCATGCAATAATTTCACTTTGCTTTCTTTTCTAGTTCTGTGTCCTATGTACGCTATACTATATCACTGAAGTGGTTGTATTCTATTATTCGATTTATTTTCGCTTATTCTCTGTTTTTTTTTTCTATCTGCGGCTGATGCTTTTGGTTGGTGTTGCTTCTGCCGCTATCTTACAGCGTTTATAGTGGTCTTGCTGGTTTCGATTGGGAAATGTGAATGTATTATGGCATGGGGTGTAAATGAGAAAATTGAAAACAATGCGCCACGGGACAAAAGGGCAGTTTGAGCGTGCATGGAATCAACAGTAAAACAAAAGAAATTCAGTTCAACATTTCTTTTGTCATGATTTCGTTTCCTCTTGGTCTGGGATTGTTTTTTTTTTTCTATGTGGTTACAGACATTTTCAATTGGTTATGTTTTTATATTTGTTGTTGCCAGCGTTGAACGCTTTTGTGTTGTAAGCATAATGTGACATTAGGTCTGTTCCTTTACTTTTAAATCTTACGAGTTTTTACTAATTCTTACGAATTTTTACGAATTTTTACTCAATGTCGTTCCCTAACTTGAAAAATTCGTAAAAGAGAGCGGCATCGAGAGAGCAAGATATTACCCCTCCATTGCGAATCTTACTACTAGTTTTTACTCAACAAATTTCTTTGCGTAAGTATTGAAACAACTGTCAGTCGCCTGAAAATTGACAGAAGATTTGAAATTTGATTTGAAATGCCTGTAACGGCTATTTGCTTTTGGCTCTGATTTCCTGCGATATGAGAAACAAATTGGTATGAAAATGGTATCAGAAAGGCGGGAAAATAATGTAGCTTTTTTTTTTCTCGAAAGCATGTAGTTCAGTCAGTAAAAACTCTTCCATATACTTGGATTCATACTCACATGCAATTTATGGAAAACCAACATGCATCTGTCATTTTTCCTAATTACTACAAAAGCGTTCCCTAACGTTTTCATAAGTTTTTCTCTTTGAGAGAGAATTCATCCCCACTATTGTCATTTTGACAGTCTTTTCCATTTTTACTACAAAAGTAAAGGAACAGACCTATTATCTTGGATGTTAGATGTTTTGCTAATAATATAGATGGGTATATAAAATAATTGTTTAACCATCTTACGCGTCAAGTCATACCAACCAATGAACTACATACTAATATCAGTATTATTCAGTTTTGGCCCGTATAGCTAACGCTTTATGAGAGAGTCCCACATTTTTGCGGAACTTATTAATATTCCATTTTTGCATACAATTTTAATAATTAGATCTATAAAGTGGTGTATGTTTTACATCCTAAGACCTGTGAAGAGTCTCTGCCTGTGACAATGACACACGCTTACAGTTGTCCAGACCAAGCGCTCTGCCATACGTGGTGGCTTCGTCCTTGAAAAGGAGGTTTAGTCTCTAAGCTGGGGACTTGGATTCAAATGTTGGTTGCTTCAGTTTTCTTTTTGCTCTCTATCTACGTGATACCCATCGAACAGCTGATGGGGATGGTGTTTAAATGCAGTTGCTCCGCTTTCTTGCCTTGTTGCCTTGTTTTCCGCTGCAGCATCCTATCATGTGTGATAGAAAATATTTTTTCTGTAAACACATTCATCTTCATACCACGTGTTCGTTTCCTACAGTGTATATTAGCCTACGGTGCTGTGGTTTCGGCTATTTCTTTTATGGTTTCGCGATATTTGGACACCAGCTGGTTTGCATCTGTAGCATAGGCTGTCTCTGAATCCTGTGACTACTGCATTTCTCTTTTTTTTGTGTTAAAATATTGGATCAGTGGTCCAGTTTCGTAAAACGTAAACACAAATTACATTTTAAGGTTATTTTCCACGGGCGCCACCTCTCGCGAATATCTAACAAACATCCAAGAGTATAACTGTCCTGAAAAAGCTTCTCAATTCAGCGATTCAGACTCGGCAAAAAATTGCTGAAATTCGTCGCAAAAATATAAACTCACACAAACGAATGGTTGTGAGAATCTAGGCCTAGGGTGCCTGCCTAACGGTCCTGTTGCGCCAAATATTTTTTTTTATATTGGCTCAACAGTATTGTAAGACTGGCATATAATAGGCGTATTTTTTTGAGAATCTATAGCCAGCTCACTTTTACTTTTACATGCAAAACTTGTATACTCACTTTTGGTTTTGTTGTATTCACTTCCCAAAAAAATACGCCTAATATAACACATATTTTCAATGGCGTATATTTTTCCAGTATGACAACTCATTTGAAAAAAAATTCAATAAATTTCGAATGACTTTTATTGACGCGGCTTAAAACGAAAACAAACATAAACTTATCAAGTTATTATTAACCTCTTTAACCGTTTGAAATCGACCCACATGCCGACCATTGAACCACATTTGTATTGTTCCCCTGACATATAAACCAATTTCAGTCGAGGGCCATCCTATTTTATTATCACTTTGCCGCACTGGCACAATCGACAAATAATGTGAAGCCATTCCGGCCAGATTTTCAATCCCTTAACAGGGCAGCAACGCACAGAAGAAAGGCGGATACACTAATGCTGCCGCTCTATTGGGATACAAGCCTACGCATAGCGCGGCCCTTGTCCTTTGTACAGTCGTACGCACACATCTCCGCTTCGAAGATATTAATCGAAATGTGTTTTGCTTACCCTATGGCCTTTGGAAGGACCCTCCGGGTGGGTGGGTATTCCCTTTGCGTACGCGATGTATTGCATTCGAAAGGATTTTATGTAACGTACCGTTTTTATGTGGACCATCTTTCTTTGATACAGATTTTTGCTGTATGGACAGAGTGTGAGGGGTGATTTGACCAATTCATTGTCATCGCTCAAGACACAAAGAAACTTTTGTTATTTCAGTCGAAGGAAAACAACAATCACACCACACCGATATTGACTGTCTGTCGTGGAGGCCAAAAATAACAGCAAAGTCCTAGCCGCTTTCGAATGACCATGCCATTTAGAATACAAAGAGAATCTGAAAATGGAATCTGAAGTGAGTGGAATCCATTAAGTGCGTTTAATGGTTCAGAAAATTATTTCTAGACAATGGCGATTGCGATGGCCAGCAATGTTTGTAGGACGACGATACCTAACACTAGCACAGTGTGTAACCAATTGGAATATTGCTACATTGTTCTGGAGAGCATCACGGTGCGCTTGTCCCTTAATAATTAGGTGCTTACATCGAATTGCGCGAATATTTGTGTCTTATCTTCGGATTGAGTTCCCTGCAGCAACATTTATAGATTTTAAAATAATATAGAGCAAAATTAACAGTCCTGTTAAACAGATGACTTAGGTCCTTGAGCCACTTTGCTTCACTTAATTGAGGGTGAAATGGAAATGGAATTTTCCTTTTCGTTTTGTTTCACATTTCTGCATCGAATCGGGGGTTTATAAGTTAATACTTGGGAGGAGTTGTCCTCTTTTGAGTTTTTTCTCGAAGGAAATTTGCTTTTGGTCCTTGCGAGATTTATATTGTTGCTTTAACGAAACAAGTTACCATAACAGGATGAATGTCCTGTTGTCTTGGCAGCGAAAGTAAGCTGAAGGAGACAGAAACGACGCGTGAGATGTGGATTTGCTAAATTGCCGTGCTCGGTCTTTTGTTACTAATTTGTGGAAACGATTTTGACACTAGACGTTTTAATTGAGTGTGCGGTATTTTTTTTTTAATGCGAGACAGATGCTGTCTAGACCATGCACTCCTATTTATTGAGTGGATCATTTACCTTATTTTAACTTGATGATATAGGAGAAGTGGTTACTATTTTTAGAGAAATGTCTCAGTCTCAAAATTAGAAAAAAACAGAAATTGCTGATAAGAAAAGTAAGAAAATCACAAAACGAAAGCTTGCCTAAGTTAGCGATTGTTCTTCATCGTCATCATTATGCTGTATATAATTCGACCCACTTTGAGTAGGAAATGTGATTAGATGGACTGGTTGCAATCGGACCCACTTCACCGCTTAGGTCACAATTTTCACTGTCAACAGTTGAACAGATTCCATAGATGTTACCCTCAAGTTCTGGCAGTGACCAACCTAATCACATCGTCGATCTTAAAGTTGAAAGTGTCCCATTTTCGGATCATCTTCCTATTGTTGTGACGTTTGTTCTCACGTCGATGGAGCCCGAAGGGGCTAGGACTATGAAACCTTTGCCTAAACTTAATTGGAGGAAATCAAAAGCAGTTATATATCAAGCCCGACTTAACAGCTCTCTACAAACGGTACATCACCTCAACCTCAGCCAGCTAGATGAAATCATCAAAGCATCCTACCCGGTCACCTGTATCAACAGGAACGGTCGAGAAAACTATGTTGCCCCTTGGTTTGACGGGGAATGTAAAAGAGCCAGAGAGTTATCATTTGGTTGGTTGAGAGCATTTAGGAATTCATGTGACGGTTGTTTCAAAAACCAATATTTGCAAGCGAATATGGATTATAAAACACTGTGTAGCCGAAAAAAAGCAGCATTTTATGAAGCCGAGTCTAAGCGGGTAGCCTGTTGTAAAAGCTCGAAAGAATTCTGGAGACTAGTAAAAGATTTGAATGGTAAAAACTTCACTATCCATTGTAAGCTAAGTGCGAATCTTCTAGCTACGCATTTATTGAATCCTGTTCAGGAACGAGTTATTTTTCACTATGCCCTTCCCGGGTTTACCAATGAAGTTTTGGATGCTCACATCACACATCAAGAGGTCAGCGATGACAAGGTTAATGGATGGCAAAGCAGCAGGTTCGAATGGGATATCAGCGGAGTTCTATAAGTATGGCACAACGGAGGTGATTAACAGGTTAACAGGAATATATGAAAACATATTGGAAACCGGTTTCATGCCTCAGGAATTCAGAGAATCTGTAATTTTTCCAATCCATAAAAAAGGGAGCTTGTCAGAACTGTCCAATTATAGAGGTATTTCGTTTTTAAATGCTTCGTACAAAATCTTTACCTTAATCTTGCAAAGACGCCTAAATAAATGGATTGACGATAATAAGCTATTAAAGGAGTACCAGGCAGGTTTTAGACAAGGCTATTCAACGATTGACCACATCTTTGTCTTAAAAAGTATTGCGGACTCATTTCTCAATAAAGGGAAGAAGTTGTACACGTTCTTTGTGGATTTTAAGGCAGCATTTGATACAGTGGATATACAAGTTCTTATGTATAAGCTCTATGGTATTGGAATGTCGCGGAAGTTTGGAAGGGTCATACAAAACCTTTATGAGGACACAGTGGCGTCAGTTTGGAATGGTGAAGAGATGTCTAGTTGGTTTATAACGGAATCAGGAGTCAGACCAAGGTTGTACAATGAGCCCAAGTCTGTTTGCTTTATTTATCGAAGACCTGGTAGACTTTCTACCTAGCGGCATTGAATACGCAGGTCTTACAATAAAAGCATTGCTTTTCGCTGATGACATTGTGCTTTTCGCATCAACACCGGAATCATTGCACCTTATGGTTAACCGGCTGTGTCAATATTGTAGCCTTTGGAACTTGATAGTAAATCTAGAAAAATCCAAAATAATGATTTTCAAGAACGGAGGAGGCAGAAACCGTGCAAACGAAAAACAACAACGAATGGATTGAAGTTGTTAAGGAATTCCAATACCTAGGAGTTCACTTCACAAAGAACTTAAGTATGGAGACGCATCTGCAGGAGAAGCTGACTAAGGCGAAGAGTGCTATCAGCGCAGCGTGGAACAGATGTTTTTACAATAAAAGTATTGCGCATAGCAGCAAGTTCAGAATATTTAAAGCCGTATCGAGATCCATTTTACTGTATGCAGCACAAGTATGGGGAGCAAAGCAATATGAAACCGTGGAGAAGCTGCTGCGTTACTTTATTAAGCGAATTTTTCGACTGCCACCCAACGTGCCTAACTATATGATTATGTTGGAAACAGGCTTATCGCCTCTCTTCATTAGAACGCTTAAAATGCAAATAGACTATGTGCTGAAAATTATGAAGTTGGAAAATCACCGCCTCCCGAAGATAGCGGCGCTTCAAGTCATTCGCTCAAAAACAAGTTGGTTTGCTGACTGGATAAACCTTGCTAGCGACTGTGAGATGGATCTCAATCTGGATCATTTAATTAACTACGATGATTGGAAAAGACAGCTTTACCAGCTTGTTTCTGCAGTTGACTTAAAATGCAGAAAGAGATTTTTGGACAACGCCACAGGATCACTCCATAGAAACCTGTACTCTCGATTGAATCATAACCTGGAAGAGAAAAACTATTTTCGAGATGAAAATGGCGTCGACGAAATATCGATGATGGTCAAGTTACGTGGAGAACTCCTGCAGTTAAACTTTATGCCACATAGAAAGGATTTACCCATCCTGTGCACATTGTGTAACTCTGTCGAAAGAGAAGATACTTTTTACTTTATGGGAAAATGTCCTATTTTAAAAGAGTTTAGGAGGAACACATTTGGAAGCGATTTTTTGACGGAAAACCAAGTTATATCACTGCTCAACGATATGGAAGTTAAAAAACTATTCCAATACTGTAAATTGGCGCTAGGCTATAGAGAGCGGATTATTAGTGAAAGTTTTTGAAAAAAAGGGGGAAAAAAATAAGTAATTATTGAATCTATTTTGATAAAAGATCCTAGTTCATTGTATTATAATTTTGTTTTGTCAACTAGGCAGACGGCATAAAAGCCATGCTTTTAATTTTTTTTTTGCAAACTCTGTAAGCACTATTCTATCAATTGAAATCAAATAAAAAATCTTATCTATCTATCTATCTAATCACAGGATTCCTCTGTTTCTTAACAGAACTTCATTTGGTTTGAAATCAATCTGTATTATCCGGCAGTAGGTTGAGTTAATGGTATTTAACCGTATTTTGCTGAGTCTTGCTGAGAAGTATAGCAATCGCCCAAGTTTAGTGGCTCTTGATTCTTGTCGTCGACAATTCCTTTGTGAAGCCTCCCAATTAAGCAGTGATTATCCAATTTTGATCACTCACATTTCACATATATATACGCCAGAAAAGTCCTGAATCGACGGCCAACAGGAAGCACCATTTATACATTTTTTTTTTGAGAAGTAATAGGTACATTGAAATCTTGCAGAACTTCCAAGTTCTCATCCCGGTTCCCCTTTGAGACTCGATTTGGTGATGCAAAAGGAGTATTTACGTTTTTCCTCCTTTGCCATTGACTATTAGGTACCTACTATACAATTTCAATTTAGTTGGTCACATTTAATTTTTACTCGTCAATTTCTCAAGAAATATAAAATAAGTCCAAAGTGGTACGAAGAATATTACAATTTTATTCAACTGACGAGATATGGAGTTTCATATTTTTCAATCAAAATTCGCTTACAAGTGAAATTTAATATTTCCACAGATATGTATAGATACAAATGCAGATGTATATTTTTATTTTATTTTATGTATGTATAGTTACCATTGTGAGTTGGAAAAAAAATCGTTTGTGCACCCAGGACTAATTTAATTTCCTGCATTACTGAAGTGGGTATCCTTCAAATTTTTTTGGTCGTTGTTGTGACAACCGCAAAACACTTTCGAAGAAAGTACGAATACACGGTTGTCGACGATGGACAGAAGGGTGAGAGATAAACTCTTATGTAAATAAGACTACAAAAAGAGCAAAGTAAAAGCCTACCAAAGCGGAAACGAAATGGTAACACTTAGCTTGGGTAAATATTGCTTCTCTGCCCATTTCGTGATTTTTGTGGTTCAAGTTCTGTTTTAGTTTGTTTTGGGTATTTTTTTTTGTATTTGCTCTTCTCGTTGATTTGATAAAATAATTTGCATTTCATTGTCAACTCGGCGTTCGAATTTATATTAAATTGTTAACTAGGGTATTGTTGTCAGCTTTAATAACTGGTAGGGTTTGATGGGTCGGGATTGTGGTATCATATTTGTGTTGCCCTACTTGAGATTGAGGTTAAATACTTGAAAATAATCATACACCCAAGCAAGTGGGTACTTGTCAAATGAAAATTGAGACACACCATCATGCTCATCCTGTGGAAGTGTTTAACTTTTACTTGGCTAAAATAAGTTTGCCGTTATTTGGTGGTTGTACATGGAAGAGGGTGTGGCAATAAAAACATTGCATCAGCATGTTGAGCATGGAATTTATAGACCAAAACAGTCAGTGCATTTAATTATGTTGGGTTCTAACCTATAATTTGTCTCTAAAATAAATAAATAAATAGGTGGCGCAACAGGCGGGTGACACCCAAGGCCTAGCTTCTCGCAACCATTCGTTTTGTGTGAGTTTCTATTTTTTGGGACGAATGGAAGGGACCTACAATTTTATGCCGAGTCCGAACGGCTGAATTGAGAAGCTTTTTCATGACAGGCATACTCTCGGATGTTTGTCAGACGTTCGCGAGAGGTGGCGCAGTAGAAAAAACTTTAAGATGTAATTTGTGTTTTTCCGGAGATCGAACCTGGGATCCCTCGCACAGTAGTCCAGCACACTAACCACTGCGCTACTGCGCCCACATTTGTCTCTGATGGGACTATTAGTAGGTTCGTGTCTTGGGTGTGGTGGACAACTTGTTTTTTGAAGGTTCAACTTTATTCCTGCGCCTAAAACCGAATCCAATGCATTAATACGTGAAATACTAACAAATCTCTGATTATGATTATTAAAGGCAACAAATGAGTCCTTTGCCTTCATATGTGATGAATAAAAATGGAGCTAATTCCCACCCCTACGATTCGAAGAATTTAATAAATAGCGTAAAAGTCGATTATAGGAACCTGCTTAAAAAATGATTTCAATTTAAATCTTAACTAGAAACAAATTTTGCATGAACAGCAAAATAGATTTCTCAGAGCTTCTTTCAACCCATACTTTTGAAAGCAAGCCGATTTAATGAACGTAAAGTCTTGTCAATGAAATGATGCATTTTTAAGTTTCAGATAAGAGTTATAATAAACATACGAAATTAATTTTATAAATGGCATAAATGGCATTTAAATGCATTCTGTAGGTTTTATGAATTTGAGGTACCTACAAAATGGTAGTATAGTCAAAAGAAACTTCATTTTATGCTATGTTTTATCGAATTGATAAACACATATAATATATAAAATATTACTGCTGTGAGGTGATCTCTTAAAATGTAGAATCGACCTTAATTAGTTATCATTTATTTACGAACCTTTTTGAAAAATGCCAGTAAGTAAAAATTCAGCTTTATATATTTTAAATAACCTCCCTTCACAAGTTGCCATATCTACTTATATATTCTTACGCGCCGCAAATCCGTTGACGCTTAATGAAATCTAACCTAGCGTGCATAAAGTTTAATTATTATTACATAATTACTTGTTGTGGAGCATGCTTTAACGTCTACAGACTTAAGCGAAAATCTTTCAGCGGCATTCGTCCTTTCTTCATTTCCGAAAAGAGTTTTAAGTAATTTATATCCTGAATAATTTAACTGCAGCGTAACTAACATAAAGCACCTCCACTCCTCACTTCTGACACTCGTCAGCTCTTTACCACAGTGAGTACAACATCCTTCCCTTACACCTAGGTTTCTCCTTTCCAACCTGTATACAGTATACTCAATGCCACATTGAAGCAATGGCAGAATGTGAAAAATCTTTGTTGTTCGTTTTCACGCGGCGTACAACGACGAAATGTTAAAATCAGAAAAATCACCCAAATGGGGATAATAAACAATCGTATTTACTAATTTAGATCCACCAAGAGTGGAAGGAAGCGAACATAGTAGTCCTCTCAGCCGACATCGGAGGGACCTGACATTCGCACAGTTACACCTGGAGTAGAATTACTTGCTGGCTCATAATAAATTAAAACATTCACCTGGATCTCAATGTTTTATTTAATTTTTTCTTTCCTACTTCTTCACTCATAAAATGGCGGAGATGCTAGAACGAAATACAAGAAATTGCCACATCGAGAGAGAAATTTATTTGCAAGATTTTGTATTTTTTTTCCGTCCCGTGTCGCCTGTGAACGATGTAATGCGGAATTGCTTCTACGTGCAGTTAATTTAATGAAGAATTCGACCCTAATGGAAGGATTTTGAGAAAATTGTCCTAAATTTGAAATCGAATTCGATTAGTTTCAGTTGGGACTTAGTTCATAGGGCCATAAAAGGGGTATGGTATAACTCGCGGTTTTTTTCTTGCATTTTGTTATTTCGCTGCGATCATTTCACATTTTATTATTTCGCATATCAACAACTCGCATTTTGTTATTTCGCAGTTTTTATTTGGCAAACTTTTTGTTTCCCTTGTAGTTATTTCACCGCATAAGATATTTCGCATTTATTATTTCGCTGTAACTTACTTTGATTTACTTACTTTCGCATTGTTTTACTTCGCGTTTTCTTATTTCGCTTTTGCCAAATAAAATAAAAGGAAAACCTTTTAATATTCTTAATTTTTAACTTTTTATTTTTGTTTACAAAAACCCCATAAACATTGAAATTGTTATGGGGGGGCCATGCTGCCCCCTGCAACCCTCCTGCTTGTGGTCACTGTAGGATTTGGAGTAGGAGCAAGTTTGAGTATTATGCAAAGTCATTTCACAGATGAAAAAAAAATTTCCTCTTGAAAGTGACAAAAAAAATTCATGCTGATAGAAACAAGCGGCGTGACGCGAAATAACGTTTTGCAAAATAAGCAAAAGCTAAAACAGGAAAAGCCAATTGAAAGAAGAGCAAAACATAGAAATGCTAAAGAGTAAATGCGAGTTAATCTTACAGCGAGATGAACGCAAGACGAAATGACAGTTTGCCACATGACTTCTGCGAACTAGTTGAAAAATATTTAAACCGCCGCGAGATAATAGTTTGCGAAATGAAAACCGCGAATTAATAGGCACCCCATAAAAGGTATACCTCCTCCGGTGTAGCCACCAGCAGTAGGTTGAACTGATCGTCAAGCATCGAATGTTGGCAATGGAGATCGGGCTCTTTTGGGTGGCTTGGATCGCGCATTGGCTATAATCGCAGTTGACGTGGATCGTTCTTGTTAAACTGAATAAGAACCATTCACATCAACTGCGATTAATTGATCATTGGACAATTTTTCCAATATGAATTTTTTGCTATACTTATAGCTTCGCTTCGTGGGCGCAGTGGCTAGTGTGCTGGACTACTGTGCGAGGGATCCCAGGTTCGATCCCCGGAAAAACATAAATTACATCTTAAAAGTTTTTTCTACTGCGTCACCTCTCGCGAACGTCTAACAAACATCAGAGAGTATGACTGTCCTGAAAAAGCTTCTCAATTCAGCCGTATACAATTTGTAGTAATCGACCGACTACTTTTCGAACTGTCGAGGAAAAATATTTGCAAAGTTCCTTTTTTGAATGGAAGAAAGCACGCCCCTTTGTCGATTTTAACAAGAATACTCCGGAGCCAATACCTAAGATTGGCTGATCATTTGAGCTCAATCGGTTTGGTGGTATTCGAGATATACGATTTTTTAGCTTCTAAAGTGTCACCATTTTCCAATGCAGAAAGAACTTTTAGAATCGCAAAGAGTTCGAATTAAATATAAGCAGCCTTCCAGAACCATTTTAGATACATAACGGATTAAAAGGAGGTGATGCCATGCAACTGCTTCTATTTGACTTCTTTTTAAAATAAGTATACGCATTGTACAAATAAAAAGCTCATGAGCCACATGATGCTCATGGTCAACAGTTTATAATGTTTGTCACAAACACTTGTATTCAAATTTTAAAAAGGGAGTAGCCACAGTGGTCTAAATTACAACACTACAAATGAAAGTATTTTTTTTTTTTGAAAGTCTAACACAAAATTGTAAGTTCAAATCATATAAATAAACTAGCAATGCCCGCGGCTCCGCCCGCCGGTTTCTTGTCATATACTATGACCGAATGGTTCCGAAGATAGCTCCTATACCCCCGTTTCCCCTTTCCCAATCCTAAGTAACCTATTCCCTACATCGAATTGAACTACGCCATACATGAGCAAGTACGTACAATGTGCATTCTGAATGGCCGTCGTTCGAGGAATAATATTATATTTTTGGAACGCAATACATAACTACCCCTAAGCACAACTGCAATCGAGAAAACAATTTTTTCGCAATTGGCCAAATAAGATCTTTTTTCAATTTATTATATATCACCTTTTGGATGGACCAGAAATACGAACGTTAGCTCAAAATACTCGGTGAAATATTGCCTAACAAATAAAAGCATTTCTTGAAATGACATACATAGATTTATTAGTTTAATGGCAAGTTAAGCGTAGTAAGGTCGAAATAGAAAAGTTTGCACCCCCTTTTTCCAACCCTTATCGGACGAATTTTGAAAAACTATGAATGAGGCGTGTAATAATTTTGACTTTTATATCAACATACAAACTTTCAAGTTCATACGGTTAACGGTTTGTGAGACCCCTATTACTCCCCGTGACCCTTTTACTCCTCAACAATGCTCACCCACCCTACGGCCTAATTTGGCCACACGTCTATAAATCAGTAAATAAATTATGAAAATCGGACGAATGGTTCTCGAGTTATGGAGGGACGAGGGAGTAGTATGAAGTATGGATGGATATGGAAGTGTGAATATGGATTGAACAGACAGTTTTAAGATTTGTAGACTTGTCGATATGGTCCAGAGCTATCGAAAAACATAATTGGCACTAAAAGGTCCATAGGTACTAGATCGGAAGACTCAATTAATGATAAATGAAATCCCTTCAGAAGCGTGTGATTTTAAATACTTCGGAGCCATGGTGGTACATAACGCTTATACGTTCGACTAAATGTTGAGTCGACTGAAAGTTGGTCTTTTTCGTTTTTACAACTGCACTTAAAGAAGTTGATAAAGTGTGTACTTTTTGTCTTTACGAGTTGATTTCTATTAAGTAGAGGAGAGTTGTTACTCACTTTTAGCGATATTTCAGAGTTTCCAGCATTTTTTATCTTATAGGCAAGGGTATGTTGCAAGGTAAAAAAAAAGTCAAAATGTAGAGTATTTTTGCTTTTTTGTAGTATACTTAAGGCAATATACATAACTAAACAGGACGACATTCCTGTCAAATTGGGTATCTCAGGATAGTAACTTATCCTTCTATAACGATAAGCTTGATCTCCCCTTAAGGTGCTGGTAAACGGTATGTAGCACGCCACATATATATGTGGCTCTGATGTCAAAAGAGAGTGTAGCCACGAGCTCCATACGCTGACGTCAAAATTACGTCAAGGCCACATATATATGTGGCGTGCTACATACCGTGTACTATCTATCATCTTTAAAGCCAAATTGTAAATTAGGACACCAAACAAAAGGCCTCACAAATATTACTAGCCCTTGCGAACCCTAACAAGTCCTCTTTTATACCTTTTAATCTCTATAGCAAAGGCCAATTTTCTAATTTGCTGCATTCACTTGTTCAAATCTGAGATGTAACCTGAGAACATCTCTCAGCGATGAAGACTGTATGTAAGTGAACATCCATCGACTAAAGTGATTGTATCATCATTGTTGCGAAAAAAATAATCAATTGCCCACTTCAAAGGGTGTTCTCCCGCTCTGTGTACAAACTATCAGCCCACAAATCCATTCCATATACTCGTGCTACTTGTACTTATGGTTAATGAAGTGGATCTTCATTGCCTCTTCCAGCCGCAGGTAAACATTAATCCTCTGCTTGGCCCCTCTCTTAATTAGATCCGGTAAAGTACATTAATGTATCCACAGACAACGTATCACTTTAGGTGAGTGTTTTCCTTTTTTTTTATAGGTTCATGAATGCAGTTGAAAAGGTACAACAAAAAATTGTCGAAGAAAACGGAAAAACTGTACGACTCTGCATAAGATGGTATAAGAAAATGCAGTCTAAAGAAGGAAAAAAAGTGAATGAGCCAGCTTGGGGTCGGGACATGACATCGCTATGCTATAGGGCTTGTGTGTGTGTGAGATTGTGCTCGGGGTATGACTTTCGGAAGGATATTTCCCATAAATGCCAAATGATTTCCTCTATGTGCTATGGTCGGTGTTGCTTCACTTGATTTTTAGCTTGTGGGGGAAAAAATAAAAATGAATGCGGAATGTGTGTGAGAGGTTCAGAGTGTTTGCATTAGTCTACTGACTTAGTGGTTGGCATTATCGTTCGTAAGCGCAAAATTTAAAAAAAAAAATAATTTATGGGACTTGGCGCAGTAGGTGAACTTTTATAGCACTGTCGGTAATAGTACTTATATAGCTGATGGATCTGTAGAACTGAGACAGTGTAATAAGCCAAACGTGTATTTACTTCTTTATCTATAGTGAGTTAACTATAAACGTGATGAAATTCGAATCCGATTCCGATCATCAATTCATTTTTCTAAGGTTCTGTTTCCATATGGACAAAACGGAACCTTATTATTTTCGCTCCGACGTCTATCCGGACCCACTAAGCCAATTTTGTTCGTAGGTCTCTCTCAAACACTAATCGACGTAGAAGGCTGAAAATTGCACGCAACATCATGTGCAATAAATATGTAAAAGACTTCCCTATATTAAACAACAGAATGGTCCGACTTTGCAACGAAGCCATATATGTATTTACCTAAAGGGTCCGCCATCTAACGTTTTTTTTTTTTCAAATAAGTGCTTATTTCGCGAATGGTAACACTTAGCTCATGTCTGATTTGATAGATAATTAGTTTTATCCTTCCGCTGAACGAATATGGTTGTGTAAACGCTTGAACAACGCTGGTAAATATTGCGACATTACTTTGAAAATCATGGTAATTCATGGTAATGTTGCAGAATGCGTGCGAAAATTGCGTACGGATTTTGAAAGAAGAGAGGCACCGCCAGCTCCGTATGTTCGTTATCTTGTGAAAGAAGTGAAAGAAACTGGCATTATCATCGATAAACCAAAGCGTGAAAAGCCAAAAACAGTGCGTACACCCGAGAAAATTGCTGCTGTGGCAGAAAGTGTGCGTGAGGCATAATTGGGCCAATTTTCTTCGAAAATGAGCAAGGAGTGGCCGTTACAGTCAATGGCGATCGTTATCGGGCCATGTTGAACGAATTTTTGTTCACAAAAATTGAAGAGGAGGATATTGGCAGCATTTGGTTTCAACAGGACGGCGCTACGTGCCACACAGCCGAAGCTACACTCGATGTTTTGCGCCCTGTTTTTGAAGATAGCATTATCAGCCGCAGAGCTGATGTCGTTTGGCCACCGCGGATCTGCGATTTGACACCGTTGGACTATTATTTGTGGGGTGCCGTAAAAGATAAGTGTTACGCCGACATGCCAGAGACAATTGACGCTTTAAAGGACAATATTCGTGAAGCCATTGGTGAAATACAGCTGCACACAATCGATAATGTGCTTAAAAATTGGACCGATCGTGTAGGCTACTGCATGGCCAGCCGAGGCAGCTATTTGAATGAAATTATTTTCCATTATTAACCGGAAGGATTGTACTTTCAAATAAAAAAAGAAATTTGAGAAAATATTCAGCAGATTTTTTTTATAGCATTTTCAAAAAAAAAAAAGTTAGTTGGCGGACCCTTTTTATGTATTAATAATTTTGTTTATTTCTTATCTTAGACTAACTACAGCTGGGTTATATTGTATGTAAATTTAACAATATACCTACATTTTTTTAAAACTATAATGACAGTTCCACTCTTGGATATATTTGTCAGACGTTTGCGGCAATTGCGTACTTACTCATTTTTCATATGAAATGTATTGGTTTCGTTTTTACTACCGCATTGCGTATTTTTGGCTACGGAATACTGCTCTCCAGCATAATGTGAAGATAACGATTCTACACATAAACAAATTCTTCGCCCTTGTAAGTCATCTATTAATCAATCCTAAAACACACTGTCCGATTGCATAGTATAAAACACAGATACGTTTTAATGAGAATTCAAATTCTTGTTGAAAACCATTTATTAATGTAAACCAATGTGAATGGCTTCCTGTTTGTTTTCGATCCCATTGATTTCAATTGAAAATCAATGAATGAATGATTTCAATTATTCATAAAGCAATTATCTCTTCAAAATACATACGATTCTCCTTTAATCCGCATTGAAATAAATTCAATGGATCTCAAGTTATAAGCGGATATACAAACGTTCACAACTCACTCCCTTTAATAATACAAGTAAACACTTATTGATTGGCGTTTTTGGTATTTTTCTATAAATTACCCAGAGCCAGAAGCAACAAATGCTAGGGATGAGCGTGCTAATTAATTCCACTAAATGATTCTGCTTCTGCTCGAACAATTGAGAAACTCCGTGCCTTTAGTACGATTGATCGTTAATGTGGAATCTGTCCTAACTCAATTAACTCGCTTATCTAATGCAATCCATTATAAACTTATCCTTGATTATCTCCGTTCATTCGCTTGACTCGCCATAACTTTTCGTGACAGTTGCCACAAGTACTCGTAAGAACACTCGACATTCAGAAACAAAATTTGCTTTGGCTTTATTCAAACTCAAGGATAGATGAGTATGGAGCACGGTCAAAGCTTTTTGCAATTCTAATAGACTGTCAGGATGTATTATCTTCGAACAGTTGGACAGGATTACAGTACACATGTGACGTGTGGATAGTGGTGCAATTTACAATCTTTCTTCTTCTTCTTCTTCTTCAACACTTGAATTGACAGAAAAAGTGTCGGCAGAATGTGCACACAATTTTGTCTCTCTCCAGTCTCCATCTAATACGCACACTTATGTGTGTGTTTATAGATTGCAAAAATGTATCTTCTTATTATTGCCAAGGATTTTCTAAAATTCTTTTTTGTTGTCCTTTCTACTCTCTACTTTGTTTATGGTTAAGTAGAAAGCTGTTGCTTATATTTAACACTCAAAGAGGATGAAGAGATAAAAGTGACCCCATGAAAGCTTGGAAGCAACGAAAAGCAATCCCAAGTATCAAAGGACATCAGCAACACCCACTGGTGGAACAAAGAGTAATATGTACTGAGGGGTCCATCAGCTGCAGCTCTTACTACTATTACCACTAACATCCATTAAAGAGGTTAAAAGTTTTCCACTTGATTTTAACTTCTTTTTTCTTGTATTATATTTGCGAACGAGTGGAGAGCGAAAGAATGAGAGAGGTTACATTTATTTGAGGTTGAATATTAGGTCTGCAAAGAGTACTGCAGTCGACTATTGTCAACGTTTATTATCCAAATGGAATGCGAACGGAAGGCAAAGTCGTAAGGTTTATCCCTAAGTGGCGATATAGCTGATGGAATAATATTCTTTGCGTATGCAGTGTCTAAGTACCGCCTGTAAATTGGAAATTATGGCATCATTTCTTGTAGATAGAAGTACTGGATACACATTACAAACTTTGAAAGTTAAGAAGTGTTTCACTTATTGCGAGCACTTGAATGACATAATAAAGGCCACACATTTGTATACTGTTAAATGTCATTAGGTTGACCAATTGGTGCTGACTTATGTTGACTACTACTAGTCTATAGGCAGCCGGAATGCTCTCGAATAAGCCCATAGAACGAACTAAGCGATTTCCACACATACTTTCCTGATAATGCAATAATTTGTTGGAGTACGAAAGTAACGAAAAAGAAAAGAATCTGTATCACAACTCAAGACAGATTTCATGATTGTGTAAGAAAAATACTTTGTGCCAAACTCATTCCTATAAAAAACGAAACAACTCTTTACACTAAGCCAGATTCAATCACAGGACTCCTGCAATGTAAACAAAATAAGGCCTTTATAAATTTTTAAACTGATTTTAGAAAAATTTTTGGTTCTACTACATTTTTTGATGGACATAAATTTCAAACTCAGAGGACATGTTTTAATTTTATTATTGAAAAATATCTTGTGTTCAGTAAACCATATTTTCAAATCTACAAAAAAAAAAATAAATAGGTGGCGCCTAGCTTTTCGCAACCATTCGTTTATGTGAGTTTCTATTTTTGGGACGAATGGAAGGGACCTACAATTTATGCCGAGTCCGAACGGCTGAATTGAGAAGCTTTTTCAGGACGGTCATACTCTCGAATGTTTGTCAGACGTTCGCGAGAGGTGGCACAGTAGAAAAAACCTTAAGATGTAATTTGTGTAATTTCAAATCTAAATGGGTTAAAACCACGATTTATTTCAGCACTTGCAATCAATGGATTGTTAGTATGCAAAGGCTGTAACTTCTGCTTAAAATTGTTGATGAAATAAGGGAATTTATAAACATCAAAAATAGTATGTATTCCATTAAGAATGGATCCCTGGGACAGATCGAGCTGCTGTGCTGAACTACAGTTTCCGGATTCAATTTTAAAGGTTCCTGAACGGCAATGCTGTTTTTTTCTACCGTTTCGATACACATGCCATTTGCTTTGTCTTTGTTTATTTTGTGTTTCTTAGTAGCTTAACCAGGAGCAAACAATTTTTAAGTGAATGGTGTTATTCTATAAATGGTAATTTAACATGGATAAAGTTAAAAAAATAGTGCAAATTCAGAAAACTCAAACCAAAAATAAAAAAAATATTATTTTTGACTCAAGAAGAAACGGACAAAATAATATTCATCAAATTCGTCTTCTAAAATTCAAATAAATCCATGTTAGGACACTTGTGACTGGAATGTACCCTTATCAACGAAAAAATGCTCTGAAACTATATATTTTTTCCCGGCAGTTTAAATAAATATTTAGCTTATCTTCCAGATGAACCGGCTGATATGCCATCAGACTATCTGTCAGATATCACTAACCGATACCTTTCAAAATGATAACTTTCTGACGGGCTGTCAAAAAATTCCGAGGAGAATTATTCTTCCCAACAAAAAGCCTCACTTACTCGTATAAAAAGGTTGAAATCTCACAGTTATTACTCTCATTCCTACCAAAAGTTACTAGATATATCGACGTTGTGTTATTGTTGTTCTTTCAACAATAATTCATAGACCAAAATTTGACAATAATTTCTCAACAAAAATTGTCAGGTAAAAACCCAACTAGCGAGAATATTTGTTACACTCAGGTACTTTATCAACTATTTACTTATATAGTCTTGAAACTGGCCCTTAGACTTTTCATTTACAAACGTTATTTTAAATGCCATTTAATATCGCTATTGATAAATGGTAGGTAGGTAAGGTAGGTAATTGGGTGCTCTTGTGGCGGTTGCCACAGCTTCACATAGACCATCAGTTGGGTACATTGTGTCCAGTCACGGAAACCTTCCATTTCATACCTGTTGGAGACAAGGAATTTACCGCTTTTATTTGAGTCACAAGCTCTTTTATACAGAATTCTAGCTTGTCTTAAGAGTAACCAAAGGGGTGCGGAGTTTGTTGACCTACTGGAACTACCCCGATTCAAGTATGAATCTCTTGAGTTTCTTAAGATCAAAATTCTCCAGATCTTCTAGTTCATCGAAGAAGAAGCTGTTAAGAATCCTGTGTCTACTGTTTTTAAGGGCTGGGCATTCGCAAAGCAGATGGCAAACAGACTCTATTTCTTCAACGTTTCTGCAGCTTTTGCAAAAGTCATTGTGCATTATGCCCAGCCTTTCCGTGTGTATGGCTATCGCACAGTGACCAGTAATGACCCCCGTGAGTATGCGGATATCCCTGCGGCTAAGTCCGAATGAATTTGGATCTCTTTTTTCACACTTCTGGCAATAATTCTTTTGCATGCCTGTAGGTGTTGAGGTTGGTCCAGCGTAGATTTGTTCTAATCAAGGATTCAATGTCAATCTTTCTAGCCAGCATGCTTAGCGGGGTTCTTACAGATTTTAGAGCCATTAATGCGTGCATCTTTGACCAGTTTCTTGCAATCTCATCCGCCTGTTCATTGTCCGCAATATCCATATGCCTCGGTACCCAGCATAGGGTCAGCATAGGGTTGGCTTGTAATAGTTCGTCCAAGTATTTCTTGCAATGCCTTACTGCCCTCGACTTCACCACGACTGGCTCCATGGATTTTATGGCCGCTTGGCTGTCAGAGTATATAGTTTGTCGGCAATACGTCGTCTCTTTAGGTCCTTTGCCGCTACGATAATAGCAGCAATTTCCGCTTGAAAAACACTACAGTCATCGTTAAGGCCCGAAACACACACGCGTTTTCAATCGCGCGTCTGTTTAGTCGAAAAAAAAGCACACACATTTTAATATGAATGCGCTCACATAATGTGTTTCATTTTTTGCGACTAAACAATCGCGCGATTGAAATCGCATGATTTTAATAATTCGGAATGATTCACACAGGTTAAGTGTGACTTCTGTGACTACTTGTGCTCCTATTCGCTTCTATCCGGAATTCTAGTTGTGAATCTTCTTTCAAAAACGAGAGTGGGGGTAGTTAGTCTGTCGTTATTCTTTCCTTCTCCATTGATAAATACATGTGATCTATTTCAATACTGTGGCTATAGAATAAGTGGGAGCAATGGTTCATTTCATTTATTTATCCATTACATTCTCACGAACAGTCATTTACATATGAGAAACATTTTCGTGTATCATCGCACATGAAACATTTAAAATCTAAGTGTACTCGGCCAACACTTTCCCGAATTATTGTTTGCAAAATCAACAAGAGTTCAATCAAACACTGACCTGCTTTTGGCAAACAGCTTCTATTTTTCATAAGTTGTATGAAGTAGTTAACATTTGCCAACATCACACAACAACTAACACATTTTTTGCCAGTTTATATCCTCTACTGCAACCATAATACTCATTCATCTAGCTCTCCATTAAATATGTATTATTATACTCCGTGTCTCAGCGCAGTCATTATTGTATTTAATGTCATTTGCAACATGTAGTTCACCCAGGCAGAGCCTTGTAAATGTCGTTCGATTTGCTTCTCCCCCCTCTGCAATCCCTCTGGCGCGCCGTCATAAGCAATTACCATATCCAAAACATACTATAATTTGCCCACAGAATTTACAATGTGTAAAATACACATTAAGCTTATTTACAACCGCATTATGTTGCCGCATATTGAACGAGTAGTGCAGGTTATACCTACTCTGCCTTTTGCACTAGAATATTAAAATCACAAGGCCCCAGTTGATATGCATTTCGTTGTCAAGAGTGTAACAGGACCGCATGCTATTGCGGCATTTTAATGGTTCCATGTAGTGCAACCAATTGTAAACTCCCCCAACCCTCCGCCCCACTCACTGTTCAGTTGTAGTGCGAAAACTTCCCATTATATTTTTGTTATGTTTCGCGTGTATATGTATTTATTTTGTGCTCCTATATAAGCCCGCTAACCCAAGTCAAACCAAACTGCAACCACAACCCAACACCCTCCAGATAATAGTTCTGCATGTGCCTGCTTGCTGCCTGTGTTGTGTGTATCTTGTTCGAAAATCATATAAAAAATGTCACCGATGAACTAGCTGCTCGTGAATATTCAGTTTAGAAGGCAGATGATTTGTAGACCTCATAGCCACCAACTACCACCACCACCACGACCCCAAAAAAATCCTTCAACCGAAACGAAACAAATGCACGCTTTGACTGTCCAACTCTGCGATATTTTTGTATGAATGTTTTTCTTTCCAATCAGGTGGCAATGAATTCGATCAACAATTGGCTGATTTTGCAACCTCGCACAGCAACCTAATCCAAATGCCTAATATACGACAACAATTCAGTGCTTCCAATGTCACCCTGTCGCCACACAGGGTGAGTGGTCATGTTGCGGCACCATCGGCCGGTGGCAGTGCTAGCTCCAACCGTTGCCTAACATCTTCGAAGAGTCCTTTACCGCCGGTGCTGGGACATGGGCAAAAACCTCGCAGCAGTTATCCAGAACTGCTGCAACCCAGGCTCTCGTTGAATGGAGCCGTCACAGGTCACAGGCACTTAGTGCCCTCTCCGCGGCCGTTATTTCGGGAGCAAAGTTCACGCTCGATTCAGCCATTCATAGACAGCTACACAGGCACAGTAATGGGCGGCGGCGGCGGTATGCATACGACAGAACTGTCAATCACACCGTCTGTCACTGGTGATGAGCAGTACATTGATTTGGGCAGTCTGAGACGCTTCTCCATAGATCGTCAGAGTTTTAACGGTAAGCAAGGTCCCGCACACAGGGATGTTAGTGTGGTACTCAGAATTGGACTATAGGATTATTCGATTTATTAGCAATTAAGCCTGATTAAGTATTCCGTGTTAACATTCTTGTTTTGTTTCTTGATTTCTTGTAGACCTCGGATCGAAGTTTGGTATGTCGCGACCGCAATTTGGTCAAAGCGTTTCACAGCAAGGTTTCTTCTCATCACACGACAGCCTAACAGCACCATGTGTTACACGTGCCTCAAATCCGCATGTAGCCAGCACTGCCTCCGAAATGGATTTAACACGAAAGCCACAACGACGAAAATCACGTGGGCGTCTGAAAGCTGGCGAGCAGCCATTGCTCGGCTCATGGAATCGATCTGGAATGAGGGGTTCGCAAGATAATACATTGGGCGGTGGCCCCCTAGCTTCCAGTAATCAAATAAATAGTGGAAATTATTGCAATGGAACTGATAGGTAAGTAATAGTATCTAATGACAGTTTTAGTGATTTATTAGCAGTTTAATGTATGCTCCGTCGTATGAGGTCTACCTACCTATGGCTTGGTCAAAACTAGTGGTTTGCTAGGACCGCAGCATGTGGACTCCCCGCAACAAAACATGATGGCCGTATTGGTGGCATCATTTGAATTGTGGTATCAGTTCACAAATTGCTTTCGGTTTGCGTGAGTTGCGGGGGGTTTTAAAGGCACTTGTTATGTAATTCTGATACCACGGAAAATTAAAAAATTCATTAAGAAACTATGTAAACTTAATCCTTCCTCGGTGGTTCAGTGAGCTAAGCTGAATAATTTTAAATCTAACAGGAAGCCTCTGATAATCGTATTCACATAATTATTAGCAATATTGAATTTTAATTATTTCATAAAAAGCCCAATGACTATCGCGTCTACTGTAAAGTAGAAGGGGTAAGGGCTTAGAATTTGAAAATGAAATAAAACACATAATCTTGCCCCATCGTAGGTTAATCGGCGTAGATTAGAGAGATTACATATTCCGTCATATTGCTTAAATTGATAAATAAATGAATAAATAGTTGGTGCAACAGGCAGGTAGACACCCTGGCCTAGCTTCTCGCAACCATTCATTTGTGTGAGTTTCTATTTTTGAGACGAATGGAAGGAACCTACAACTTTATGCCGAGTCCGAACGGCTGAATTGAGCAGATTTTTCAAGACGGTCAAACACTCGGGCGCAGTAGAAAAAACTTTAAGATGTAATTTGTATTTTTCCGGGGATCGAAACTGGGATCCCTCGCACAGTAGTCCAGCACACTACCCACTGCGCTACTGCGCCGTTCTTCCATTAATGTCATTCAGTTGAGAAACGAAAATTAAAACAATCATAGATTTAGAGCTCTTCCATTGATTGTAACGTTCTAGCCGACATTCGTTTTAAAGAAACATTGAATTTGTTGGTCATTCACGTAGTTGGCATTTTGATCTTTTACTCGAAGAAGAATACCTATAGCCAGGCCTACTCTGGAATAAGTGGGGGTCTTCATTGCTCCTCATTCAGTAGTTTTATTATTTTTGTTTCCTTGGAGAGGCACAGCTGTCTATACGTCATGCGTCATTAAAGAAGTAAGAAAGTAAACTCATTAGCTTCAAAGGACCCTATTATTTGGCGCTAACTTTCTACATCTAACGTACCGAGATTCGGAAACGCATTCAGCCAAATTACTTTATCGCAGAGAACAGCGAGGCTATTTATACATGTCAGAAGCTTTCGTGAAATGGTCTACTCTTCTCTATTTTTTTTTTATCAAACGTAGTCGTGTTGAGCGCAAAAAGTAAAACTATACAAGTGACTTTGATGGAGAAAAATTAATTTAGAGCGGATGTCCTTTGAGAAGCACACCAATGATTCGCCGTAAAGATTTTAATTTTCCTTTGGGAAAATTGTTAAAAAAAAAACTGTAATGAAATGAAAATAATGAATATTTAAATCACAAACGCAACGACTACTGACTAGAGTCTAGCGAAGTCCCCTATTGCGAGACTCTTTTCATTTTCTGTATATGGCGACTTCTTTGAGCTGAGCGAATTGGATTTTAATTGCACATTGCAGAACTGCAACTCTTTGACGAGCAGAAATGAAATTATATTTTCCCCTCTTTTTCACACAAAATTGTTAGTAATATCAGGCGATGGCCTATAGGCAGGCTCGTCTTCTCGTCCTCATTCAATCATCGTCATCGTCACAACACAGTCATGGAGCGAGAAGTGTTTTATACAAAGTTTTTTTTTTAGTAGATATGGCTTCAAACTATTTTTTCACTGTTTTGAATTAGATAGGTACATATAAAGTTTTAAGTGAAATAAGTTAGCCATCGGGAAAGTTGCATCACTTGTTGTGAGTGCTTCTTTAATGTGAAAGGTAGTATGATGCGGTTCATTAAGAACTGGAAAGACGTGTTCAAGAGTGTCATTCGATAGAGATTTCTCTTGAAATATGAGCTGGGTAATAGTGTTCTCTTAATAACCACTATAGAGGCCGATAATGTCTTATTCTGAAGAATAGGGAATATGGGGATAATAATCAAATGTCATTTTCTTTAATGAATCTATCATTTGCTGACATTCGAGGGTAAGTACACAAGTTCACTGATTATGGGATTAAGTGGTCCTGTAGAAACCAGTTGTATTCAGGTCCCGTACTAATTACGATTAGTTCAGAGGATTGTTTGTGAAAGGGTAACAAATAGACAGACATTCAGAGTTACATTAACATTATTAGTGTGGAAAATGCACTGGAAGAGCCGAGACAACTCAGCCAAGCTCTGACTATAGACCGATATGGCTGACCACATTTTCAACTGCACATGACCTCAACAATCATACGCCAAACTACTCTACAAACATTTTAAAACGACTTCCAATGAGCTCAATCTATAGGTATAAATTTGATGGTGTGTAGTTTAAACACTAACGATTTTTACAATTTTCTGGACCATGTAATCTTTTGAAAAAAAAAAGAAAAAAAAAATACATTCTGACGACTCACGTGCCATTCGTTATCCACACGATGAAAGGTACCTGGATCAAGTCTGTATTCTCTTCTCTACCCTTATAGGGGATTGTCCTTGATGATTTAAGTTAGAGTTGGACAATTTAGTTCATTTGAGTGATCGATCAATTTAGTTCAAATCACGCTACTGAACTAGTTCGCTCATAGTATAAAGTACCCAAAGAAGCCCTGTGGTAAGAGGTCGCCGACGCGGTTCACATTCAAAAGCCACCTCGACAAATACATAAAACATAAACAAAGTTGGGTCAAGCTGCCAATGAAACCGCATGACGATATCGTTTCGACGATAGCCTTGAATCACGTAACATTGAAAATTGCTATCGTCACGTCACGACATCGTTTCTACGATCCAACATTTGCTTCTTGTAGCTCAATATTCGGCAGAGCACTATCGTCCAGACGATAGAGTTTGCACGATAGCTAATTAAATTAGGTATCGTCGTGCATTGAAATCAGATATTTTTACGATTTAAATTACATAAATGTTATTTGTCAAGTGTAATTTATGACAATAACGATGACGTCTAGTCATTTTAGTTTGTGAGCTCCTGAAAGGTACCGAAAGTTCTCAAACTTTGTTCAAAATAAACGATGGTGGTAGAGTTACGTGAAGCAAATAAAAGACGATCTCGTGCACTACTATCGCTTGGACGACTGTCGTCTTAAATTTTATGGAATGAGTACCCTTGATGCTCGCGTATACTGGCATCTTGATGTGTGGACTGTGGAGTCATCAAAGCTAGAATTCCATCGAATTGTGTTGAGTCCATTCGCAAAAAATTGTGATAAAGTTCCGTCTCCTCAGCTCTGAATTTGGAGTAGAATCCTTCCTGCTGACAACGGGCCACCTGCACTCCTTCGTCCAAACACTACGTCGTTTTTATGTCAATTCATCATCCTCACAGTCTTCTAACACGTAGAGTGAAAATATTTTGTTCCATCCATGATAGACCAATTTTTCATATTCAAATATCTGACAACCGTGTGAACACACAATTTTCAACCTGACAACGTTATCAGAATGTGAACGAACAATTTTGTATTGTAAGATAGTTGGCTATTGTAGGCTTATTGTCAGTCATTGTCAGAGGATTGACAGATCTGACAATCGTGTGTGCTTAGCTTTAGTTTATTCCGTTTGTATGAAAAGCATTGCGCGGTACTAATAATAGTTTTAAGTGTCCAAGATAAATTTTACGAAGTCAAGAAAATTTCCATATAAAATTACCTATTGTGTGACCGTCAAAATATAATTTAATATAGTAATTTGAAGGTTAAAAATGATTATTGGTAAGGCCAATTGAAAATAATAGTGAACTATAGTGAACTAGTTCATTGAACTAGTTCGTTCGTGAACTACACAAGCCTAATTTATGTAGGTGGTTGAAGATCCACAGCTATGGAGGATTCACTTAAGCATTTTACACCTACAATCCCTGCACACGCGGGATATTTGAAATGATTATAATGATAAATGCCGCAGGTTTTTTTAAAAGTGTAACACATTTTTTCAAAAAGTGTAACAAATGGAAAAAAACTGTAACAAACTGAAAAAAATGTATCCTACCTGTCCATGTGTTTAATAAAAAAAAAAAAGTATTGACCATCGAAGTAGATTTCAATTTTTATTTCACTAACTTTATTTACCACCAGATAAAAAACATTGTCAACGGCGAGAGAGAAAAATATTATTGTATTTTCTTGTTCCTTCCCATTCCCATTCCCACTCCCAGTTTGACGTTTTGTAAACAAACAAATACCTTGACAGAAATTGTTAAAAGTTTGTTCGAAAGAAAAAAGGGCTGTCAGTTGAACTCTTCAAAAATTTTTAACGAGAAAAACAAAAAAGATCTTAATGGGAAAAAATTTAACAAAGCGAAAAATAAACATTAAACGTTGTAACATTGTAACAACATTTTAAAATGATTAAAAAATGTAACACTTTTGTTACACTTGTATCATTGTGGCAACGCTGCTTAGACGATATTAACAAAAAAAATCTTTTCATTTTACTTGAAACTCTTTTGATCACTCTTTCTTTCTCTTTCTTTCAGACTAAACCGACGTTCCGGTTGTCCGACAACAGCTGGCGGTGGTAATCCAAGTAGTGGCAACACCTCAAATCTACGATTTCGCAATAGTACAAGCTCCGCGTTGACCGCTGGCACTGCGGCCAAATTCACATTTGTCTTCGATCCGGCGGGTCGCCTCTGCTACTACTGGTCAATGGTTGTTAGTTTAGCGTTTTTGTACAATTTCTGGGTGATAATCTACCGGTTCGCCTTTCAAGAGATCAACGGCAAAACCATTGTCGTGTGGTTTTGCCTGGACTACCTCTCGGATTTTCTGTATCTTGTAGATATACTCTTCCACTTTCGAACGGGCTACCTAGAGGACGGTGTCCTACAGACCGACTCTTCAAAACTTCGCCAACACTACATGAACTCAACAACATTCTATATTGATTGCCTGTGTCTACTGCCATTAGATTTTTTATACTTATCGATCGGTTTTAATTCGATACTGCGATCTTTTCGGCTAGTGAAGATATACAGATTTTGGGCATTCATGGATCGCACCGAACGTCACACAAACTATCCGAATTTATTCCGATCGACGGCGCTCATACATTATCTACTTGTGATATTCCATTGGAATGGATGTTTATATCATATTATACATAAGAACAATGGTTTCGGCTCGCGGAACTGGGTGTACCACGACTCGGAATCGGCCGATGTAGTTAAACAATATTTACAGAGTTATTATTGGTGTACGTTAGCTTTAACGACGATCGGTGATCTGCCGAAGCCCCGATCGAAGGGTGAATATGTATTTGTGATATTGCAGCTACTTTTTGGTTTGATGTTGTTTGCCACCGTACTGGGCCATGTAGCGAATATTGTGACATCGGTTAGTGCAGCGCGCAAGGAGTTTCAAGGTGAGTTTGTTCTTATTATATTTGAAAATTGATAAAAATAGCTTTTCCAGTGTTAAGAAGACATGATGATATTTAAGAAAGCTGGGGTAGAAGACTGGTTTTACTAACCTTTTCTATTAGAAAAACATTTTTAAGTTTGAGACTCGCGAATGATTAGAAAAAGAAGGGAAACATGTCAAATAGGACCATTATTAGGCCTTCAGTTGGTTCAGCTGTATTTTCCCAGGTACCTAATTAATGTAATTGGTTTAATTATAAAGGTACTAGCTAGCTTCGCCAGGCCTTTTGTTGCTTTTTTAATTTTTTTTTTCAAATTTTATTTATTTTCGGGCGACAATTTTTTAATTTTTTTGTATTGGAGGTGCCACGCCCTTTACCCAAGTTTGACAAATCTTCACAGGAGCACCCTACGGCCAATACCTACGATTATCTGTACGTTTGATCTCAATCTATTCGGTGGTTTTCGAAATATTCGATTTTGAATGGTTTTTTTTGTATGGGAGGTGCCACGCCCTTTATCCAATGTCGACCAATCTTCACAGGAGCACTCCACGGCCAATACCTAAGATTATCTGTAAGTTTGACCTCAATCGCTTCTGTGGTTTTCGAAATACATATACGATTTTGAATGTTTTTTTTGTATGGGCGGTGCCACGCCCCTTTGTCCGATATTGAATTTGTTTAGCCTATCACCCAATCACCGTAATTACCGACATTAAAAAAAAATCAACAAAACCGGTTGAAAATTACGGACGACAGAGGGAATCCGTTTTTTCCTCTTATTTCTTTCTTTTTAACTAACTTTAACCTTAGATATATTTATATGCCCATTGCCAAAACGTCCTTATGCATCCTTATGAAAAGTGTTTCGATCTTGTAGAAGATTTTTTTTTTGAGAGCTATATTATTAGGTGTGCCTCCTCAAAGGCAAATATTTTTTGGAGTTAATGTAATAAAAAAATCATACAATTTTAATCATGGCAATCCGTTTAACCAATTTTGTAGTTTGTTTTCCATTTTTGGTTTACCATTTTCGAATTAGATCTTTTGTTAAAGTTAAAGTTAAAGTTAAAAAGTTACTAAAACACGCAGAATGTAAACATTTAAACTGCTGTTAGTTTGGCAAACTTCCGACATGCAAACAAACGTTTAACGCGTGCTAAAATTAAATTCCTCCGCTTTCCCGCATATCATCCACTTACAAATGCGAGGTATCATAAAATATAGCAAATAACCTCCCTTACCTTTATTAATCACTTTCACTCATTTAACAGGTGGTTTACCATTTTTGTCAGTCACCTTCAATCATATTCATATAGCATTCACATCTCCGTCACACAAGTTCCTAGACAGCAAACGCAAATCTTAATCCAATCCTTGCCGCTCCATTAAGTTGGTAACAATATCGATTCATATCTCTCATTAGGACTTCCATATCCATAGGAAATTGTGTTCTCCTTCTTTTATTACAATCTGACAGCCGTTCGGCCCTTACATTGAAAGCATAAGCATTAATTTAACCCTGAACTTTCGATGTATGACTGCTGGTATTCGATGGCAGGTTGTATAATTTGATGAAATAAACGAAATAGAATGCCGAACCATTTACCATCCATGACGTGGTGATGACGGGCGCCACAATTTTTTTCGGTAAGCATAGGTACCTATACGTATATGTATCATGAGTGCTATTATCAGTCAGGATAAAGTTTGTTCGGTATTCACTGTAATCTGGGGAAGAGCTGTTCCCTTCAAAGGAAAACTTTGGTTTTTGTTTTCTTATTCATTATAGAGTTTGCCCACCTTCTTTCGTGGTTGGTCACAGTTGAGTCACGGTGCGAAAAAGGTTTAAATTAATTAAGTGCTGATCTGAGGGTAAGTAAGGGTGCAGAAATAGTAGACGTGAAGTGACGCGTTTAATTGGAAAACTCGCAACTTTTGTCCGCTCACCAACAGGTTACGGAGTTTTAATTATAACTTTGTGTAGTAACGTCGGATAAGGAATAAGTTTGGTTTTTGTTTAGAGGAAATATTTTACAATGAATGTCAAAACAATAAAAGAAAACGGAACAAAAGCGTTTTACTTTTCTATATTTGCATTGGCATATACACTAGTGAGTAATGCGTCACAATTTTATGCCAAAACCGAAAGAGCAATATTTGGGGGGGGGGGGGGGGGGGTGGTTAATCCAAACCAGCACACGATTAGAATAGGTATACCTAACCTACAGGTTTTATGCCATATCAGTCTTAACAGCATAGATAAATAGTTGAAGATATTAATTCAAAAAACATTCGTCCACATTTAATGTCCTAAGTATATTGACACGGATAGTGAATGGATTATGGCGCGTGTGTTTTCCCAATTCCCCCCTTTGTATACAACACTTTTTTCAAGTCACTTACTTAAGGTTCTGTTTGCGATTCTCTTATGCATGTATGTTTGCCCTTATTCCAATAAATGATGGATTATAGGATTGACGTGTATATGTGAATCACATTGGATAACACTATGTTTACAGATTCAATGATAAGCCAGAAATGTGTTTGCATGCAATGGAATGAGTTGCCAGAGGGGGAAAGCACGGAATAGCGATCCGAAAGTTATGCTAAGTCTTGTAACGAAGCATTCGTTACACGTCGAAGACATCCCCCCGCACTGATCTAGTACCAGCCACCGTGCCCCGGCCTAACAAGCTAATACCAGTACCAGCCGTAGTACTAGTCACGAAGAGAGAAAGAAAAGGCAAGGCAAATAAACAGATGAACACCCCCCCCCCTCCCCGCACTGTTACAATATCAACCACAATGATCAACTACCAGTACCCGCCGTAGTGCACCATACTTACATACAACGTATAAACAAATTACGTTCCCCAATGAGCGTGTAAGGTAAACAAACAAATTGTTTTTACACAGCCATATAATTCGCACTATCTTGCTGAATAAAATTACATTAGAGGAGAGAAAAAATACGAAACGAGCGAGCAACATTCAGAAGGGAAAAGTACCAATCCGGTGTACTACTGAAAGTGTTCCCCAATTAGCATCGTCTATTGGTAAATTTTTGATACTGAGAACCTGCGGGTACTTAGTCTAAATTGCCAAGTCTACCTCACCGTAGACTTGTGAACCGCCAGGACTGTCGCAAGACGGACCTGTGAACCGCCAGGGCTGTCGCAAGACGAACCTGTGAACCGCCAGGACTGTCGCAAGACGAACCTGTGAACCGCCGGGGCTGTCGCAAGACGGACCTGTGAACCGCCGGGACTGTCGCAAGACGGACCTGTGAACCTATAAGAGCTGCTGCATGGTATCCCAAAGTACCCGCCCCAGGAGATTGAGACTTGTTGCACCGACTTCCGAAGACCGACCATCCTCTCCCGGATACCACGAGGGGAATTCATCACTGCTGACCAACTTATCATAATAGCATACAAATTGTACAGTATATTAGTAAAACTAAATATTAAGTTTACGTATATGTAATAACCTAATAAGTTAGAACTAAGCAAACGTAATAAAACGGAACCTCCAAAACCAAAGTTCGTGTTTCTTTGGAAGAATCCTGGCGATCCGGCGAGCTAACCTCGGCCACAACAAAAAGCACCTCACAGTCTGTTTGTAGTGCGGAAAGCATTAAATAGTTCTGTCTAATTAATGTTGCAGGGTTTTCTTTCTTTCAATTACATTTGGGTTTTCCTCGCTCGATATTTTTGTATTAATTTTTATGAGAAATGAGACAGATATTTATTTGGCCTTTCTCATGTCCTTCAAAATAAAAATCCAGTGTTACTAACACAGGCAAGCTATATTCAGACCCTTAAGTCGCACTCGCAATCCTCTTTCACCGACAAAGTTGTGTGTCTCAGAATATCTTGTCTCTGGTTACCCAACATACGCATTGAACGCCTAAGTGAAGAGCTAAAAGGTTGAGGTTAAGCTCGGACGAATGTTCAATTCGCTAGTTCGTAGAACACTTTGTAATGTTTAACTTTAACAATTCGCGCCCGTTTTTGTTTCCGTTTGTGGTAAAATGTTTGGAATTCGAAATTTCGTTAATTATCTTACTCTTGGAATAGTAAAATATGCAGTTTTCTATTTATAAATTCATATAAAGTGCAATGTTCGCATTTTATCAATTCGCTACTTTCGCTCTCATGTGAATAGTTCTTTAATGATTGGGACAATTTTGTAACAGCGGAGAGAAAAGTGCTCAACAGTGGGTTTCTAAACCCTTTTCTGTTTTTAGAACTGTAGCGTAGTCGGCACTCCACCTAGTAATGCAAGTAGAAGCATCAGAAGCTAAAAGATTTACTGGTACGGCGAAGTAGCTGTTTTTTCTTCCCTTCTAAATAAAAACTTAAAGTTTTTAGAATTGCCGCCAGTATTAAATCTGTAAGAAATGCTATTCCTTACGAATTCTTTTTCTGTATGAACGATGCCACGCCCTATAACCCTGAATTCATTCATCGATTAGATTTCAGATATCTTTAATTTATATTGTTGAAAAGACAATTCCAATTATCCCATATGTCCTTACTCCACCGAATTACACAAAATTAATTCCTTTCTTTATTCGATTGCAAACTGTAAATCATTTTGCATTAATATCTGTGCGCTTGTGTCACATGGATTCACATTAATTCAATAAGGATAACGTCAATGACGATGAGGTGATGATGATAAGTGCTAGTTGACGCCAATAGGGCATTCGACTACGAACGAGTCCTCGTCGTTATCGATGCGCATTCATTGATCCCCTAATGGGATGAACACGTCTGAGTGCTCAAAGTTGTTGACATGTGTGTGTACCCAACGAAAAAAAAAAAAATGCTCCTATCATTAATTCGAATGATTTTTATTCCATTCGACACGATTGACAGATGATTCGTGCTATGAACATAATCGCCAATATGAGGGAACAGGATTTTCACATAAAACTTGTCTTCCGCCTTACAAAAAAGTTTTCCACCATCTTTGAGAGTAACTTAGCTTACAACTTGTGGGAATAAAGAAAAATTAAAGAAAACAATTTATTCATTCTGTTGTTTGAGTTTTCCTAACTGTTGAGAAAACCCTTAAGGAAGACTTTTCTTGTCAGTTAAAAACAGAAAAAAAAAGTTTTTCTTTCCTCTCCTTATGTGGCATTTGAGATCTTCCTGTCGCCACTGGTGCTAGGAAGTGCACAAATTAAAGTTTAAATTTCTTGCGTGCACACAAAAAATTAAAAGCTTTGCTAGAAAACAAAGTTTTACTTTTAATAGCGAGAATTAAGAAGAACTAAGATAACATCGCATCGGTGTGAGCAAGTAAATAAAACGGGTAAATAAAAGTTGAAAGAAAAAAAGGTGTCGAAGCACATTGTGTGAAAGAATTAAAAACAGTTTCGCGCATATGGCCACTGCCAGTTCTACTGACGAAGCGTATATTCTACCACGTCCAATTTCGATGCATGTAGACTCCTTTTTACTTACTAACAAATTAGTCCAGCCAAAAGTGACCCTCATCGCTCGGCACAGTTTTGTGAGTTTCGCCGTTTTTGCTCTCAGCTGGCAGTCTAATATATGACCCATGATACTGATCGTTGATCGTCAATGTCAAATATTAAACCCTAAAGGTGCCTGTCCATTTGAGAGTACTTTCGCTAGTAAACTCTTGAGAGTTACTCTCGGGTGGCTGTCCATTTGAGAGTAATAATTTCGAGATTTTAGTCTCGCGAGTTCTGCGATAACATTTTGACAGTAGATACCCTGAGAGTACTCTCATAACCGTGTCCAATTGATATATTTCGTCTGCTAGTTAGACCCATTTTACACGCACCGATTTTTGTCTTACGACACTCTTAATTCTCTTTTGGGCACTTATGGTGCATTAATACGTCCATTGTTTTCACTTAAGTGACTTGATTGTCAAATTGTCTTTGTTTCCTTTTTTTCTCATTCGTCGTTCTCGGTGGTAGCTGCAATTTCGAAGCGCAGGCCGCACACAATTCGAAAATAGAGCAAATGCAGACATCTAGCGCGACCGAGTACGGTTTAAGAATAAAGCAACGCTGAAAATTACGAAAGAGAACGAAAAGAGAACACAAGAATCGGATGGGAATTCGCGGTCCATTCGTGTTCGGCTATCCCCTGCACTTTTCATCCCCTTTACCTTCACATTCTCGAGTCGTAAGACAAAAATAGGTGCGTGTAAACGGGTCTTACCAGTTAAAATGTATTCTTACAAGCAAAAGGTTGCCGCTGCATTAATAATTATTAGCACTATTCTTAAAAAAAAATAATAAAGCAAAAAAGAAATGCTGGTGAAGGGTCTGCTCTTGCAAAGGGGGGCTTCAAATTGAAGATGCTCATCAGGAGTTCAGTGATTTTAACCGTTTGACAACAAGTGAAATAGAACATTTATAATTATTCAATCTGTTGGGCCAAATATTTTTAAAAAGGATACCAAATTAAGGGAAGCCTTGACATGGCTTAGTGTGTATGGCAATTCTATAAATTGTTTTATTTCGTCCGATGTCCATTGTTTTGCCATTTCGACTCTCGACAGTTGCTCGCAAAATACGAACCATGTTGGAATTTTGCGAGCTAATCTCCGATAGTGATCAGAACATGTGTCCACTTGCGAGTAACTTTCAAAAGGCTCGAATCTCGAGAGTAAAAAATTAGCTCTCCATGAACTACTCTCAAGGCTATGTCCACTTGCGAGTTTGCTCTCGAGAACTGCTTGAGAGCTGCTCGCAGCACTTTTACTCTCAAATGGACAGGCACCTTAAGTCCGAATGCGACAATATTCAAAAACTATTGTTCCCAAATGTAACTCTGCTACGGATTGGCAGTACATGTGCGCCAGTATGGCAGTTTATTTGACAGTTAAACCTTTTGTAAAATCTATCAGGCTTAACAAAGTAAGCTATTTCGGAAGTGGCTGTGATGAGTACTCCTTGGAGACGTGTTTGCATTTGTATTCTGGGATTTACTCAATGCACGTATTTAGAGAAATACTGTGCAAAGCGTTAGCCTTTTATTTTTGAAAAAATGTTTAAAGTTTATATAGATTAGCTGTAGATACGAGGAAATAATTACATGGAAGAGACTTGATTTATATTGAGAAATATGCATATAAATCTGCAGTTTTCAGATCAGATTTTTTTGTTGTTGAAAAAAGAGTTTTAAATACCAAGTTATAAAATGATAATGTTAGTAAAGTCAATTACGAAAAAACAACATACAAAAATGATCCTAATTTTTGGCTAGAGCAGAATATACTAGATATACGAGTACCTACTCGTGCAGTGCATAGCATTAAGAGGGTATTCTATTCATAAACCCTTTGGCGCATATGTACCAGAGTTTCAATCGGAATTAAATTCGTTTAAATATCGCTGTAGGTGCACGGCCATGCCCGTGCTCAAGATTTGTCTATGAGGACAATGCGCATCAATTTTTTAAATTTAAAACTAAGGTGGTATCGGAGGTGCCACCCCCTTTGCCCAATTTTGACCAAACTTTACAAGTATGAGAAGTATATCCTAATGTTTACTAGACACCACTTTTTATATCAGCCTAATACCTTGGCTTGTCTCTTTTTTACCAAATGTGCTTTCTCTGTGGGCGTAAGATCGTATTCACAACCTTCGAATTCTGATAATCCCAACGCTTCCTTTCTCTGCTCATTAATACAAGCTTACCTATGGAATCATAGAATTTAGTTAAATCCCTTAATGAATACCTCTCCAATATTCACATATAGCATCTCTGTGCTCCAGGGTATTTTATCTTCACTGTGTGCAAATATAATTACAAGAGCTTAGCTAAACTTAACGTTCGATTCACTTCGTCCTCCATTGAAACTCCAGTATGGATTTGGGAATTACAACAAATTTACATACACCCACGAATAAATTCCCACAGCTTGGAAATGAAACAATTATTCCTTACATCATCTTTTTCTACCAAAAAGTAATGACGTGTAAAATGTACTAAAAAAATCATCCCATTCTATTCTTTATCTACTCATACGAGCACCTAAGCCCACATGAAATAGCTTCGTTTTAATTTTGTATGCAGGATTAACTTGGGATAGACTCGCATTGGGTGTGCTTTGGTGTGTCCATTTTTGGATTAACTATTGTTCGTATTTCTTTTGTGAAATGTTATATTCAAACACATTTTTTTTTTCATTCATATTGTTTATGCAGGTAAGCTTTAAATATTCTTCCATTTATTATACAATTACACATTTAATAGACAGCAATATTTTTTAAATTTAAAAAATAAATTTTATTTATTGCCCCCTAGGGCAATTTTTTTTAAATTTTTTGTTTGTGAAAGTGATATAGTCTAGTTTGTGCTAGTGTAGATTGACAGCATATTGAGCTGACAATTTTCTGATTTAAAAATAAAAATTTCAACCGAAGAAAAAACAAAACAAATACATATTAAAAATTATAATCTGCATACAAATTACACTGCAGGCGATTATCATTAAGCTTTGCGTCCTGCAACACTGAACTTTATTTATGCCGGAGATGAACCTTAATTGGATTTTAACATTTTGTAGTAATTATGAGAATCGTGTCATCATGTAATTGCACAGGTGCACAACAAGGGGTTAATTTTTCATATATATAGCTATATAATTTTGGTGTAAAAAAAAAATGTTACGTATACGCCTCCGTGTAAAATTTAAATTATGTACCAATTTAAAGTTTTGTTTCTAAACGATTAAATAATGTGAAAGAAGTATTTTAGATTGGTAATTTAGTCACTTGATGGTAAATAACCTTCTGTAAGGAAAAAAACACATCACCTACCCAAGGACTTCATTTACAACTCATTTCAATTGAATCAATGAATCAATACTTATATAAACTGAATTCTCCTTTTCCCGTCGCTACTAACTCGGGCCACAAGCAATATTTCTAAAATCAGGGATTAAAAAGTTTAAACAAACCGAGTTTGAAATCAATCGGATGTAAAATAAGAATTTTCTCATACTAAATTTGCTCCCTCCTTTTCCCCCTTTTGGAGTTCGAATTCCCCAAAAGCAATTTGGGTCTTCCCAAATCTGGTAGGCGTATCTAGTTTCTAAATCGTCCAAGCTATCGAAAAACCGTGCTGCCATCGAAAAGAATCGGCTTTCTCGTATTGTTGGGTAGAGGATATACTCCACAGATTTTATTTGCTAACCTTGATTGCAGGGCACAAGCTGGACGCATGTTAACAGTAGGGGTTTTTCCATTTATCCCGTTAATCATTACCCTTTTTTAAAGTGACACAATCAATTTGGGGTAACTGTTAGTTCATGATTTAGTTATTTAGCCACGTTCTATAGAATTCATGGCATATTCATGTCACCGCAAAAATTAGTCTTAACCTAAGTGACCACCATTATCAGTCTTCTAAAGTAAAGCAGTTGTTGAACTAAAATGTGATTTGCAAAATTAAAAAAATAGTTAAAACTATAAGCCTTCTGTTTGGCTATAAACTTGAAAGTCTTTAGAACACTTGCAGCAACAAATCACAGAGTATTATGAAACTCGGTTTCTCTTCGAGTTGAAAGTCCCGAAGTGACTCTAATAGAACTTTGTAGGTCAGTCATATTCCAACACTTTCTGACATCGTCGTCGAAGAAGTACAGCTCTTCTGGGCAAAATGGAACTTAATTCCGGAGGGAATCCATTTATATTTTACTATTAAACAATACCTGTGTTGCAAGGCGCATCAACCCGGCTATATCTTAACAGACATCATTATCACATTCTAGTGCTGAGCTTAACCTATAAATAGGGACAGCCACCACTTGGCCCCAAATAAAAAGTATATTTCAAAAAGTTTACTCATAGAAAATCCCCCAAATTGAATTTTTATTCAAATTCTTTAACAAAGAATATAGAGTTTTTCCCAAGATGATGTATTCAAAAATCGGTTAACCTCTACCCGACCGACCTAGGGCAACCTACCGCACTGAACAAAAACTTTGAACATAAATATGAAAATATCAAATGAAGGGATAAATACAACACAACACGATGCAAATGCAATGCATTCACCCCCCAGTGACACAAGTGTACGCGTATAAATCACGAAATGGATTATCATTTCCATCGTAACAGCTCCGAAACGTCATTGCACCCACCAATGTCAATGCACATATTATTATCAGACCGTAACTGCACACAAGTTGGAAAACATTTTCTGGCGGGGGCTGTCGGGCCAATGACAATGGCTATTATATCCACATCCCAAGGATAAATACGAGAAGAACCCTCTGATGGAAGGGCAAGTACAAAAAAGTGCTCGATGCAGTTCTATACGCTGTTTTAATAAGATGATAATGTGCTTGGGAGTTGATAAGTTTGACTACGTGGTTAAGGAGCCAACGATAAGGTTGTTTATAAATTTTCCTTAAGGAGTTTACCCTCCATGGCGCCAATATTTATATATGAGCACTTAATTTTTATGTTGATGACGAAAGTCTTGAACAATGCAATCACGGGGTATATAGTAAAGCTAAATGCATGGAAAACGATAATCTACTACTGCATTTAAGGTGGCTTCTTGAATCATTATCGAGAGGTATATAGAACTGGGTAAACACTAATTCCCTATCTTAGGCTATGCCTTGTCTTATTTTAGAAACGCAGATAAGTTTTGAGTTATCAGAGGTATACAGATATCGCGGCTTATATCGGTGATCATTACGGGTTTTTTTTTTTAGTTTTTGTTTTAAATGAGAGATATTAGAATCAGATTGCCATGTCTTTTGGTGTGCTATGTAGAAAGTCTACTTTAATTCGATTCTCCGTTGTGGTCGGTGGCAGACACAATACTCATTGTTGATCGCGGTCAACCAGGTGCCTGTAACTATAAGCAGTGTAAGTGAAGTGTTTTAAATATTATTACTGAAAAAACCGGCCAAGTGCGAGTCACTCGCGCACCGAAGGTTCCGTACGTAGGTAGTTTCTTCTTTGTCGGAGGGTGTTACTATCCGATGGAGCACTCAGACACAACTACTGGTCCAATGAGTTCGAGCACTAACTTGGACGAGGTAAGAGGGTTGAGCAGCGCTTTTAATGCAGCTTGGCTATCACTGCAAACGCATATGCTTCTAGCCCTCCACCTGTTTGTCACAATATAGCGCATAGCCATAAGGATAGCGAAAATCTCCGCCTGGAAGACAGTCGCATTGTTACCCAAGGGGTAGTGTAGTCTAATGTTCTCGCTTTCCACGAAGACTCCAGAACCAGACCCCTATCCGGTTTTAGAGCCATCCGTGAATACACGATGGCATTCCTTCCCTGGCTCCGAGTCTGGCCGAAGCCATTCTGTTGCCTGAGGAAAGTTGACGTGGTAGTTTTGTCGCAGTAGGATTTCTGGTGTCATTGCGTCAGACGGCATATCCATAAGACAGGGGTCAAAGGATAATTCTCACACTAGTAGGTATTACTAGTGAATAACATTTACATAATCTTTTAGTTCATATATAGGTACTGTACATGCATAGTTAAGAACGCCGTCATCGTCACTCGTCAGTTAAATCCACCGACTCGGCTCCACCCAACTAGCAATAACAATGGCTAATGGATATGCAAAGGAAGTTAAACATGGAAGTTCCAATTAGAGCGTATTTTATTGCATTATGGCAATTGACCAATTTTTGTAATTCTTCTAAAATATTAAAATTTTGGCAAAATAGCCCTCAGGGCCTCAGCACATACTATCTACAAACATGATCTACATAAAATTAGTATATGTAATTTTTTGTAAATCAAGAAATAAACAATAGCGAAATTAAAAAAAAAGCGCATAAATGTAGGTATGTAGTGTGTATGTGTACAAGAGAATGAGTATCTATTGAAGTTCCAATTCCAATTGGAAATGATTAAGCTTAAGAGAACAGTCAAAGTACCGATGCACCGCCCCCGGCCCCCCGACCCCGACCGACACTCACCGAGTGAGCAAGCCAAGGACGATACCCGAGTCCGAGAGCGAAAGAAGAAACAATATTATATGTGTGTGTTGTATGAAAATGAGTATTTCTTGGAGTTCCAATTCCAATTGGAAAGGAAACGTTTAAGATAACTTGCTTATGAATGACATATTTTTGTAAATACATATCTCGTAAAATATTAAGGGTATTCATGCAACGTCGTAAGTTTACGATTCGCGTAAAATGGTAAGTTTACGACGCACGTTTCATGAAGGCCCCAAATAGCTGCCTTCGTAAATGATGGTAAACCAGTCAGCTGTTTCACGAACAAACCACTTCTGATGCAATTATAAAGATAAAATTGCACATTTTACTATTCCTAGTGTAGAATAATTAGTTAGTCTAACAAATTGTATCAAGAAAACAAGTTTTAAAAGGGTTTAAATAACGAAATTTCCAATTCCAAACTTTTTGCCGCGAACAAGAACATCCTTTGTTTGGAATTGAAAATTTCGTTATTGAAACTATTTTAAAACTTGCTTTCAATACAATTTGATGTATTAATTTATTATCTTACACTTGGAATAGTAAAATGTGCAATTTCTATTTATAAATGCATCAAAAGTATTAGAAATGCATGCAAAGTATTTTTTTCCTGATTTCGCGCTTTTACTTTAAGTGTGAAATGTCACATTGACCTCGTCGTAAGTTTACCATCTCGGTTTTCCACACCAATTCGCGTAGTAAGTTTACCATCTCGTCGTAAATGATTTTCCATACAAATTTTGACAGTTCATTTACCACGTCGTTAACTTACGACGTTTACGACGAGTTTACGACGTTGCATGAATACCCCTATTAACTTTTCAGCAAAACAGTCTTCAGCACATAGTTACGGATATGATCTAAATATTTGATGAAAATATTTTTTTCCCTAAATTACTTATTACTCCAAAACTAATCAATGTGTCGCTATCATTGGTATTTGTCCTTTAACTAGAGGTTATACCGGATGTTGTGTGCAAATTTCAGCCTTCTACGTCAATCAGTTCTTGAGATAGGTACAAAATTGGCTTAGTTTATTCGGACAGACATCGTAGCGAAAGCAATAAGGTTCCTCCATATGTACACGGAACCTTAAAAATGTATACAAACTCGTTGTCTTGTATTATAAGTTACTATAAGGACATGTGGGTTATACAAACTTATTCGAATTTAGCAACAAAACTGCGGTGGCTTGCCATTTGTAATTTTTATAACGAAATATTTCCTAGATTCACTAGTTACCTAAAACACAACGTTCCACCATGTGCCAATCGCACAAATCTGTTTGGCACAACTCGACCGTGGAAAATTACATTTTTACATTATTTCAGACAAAACTTTCTAAAACATCTGCAACTGAATAAAATCGAATGAATTGAACACCATGACTAGAATTTACCTATCAACTTAATAAGCCACCTAATTAAACTTTATACCGTCATCAAATACCCCAACCAAATACCTACTTATCCAAATTTATTTAAATGGATCAAAAGCAAGCAATAGGAATGAACAATATTACAAAATAGATGAAACCATCTGAGCACCACCAAACAGACGCTATTTGTGTTTCTATTTTGAAATAATAAACCAGAACTCAATTTGGATGAGCTCCAAAATCAACACCGAACCATACAGTGCATGAATGCAAAAGACAAACTTTTTCCTCGGTATTCCTCCGCAAGCAGATACACAGCTCCTTCGGCATCGGTTATCATCTAATTTTCTCTCTGCTTTTGTCTCACTGGTTCTATCTCTGTGTATTGCCTGTCCTTCGTGCAAAACGGAAACAACTGAATTAATTCGGACTTGAACAAGTTTCGTAAATAGCCTCAGCTATTGTTAAATGATATTCCAGTGGATCCGGAGCATCCGGTGCTGCATAGATTTTCTTTTTACATTTTTTGTTCGCTTTGAATATCATAGGACTAGGGTTTAAAATCGGAAAGTGCTTAAACGAAAGTGGACATGAGTTGAATACGTGTGCTTGGAGAATGTGGTAGAAATCGACGAAAAAGGTAAATTCGAGAAAAGGAGCAACAGTACCCATCCCATCCATCCCTATGTAACTGAGGCATCTACATGGATTTATATATCTGGAAACAACTAGTATAGATATACTTAAATGAATACCGCTTGACGCTTGATGTAGTACTGGTTTTAGTCTCGAGAATATTAAAAATAGGGCAGATCAGAGATGGTTGGATATAGTAGGGCACAGGGTCTCAAATGAACTGTGGCCTAAGCTAGATCGGAAAAATCTGTAGAATTACTAAAGCTCAGCAGATCAAAGCTACGAACAGCACTAGGGATACCCTCTGGGCTCTGTCTTCTAAGGAAGCACGCTAAGAGATTAGGTTTCAGATACGGACACATGCAAGTACTGCGAAGACTTACATGTCGCAGAGGAAATAACTCATCTTCTCTGTGAATGTCAAGCAATTGCTCGGTACAGGAGGAAATACCTTGGAAGGTACTTCTTCGACAATTTGGAGGAGGTTGGCCTCGCAAACAAAATTGAAACAATTTTTAGGTTTTGTAGGGAAATTAATTGTTTAGGCGAAGTGGTTTAGGTTTTTTGACCGTTAAGGTTTCCCAGGGATGGCGATGGGCCCAATATGGTGCATAGTCCAATGTGATGAACTCACACCCTACTCAACCTAACCTAACCTAACCTAGTGCCGGTTTAAGGGACACCCCGGTGAAGTCAGAAGACACTTTTGAGTTATAAACGCCCCCGAAAGTAGGCGTGACATTAAACGATATAGTCTATTTCTCAGAATCTTAAGTAAAGTTTCTTCAGTATCAACGTTTATAATAAAACCCGTATTCATTTGCCTCGTTTAAATACAAAATTTCAAATAAGAATGCTTCTGCATTATCCGTCATCCAAACCATATTACCAGAAACTCGACTGTCGTTAGATATACTGACCTCGTTTCATTCATTATCTCAAGTAAAACAAAAACAACTTAATGACACACGCCTGATCAACTGAAAATCCTTAGAGCCACCTGATTCCTTAGAGCTTCAAAGACACCACATTGAGAGTAGAATTTCTTCATTATGGCTTGCTAATACCATTCTTTTAAGTGTCTTCCTCTTGCCGCCCCACCATTTTGTCTATCAATTTAGAAAGTACTTTCCTTCGTTTAATCAAAAGAAACCCCTGCACAAATGCCGCGAATAACTTTCGTCTCTATAATCCAACAAGCTAAACTATTTCGACAATGTTCTCTATATGCTCGTCGTCCTTGTTCAGTTTCTATCCATGCGTCCACCTGCCGCCTCCATTCCTACCATAACCCAGTTTGAAATTTATCCAATCCACCCTTATTATGCTCCAGATATGAGTTCAAAAATGCGTTATATTCCATCTAGTTGTATGCGTTGCGTATATCCATGTGTACTCGTATATATGCGCTTTGTGTGAATGGGTTGCAATAATAAAAGAAAGCTCACATACCATTGAAACACCAACGGTGTCATATGTACGAGTGTATGCGACACTGTTACTCTATTCTCTCGCTCGTCATGGCCTTGTATTAACCCTTAGGGCAAATATTCGAAATGACTTCACATTGGACCATGCGGTGGATGGGTTTCGTATCACCCTCCTAATGCAGGCTAACGGCTATGAGCTGCAACGCGAACACAATCCATGTCGCACTTCAAGAAAATGTCAAGATTCCAGAAGCAATCCCCTTGGATTGTGAAACACTTGAGAATGTGCACATCTCGTTTAGCTCTGATTAGATTGCAGTTCTATTGCTGGTACTGTTCAGCATGTCCAAGTCAAAGTTCGAAACATGATTATAATACTTCCGGTGGGTAACGATTGGTATCTCCTATCCTGTTACAATGGAAAGATATCAGCATCAATGAATCTTTTCTCCTATTTTTTCCTTTGCCCCCTTGTAGGTTACTGTTACATAGTTTTCAATTCCTATGCGGAAATTTGTTTTCCAATATCCCTTGGGGGGTGTGCACACCGTACACATTGTGTGTACCTTCAGCCCACAGCGAGGTAAGTGAATGTTACATGCCGTGGTTTGCTGCACTTCATAGTTCGTAGTGGTGCAGCACTCGCTGCGCACGAAGCTTCTACATACATACAGCATCAGCAGTGTATATGTAGGTTATCCTTGCATTCAAGGATTTTCATGGACAAGCATTTTGCTAAAAATAGAATTGCCGGTCAAAATATTGATCGACCTCATGCGACATTGTGGAATTCTATTTTTAGCTCCCTCTCTCTCTCTCTCTGTGAATTTTCCGAGTACATTTGGGAATATGTACACAGAAAAAAAGTAGGTTACGCTCGTTCGTTCCTTCGTGAATTATTATTGTGTTCTTCGTTTTTTGCTTATTTTAGTGTTGGCGAAAGTGTTGCTGACGTGACTAAAGTAGTAACTACGGCGTACTTTATTCTAGGAACTGTCATGGACTGAATATTAATGGGCAATAATTACTAGGAACTTTTTAGGGATTTTGAGGATAATTTGTTTGAGGTGTATTGGTGCTTTCTCCCACTGTTGAAGATTGAATTTATGTATTCAGAAAATTTATTTATTAATTTTGGTCAAATAATTGATCTAGTACATTTTTCTAAACAAATCTGTTTGTAAATACATTTTGGCAGCATTGTATTAATTATTCTGTCATTGTCATTTTTGCTTAGGGCCGGTTTGTTCACAGCTGGTTAAATCTGTGGTTAGGTTATCATAGATTTAGTTTAACCCGTGATTAAATAACTGTGATAACCAAAAAGCGTTTGTTGATTTATTTTTCACTTTGATCACCAAACCACAGATTTGCGACAAATCGTTCCAGTTTTCCAGTTTATTTGTCAATTCAGTTGTTAGATTTAATCAACAGTTAAAATTGTCACAACCGCAGCAATGCATGCAATTTTTTCCACACTGTCTTGCATTGTATTCATCTGCGATTTGTTGAAAATGCGTCCACAGAGCAGATACGAATGCAACACACTATTTTGTTATTATTATTTATTAAATTAATTTTTATTTTTGAAAGAAAGTTGCTTTGTTTCTCACTGTTACGTCAAAGTTTGAACAAACAAAATTCCAGAATTTCCTTGGTTAATGTCGTTAATCGACCAAAATCGCCTGGTTATAGATTTCTGTGATTAACTAACCAAATCATGGATTCTCTGGTTAAAATTTGACTGAACAAACAGATTCTATGATTATCAGCTGGAATAATCATTGATTAGAGTTAACCAAAGATGAACAAACCGGCCATTAGTCATACAAATGTCAATTATGAAAGCCAACCTCAATATATCGAAGAATTTATAACGAATCGGTGCGTTTTTTAATTATTTCTGTTGAGTAGAAAAATTCTCAAGTGTAAGTGTTTTGAAATTATACACCCACTTAAGCTTGGCTATTTGGCTCCTTTGTAAACGTACGTACATATACATAATCTGCAAAATTGGAATTGCTCAATATAGAGTGAGGGGTTATTAAGGTTTGCTTATGGTCTGCCACGTTAAAATTTAATTCTATTGTGAATGGTAAAATATTTAGTAAAAAATATTCGCTGAAGTTAAGGCTATACTATACTATAACAACTACCGACATATACAATGTGAACTTGGTGTTTGAGTTGTATGGTTGTATAGCAAATAGCTTACGTAGTAGGTATACTTTTCAATATGAGGCCGACAAATTTAACGAAATCTCAAGAGAATACATATTACGATTTTTAAAGATCTTTGGCTCAGTAGTCCAAAGCTCAGAATATTGGTATCTTTTTGAATTTATCTTACCTACTAAAATTCAGAAACCATTCCAAATTGTTTCTTTAAAAGCCGAAACCGAAAAGTATCGTGAGTCCCAGCCGTGCGTTTATTTAAACAATTTTTTAAACATGGGGCGTAATATAAAAAAAAAGCGCAATTAATTACCGCAACTCTCTCCTTTAATAAGCCTCTCATAAGCATATACACCCCTGACTGAAGAGTAATAATATACGGAATTTCTTCTAGCAGGACGTTGACACCAATTATGTATACATTTTCTTAATTACCTCATGGGAAACATGCATTTACTCACATTTATCGCCCAAAATACGGATATGCAGTGTGTATTGAATTCGACTACCTAATCAATTAAATGGCAACACCTATGCAACTCAAATTACCCCAATCTTGGGTATACACACAGAAAGATTTAGTTTGCAGTTTGAACGTAATACTATTTGCTATTTATCCTTCCTTTTCTGTACTGTTGTTTCAGCATCAACGCCATCGTGTATCCTTTGCGTCCTCCATCTCGATGTCTTTCAGAGTACGCAACACCCCGTTACCCCACTTTAAAGTTGTATACTGACGCTTCTATTGCGAATACGAGCCATGTATACATATGCCATATATGCTGCGCTACAAGCGTCATTCGTCCTATTGACTAGGCCACAAATAGCTTTGCGTCCTAGAGACTGCAGTTCTATTTTTAGCTTACGTTACTATACTTAGTCAATTGTGTTGGGCGATGGTAGAGTCGCGAAGGCAAAATTACTTCCGTCGCTTGAATGTGTGTGCGACTGCGAAGCATCAAAATAGACGTAAAGCTATTTTTTTAGAGATCATTTTGTGTGTACAGCTACAGCTACAGCATACCTCATGGCCCATTTTTCCTTTCTTTCTCTCCAGTTGCTCTACTAGCATGGTAACGAACTGAAAAGTTTTTATTTTTTGCGTACTCGTCTGTAGGTACCCTTTACATAATGCCTACCGGCACTTGTACTCCTCACTGAAATGAAATTTGTACAATCATCGCTGCACTGCAAATGAAAATGAACACTAACGCCACATCCTTCCTTTTGTGTGCTTTGCACTTAGAGGAGAGCGCGCACTCTGTTGCTGCAGTTAAAAAGGACACAACTTTTTTGTTCAATTTTATTTGTCTGTTTTAGTTGTTTTCTTGATTTTATTTAATTATTTATTTTGTTTAATTTCTACAAACGCTAGGGCTAGCTGGAAAAATTACTTTTGTTCTTCCTTCTTAAACCCTCATGCCATTCATAAGTAGCAACAACAACAGAAAATAAGACATTTATTTTTATTCATTCCTTCTGATATCCCTGAGGTCTAATTGAAAATCCAAGTCTCAGTTTCTGATGATGACATCGCATCGTTCAAATGTTAATCTCGGAGGGTATGTATACTATTTGCTATTTAGTATACATTCATATATATATATGGATGATTTGACTTAAAGTGATAAGAAGAATGGGATGGATGTAAGCATAAATGTTGCAGTTTTCAAAGGAAGCATGCTCTTTGTATATTGTGTTACACAGAACACACACACAATGTATCCGCCTCAAATAGGGAAGATAGATGGAGTAATTGGAATTTTTCAACAATGCAAATATGTCCTTTGTTGCTTAGAAATGTTATCGCTTCTTATATTAACCAAAAGAACTTGAGGCTTTTGACGACAGGCGCCTTTGTGAATGGGAAAGTGGTGCTTAGAAAGTAATCGAGATGCAGTTTGTTGCTTCGAAGAATTTCTAGCTCAGAGACTCTAGGGCAACAAGTTTGTGATTTTGAATTGATCAAATTTTTATTCAATCTTCACAATTTTACAGCATATGAGTCCATTCAAAAGATACATATTCACCGAAACAGGTATATTGATTATTCATATTCGGTTCTTCTCATTTGAAATGTAGTCGTTCTTGCATTTTATTGGGAAATGCGCTTAAAGGGACCATATAGAAGAAGCTGTTAAACATTGAGTTCCACACACGATATCTATACGCGTCACTCCAGCAATATTACGGAGAAGTTATATTATGGCAGCTTGTTATTAATGTAAGGCGTTAAACAGGAATTAAGAAGATGACCATAATTTTAGATTTATTAGCGCTTACTTACATCCCAGCTTAAAATTAGTCGGCTAAAAAGGTTTTAAGCGCATGATACGATGCAAGTCATCAGCGAAGAACAAGTGACTTATCCTTAAGTCACCCAATTCGAAACTTTGTTCCGCGTAGGTATCACACTTCTCCAAATCTTAAAATGTGCACACAAATGTATGTACTATTGTTATAGAGGTAATGGTACCGCTCATCCGCCAACCTTGACTCGACACATCTCAGCATCAGCAACACGTTTCAGTCATCTTTACAAAAACTTTTCCGAGGGACTACAGTATAACTGAAACAACCCTTTTGACTCCTTATTTGAAAGGGTCACACAATCACCCCCAGTTTGTCAACCGCCAGCTGTTTTGCCCCATTTCCATTCCACCCCTCTTATAAGAAGAGATTGCATTACGTCTATAACCTATTATCCTAAATATTTATATTTAAATTTAATTCAATGTTAGATAATATTTAAATTATTAAATTACTGGATAGAAAATTTCAAAGCTATATAATATAATTAATATAATATAATAATATAATTATAAATCTGTGTTTGTCGTTAAAAAAAATGAAATCCGCCGTAATTAGCTATAGGTAGGTAGCTATATTTTTTATTTTCATAACTTCATTAAATATATAAATAAACTCTAGGATGCAATTATTATTATAAATCAGGTCTATGTATTTTATTTTAATTCAATTTCAAATTTGTTGTTCGAATACAATTGGTTCAAACTAACATCAATTAAATACGAAAAATTAGAATTCCCTTTAATTTGTAGCCAATTCTATGAATTCCACGGCTATTTTCCCTCATTTATTGCTTAATAAATAAATAATCATCCATCACCACAGGTACATCGCATGCATGGAAAAAAAATATTTATTTTCCCAGCAGGATGCAACAGCCCTAGCGCAAACCAAACCTCAATAACCAAAAATAAATATTCCGAACACAGGAAATGCTGGGTGGGCGAATGGAAAATCCAAAACCAACCTGGAACAAGTTTGTTTAACGAAATAATAATTGACCGCCCCTTTAAATAAAATTATTATCAAACATTCCAATGATGAATTTTTTTTGCAATTACTTTTTTTACCCTTTTGCTATCCTCTACTGTCTACTCTGTTTAAAACGTTACCCAATTTCCACCCTATAGCCCTGGGTCAAACCATGAATTGAAGGATGACGTAGAAAAGTAAACGGAAAATTTACAATCCTGATGGAACGCGGCCAGATTGGATGTCAGAGTTTCGATTGGGTTCTCTTTGACAGGTTTTTTTTTGGTTATATTGAGGTATGGATGAGTTGCAAATAGTTTATTCAAAATCTCTAGCAAAAGTGCTATTAATAGTTCAATGGTCTAAAACTAAATTAAAGGATTTGTTTTCTGTTCGGTTTAAGGGTTATGAGTTCGTACTGATAGGGATCGTTTTTATTTTCTCGCAAAATAATTGTAGTTATAAATCGCAGAAATTAAACAGTTTATTTTTAGCTTTTGAAGTTGTTTGATTGAGTTCGTATTGTTGATAGATTTTGAGGTTGTCCTATTGGATTTCAAATGTTTTGGATAAAGTTTTGGATAGTTAGCCGACACATAACGCTGTCCACCAGATAAAAGTTGCTAATACTTTTTTTTTCTATTTCATCGTCAAAGTCTCTGATAAACTATCCGGTAGACAAATTTATCAGGCATGGCAATGATTTTTTTTTATCGTTTATCACATTTTTAAGTGAATTGTATTGTTCTATTTTTGTTAATTCGGCATGGACAAATTTATTTTCGATGGCACGCTTATCCATTAAGCGGGTCGCGGCTGGAGGTTGCTCAAGTCCAAGTGGACTCTCCATAGTCTCGATTTTCCGCCATCGACTCTAAATCATGCGTTTAACACCAACCAAACCACCGAAGCATTTACCGCTCCGTCCGGAGAATGCTCGACATTGAGTTCCTCACATATTCTGGCGTTTCCAATACGATCTCTACGGGTCACACCAACAATACAACGGAGGAATCTCTCTTTCGGTCATTACCCAAACCTCATGACCATAGGTAAGAGTTGAAACAAATAAATAAATAAATAGGTGGAGCAACAGGCGGATAGACACACTAGGCCTAGCTTCTCGCAACCATTCGTTTGTGTAAGTTTCTATTTTTGGGACGAATGGAAGGCACCTACAATTTTATGTCGAGTCCGAACGGCTGAATTGAGAAGCTTTTTCAGGACAGTCATACTCTCGGATGTTTGTCACACGTTCGCGAGAAGTGGTGCAGTAGAAAAAACCTTAAGATGTAATTTGTGTTTTTCCGGGGATCGAACCTATGATCCCTCGCACAGTAGTCCAGCACACTAAACACTGCGCTATTGCGCCCACAAACTCCGAATTAAAGACTGACAACTTGACAATTTAGCTTTGACACCAAGTTCAGTCCTCTTAATAACAGAATGACCGAGCTGTCCATACATAAGCAAAGTCCTACGCCCAGGGTAAAAATTATTCACTGAGCATGGATAAAGTTAACAAAATAGTGAAAATTAAGAAATCTTCATCGTCGAGGACTTCTCAAAATAATTTAAAATTCTCTGTTCCTACAGGCCTACGGGGCCAAGTAATTTGGTTGTAATATTCATCAAATTCGTCGTATAAGAATTCAAATATATCCACAATAGGACACTTTTGACTGCTGTCAACGCCTGTCAACAAAGAATGCTCTGAAACTATGTTTTTTCAGCCACTTCAAATAAACATTTTGTTTATCTTCCGGATTCAAATTCAACAGCCATTTGAAACGGCAGATATCACTATCCGAAACCTTTGAAACCGAAAGTTGAAGTTTATCTGACATATAAATTCCGAATAGGCCATCCGAGACTTTATCAGCTAGTCTTGAAACTGTCCCTTGTCATCATAAATTTGTATCTGAAAACAGTGTTTTTTTTACGGTTCTGTAAATGTGGGTGACTATAGCAATTGGAACGCTAAATGAGTAATAAAATAAGTATCTCCGACTTTACATTTCCTGGGATAATTCCCCATTGAAAACAAACAGTCATTTTCGGGAATTGTTACCGACTGAGATTCGGGTCTGTCAGGCACTGCTGATACTCAGTTGACTAGCGCTGCCAGACTTTTGATACGTATAGTCCCATCGCTGAGAGATTAAATTTTTGCCTTTTTCACACGTCCCGGTCAACAGTTCCAATAAACCGAGCTGATGGCTGACACTCGCACAAACGCCAATTTAAGTAAACTTTTTCCCACCAAAGCCATCCATATGGGTTCACTTCGATGAGAGGCAATACTCACACTCATACTTGCTTGTATAGCACCGGCCCAATTGTATCTGTCTTATCCATGCTAATCCCAAGATGATGTATTATAGAAATAGAAAAACAACGTCCATTTGTTTCGTTATATTTGCGCACACACCCAACAGTGCAAGAGGGCATTTTGTGTGCAATCAATATGTACCAAATAAATTATTAGTAACTTCCTTCCTAGATATATACAGAACACATATTTACTCTCAATGGAGCCCATAGATATCAACGCAGGACTATGCTCTATGTAATTGAATTCGAACTAAAAGAGCATTTTAAATTGCCAACATTGTATGTACTCGTATGGTTCCCTGGTATCTTTAGCATGATTCGCTTCATAGCATAGGATGTAAGAGTTGGCCCACAGCTGCATAATTGAACTGACTGTTTACGAAGGACATTAGTGGCTACTTAAGTTGAAGTACTTGTCCGTTGTCCAACTGCTTTTGGCTTGAATTTAAATTTCCAGCTAAGCCTTGCCATAACGATGTTTTGGTCGCAAAAAACAAAATACACAATTTTTTTTACATACAAAAAGAAAATGCTGGCAATTTCAGCAATATATTGCACTCATTCCCCATCGAGTGCAGTCTTGAGGGCTTAAGTTGCAAGCACTTTGGAAATCTAATATCGATTTTCAGACCAGCTCTGCTTTTAGATTAAAAAAAAGAAAGAAAACTAAGCGACAGTAAAAGTGGACAGCGGGACACCAACCTTTTGCCGCCCCATTTAAGCGACATTTGAAATAACAGGAAGACATATCGCATCACAAGACTAGCTCCCATATAGTCACACATCCACACCATAGAGAAATTGCCTTAATAAATTCTGTCAATAAAACTTAAATTTACATTCTGGGTATCCTTGCGATGCGTATCAACTGCACCAGTAGCAGCAACAGCATGAAATCGAACCCCATCTAGTCAGGGTCGAATTCGGATAATCCAATTTTTGGGCCAACCATATCGCCCAGCAGACATCTTCTATACACACACACTATCATGCCTTACAAACTCATTTATAATAATAAAAATCCTTTTGTTATGTGGAAATTATACAGCAAGTCAATTTTTATAAAGTGACGAGGAAGGGAATCCGCTCCGACATTGGGTGGTAATTTTGAAAATTTATTTGTCTACCATCGACATGTGTTACGAAATTGATATTTCTTGTGCGTGGAATCTGTTATCCAGTTTGGCAGTAGGAAAACAAAACCGCATGTCCTTGCAACAAAACCCATTAATGTCGCACAGGGTGGCAATATGTATTTATTGTCGTAATAACTCGTTTTTAGGGAATATTGCGGCCACTATACTAGGAACGTGTGAGCTGGCATTTTCGACCCAAATGTAAGGTTTTCAAAGTGTCAGCAGTGTGCAGGGCCGGACCATCCATATGTGCAAGATGTGCAAATGCACAGGGCGCCAAGTTCTGGGGGCGCATTGCCAGGAGTAAATCCTAATATTCACGAAGCTGCGTTTCATTCGCACGCTTTCGTCATTTGCAACTTGTTGTACGCTTGCTTGCAGCTTCATTGCAGCTTGCATAATATAAACAAACAAGCTCTGTCCACGGAGCGGAAAAGTCGCATGTGCGACTACGAAATGAAGCGCAGCTACGTGGACAGTAGGCCTAAGAAAAATTAATTTTACCTTGCCCGAACTAATACATACTGCCATTTGCATTTTAAACAAAAAGCTTGTTCAGAAAATTCCAAAATAATAACATCCACTACACCTGTGCTGAATTATTTCTTGCACATTAACTCACATTACTTGCAATTTTGCAACTTCAGGGAGAGTCTAATGTCTAGCTAAAAATATCGCAAAATAAAAAATCCCGCTAAACCTCTATGCAAGTTAATTTCTTACCTACCGTATCTCAAAATATTCCACCCTGTTCGTGTAAGTATATTTTTTGCACATCCACTTACATTTTACAAAAAAACTAGTTCAAAAATCTCAAAACAAAAAAAAGTTCCACCCCGTATGTGCAGGTTTTATTTCTTGCACAGTCAATCGCAACATTTTCATAGGAAAATATTTCAAACAAAAAAATTCATTCTACGAAATTGTTTGTGTAGAACGTGCAGGTTTTTGATTCTGCACATATGGATGGGATTTCTCATCTACGAAAAAGAGCAACAAATTTCTCTTACAAAGAGAGCATGTAGCTTTGTTTTGTATTATATGAAAATTTAGTATTCTCTTCTCTTCCACTTCAGATTCAGAGTTCAGACTCTCGGCAGCGTTGCCATTTTGACTGCTTTCCAGTCAGATCTGACTGGATTAAAATGTGTTTAGCTGGATAATTTTTTAAAATCCAGCCAGCTGGTTTTTTAGCTGGATACGAATTTTGTTTGACTATTTTTAAATGTTTCGTTGGAATTTCTTTTCTATCAGTATAAATAATTTTTAAATTAAATGTGGCAATAGAAAAAAATAAAAAGGAGACCAAATATTGCTTGAGTTTATTTTTTTTGCTCTGAGCTTGAAATACATAAAATGAACCAATTTATGCATTTGCATTTACACAAGTACCTACTTGCCTTTTCTAACTTACAAAGATGTTTGAAACTAAAAATTTATCTGTGTGAGGTTCAACTATGTAAGTATGTACTAATATTACTTACAAAAGCAGCAATAAAATATCCGACATAAGATAGTAGATGCAAATGATGAAAATGATGAGAAGGCTCAGAGAGATAACTATATGTAAAGTTAATTTATGAGTTAATACATTTTGTATACCTTCCACAGAAAGGTAAATATTATTCACTTTGTCATTACATTTGTAACGTCAGGAAGGAGTCACTGGATTTGATCAGGATTAAATTCCGAATCGATTCAGCCATGTCCGTCTGTCAACGAATCGACGTAGGCGAATTAAATTTTGTGAGATGACTTTTTACGGTCGTCATGTTGGTATTAAAAATGGTCAATGTCGGTAAAGTATTTCGGTTACCTCCCACTCCTATACAAAGCCAATATTAGATAACTCAATAAAAAAAGCATTGAAAGTCTACTTCCTGGGTGATGTGGAAAAGACTTATGCATGTGTGCAAATATGAAAAAAGGGCGCTTTCTGTAAATCTTGCACAGGGCGCTAGTTTGGCTGGGGCCGGGCCTGGCAGTGTGTAATATATTTGAGGGGCAAAAGAAGGATTACAAGAACTGTGCTTCAGTATAGGGAGAAGGATAGTCGAAATCGGCTATCAGTCGGGGAAGTGGGCAATTATTTTCAATTGGCTTTGATTTTCCAGTTAGTCCAGGCGTTGCGTTGTATCATTTTACGTGAAACACATTCTTAAAGTGGCTCATGTTGTGTGCTTTAGTGATTTATACTGTCGGGGAGAGGGAGAGAGATCATACATATCAATTAGGTACTATGTATTGCATACCAATTAATGGCCGCTATCTAAAAATTATAATGAGCTTACAGTATAAGAGATGTGAAGCTGATCACGAGCCAGAAATGACTGTACATAATGCACTTATAAAGCGTGTCAAATCTCATATGAGCAAAAGTTTAGGGGTAGTAAAATTCGGCCTCGACATCGATCTCAAGGCTCATTAACAATGCACTCCAGCTGCCAGCTCTTTAGACAAAACTAATCTGCTCGCTGCACATTTCAGATTGCACTTTGTCGCCAACTGTACCATGGGACAGATCCATTTTCCTACTCCTACAGTCGCGAGAATACTTTATGATCTCAACTTAAATAAATCCGCTGCTCCAGGCTTTATCTCCTAAATCGTTCTGAAGAAGCGTTTCCATCTGTCTATTTCTTTCGGGCCCGTTCAAAAAAGAGGTGAATCTTCTTCTCCCGCCAATTACCTACCCATAGCACTTGCGTCCATTCTTTTTTAGGTCATGGAAACGCTTATAAATCATTATCCTATATGAAATATCTTGAATCACGGAAACTCATTAATGACCGGCAGTACGGTTTTCGTGGCAACAGATCCACTGGTGATTTCATGTGTGCGTGACAACCCTCGTTGGAACGACCATATACCCAAAGGAAGTCGCTAAGAATGCTGCGAAATGTCTAGGTTTCCTCAAACGATGCAAGACATACATATTTTACCGCGTAAAAAAATAGGTCACTAGACATTCCCTTTAATAAATACTAAAGGGTCCGCCAAATAAGTTTTTTTTTTGAAAATGCTATAAAAAAAAAATCTGCTGAATATTTTCTCAAATTTCTTTTTTTATTTGAAAGTACAATCCTTCCGGTTAATAATGGAAAATAATTTCATTGAAATGGCTGCCTCGGCTGGCTATGCAGTAGCCTACACGATCGGTCCAATTTTTAAGCACATTATCGATTGTGTGCAGCTGTATTTCCCCAATAGCTTCACGAATATTGTCCTTTAAAGCGTCAATTGTCTCTGGCATGTCGGCGTAACACTTATCTTTTACGGCACCCCACAAATAATAGTCCAAGGGTGTCAAATCGCAGCTCCGCGGTGGCCAAACGACATCAACTCTGCGGCTGATAATGCGATCTTCAAAAACAGGGCGCAAAACATCGAGTGTAGCTTCGGCTGTGTGGCAAGTAGCGCCGTCCTGTTGAAACCAAATGTTGCCAATATCCTCCTCTTCAATTTTTGTGAACAAAAATTCGTTCAACATGGCCCGATAACGATCGCCATTGACTGTAACGGCCACTCCTTGCTCATTTTCGAAGAAAATTGGCCCAATTATGCCTCTGGACCAAAATCCGCACCAAAGCAATTTTCTCGGGTGTACGCACTGTTTTTGGCTTTTCACGCTTTGTGTATCGATGAGTATGCCAGTTTCTTTCACTTTTTTCACAAGATAACGAACATACGGGGCTGACGGTGCTTCTCTTCTTCCAAAATCCGTACGCAATTTTCGCACGCATTCTGCAACATTACCATGATTTTCAAAGTAATGTCGCAATATTTCCCAGCGTTGTTCAAGCGTATACACAACCATATTCGTTCAGCGGAAGGATAAAACTAATTATCTATCAAATCAGACATGAGCTAAATGTTACCATTCGCGAAATAAGCACTAGTTGAAAAAAAAAACGTTAGATGGCGGACCCTTTACATACATTGTTTATGATACAATCGGATATTCAAGATTGTTTCATAGAATTCGAACTAAGCTTATAGTATTGTCTACCAATCTTTAATGCCGCAAGGAGATAGAAAGCGAATTATGACTGCTTTACTCCTTTCAACTGATTATCGAATTTGATACAACCCAAGCGCATTGCTTTCAATGAAAAAATAATTTCTCCGCTGTGACAGTAATAGTACCTCCCGCCAATCTCAGTATCATCCAGCATGGCAACCACAGTCAAAGCATGGAAACTTTGACTGCACAAAATCATTCCTCTATGAGGCAATTATGTTCCCACACAAAATGACTCTAGACTCAGATATCTGGACGTGATAATTAGCACGATGATATTCGCCAAATAATGGTCAGTAATTATAGTCGCAAATTACCATCGAGTTTTTGCCAATTAGCTCCCATTAACATTTAGAACAAGGATTTGTTTCGAAATCTGGGAATCTTCTGAGGTCAATTACAATAACAATTACAATTTGCATTACATTAAGTTACTATTATGCGGTTTTCTCCTTGCTATCTTCCCCTTTCTACTCATTTTTGACCTCATTTAACACTGTCACAGGAGATCACTTTCTGCATTTGTAATCAAATGCCTTCAAAGGATGTTGGCCTTTGCTGATGCTACGAAATCAAAAGTAATCAAAAATGACACTCTCAAGACACGGACCGTATCGTCTTCCTTCCCTCTTGTATGTTCGGATTTAAGCGTATATCAGAAAGGACATCTGATACGAATGAGCTTTGAAATTGAATTGCCTATTGGTTGTTGTTGGTATTGACTTTTGGACACATTGAAATGGACCGAATGAGGCAATTCATCAATTCCGTAAGTCATTTTCTAAAAGGATGGGAGAGACAAAGTCCTTGTCCATGTCCATCCATTTTCAGTTTGTGCGTGTCAGAGCGCATTTTTTATTTTTATTTTAAAGTGGATTCTACTTGATATCGATATGTACTTGTGTTTGTTTAGAAGCATCTGCTTATTACTATTGCGTCGATTCTCAGTAAGGTTTTTTTTTTTTTTATTTTATGAGCTCTGTGCGGTGCAATCTTTTTAATGGAAAGTACGATATAATAGGGCGGAACACCATTTAATGGATTTCCACGTGCAAGTAAATTAATGTGTTCTCTGTTGTGCTTCTCCTGTTGGAAATGGAATCAGGCTGATCATTAATCAACGTCGAAGGAGAAAGAGGTTTTATTTCAAACAACTTCAACCTGACTTTTTTCCGTTTTTCGTAATAGATTCAACGTTTTGTAGAAATAATAAATATATGGGTGGGTAAGATTATTTTCATTTTGGAAATTGATTCAAAAGTGGGGCTCTACTTAAAGCTAAATTGTGCGTTGAATAAAAAATTGGAAAAAGTTTCCGTGACATTCGGAATTGGTGCTTCATTTTAAAAACGTAAAATTAAATCACTTTATCCAATAAAAAAATCATTTTCCTCAGTTGATAGTCGATTTCTTGGGGAGTGCTCAGAAAAGAATGCCAAATCAATTTTTTTGGCCACCACTTTGGCTTCCAAAAAGCGTTATGATGAATTTTTTCTATTTTATAATGGTGTCCTTTTTAGGGCCAATAAGTTATCGTTTTAGTCTTTTTGCAACACATACCTTTTTTTTTAGCTAGGTACAAGGTGGCGCAAAAGTAATCCTCCTATCAGAAAATGCTATAAATTTTGCGATTGGCCCCTAATGTCAGTTCTGTTTTGACATTTGTGTAGTAAACACATGCGAAATACACGTTAATAAACAATGTTACGCTACATTGCTCCAGATCGCGGAATATTGGTGACTATTTATTTGAGCAATAATCGGTCGGTGACTTTGGCACAACGTGAATTTCGTCGCAGATTTCCTAGCCGTCCAACGCCTACTGGTGAAACACTGCGACGTTTAGCCGCTCGCCTCGAAGAGACTGGCACAACACGAGATGCTGCCAGGCGTGGCAGACTCCGGAGTAGCCGTTCTGCAGAGAATATTGCTGCTGTAGCCGAAGATGTCATGGACATGAAGACGTCGCGGGCCAAACGGTTACTGTGAATGGTGAGCGCTACAGAGCAATGATCAACGAGTTCTTTTTGCCGCAACTTGATGAATTGGAATTCGAAAACATGTGGTTGCAACGGCACGCACTGCACTTGCCACAACCGATATGCTGAAGGATGCATTTCCCGGGCGCCAAATCTCCCGTTTTGGCGATTTGCACTGGCCAGCAAGATCGCCTGATTTGACCGCTCCAGACTTCTTTTTGTGGGGCTTTTTGAAGTCGCGGGTTTATGTCAACAAGCCTCAGACTCTTGCAGCTCTTAAAGACAATATCCGTCAAGAATGTGAGGACCTATCGCCGGAAGTTTTGGCCAAAGTGATGGGAAATGCCATAAAAAGGGCTCAAATGACAATCAACTGTGGCGGGGGCCATTTACATGACACCATATTCTCGACTTGATGTAAAAAAAATTAAAAGACCAAATAAAAATAATCCACAAGAAGAATCAAAGTTTTTCATTTTTTTTTTTAAATTACAGCCAAAAAACATCGGAAGGTTATTTTTGCGCCACCTTGTATATTAATTTCAACAACATCTAAATTTAAAATAAGTCTCGCTGAAAATCGGGCGCGCGACCTTTTCGAATTCCTTTGTGACATTGGCTTCACCGCAACCCACTTTTTTAAGTTATGTCGTTTTTGACCAACAATTTTATCAATTGACCAATTTTACTCGCCATTTGTAACACAAATTTCAGCATTTTTGTACGAAAAGAATATCGCAAAACCTTTTGTCGAAAATTATAATATTACTGACCCATACTTAAGCATATAAAAAATCAGCTACGATGGTAATTTTATTTTATTAGTTTTTGGATAGCAAAACCTCAACCAAGCCAGCAGTCTTTTAGCATTCCGCATCATTAGAAGTGACTGTAATTAACAAAGTGCAAACTTTATAACATACAAGTATACCAACCGAAGAAGTCCTGGTGTACGAGTACCTTTGGGTTTCGTGTTTGAAAGAATGCAGTGAAAAAAATCCACACCCACAGAAAATCGTTTAAACTGCTTTACGTGTCATCTTAGTGCAATGAAGCGTGATCCTTTTATGTCTGCACAGCGCACATGGGGCGCTTCACCGTCAGGTAACTTATAGCCTTCACTCTCCGACTGAGCTGATGTAGTGGTTAGGGGTCGTGTCTGTGAAGGGGTTGAAAAAGATTTATTATCCCGTAACGGAAAGCACTTTATGTTGTCACGTACATAGTAGAAAGGAAAAGCTTACTTGTGACACCAACTATTTGCTGTAATCAGGCGGCAGGACTTCCTTCAGCCAGAACTGTCACTGCGCCACGCACACAGAAACATCCCACCTACTAACCCATTCAATGCATTTGATACAGGGATTCTATAAGAGGAAGAGGAGAGATACTTTGGGTGCAAATAAAGAAACTGAGTGTAGGCATGTCCAGAGATTTTAAGTGATAGATTTATGTGCTTGGGACGGGACACGCAATTATCAGGCCAATCTTAAATCACTTAATCCTTGAACAGAAATCTAATCCTGTGCGATAAATTTATCTTAATAGTTTGTGCTTTTTTGTGTTATTACAGCGAAATTGGATGGCGTAAAGACGTATATGCGAATGCGTCGAGTACCAAATCATCTTCAGGTGAAGGTAATCAAATGGTTCGACTATCTGTGGCTCACCCAAAAGTGTTCCGACGAAGAACGAGCAGTATCCTGTCTTCCTGATAAACTAAAGGTATGTAACACCAATTACATTTTTTGTTTTAATATTTCCATAGTCTCACGCATCTGGATGTGGTTTCTGGTTTTAGGCTGAAATAGCAATTAACGTCCATTTAGATACACTTAAGAGAGTCGAAATATTTCAAAACACCGAAGCTGGATTCCTCTGCGAACTGGTGCTACGATTGCGACCGGTGCTATTTTCACCCGGCGATTATATCTGTCGCAAAGGTAAGCCACAAGCAAGGTATATGAATAGAAGGTAATATACTGCGCATCCCGCAATGGCGGCTAATTGTGACTGTGCAATAATCGTATAGAAGTAATATGCGCGCGCATGAGATATGGCGGACAATTGCGACTATTCGTATGGAAAAGCATGCCTTTTTGACAGATGCGCAGAACGAAACCAAAATGAGTGCTCGGAATATATTACCTTCTATTCATATACCTTGAGCCACAAGAACATGATAACAGTTGTGCTGACAAAACATACATATATCTGCATGTATAGGTGAGGTTGGCAAGGAGATGTATATTGTGAACAGGGGCCGACTACAGGTGGTCGCCGACAATGGTAAAACTGTGATGGCTTCATTAAAGGCAGGTTCCTATTTTGGCGAAATTAGTATACTTAACATGGGAACAGCAGGTAAAGAACTTGGTAAATATCGAATCTGACGCCAGGTGGAACAATATGAGTTCATTGAAAAATAAATTGAAGAAATATATCTGTGCCTAAGCAAGCAAATGTTAAAGATCTAACTACATAAAACCAAAAGAAAATATTTAATTACTCAATTCGGTTGAATGAATGGTGAATAAGGAGTGAAGTGGATGATGTGTGTTTTAATGTCGTAAATTCATTTTTTATTTGACTGATTCATTGCATTCTTAATTAGTATCTAATATTTTTAGTTTTAGTGTGGTGCCATTAAAGAACCCTTAGTTTTTTTTCCTAAATATCTATCACGTTTATTTATTTCCATACGGCACTTAGTTGAACATTTTCTTTTTGAATAAATTAAATAAATATAAAGTAAATTAATAAACCGAATCCAAAGCACGTCCCCTAATTAAACCAAAGAACATAAAGTACGGAAGCACGCAATTTTCAACACACTGGTCTGAGACTGTTTAGCTTCAGTTCATTGATTAGGAAAATTGCGAGCTCAGATACGTACCGTACCGCCATTATAAAGGGCGGTTAAGTTTTAAGGGCCGATGTTGATTTTGAATAAAAGACAAATTATTTAGGAAATTATTGTCATTTTCTTTTTATTATGATAATATTGGTATGGTTCAATTATGTATGGAACAAAATATCGGCCAAATGGCCGCCGCGACCTCGACGGCACACCTCCATCCGATGGTCCAAATTTTCGATGACGCTGAGGCATAATTGAGGTTCTATGCCGTTAATGTGCCAAATGGTCTCATTCTTTAGCTCTTGAATTGTTGCTGGCTTATCGACGTACAGTCGTACACCTTTTCTTTCAAATAACCCCAAAGAAAGAAGTCCAACGGTGTCAAATCGCATGATCGTGGCGGCCAATTAACAACGCCATGACGCACGTGAGATAACACGGCCATTGAATTTCTCCCGCAAAAGAGCCATTGTTTCGTTAGCTGTGTGGTAAGTGGTACCGTCCTGTTGAAACCACATATCGTCCACATTCATATCTTCCAATTCGGGCCATACAAATTTAGTTATCATCTCACGATAACGAACACCATTCACAGTAACTGCCTGACCGGCCTCAGCCACACTATCGCGAACAGCAGCAATATTTTCTGCAGTACGAGCTGTACGAGCATGCACTGGTGTTTTCACATCTCCTACAGACCCGGTTTGCTAAAATTTTTCCACGATTTTTCCTATTGTACGCACATTTGGACGATTAAATTGACCGAAAAAATTACGAAGTGCACGATAGGCATTTTGATTTGAACGCCCATTTTCTTAATAAGCCTGAATAACTTTAACGCGTTGCTGGATTGTGTATTTTTCCATGTTTCGAATTGAGAAATATCAAATGAAATGCAGAAAAAAACTTGACTTAAAATTTAACCACCCTTTATTTCCACCGTTATGCTAACATTAAATTCGTTAGTACGCCCTGTTCTTCACCAGCTCTTCTGCGCTTCATGGATCTCAATGATTCTCAATTCAATCACCTGATGCAGACTGGTTTCGCTCGGAGTCTGAGCCAGGGAATGGACATCGTGCGAGGGTAATCAAAAACAGTCTGTACATATCATTATCGAAAAAGAGTTAATTAACATCAACAGCTATCGACATCGTTACCCAGATTCCAGACCAGAAACAATCCTCGTTAAGTAGAAAATACGCATCGGTCTTTCAAATAGATAGGATAGGACGTTCAAAACCAATTTTGTATGGGCTTACACGTTTTTGATTGAATAAATTATATTAAAAAATAAAATAGTGTACTAGGCTGTTCCGCTTCTTCGACATGAGGGCCAAAGCACTGGCCTTTAAATTTCATATCAGTTAGTGTGAGTGCCAGCGAGGCTGACACTTTGCATGCAAAATGAAATCTTTTTATTCCAAAGCCGGTGAATGCAATCCTTTTCTTATTAAGATTTCTACAAGTTCTTCCATGCTATGCTAAACTACATTTAAGAGGAACAATCGTAAACATTAACCTCTGCGAGTTCAGACTTATAACTCAGTACCTCCAACAGTCGAAACAATCATCTCAAAATACTCAAGGTCTTCAATATCCTCGGCTTGGTATCAAACTACCTTTAGTCCTTCTCTGAGAAAGTTTTGAGAATACAATTTTTGGCGTTAATTTCTGGCACCTAAAATTTCGAAACTTTGTTTCTAGGACTGAAACACACTGCACAAGCTGACACATTACCTCTGTTCAACGGCTGCAGAAGACACATGCGTTTGGTAACGCTGTTTATTGGCTATAATTGTATAGGGACAAAACTGTACTTAGACAAGAAATTATAATTGCTTCGCCATACTATTTGTTTCCACTGTGCCACAATAGAAAACATGCAAAAGTAAGAGTTTTTAAAAAGCTTCTCAATTAAGGACTCAGGTCCCTTATCTCTACTTTAGACTTATAGCTGGATTCCTGGGCGTATGGTTTCTACGGACCTGAGTTGTGCCAACTATTTTTATACCCTCCACAGGAAGGTATATTCACTTTGCCATTACGTTTGTAACGCCTAGAAGGATTCACCGGAGACCATATAAAGTATATATATTCTGAATCAGGATCACATTCTGAATCGATTTAGCCATGTCCGTCTGTCTGCCTGTCTGTCTGTCTGTCTGTCTGTCTGTCTGTCCGTCTGTCTGTATGTCTCTCTGTCTGTTGAAATCACGATAGCGTCCGAACGAATCGACTTAGGCAACTGAAATTTTATGAGAGGTCTTATATTTATGGCCTTCCAGTTTGTGTTAAAAATGGTCCATGTCGGTCAAGTAGTTCTGTTACCTCCCATACAAAGCCAATATTTGACCCATCTCTTTCTGTTGAAAGCACGATAGCGTCCAAACGACTTAACTTAGGTGAATGAAATTTTGTGAGAGGACTTTTTTTAACCGTCGTCAGGTTGGTATTGAAAATTGTCTATGTCGGTAAAGTAGTTTTGCTACCTACCATACAAAACTAATATTAGACACATACTAACACGCATGGCAAGCATTTTGCATGACTTTTATGCAGTGGAGGGTATCAAAGCATCGGCCAGGCCGATGATAACACTTTTACTTGTTTTCATTATTTTGGTTTTAATTCCACCCACCAAATTAATCAGTTCATTCTATTTAATGAGGATTTTTTTTTGACAACAAAAAGATATTCTTCAACTACACTTTAGCACATCACCTCACCATTGAATTTTATCGCATTGATTCATGAAATGCTTGCAGTCTCAGTCTGCAGTACGCATTCGGATTTACTGGCCCAATTTTTAATTGAATGCATATCCGGGGTCATTGGAGCTTAATTGCATTAAATAATGACCTCGCTGACACGCGCTGTTGAACTAATTTGCAAAACTACCTATAAAGTTCACTTGAGCCGCGTGGGATTAAGTAAAGTCCTTTTACAACATTTATGTGACAGTGATGGCATTTTATCCCTTTTTGATTTCCATTTATATTATAGTACAGGTGCTGTGAATGCATGTATCTTTACGCACAGTAATGATTTTCAATACATATCTCATTTCTGCGAAACCGTACTAATTAGAGGTTGGAATATTTTAAACTGCGTCCTTCTCTTGGCTGTGAGTTATTTTCAATGCTTTATCGCAGCTGTTGTTTCACTAAGGACTTTGTACTAATTTAAATGAAAATATTCCAATTAGAGACCACAACGGGACATTTATGATACCTTATACATACCTGAATAAAACGGCTCCAAAATTCCAATTGAAAATGATGTCTTTGTCGAAAATTCAATTTGTATCCTATTACCACTGTAATAATGTTGCCTTCAAATTAGTGACAAGTTATGTATTGAGGTCCTCCTGACGAACAATGGAGGTATATATCCAATGACATTCATTACCATACCTGCAATCTCCATAAATGTACTCTAGGCTTCGAATTCGGTGCTTAAGTGAAGGGCTTTACCCTTTGAAATTGATGACGATTATCGTTTGCATCGTTAGGGTGAACGATGCACGTGATTGAGGTGCACCATCAATTGTTTGCTCATTAGCGGTTTATGATTATGGTAGCCAATCAAATCAATAGCAAATGTTAGTGAATCCTTATGCATGATTGCTTTTGGGGAGGAGGAATTTTCGAAATGAAGGGAAATGTTTTACCATTATCTATTTAAATTTGAGTTTTCTTTCCATTGCAGATTTGATCAGAATTTATGTTAACTGGTTCGAACTGATCAAGATAATTACAAAAATAAAACAAAGCTGATCGCAAAAAGTCGAAAAGTTGCTCTTCTAGCAGGGGCATTTTTTGTTTTGTGGTAAAATTCTTCTCCGGAATAATTTCCATACTTTATCCATACCGTAGGACAACAGGCGGGACATTCCGGTATCGGTTAAACAAATAAAATGGTATAAACACAATTGATGTGTATGAGGCAGATTAATGGCAATCAGTGTGTATCGTATTTATACAATATATAAACAAATTGTTGTCCTTTAAGCACTTTCCGAAGTTTTATATGAAAGTACAGTAAAATTGCGTGAATTATCGCTATAAAAATATCTACATCCGCACATTGTCCATCGCGCAAACACACATTGCCGCATGTTGAGTAGTGCTACATAGTAGCTCCTACATAAGATTAACATGATACATAATACAAATATGCCATTAAACTCTTGCGTGCCAATTTTGTATCAATATTTTATCTCAGGACAGAAAACATTAATCAGATGGACATATTTTTTCGCATGAATGAAGCTCTTATTTTTTCTCGCACAAATCGGTTCCTGACGCACTCCAAGAAATTTAGTACAAGGCGGGCCATAATGTATGCTATGACTATTTCAGTGCCATAGACCCTTTACACCTGAAGAACGCTGAAAAATCGTCACTGTTTTTGATGATCAATTTGTCCTGTCTTTGCATTATGGGCAGGGTCATACATTATGGTCCATCTGTTACGTATATTTGTCTAATGACAGCAGCCTAGTTTCGAACGCTTAACACATAACATAACAAATTGCCAAAAAAAGATGTATATAATATTTTGCAAGGTAAATATGTACAGGGTTTTTCAATAAGAGCGCTACAAAAGTTTTTTTAAATAAAACAAAAACGGTTTTGGATATCAATGAAATTCTTTATTCCTGTGAAAGTACGTTCGATGCCATTATGTATGGAACTCGATTTCTTTTGCGTGGCCACCACGGGCACGCTTGCAGAAGTCCAGACGCTGAACTCAATTTTCGACGGTTTTCAAGCATAAATCGGCCGATACTGCTGCAATTTCACGTTCGATACGAAGTACGAAGTTCATCAACCGTCGCTGGCTTGTTGGCATAGACCATAGACTTGACGCACAGTAGCCCCACAGGAAATAGTCCAACGGCGTCAAATCGCACGACCGAGGCGGCCAAGCGACTGGACCATTTCACGTTCTCCAAACTTGGTTTCCAATAAATTGATTGTGACATTCGCTGTGTGGCTTGTGGCGCCGTCCTGTTGGAACCACATGTCCTCCAAGTCCATATCATCCAATTGGGGCCAAAAATATTCGGTTATCATTGAACGGTAGCGATTCCCATTCACAGTAACGTGCCGGTCTTGATCATCACGGAAGAAGTACGGCCCAATGACGCCGCCGGCCCATAAACACCACCAAACCGTAATTTTTTCGGGATGCAATGATGACTTATGGAGTACGTGTGGATTGCTGCCTGACCAAACCGCATATTTTGTTTATTGACGAAGCCATTCAGCCAGAAATGAGCCTCATCGCTCAGCCCAATTCACGAACATACGACGCTTCTGGTGGTCAAGCGGCTTCAGTTCTTGCGTCAATTTAATCTTGTAAGGATGTAGGCCAAGATCTTTTCGCAAATTTCGCCACAACGACGTCACAGAGATGCCCAACGCTTGAGAACGACGTGTGAGAGACACATTTGGGCTTTCTTCAACTGAAGCCTCAGCGGCAGCAATATTCTTGACACTACGGGCACTTCTTTGTCCCACTGGCACGGAATCCTGTGGATTCAAATTTTTCCACTAGACGCTCAATTGTTGATCTGCTAGGACGATTATGAAGACCATAAATTGGACGTAGCGCTCTTAACGTTGAGGCCACTGACTCCGAATTTCGGTAGTAAATTTTAATAATTTCGACTCGTTGTTGGCTCGTATATTTTTCCATCATGAAATGACAAACCTTACTGAAGAGAAATGTCACAAGAGCGGCAAGAAATTCGGCGTCGTTTGCTGTCCCTGTCGCTCTACTTTTGTAGCGTCCCTGTTGAAAAACCCATTATAACGAAAGCGAATACGTTTCTGGTAAATTTTTCCTTTGTCCGAATGAATTTGTCCACAAATTTATTATTAATTGCTTTAAGCCTTAACATGACAAGAGTTGGTACATTTTTAAGGTTTTGAGCTCTTAACTTCGTAACAAAGAGTACCTTATGAAGGTTTGAAATGTCCACCCTACAAAATACTTTCTTAAAATTTGAAATATTTGTTCTTTTGCTTTTCCTTGATTTAAGAAGTATAACAAATGTAATACAAACAAATTTGAATTTGCTGAAAACTCTAAACTAAACTTAAAATCCCCCAACTATGAGGCTATTCAGCTGGCATATGTTATAGCATAATGATGGCACATTACATGTTGTCTGCAAGTACGCCTTGCTTACAATGTTGAACGTAGTCCACTCAAACACTGGGCTTAAGAAAACCAAACTCACAGCCAATTCAATAAAACTTACTTCGAACTTCTACCCTTAATTTTCACATAAAATTCGTGCAGGTGTATCTCACGGTAGGTATATGCTTTCTGCAATTCAAATACAGAAAACTCTATAATGCTCTGCAGTTGAAATAATATTTCTTCAAAAAGGCCAAATTTTTCAAAAGTGCAAAACTTAAATGCAAATACCGCCGACAGGCACTTTCCCTCCATAACCGCTCTCCAAGCATTTTTCAAACCTCAACTATACTTACTCCCTTGGGTTAATAAAAGTTGTGCTTAAGTCTACGGCTGCATTTAAAGTAGTTGTTGTGCCGAGAATAATCATCAGCGATTCTCAGAGTTTATATCCAAATATATCTTCTTTTTATTTCCGTAAATCCATTCGTCGTGGGTAGCAGCAACAACTTTTTAGCGAACTGAAGTTTAGCGCGCGCCCACTGGCAAATATCATCTGTAATTTGCCCGCTACATCGAGGCGACAAAGCATATAAATACGACTTTGTTGCCAAGGTGCCAAATATATACTATACATTCGTCGTCGTCGTTGTCGTTGTCGTAGTCTTGAAGAAAGGATGTTTTTCTTCGACATAAGCTTTCGTCCTTGCCTACAGGGTGGCAGGTAGACAACTAATTGAGTTTTGGGTGATTGTGAGATGTGATAACACTCACCCTACTATGGAATGACGTGAACGTGTGGGTGAAGCTGTAGGATTAAACTGAAAAACTGAGTAGTCAGCATTTTTTTTTTGTTAAATTATATTTCCATTTTATTTTTTGTGCTGATGCAGCAGTATATAAAAAGATGTTGTAACGTTGGAGAGTCCCTTTCAATTTTTAGTTTTATAATTTTTAGTACTTACCACTCGTCATTCCCTGCAGCATATTGCATCTTCTCATAATGTTTTTTTTTTTGTTACTTCATACCTTAAATAAAACCAAGAATAAAATAATTTTTTTTCTGGAATGTATGTATGTAAAAACCTTTTTTCGTTTATTAAAATACATTTTTTTAAGCGAACAGTTAATAATAGTTTATCCCCCCTAAACGAGTTTTGACAGATCACTATTCCTTTGTTCTTAGACACGGTAATTTTGTATAACACGAAGTAATATTGAAAAGGAATATTTTATATATTGCTTTGCCTGGCGGAATGTAACAGTTAAGTGTGTGTTATCCTTTTTGTTTGTTAAATTTTGAACAGTATTGTTTTATAGATTTTTCCTTTTCTTCACTGTTGTGACTTTTATAATAATCCGAATTGATCCTTATGAATCAGTTGCATGTTGTAGAAGATTTGCTTATATTTTACTTTAGAGGTTATAGCATTATGTATTTAATAGATTTTTGTTCAAAATTTTAAATGAAATTATAATTATGTTATTTTTTC